>JARWKJ010000013.1:40035598-40695598 GCA_029959095.1 Rhinichthys osculus | reverse complement strand
CAGACTTAATCCTCAATCGCTCCACCTGTAATGCATTTTGGACTCACACGTTCGGTTCCCCCACAGTTTGACGGAATATTTCAGCTGAACCCAGAGTGTCTGATTATTTATCACAAGGCGGGCGAGATGTTTCAGACAGGCGGTGAAAACAGTTTTAAAATCTTTCGGGACTTGCAAATAGATTTAAGTGTAAACACCTCGATGTCTGGTCGGCGACTGCATACAATTATTCTTTTCTCATGTATAACTTTGGCTTAAGTGTGTCTCTCCGATGGAACTGAATGTTCAAGATCGGCGTACACTAAAAAGGCTCAAAACAACTATTGGATTTTCACATTAATGCATTTGAGAGATCAATCTGGATTCATTATAGGGGGGGGGGGGGGGGGAATGTTCAATATTTGATAATTTTATATTATAACATACAGTAGAAAAGGTGCCCTTTAACCTGGGAATAGCATCAGCATTTAAAGTGGACTTCTTTATTTTCAAATTTCAAACACAAACTAAGAATATTTTGTATGTTTACAGATGAAGCCGTGTGTCCTTAAGTCTCGGCTTTCTGCATTTTAAAACCAGTTAAGCTCCTTTTTAAACTTCCATGAGCTTTTCCCTCACCATGTTTCCCTCTTATTGCATTAACCTCTGATGACCTAACATCATAATACAGGATTTATGCATTTGTTTTGACAGGGGCGTTTTCGCTCGTTCTCTCCCTGATGCACGTCTTGCTCCCTTATCCTCAGAAACGGCTCTGCTATGTTCCCGCTTAGGATCTTTCCCTGCAATTTTTATCCTTATCTTTATTTTGCTGTTCGGAGGACATGACGCAAGGACTTAATATTAGTTGGCCCTCGACTGACCCAGGAACCGAGACCGGAAGAGACTGTTGCCTCTGCAGCTTTCCAAACAAGCACTCCCACATTCCCTGTGGCCGCTCCTCAGCAGGGGGAGGCCGGGAAGCTGAGACCGTCACGATGGGATGTGGACATCCATCAGCCCGCCGGTTTCTGCCCAGCCAACAGAGAGATGCTCCTTAGTTCCTGAGCTAGAAACCGCTTTTCTTCCTCCTGTCCTGGGAATTCTGCCCACTCTCCCGGCTGCCTGTGTGAATGGTAACCAGATTGGGGCTGTCAACGTTCATACGATTTTTGTTTGATCTCCCTCATGCAACGATAGGGAATCACGTGTAGCCTACCAGTGAATGTTAACTAGCTATATAAAACATTACAGTCGGAAAGAACTAATTGCCAAGAAAACCAAATGATCGTCATGTGATATTTGTTTGATCTCATCGGCCATTGACTGGGAAAAGTTTACGAGCGAACTGTTAATGAACTGTAAACAGAAGATCAGTCAGCAAGAACCAGTAGAATCAAAGACAAGAAAGTGAGAGAATCTGATAAACATCTAAAAATATGAAATCTTTTCATATTTGGTGCTAATAAAGGAATTTTTGCGTGGAAAAAATACACAAAGAAAGCAGGAAACCTCGAGAGTGACTTTCAATAATATCGCAAGGAATCATGATCATAATGAATATAAAAATGTTACTGTAAAAGAAAGATAAGTCAGAAAGACCAAAGAAAGAAAGCCAAAACGGTGATATAAAATCAGATAAACCCCAAAATGGAAATAATTCTTCATATCTGGGGCTAATAAATAAAGGTTTTTGTCTTTGTAGAAATGCACAAATCTTAATTAGATCTGCTCAAATATTATAGTTAAGGGAAAGTCAGTCAATAAAACTAAATGTCAAGAAAGCATAAAAGCCAGTGATTTGTTTGATACCGCAGGGAATTGTGGTTATTAGTTAATGTTAATGAACTATAACATTTTACTGTAAGAGGAAAATCGGTCAGAAATCAAGAAAAGAAATCTACAAATGTGCTTTGCGTGGTAAATGAACTGTTCAAGTCCAAAACTGCACCAAGTCATGCGCAATTTCACTTTTTACGGAGCATGCAAATAAAAAAATAAAATAAAGTTTTTATAGTTATGTTTAATCAAATTAATTTCGAAGATTTTTTTGAAGTGTGATGTATGAGTTGTAAAAGTGCTCAAGGGTGCGAGCAGCTGGAATCAATAAAATAGCTGACTGATGCTTTGGATTGGGTCTGATCAGGGTAATCGTTCGGCTGGTGATACGGAGCGCAGCTCGCGCGCTGTGTTAAGGACCGCCTCGCGGGCGACGGGACACTGGCCAATATTATCCAAAAGTCAAGGAAATCTTTCTGCCGCTAGAGTTTCCACGCGTGAAAATGATCCAAGAGGTGGAATAATCCAGCGAGATACGAGGGCACGAGAGAAAAACAAAGAGAGGAAGCGCGAGGGAGGGAGATCACTGATGAGGATGATGATGATGGTGGCCTAGAAACATCAGGAGTTATTCCTCGTTCTGCTCGACTGGATCGTAAGACGATGAGGGATTTTACGCATTGCAAAGAAAAGGGGCTCGCTTTCCTCCTCCGCGCACCCCGACATTACTACTTTTGACTTGTGCTTTCACGCGAAGATGCGTTGAATGCGAACTCGTGGCAGTCCGCCGCTGGAAAGTCATTCACTCACTCACTCACTCACTCTCTCACTAACTCACGTGAAAAGGAACAGCGGCTCTGCGCATTAATGCGTGTGTGCGCGAGCGCGTACGCGTGCTCTCCCGTGACCGATGGCACTGGAATCCGTGCGCAACGGCTATGTGCGCACTTGTGTCACTCCCGTGGAGCAGGACTGCTGGCACTCGTGCTTGCGGAGCCGTAGGAGCCTCTCCTCGGCCGTGTGTGTCGCCTCGCTGTCCGTGCTCCTCGCGCTGCTCGCTCATCAGTCCGCGGACTGGGACGCTGAGCGCGCACACGCGCACTCGGGATCTCCGGCGCTGCACTTGGTGACGCTCGTGGAGCTCGTGTGGCAGTTGCTCTCGCCCGTCTTCACGCTCGTGTGTGCCTTCTTCTGGGTGGGTGTGTATCTGCTCCGCTGCGGGGTGCTCATCCGTACGGCCGTGTTCCTGCTCACCGTGTGCCATCTGGGCGAAGCGGCGGCGCAGTCTCTGCTGGATGCGCATCAGCTCTACTCGTTCACGGCCACCGCGCTGGTGCTGCTCGCCTGCCTGGCCAGCGGAGCGCTCATGGTGGTGCGGCTGGGTCAGGGCATCTCCGTGCTCCTCTTCATCAGCATCATCAGGACCGTGTCGCTGCTGTCGCTGCAGAAGGTGCGCGCCAGTTGGAGACCCTACCTGGCGTACCTGCTCGGGGTGCTGGGGGTCCTGCTGGCGAGGTATGCGGACAGACTGCTGCCGGAGCAGGGCGCATCACACCGGGAGGGATCGAGGGGAGATATTCCGGTATTTAAGAGGCGCAGGAGGTCCAGCTCCGTAGTCTCGTCAGACATGGCACATCACGGCCAGACAAGGAGCAAATCTCACAGGAGGACGTCTCTGCCCTGTCTGCAGAGAGACCAGGTACACTTATTGCTGCTGTTTTTGATCACAAATACAGTACGATTCGGAATTTATATACAGTCATTTCTTTAGAAGTATACTTGCGCAGCGTGCTGAAGTTACTGTCGCTGCTCATGAATTGAAAGCTCATATTGTTGATATTGATCGCAGCAACAACAATCGCACCAATAATAACTGGAATGATGTATTTTTAGACTGTATGTGATTACTTCCGAAATAGGAAATTAAGAGGTCGTTTTAACAACACGACTATCTTATTGTTGCTATTGATCATGATAATTAGGTCACACTTTACCTTAGTGTTTATTTTGGATAAATAATAGTAATGCTAGTAAACTGCACGCACTTACTGTTGTTGCTGTTGCCTCTTATCATCACAGTATGATCATAAAACATCTATAAAAATATAAAGATGAGTTTTTTGGGGGGAGGAATATTTCTGTGGGTTGTGTTTTTCCAGCATTCTTTGTTTGTCCTGACACTTTGGAGCACTTTCACTCCAGCGTGCATTAGTTTTCATGTATGGCATAATTTCAGCAGAACCTACAGGAAAAGCTCATAGCTAAAGGAGTGAACTTTGACCTCTTGTACACTATTAGGTGTGCTGTTATATTTTAGCATGTTTGACCTAAACAAAAATATTACAGAACTAGCGTGCATGTGGACTACAGTGGAGATTTTGTGCTCTGCACAACCAAATTGCAAAAGCATGCAGAAGGTTATTTGATGTGAATGTTTATGCTTGCATTTGTGCATATTTGTGGTATTTTTTGCTATATACACACAAGTACAGAAGACTGGCGATTTGGCTTGTCAACGGGACGTCATTGTGTGGCCAATTGTAAATTTCTTCAGCAATGCAGTATTTTAAAAGAACATAACATTTGACACATTATTTCTTTACATTTTTGATCATCAAAGCTTTTTTGTATTTTGAGAAAAAATATATAATTATTTATGTTGTTTAATTATTTTATATATAATTATTACATTATTATATTATAATTATATTAAATAAATAAGAAATTCCAGTATATACTGCATTGTAAGCATAAAGTCTACTATACACTAGTAATGCTTAGACCGATGATTGGTAAAGTGCACAAAATATTTAGCTGAAAAATTCTAATTATAGATAAAGCTATCTCAAAGTGTAAATAATTGGCTATTGTTACGCACGGTGTTGAAATTAAACTGTTAAATCAAGTGTAAGAATTACTGCAGTGTGATTCCTTGAACTCACTGTATTCACACTTGCCCATGTTTTTGTCCTGTTTACTGCTCATGCATGTGAAAATATGCAGTATACGATATAAGCTGCCATTTCAAGTTTTGCGTTAAATCCTGTAGTGAATGTAAATGGAGATTAATTGATTTTTTATGAATTTAATTTGAAGGTCTCTAAGCAGTTTATCTTTCCTGGGACGTTTACTGTTTTTCACAGAGAAGTTGGTCTTTTTGCTGCCTTTGGTCTGCGAGTATTTAGTTTGCACCCTCTAGTGGCCGCATTATTAATGTATTTGCAATGGGAACCTTAAAAGGAAGAACATTTGTGACGAATCAATACATTGTCGTTGCAATACTTCTGGCATATTTGCTTTGAGTGTGAAATGGAAAAGAACACTGACCCCTGAGTGTGTTTTCCATGTTCTGTATAACACACACACACACACACCTGGTGCACATGTGTGATGTCTGCAGTGATATTAGTTCGTATAAAGGTTTATGTGTAGTTGTTTTATCTGTGTGGTCTGGCTGTGTAAACATACCAGTGTGTGACCCCTGCACCGTTCACGTCTGCTCCGACAATAACCTGTGTGTCTCAACAGGCCACACAGAACAGCTCGAGTGCACACATGAAGACGTCGCTCTTCTGAGCTTTAAGTGCGGATCAATGTCTGCTCCACGTGTTTTGTTGGTCTGAAAACGGTCCTGGTACAGGGTTTGCACGTGATCATGTATTGATGATGTATAGTTTGCATCTTTGCACACTCCTGTCATATATATTCTAGTGTGACGCGTTTCTCACAACTGCTCGTGTCTGTATAAATCCCATTCTTGAAATGCATCTGCAGACAAATGCCAGTTTGTGAAGTTTACTTGGTAAATCCAAAGGGACAAACACAGTGAAACATGCGTCTTCTCCTCCTGAGTCATAACCGAGCTACATGATGACAGTTACGAACAGCTCACATTTAATAAGTGTTTATGTATCGCAAAGCACCAAGGTCATGAGTTTCATTCCCAAGAGGATGCATGAATTTATCAAATGCAACATAAGTCACTTTCGATTATAAAAAAAAATTGGATAAAAAAAAAAAAAAAAAATTAGACCTCCTACATGCAACTACATGTCAACTGACTCTCATTAGAGTATTACTAGACTGTTAGGGTTAGTATAATTTGACATTTACTTGCAAAGTTACTTATAGTCAATAAAACATCTGTTGAAAGAGCATCAAAATAAAGTGTTAGCAGATATTTAGCAGACAGTCTTACTCTAATGACTGCTCGTTGACATGTAGTTTCAAAGGTAGTAGAAGTCCACTTTAGGCATTCTACTAACTGCCCAATTTGTATAAAAAGCACATTTATTAATTTAGCTAGCTTTTATAGTTAATTCCCTGGAAATCGAACCCGTGAGCTTGGCGTTGCAAGCATTCATCTATTTGAGCTACAGAACAGCCAAATGTAAAAAAACAAAACAATTGAGAACCAAAGTACTATGTACTAATCTCTCATTCGTACCGAGCGTCCAGTAAATGTTTAATTTGGGGTGGTTGGTTATCGGCTCGTATCACCCATGCTGCCTAGCGAGGTAAACAGGAAGTGACCTCAGAGTCGCTGTGACCATTATCCCACTCAGCAGAGCACATGCCCTGGGCGCTTTCAGTGACTTAAAATCATTCCCGTTATGAACATCGCTGTGTGAAGTGAGTTACGTAACGGTCTTCAAATGGACTGAGAACAGGACTGAAACGCTGAATTAGTCTTCCTCCTTCACTCACTTGTGGCCTTTCTATAGACTTGAATAACCTTCAATGATACAGTAGAAACATGCAGTTTTGGACCTTACAGTTGCAACTATTACTTGTAGTTAACTAGTGCCCTAGATGACCGGATAATGTATCTCATCTTGAGTGTTTCTGGGTGGTAAACTTGAACCGTACCTCGCTGCATTCACATGCGTTTAAGCGCAGGTCTCCAGAGGACGGCGTTCGTGGAAAACCCCCGTTTAATGACACGAGCAGTCGTTTCAACTCAAACACCTCACCGCATGGAGTCTTTAGAAGCCTTTAGCGGGTCACTGAGTTGCGATTAGCCCAGGGCTGCCTGGAAAAGCTGTTCGCTGTGAGCCGGAGCCTCTGGGCACAGCAGAGAGTATTTAAATCTTCTCTTAAAGGGGAAGTGTGTCCTTTTTAATGTTAAAATACTTTCTCCTGTCCCAGTTTAATGTGCACAGATAAGTATAATCAAGGTTCAACGCCTACTAAAACAAGCTGTGTGAATTTAAAGTTTTAGAATTTTTGGTGTTCTCGCAATTTCAACTTTTTGAAGTCTGTCATAGCAGGGGTTCAGCGCATGTCTCACTAGCATGTTGTGTAAAATCTGGGGTGTTTTATGGCAGACTGAAAGGGCAACAGGTTTTTGTCTTAAAGTGTGAATTAGGTTCCATTTGTAGGTTGACGTCTGCATGAATGTAAACACTGGCTCTGTAGCGCTTCAAAAACATTGCTCTGTTTGTTTGAGTGGCCCAACACGTCATCTTTAGGCATATCGGGTGAAGAAATAATCATTTGCAACCCATTTTACTTCAATAAAATGGTATTTTGGAGTAAAGCAGAATATTCAGTGAGGAAAAATATATATATAGTGAAGAGATCCATCCAAAATACCATTTTTCATCATTGCATTCTGTGAAAAGGATATTTGGTAACGCTTTCTTTTACAGTACAGTACTTACGTGTACTTACAGTGTACTTACCTAGAAAGTACTGGCTAATATAAGGTAAGTACATGGGTTAGGGGTAGGTTCAGGGTTAGTACCTAGTTATTACCCAGTAATTGTAATTACTATAATAAGTACATAGTATGTACCTGGGTAATAGGACTGTAAAAGGAAGCGTTACCGGATATTTTGCAACCTTACTTTAGTAAAATGGTATTTTGGATGGATCTCTTCACTATATACATTTTTTTTTTCCTCAGTTGTTAACATCATACATCTACCTATTTTTTATTTACATTTTTTAAAATACTTTACTGAAAGCCTTTATGTAGAATGCACTATAAAAGTATTTTAATGCATTAATTATGCCTTGTAATGCACCTTATAAGGCATTGTATATTCTCATGAATAATTGTAACCACAGTTATAATACATTATAATACTACATTGAACATGCTTTTAGAAAGTATAATGCGTTAAAACACAATGACAAACAACCAATTTCAGATGTAACAAGCACTCTGCAAATATCATAATGCATTTTAAATTTGCAGTTAAGTATTGTTCAAATTATTTCTGAAAAGATATAATGCATTATAACATACATTATGTGTACCTTTATAATACATTAAACATATGCTTTATGCCCCTATTATGCTTTTTTCAGATATTTCCTCTCATATAGTGTGTAATAAAGCTGTTTGTGAATGTAAAAGGTTTGCATAGTTTTAAAGATCAAAGTGCAGATGAAAGTTATTGTCTCCAAAAGAAAGAACTGATTCTGAACTGCTGAAACGAGTCGTCAGTAAGTCCAGTCTTACTTCCTGTTACATACCTATGTAACAGTGTAACACATCAGCATAGTGGTCTTCATTGGCCGCCCGAACAAAGTCTACTTTGACCATAAAAGTGTGGTTTGTGATGTTCATGCTGAGAAGATTCTGTTTTCTGCGCTGCAAAATATAAAACATACTTTGCATCTTTTCTAAAGGATGAGGACTCGAACTGGGATTGATACGGGAAAACCGACACCATTGTTACTGTTCGTATTACAGTGTATCAAGCGCTGAGGAAGATCTAGATCTAAAATTCAGATATGGTAATATAGGCATTTCATTTCCATCACACACTCTCAGGGGTAAACCAATCACAACAGACTGGGTGTTCTGACCAATCAGAGCAGAGGAAGCTCTCAGAAAGGCGGGGTTTAGAGAGTTTGAAGCGTTTCAGACGCTGTGAGAAAAGTGGTGATGCTGCAATGTATATTGCGAGATAATTAAAGTGTTTTTTGACCTTGGATGCACATAAACCTATTGTAGGAGACTCTAAAACAAAATTAGGAACCTGTAAGAGAAGGGGCAGTTTAAGTAAAGTGTTAACATGTTTTCTTGGCATTAAATGACAGAAAACTGCTTATTCAACGGCTAAGGATGTGACAGCAACATTTGACATCTTTCTCTCTTCTGACCAACATAATAATTCTCTTGACCCAGCCCCCCCCCCCCTCGATTTAAAGTCATATTTTTTTTATCCAACTGTTACGACTTCCACTTCTGAGAACCCCGGAAATGTGCACAAATATGCAGTGAATGCATTTAAGAAAGTACAAAAGGTCAATCCAAACGACGTAAAAAGAGAAAGAGTTTGACGCTTTTGTCACATCTCTTCTCCGGATGATTAAATGAAAGGTCCTCCCCTCTTGTTGTTCCTCCCCAGAACTAGAAAAACAGTGGCATTTTTAGTGGCCTGAGAAATTAAGATGTTTCTGTTTCTTTTGTGATGGAGGAGAGGATAATGTCTTTGATTTCTGGAGGAGAAGAAAAGGGTGTGCGAGTAGCTATTTGAGGGATGACGCAAATGGAGATCCATAGAGACCTGGAGTATGTTTCTGTGCCATGGGCCTTTTTTTCTCCTCTTCTTTTTTTGTTAAGAGGTCCTTTTCCCAGCCTGGTGGAGATATGAGGTTAGTAGGTGGGACTTTTCTGCCTGCCAGGACTGATAATAAACCTCAGCTCAATGAGATCTGAAAAAGCAGCCGATGTGCCCTGAAGGTAATGGTTTCCTGTCTGAAGTGGACCGTGCTTCATTCCTCGCGGTTCTGCCCTTACCTGCAGTAGCTGAGAGATTTTTAATCTACACCAGAGCACTCGACACGCTGAGGGTTGTTTTCCTTCCTGCAGTCTACGGTTCTTCGCTCGCTCTCACTGTAATTGGTCTGGTCTGCGTCGCTGCGGCAGACAGAGGGATCTTTGACGTCGACTCGCTGTATTTTGCTTGTAAGAGGCCTCGCGTCCAGTCGGACCGTGCCAGGCCTGGAATGTGTAGCCTCAGCTGTCTTGCCTGAGCGGGCGGCTGCCAAAAACCTCATCCATTTTAAAAATGCTAGCAGTTTGACTCTTTCCAAACAACCTAGAAGGAGCTGGACAAGCAGGTTTGCTTACAGAGGACTATCTGAACCAGGTGCGCAGCTGGCGCTAACTGACGGAGCAAAGAAAACCAAATGACATTAGCTGTTCTACATATGCCAATCTAAAAATGAACTGCAGAAACCTCCAGCTGCTGTAAAAGCGTGTCTTGAGAATAAAGGCTGTTCAAAGGCTTCTGGAAATGTAAAAAGCATTGAAGATTTGAAGACGAAGTCGCCTATATGAGATGCCCAGAAGTGAGAGATGCTTGCGCTTCACTTCTTTGCAGACTAGGACTGTGCTGTGAATATATTTCCCCTTATTTTGCTGGTGATTTATGAAATCAAAGCAACGTTGTGACGTCTAAACATGGCAAAAATGGCATTACATTTATGGGAATCAGCTGAATCAAACTGAGAATCAATTCAGAATTTTGATTCAGTGATTTGAACTATAAGTTTTTTATACTAATTAGATCCTAATTAGCTGATTCAGTTAACTAATTAAAGATTTTACAACAATGGTTCCTCAGATATTTTTTTTTTTTTGGGGGGGGGGGGGGGTTTAAACATTTAAAAGAAAATACCTCAATATTTGGTGGTATAAACTGAATTTGGCCAAAGGGCTAAAAAATATATTTTTATTATTAATACTATAGTGAATTGATTCAAAATGATGATTCAATGATATGTTTGCATCAGCAATCAGCCCTACATTTGTTCTTGTTCCAGTCAGAAGCCGTTTCACTCGGATATACGTCACAATAAGGGAAGAAAAGACTATCTCAACTTCTGTTTCATGTACATTACATGTATTAATACATATAAAATATATAAATTGAATTCGGCTGAGTGCACACACATTAGTGTTTTCTGTTGGTGTGTGTTGTTTGTCACACATATTTCATCTCCCCAGCCGATGGACGGCCACTGGCGAGAGGGCGCTTGTTATTTTAACCTGTGCTGGCCGAGCCCCAGCGCCCCTCTCTCTCCCATATGAGCGGCCCGCCTCAGACAAGGCCTGTCTTGTTAACTCGCTCAGTGGCATGTTTTAGTTTCGAAAATATGGATGGCAGATGGTGTAGTGATGGGGGAAGTTTCTAAGTTGAGCCAGTCATTGACAAAAACGCCGTCTGTACATCTGTCTGTTTGTCAGACCGTCTCTCTCACTCGTTCTCGCTAAGGTTTACGCTTTTGAGGGACGGTTTTCTTTTTCAAAGTATTTTTGAATTAGGGAAGCATTGCCCTGGAGCGTTTATAGAACATGTGCTCAAAAAAGGCAAACAAAGTGCTTAAAATTTCATCCTGATTATCTTGATCATTTTAGCTTATGCTGTCTATTTAGTTTTGTGCAATTTATTTATTTAACAATTTTTCATTATTTTATATTTATTTTAAATTAATTTATTGTATTATAATATGTATAATTGTATTTATAATTTTTAAATATTCATTCAATTATTTACATATTTCAAATTAATTGACCAGTTTAGTTAAATACATTATTATAATTAATTCCTTTAAACTCCTTTAATTTTAATCAATTAACAGCACTAATTTCCTTTTATGGAAATTTTCACATTTAATTTAACTCAATTATTTTCATAAAGGTTTTACAGACTATTTACATACATTTATTCTGCTCATGTTTCACAAATATGATCATATTTTTTTTGCTGTCATGCTGTTTGAGCAAAGATTAGCTTAAAAAAATTCAGTGGTATCCTGTAACATGAATTTATGACAATAATTAAACATGAAATAACCGTGTCCGTATTTGTGAGTCTCTGGGAAGCTTCTTAAATCCACCTCATTAATTGTGACTAATATCTTTATCAGTAAGGGTGGGAAACACAATTCTAGAGTTCCCTGTTATCACAGCAAACCCTCTCACGTATCCTGAGGGGACTCCTGACGCAAAAGCTTTTTGTGAGGCTTTGATAACAGCCGGCGCTACGTTTTACCACCAGCTTCTCAGAGGAAACAATGAAACGGCAGCTGGAAGATTTTAACTGCAGCCAAGAAACACGCAAACTTGCTTAGTTGACATGTTACTGCAGCTTGCACCTTAGCTGCCTGTGTGTGTGTGTGTGTGTTTGGTCTATCAGATAATTGCATGCGCAATTGTGACCGTTGCAGCTGGAAGTGTTTTTCGGCCGCTTGTTAGCCGGGTTAAGCGTGTAACTTGCCTAATAACGTGAAGCCACACAGTCAAAGTTTTACCGTCAGAGCTCGTGTGAGAAATCGGCCCCTGCTTTACGTCAGGAGTTGACAGGTACCGTGAGAACGGATGCACACTTATGCCCACCCACCACTGCTAGATCTGAATCTCTGACAACTGACCAGTAAAACCACTGTGCTTAGATCTGTTGATCTGGTGGGGAAGGTACTCTAAAGTCAGCATGAAATGAAAACTCACCCCATTTTCCTTTTCAAAATGCATCTTATCATTAACAATTCATCCGTGCATTTTAATTTGTAAAAAATGTCTTGACCTCGTAATGTTTAATCAAAATGTCTTAACTGGATCTCTTCCATTTAAAACAACTAACTTCGAATTCGATTTATCCCATCATTCAGTGCGCTTAAACTCCGCCCCTCCACTTTTTGAGTGCCACGCCCACATATCAAAATCAACAACCGCTGCATATAACCATGACCCCGCCCCACAGTTTTTCTTTTGTAATAATCCGTTACACTCGGATGTACGTCACTATACGGAAGAAAAGATCTCTCGCTACTTCAGTTTCAGACTTTAAACTTGTAATGTATCTGTAGCAATGGAACCTATTGTAGCTTAGGAGGTTTGTGTAAATAAACATCAAATGATATCATTTATTTCTGCATTCAGAACATTTATCTGGCACAAAAACAGCGTTAAACATTATGAAATGGCATATAATAAATATTTTACTACTAAAGTTGTGTCCCAAATGACATTATGCATTTATACTACGCACTATACTCAACTGTGTACCGGTAGTTTCTGGAGGTTATTTTGTCATTCAGCATCAGAGTCTGTTAGCTCCTCCCCCTCAACATCAGAGTCTGTTAGCTCCTCCCCCTCAACATCAGAGTCTGTTAGCTCCTCCCCCTCAACATCAGAGTCTGTTAGCCCCTCCCCCTCAACATCAGACTCTGTTAGCCCCTCCCTCTCAACATCAGAGTCTGTTAGCTCCTCCCCCTCAACATCAGAGTCTGTTAGCTCCTCCCCCTCAACATCAGAGTCTGTTAGCCCCTCCCCCTCAACATCAGAGACTGTTAGCCCCTCCCCCTCAACATCAGAGTCTGTTAGCTCCTCCCCCTCAACATCAGAGTCTGTTAGCTCCTCCCCCTCAACATCAGAGTCTGTTAGCTCCTCCCCCTCAAGATCAGAAGGCTTGTTCGACTTCATGCAGCTCTGCGCAGACCGATCGGCGGCAGACTTGAAGCAGTGCATGCCGGTTAGAAATGTTGTCCGACTTGATACAGCGCCGACGCCACGTGACTGTGACGTATGCCATCAAAATACCGCGAGAGCGATTCGAGAGCAGCCGGAGAACTCAGCCAGCGCAGCTTCTGAAGAGCGGCTGCTCTGGGCTGCACGAGCTCTGATGACGACACAGCTGTTCCACTATTGGCCGGATTCACCGCATGGCAACGATCACGTGCGTTTCGTGTTTATTCTCACACCTTTAGTTCCACTAAAGCTCACAAATCAGTTTTTTATAACAGTAAACACTCTTTTCATGTAGTCGTGAATGA
The DNA here is from genome assembly GCA_029959095.1 of Rhinichthys osculus. Classification (NCBI taxonomy): domain Eukaryota; kingdom Metazoa; phylum Chordata; class Actinopteri; order Cypriniformes; family Leuciscidae; genus Rhinichthys; species Rhinichthys osculus. Next base: position 40,682,044 of record JARWKJ010000013.1, on the reverse strand, counting down.
TGTTAGGCTATATTGTGTTATGTTTATCAAAATAAAAGTGATTAAAAAACGTCGACTGCACTTCATTGATAGTGGCTATTTTGAACTTTATTCTTGTTCAAACAGATGTATGAAGCAGTACATAAAGATTTGAATGAAAATGTGTCTGAAACATCTGTCCATTTGGCAAATATTTAATTTATTTCACTTCAGCTGTGGTAAAGTATACAAACACCACGTGAGCGGTCACTACGGGAACCAGAAAGTGTCCGACTTCACGTCTCCGTTTCCAGCTCCTCCCCGCCTGCACGCGGCTACTCTCGCCGATCGCTTACATCCAGCCGCAGCCGATGTGGAACACACCTAGAGTCTGTTAGCCCCTCCCCCTCAACATCAGACTCTGTTAGCCCCTCCCCCTCAACATCAGAGTCTGTTAGCTCCTCCCCCTCAACATCAGAGTCTGTTAGCCCCTCCCCCTCAACATCAAAGTCTGTTAGCCCCTCCCCCTCAACATCAGAGTCTGTTAGCTCCTCCCCCTCAACATCAGAGTCTGTTAGCTCCTCCCCCTCAACATCAGAGTCTGTTAGCTCCTCCCCCTCAACATCAGAGTCTGTTAGCTCCTCCCCCTCAACATCAGAGTCTGTTAGCCCCTCCCCCTCAACATCAGACTCTGTTAGCCCCTCCCCCTCAACATCAGAGTCTGTTAGCTCCTCCCCCTCAACATCAGAGTCTGTTAGCTCCTCCCCCTCAACATCAGAGTCTGTTAGCCCCTCCCCCTCAACATCAGAGTCTGTTAGCCCCTCCCCCTCAACATCAGAGTCTGTTAGCTCCTCCCCCTCAACATCAGAGTCTGTTAGCTCCTCAACATCAGAGTCTGTTAGCTCCTCCCCCTCAACATCAGAGTCTGTTAGCTCCTCCCCCTCAACGTCAGAGTCTGTTAGCTCCTCCCCCTCAACATCAGAGTCTATTAGCCCCTCCCCCTCAACATCAGAGTCTATTAGCCCCTCCCCCTCCACCATATAAGGAAAGGTATAACATTTGAGTTCATGAAGTGTCCCAACATTCTACGCTTCCTTTTTCCTGTTTGTTTTTAAGCACCGTCATTCTTTTTGGAATTTTCATTGTGAACAGTACTTGCACTACTTATACTACAATATGGCGTAGAGTAGTGCATAAGTACACGAATTGGGACACACTTTGAATTCGGTCGTGCTACACCGCTAACTGTTGGAAACAGTAGCTTGTTACTGGAAAAGCTACAGTGTTTTGTTAACAGCTAAGCTATTGCTGTGCTTCTGAAAAATGCTACCAGCATTAGCGCAACCCAGTTAGTTTCTGCCCAGCAGTTTTGAGGACTAGTATCGCAGAAAGTTTAAGGTTTAGCTTCTGTAGCAGTATTGACATGGAAATAAAACTGTATTTTTTCATACTAATGTATTTTGGCTTTAGCTATTTGTGGCTAGCCCAGTTTTGCTTATACTAAGTGATGTTTAGGAATATATTGAAAGACCATCGTACAAATGATTCTGTTTGTTTAACATTTCTCCTAAGGCTTGACATTTAACAGATAGTAAAGATATATCTACTAAACACTGAAGACATTATAGCAGAAACAAAGACAACATTGTTTTTATGTTCAATAAGTGCCATGCTTAAAAATGTTAAGCACACTTAGCGTTTGTTTATGTATGTGCGTGTGCAGATATGCACAGAATTGTTTTGTGGACTCACATGGATAAAGTCATTTATGTGTTTGCTTAGTTTGCTGTCATGCTGCTTTAACAATTTCATTGGAGGCGATTAAAACTTATAGGGATTTTTATGCCACATCTCTTCCTGTTCTTCTCACTGGGAGGGAGAAAAGGAAAAAGCAAGAGAGAGGGTAGGATAAAGAGAGAAAGAGGGCATGCTTCCTTCACAGATGTGATCCATCTGTACAGGACCTGAAAGAAACACTTGTGCATTTCTTTTAGCAGAATAAGCATTGAGAATCGGACATTTCTAGGTCTGTCCCATTGGCAAAATCTGTTTAGAAATGGTTGCTCCATAGAAATTTCCAGAATGCACAGTGGAACCAGTGAGCATATTCACTTATGGACATGTAGGCATGTCTACTGAATGATTATTCATGTGTCCATGGTATTACAGGTCCCAAAAGAGAGGGTTCTCCAAAGAACCTTTCAGTGAAAGTTAATTTTATTAAGAATACTTAAGTAAAGTTCGAGTATATTTTCAAGTATACTTTATGTAGTAAGTATTAATATCAGTGCATTTTGCAGAAATGTTTTTCCAATGAGCCTAGGTTAGAATTGGTATTTGTGGGTAATTTAAAGTAATGCATGAGGGGGAGTGTGTGTGTGTGTGTGTGTGTGTGTAATGGTGTGCTGCAGGCATTTGACCTGATGAAAGTGACCCCAAACAGCAAGAGCTTCCTTGCGTTCCTTTGTGTGTGACGCCTACAGAGACGGGAATGTTCATTTTAGTGATTCATGTCATATCTGGAGAGGTTATCCTGATCCTGAAAGCCAAAAGTGTGAACTAGTTTTGTGTTTGATCTTAGCTTGGTATAGTCTTGGTTCTACCGTGCAAGTTTAATACTTGGGCTTAGATGTTAGTTAAGCATAAACAACCTTTAGCGACCGTAATACTGTTGTTTGACTGGAGAGAGTGTGATTTTAAGAGTTAGAATGGATCATGTGACACTGAAGACTGGAGTAATGATGCTGAAAATCACAGGAATAAATTACATTTTAAAATAGATTCATCAGAAAACAGGTTTAAATTGTAATAATATTTCGCAAGTTTTTACTGTATTTTTGAGACTTCTTTCAAAACCATGAAAAAAATCTTACCAACCCAAACCTTTTGAACGGCAGTGTAGCAAACAGCACTATTCGTACTTCAACCTTTAATCATATTGTTCGATTTGATCTCCATGATTCTCCTGATTCTACCATACACAACATCGTCAGTTTGCCGTTATGTAACATTAAAGTCAGAGCAGATGAGTTGCGTCCCATTGGCGATGCCCGGTTGGCACTCGTATGACATCTGGCACCTCCACCGTGGACCTCATCTGCCGTCCTGCACTTACGTCTCGCCGTTACATAACGGGACGCTTCTGCGGTGAAGGAGGTTGACCTATTGGATGAGGGTCAGTTCTGTGAGACCGATTGACTAAATGCTAAAGTCAATCGTACCAACAGAAAGATTGTCCTCGTGTGTCCTGCATTAAACCACCCAGATAGACCTACACTGACCCAATCCCTGTTTCAATCATGTGCATTTATATAACACTGGCCATTGTTTTTCATCATCTTTAATGACATTTCAGATCTTTTATTTTATCTTCAGAGCTCAATGTTATCAGTTCATTTTACAAATGAATATATGATCCATTTCAATCCAAAGAAATTTACAATGATGATGCATTGCTACTGTAGCTACATCAATTGTTTGTTTAATAAAGTCACAGCGTCCCATCGTCAAATGAAAACAAATACAAGCTTTATTTTATCTTTCCTCTTGTTAGTTTGCTGATGTTATACAAACACTACCATTTGTGGTCATTTGTGTGATTTTTTTTTTTTTTTTTTTTTAGCAAGTATGCATTAAATTGATCAAAAGTGACAGTAAAGGCATTTATTCCCAGTTTCACAGACAAGACTTAAGCTAGTCCCAGACTAAATTGCATGTTTGAGCTGTTTCAACTGAAAGAAACTTATCTTAAAATATGTCAGTGCATGTGTTTTGTCTCAAGATGCACACCAGTAATGTTTTTTTTTCATAGACACTTTTATAAAAGTTACTTAAATGTCCTAATTGAACTCAAGCCTAATCCTAGCTTAGTCTAAGCCCGGTCTGTAAAACCAGGCCTTAGAATGTTACAAAAAGTTTCTATTTCAAATAAATGCTGTTTTTTGGGGGGTTTTGGGGGGACTTTCTATTCATCAAACAATCCTGGAAAAAAACAACATTTTAACATATATTTACATAGAAAACAGATATTTTAAATTGTGATTTTTTTTCACAATATTAATGTTTTACTGTGTTTTTGGTCAAGCATGGCAGCCTTTTTGAGCATAAGAGAGTTGTTTCAAAAATGAGAAGATAGTGATCAAATAACATTTCATTAAAATCACATGTCAAGTTTAGAACATATTACATCAGCATATGAGAGTCAGATTGGACGACCACAGGGACAATTTCATTTTCTCATTCAAATTTCTCATTTAACTGTTCATCTATTGCCAAAATTATGAAAAAAAGATCAGTCAAGAATAGAAAATTATTGAAAATATTAACATCAGGAATGTCAGAATCAGAATGTGTAGTTAGTGCATAAAAAGTGTCCGGCAAGATTTGTCAATTGGATTGGCATTTATTCTCTTTAGCAGTGTGACGTATTTCACTGAGTTCCCTGATTATTTCGACTCAGTTTCAGCGAGTGAAGAACACATTTATACTCACTTGCGTTATGTATCATACGTTATCGTCTCTGACAGACTGCATGTTGAAGCCGCGATGACGAAGTTGTCCAGGGAATGCTAAACTCGCTGGTCCTCTGCTTCTCATAATCACTGCCATATCATGCACCTTATTTTCTGACAGACATCAATGTCGTGATATTTAAATGATGTGGATTTGAAAACAGATGGACTGTAAGGTAATTATTATTCATTTCTTTGCCGGCAAGTATTCGTGTGTTACGTCGATGTTTTTAGGTCTGATATTCCTACCGACAGCCGGCCTTAGTTTATGACAGACGTGATAACATGCATGAGGGATGAGCCATGTTTGATTTTTGGGTAATTGTAAAAAACATAGTTCATTATACGGAATGAAGTTTATTTCGTGGCTTGAATAAATGACATGTTACTCAGAGACTGACTTGTTAGGTTAGGGTTATTAAATGAAACAAAAGGACAAGTAAGCTTCTTACATCATTTATCTAAGTCAAGCATCACTATTAATAGTGCTTAAACTTTTGGTTTGTGATCTGAATAAACCCCTAAAACTAAGCATTGGACTTTGAGATGTATTTGTGCTGCACTGCTTGTGCCCCAGACATGAATGATTCCTCAAATCCCCTGGCTTCATTTCCACATGATACTAGTCTCACAGTCAGTCACTCTCCATCTCGTCCTCGGAGGTTTAAACCCGGCTGTCTCTCGACCCCAACCTGTGAAGCAGCACATCTGACATTTCAAACAAACCAGGCCGGCCGTGCGGCAGACGGCTTTGTCAAATAAACAGAGCAGAGCCTGTTGGCGCTGGTTTGCGGGCTGAGCTGAAGAGCTTCTCTCAGGGTTTGGGCTGTTGATGAACAGATGTGTCCAGGTGTTCCCGCTCTCCGGCCCGCCGCTAATGGCTGTCACGAGACTCTGTGCAAGCACTGTCCCTGATCACAAGGGCTAATGGATTCATCTCTGGTGTGTGAGAAGAGCTTATCTGTATGTGGCTGTTATAGGCTACGTTCAGAATAGCTCTTTTTGCACTTTAAAGTGTGTATACTATATTCATTTTCTTTATGCATAGCATTTTCTCTATGACCTGCTTTATTTACTAGAATTTGCTTGATATAAAAGATCAGTGTACTCAACTTGACCTTTTATTTCCATGTGACTATGGTCTGAAAGTAATGTCAGCCAACATTTATTTCCTTTTTTTTTTATAAATCTTTTTTTGATATTCATTTCCTAGTTTAATTTGCCGAGTTAAGCATGCAAACACTTCCATAAAGTCATGGACTTTTCTGTTTTTAGTTACGCTGTTGTCTTCACACTGCAAAAAAAATCTTAAATCAAGATTATTTGAGATGCAAAATGACATAAAATATTAAGTCTTGTTTTCTGTGTAAAAAAAAATGTTTTAAAATAGAGTTTATGCTTTAAACTGCCAAACGTCAGAAAAATAAACCCAATTCAAAGGGAAAACAAGTTAGATAGATTAACTTAATTTTGATACATTTTTTCAGAAAGCAAGACTTAATATCTCATTGGTTCATAAGCGCATGTATCTTAATTTGAGAACGTTTGGATATTTGTACATGCCAAAATGCTGAGAACATTATTTTTTGCAGTGCAACGTCATTGGCTAAATGATTTTGCGTCGTTTATCTAGTATAAAACAGTCTCACAAGCCATGGAGCTGAATTTCAAGACTCTTTCCAAGTAGTTAGCAAATCACTCTGAATCAAAATGATCTGTTAAGAATCCTTATCCAGTAACCACAAACATCTGGAAAGGTTGTGAAAAAGTCACGGAATGAAGTTGTTCAAAAATAGGAACATTACATATGGCATAGTGTTTCACACACAAGTAGTAAACAAAATATAGTTAAAAAGACAAAATCCTTTTTTAATTGCACTGCACTGTAATTAATAAATTAATATATGAATTGATTGCAGTTAAAAAGAATAATAAATAGTAAACAGGAAAAAAGCATTCAGTATATGATATTCCATTCTGAACATAGTTACATAGTAGCGTTCTTTCTTTCTTTCTTTGTACTTTCTTGTAATGTTTGTTTTATCCCTTTCTCTCTAATAGAGTAATTGTGTATAAACGCATACATTGGAAAATGGATTTCTCTGGAAGTGCTCATCTGTGTCACAGATGAGAGGGTGCAGTAAGTGTATGACGCTGGTTGGAGCCATTAAAGCGACACACACACACACACACACACACACACACACACACACACACACACACACACACACACACACACACCTCTGAGAGCCCCAGTGGTTCTGTTTGGCAGTGCTGGGATGGTATCATTAGTCGGGCTCTCAGGGTACATAAGGGCCTGTGTTAATGTCAGAATGGGCCGCTGGGCATGATATCCCCATTCACTCTCTGGACTGTCCATTCAGCACTAAGCACTCGCTCTCTTTCTCTCTCATCCACCACAAAATCTCTTATTGGATTAGGTTGTTGTGGTAAGGAAGGCATTGGGTGCGTATTTTACTTAGAAACAATTCCCCATCGTTCTAGGAAATTAACTCTTGTGGCTTGTTGTGTGTTGTTCTTGCTGACAACCATTTTCCTTGTGTTTTTTTATTTCATTTTTTTTTTACATGAAATGCCATTTGCATCACATGTGATGCATTTCAATGTGAAAAAAACCTATAATTGGAATAACATGTATTGAAAAATCAACATAAACTCACCACCCAACAGTCCAGATTCATATGCCATAACAATTCAAAATAGCAAAAAATGCTGGTGGCACCAGCTGTGCACAAGTTACAACTTATCCTAGTTGTGACGTAAATGGCCACTAAGTTACAATTTACAGTATGCAATACTAAAAAATATTAATTGCACCAATAAACTTAGTTGGCATGTAACTCTTCGTAAAAACTAAATATTTACAGAAGCCTTTGACCAGGAGGAATGGTTGGAGTAAAACAGCTGATTGATTTGAATTACATCAATAAGCTCTTGTTTTGCCTGACAAAATGCGAATCTTGTGACATTTGCACTTCACATTCTAAGAGAGAGATTATACGAGTTAATTACTGGTAACGCTTTATTTCAATGGTCCACCTTAGACATTCTACTAACTATAAATAGCTCTGCAACTACATGTCAACGAGCAGTCATTAGAGTATTAGCGTCTGCTAAATATCTGCTAACACTTTATTTTGATGCTCTTTCAACAGATAATCTACTGACTGTAAGTAACTTTGCAAGTACATGTCAACTTATTCTACTAACCCGAACACCTAACAGTCTACTAGTACTCTGAGAGTTAGTTGACATGTTGTTACAAAGTTACTTATAGTTAGTATAATGTCTTCTAACCATCAAAAGTGGACTATCAAAATAAAGTGTAACCAAATTACTTTGTTAGCGGCTCTTTAACACGAACCCAGTGTCATTTCTTATGTTTTTTATCAGTATTTTTTTTTAGCTTTTCAAATACATTGTCTGAAATGTTATTTACTCATTTCATTATTACAGACTGATCTCATGAAATGGCGTATGTATGACACGCCAATTCGTATTTCCATTTTTGGCGTGCTATCAACACGCATAATCGCTTTTCAGCGTGTTTATCAACGCCGTTGACTTAACGTTATATTACTGTATTATGTATATATAGATATATGACCTACCCCAACCCCGTCCCTAAACCTACCCGTCACTGGGGTTAATACCATTTATGAGTGTTCTCCTACCATCCTAGGAAAAGAAATATTGCTCCACAGATGTAGATATAGATTTTGCTTCGTTTCGCTCGGACATTTAACGGCGTACACATACACGCGGAATCACTCGGACATTTAATGGCGTAGACATACACGCAAAAGATTTCGGAGTGGACATACACGCGGATAGCTCAAAATGCGTATAGATAACACGCCACTTGACTTGAAAGTGGCGTGTATGTTTACGCAAAGTCATGATGTCATGTTGATTATTAAATGTGTTATTTCCTGATTATCATATTACGCGACTACGCATTACTTTATGGAGACCTTAAGACATACTAGCTAAGTTCCGCCTTGAGAACAAATGGTGCAAACAAATAAAGGACAGTGTTCGTTACAAACTAGGTATTTAGTGTGGGCTTTACGTTGCAATTTATGTAAGACTTATGACGGCTGGTGCAACCGTACCTTGAACACTGTAAGGGTAAAAGAAGCAAAAAACACTAAATGCAAGTCTTGAGTTTCTTCCAGGAACGAACACCTCACAATATTCCTTATTTAAATAATTCATAAGCAGAATAAAGGGGCGGGGCCTGGTTGAGTTAGTTAGTAGTGTGTTGAAACAGGGGCGGGACATTTCCCAAACACTGACCAATCACAACACACTGCTCCAGCCGACCAATCAGAGCACAGTGTGCTTTTCAGAAGGAGGGGCTTCATAGAGACAGAAACTGAACAGAGCGTTACTGACAGACTGGGAAGAGAGGAGCCGCAACAATGGAGAATATGAGGAAAATAATGTGATTCTTGAACATTCAAGGATGAATGTTTTCTTGCCCAAAAACAAAATCAAGACTTTGTAAAAGAGCATCATAGGTCCCCTTTAAAAGCAGCTTACATCCTTTGCAGACAATGTGTGCATGCTGCACTTTTGGCATATTTGATACTTGAATTCCTTCGTATTGAAATGTGATTTGGGGGAAGTAGGTTAAAACAGGATTTCGTCTTTCAAATCCCCTCGTCTTAGTGTGTGTGTGATGGCAAGTCCTGAGTCATGGCTTTGACTTGTTTTCTGTTTCCTTTCTTTTATTTTTTTTTACCTGTGCAAGCAAATCTTGTTGAAAAATATCCTTAAGTGGATGAAAAAAGTGATCTTCTTTTGTTTTTAATTAGTATCAGTACATGATATTCCCTGATTCATATGGATTTATATGATTGTCTTAGAGTGAACACTCATGTTCAAACCGGGGCCAAAAATGTGACCCCTCGTGAACATAATTCAGCGTTACAAACCCCGTTTTTTCCTCCTGTGAAAGCACATGCGGAGTACAGATGTGTGTACATTGTCAGAGTGATGGCTACAAGAGCGCCAGTCGCTCAGAACAAGCCTCACGTGGATCACGCTGCAGTTACAGTACGTGCAGGTTTGCTTTTCCCATGAGAGCCGCACAGAAGCTGCAATCAAGGAAGTGTACTGTAACAACACAGGACCTCCATTAACCTCCATAAGGTCCGTCCCACCCGCGGTCTGTGGGCCTGGAAAGATGCCTGCTTTCTAGCATCCGTCAGATTTGTTCGCTGCCATCGATTGGAAGGGCCAAACAGTTCTGCTCCGTCTGACTCTAAATACATAAAACTGAATGCAAGCTGTGCTAAAAACATACTGTAATGTCATGGCGATTGTTGGGGCAACCCCAAGCTGCGGTCGGGATCTGGCTGCCTCCACCAAAAGAAAACATTGACGTTAAACTTGACGTGGCACCAAAATGACATCCGATCATATGGAGTGAGATATAAACACAAACATGGGGACTGTAGAAGAAGCCACAGCTGGCTCTCATCATTACCAATATATCTCTGCGCTTGCGTCATCAATCACATACTCCCTGCAAAATCATCTGGAACTGACTTTAAAGGGGTTTGACCGTTCCTTTAGTGTATAATGTAGCTGTTTGTGCATGTAAACAAACTGCAAAGTTACAAAGAACAAGGCCCTAATTGTTTTGCAATATTGTTTTTTGTCTGAAGTTTTACATTAAGATGTCTTAGTATTGTGATCAAGAAAATAATCAGAATTCAAATATTTAAAAAGCTTGAATATTCCAGGTGTCACCGTTTTTTAGTTTTTTTTTTACATTTTAACTTCTTTAGATGTCATCATATTAAATGCATGCTATAATGACAAAGTGTGTGTGTGTGTTATATATGTTGAAAACAGTTGTGCTTCTAAATGTTTTGGTTGAAACATAATGCAGTTTTTAGCGATTCTTTGATGAATAAAAAGTTGTTCGAAAGAACAGCATTTATTTGAACTTATTTACTTATTTGAGTAAATGCAAAAATTTGAGTTAATGCTTCATAAATCTGATTAAATCTGGTTCTATATAATATTCCCCATATCGTCCATCCCTAATGTGTATACTCTTGATTTATTTAAAGTACTTAACACAGTAAATTAAAAATATCTAACTGTGGATTAGATGTGGAAAACTGGTGGTTTTTTCCATATTTTTTCATGAAGAATTATAAATGATTCATATCTCCCCACAAGACTGCAGTTTATATCGCTTAGTAGCATCACATGCATGTTAAATAATCAATATCATTCCATGAAATGCAGTTGCTGTGTCTAGGTAGCAACTTCCCCCAGTGATCCAGAGCTTTGTGTGTTTTCTACACGCAACCTTCCTCACGTCAGTCACAGGGCAGAACGCATCTGCTAATACACGGCGCGTACACGAGCTCTGACGCTGACGACGTGATTCAGTCTGACGTTAATGGAAGCGAGAGCCATGTGTGTAACTTAACAGCAGTGTGCCGTTAATGCGGGGAGAAACGCTCCACTTAGCAAACTGGCTGAGAAGAGAGAGAGAGAGAGAGAGAGAGCAGGAATACAGGAGTCCAGAAGGCCACAGGAACAGCAAGCCAACAAACACGCTATTTTGGCTTCGGCTCATCACTCCGACCAGATATGGGATAGATTCACTAAAAAAATAACATTCTGTTATCATTTATTCACGCTCAATGTGACTGTCTTGGTTCTGGCTGCTGAACTAGAAAAGCTTTGTGATGAAAGTGAGTGTGGAACTCAGACTGACAACCTTTAAGAAAAATATTATAAAAGTAGGATATACTATATTCAAAGTCTTAAAGTCGGCATGAAACAGATGTTGCAATAGTCTATTGTGACGTATATCCGAGTGAAACCGCTTCTGGAACAAGAACAAATGTGGGCGGGGCTTGATTTTGTCTGTGGGGAATTGATTGAATGGTTGTGGTTTGCTATTGGCTGATCTCATGTGAGTGACAGGTTAAGCCCCGCCCTCGTCATCAGAGAAGAGAAGAGATGAGCTGCAAGAAGAGGAAGGGAAGTTATTTTGATTAAAAAAAAACTACAAGGCACATGAATTTTAAAAACGATGTGCACAGATAAATCATTTATGATATATACTGTAATATTCCATAAAGTAGGAATTGTCCATTTTGATTTCATTGGCCTGTTCACACCAAGAACCTTAACTATAACGATAACCGTAATGATAACTACTGTATATCAGCATCCACACTAACGGACGATAATGTTTGTTTATTATAAGAACACGCTGCAGTTATGACGTCTGCCGCTTTAAATGCTCGAGCTCTTTAAAGCAGGATTCTGATTGGCTCTCAATGTTTTTATTATTCATCAGCTTGTTGGTTTGCAGTTGGTTGCATGCCATGCAATACTCAAATGATTTAAGTTTTTCAGTGAATAATAACTTACATTTCAAAGCTATCGTTTGGTTTGCAATATAGCGCACAAGTCAAACAAGTTTTACTATGGTCATTTGAGAGGTCAACAACCTGCATCACAATTCTTTTGGTAAGGACAAAGAGAACAAAAGTCTGCAGCTGCAGAACATCATGAGGGCGAGTAAATGATGACAACTTTTATTTTTGGCTGAGATTTAAAACTAAATTACTGAGACGCAGCGCTGCGATAAATCAGGAACAGCCTGCTTCTAATCTCGTTCAAAAGTTCTGAGATCTAAAAGCTTGAGAAAGTGATTGAAAGATCCACCCTGTCCCAGTTTCCCCAATTATCTCTTGTCTCATGGCAGATATGAGCCAGAAAAGTGGTGCATCTCCGTTCGGCACTTAGCGCTTCCGTTTGTTTGAGGTCTTGAACGAGGTCTTTGGTGTAAGAAGGAGAAGCGTGCGCTGGCATGCTCATTTGTTTGGTGTTAGGACAGAGAGCGGTCAGCCTCAGGCGCTCAATGGACTCGCTCACAAGAGGGATTCCTGCTCGTGTGGAATTGTGCTCCGGGAAAAGGACAATTATGAGGGGGAAAAAATGAACAGAATTTAGACTGAGGTTTAGGAAAAAATAACAAAGACGTTAAGTCTGGGGATGGAGGATAGGCCTTTCTTCCTCTTTTTAAAAAAATTGTATTTAGCCAAAGCCTTTTTATTATAATTTGTGGTGTTTTGTTTAGCTTTATCGTGTTTACATGATGCATAGATAATCAGAATGGTCATAATCATAAATTATGATTATTTATTTTTATTTTTTTTATTATAGAAAGTGCTTACAAGTCAAAAATCTAGTAACTAATCAGGGTAAATATCCATTTGTGTTCAATGATGATCATCTGCCGCTGAACAATAATTAGGAACGTACTTCTTTCGCTATATGAACTCTGGTTTAACTCTTCCCTATTGTGCTTCCCTTGAAGAATTTGGTTGGGGGAAAAATGCTGGACATCAGCTATTTTGTAATCATATCAGCGAAAGTGTTCCCGCTGTACATATATACATTATTAAAAACTTTTTATATAAAAGGTTATCCGGATTTAAGTAGACAGAGTGATGCTGACCCCGGCAAAACTCACCATTTTGGGTGCTTGCTGTGCAGTTGTTCACATGTTCTGAGGGATTTTAAGTGTGTTGCCAGGGTGAGGATAGATGGTTGCTTGGTGGTTTCTGAAGTAGTTTCCCCATGCAGTCGTCCCATCTGTGTTCATGCTGAGTCAGGCTTCTGAGAGGATGTTGTGCTTGTATACGAGTTCCTCCCTTAGCATCAGTTCACACCACAGTATGTCTCCACTCATCACCCGTCACTCTCGTCGCCATGGTTACAGCAAACTGGCAAAAGTCTATACACACACACACACACACACACACAAAGATGCGCTCCTGTACTTTCAAGGTCCCCTTACACCCTGAGTGATGCTGACTCAAGCAATACTCTTTTATTTTTTTCCCCCATTACCTTCTTATCTGGGATTAAGTCTGCTCTAAGGTTACGGTTGAAGGAATAGCACATTTCAGAATGTCATGCTGCATATGTTTGAAAGACAGTAGTATCTTGATCTTTGATTGATTGATTTTTTAAGTGTATGTTTTGTCTATTTATGTTGAGCACCAAAGGGGTTAATAAAGCTCTAAACTAACATTTTATTATTATTATTATTGATGCAATGAAAGATAATTGTAACAGTAATAATTTAAAAATATTTAAATATTTTTTATATTAAATGTATTATTATTATTAGATATATAATCAAATGTATTATTATTATTAGTAAGGTATTGAAAGATAATTATAACAGTAATAATTCAAATATATTTAAATATGTTTTCATATTAAATGCATTATTATTAGATATATTAAAATGGATAATTAAATGTATTATTATTATTATTATTATTGTGGTAATGAAAGATGAGTATAACCCTAATAGTTTAAATATATTAAACAATATTTTGATATTAACTGTATTTTTATTATTATTATTATTATTACATATAGTATTAAATCATTAAATTATTATATTATTATTATAATTATTGAGATAATGAAACATAATTATAAAAGTAATATATTAAAATATTTTTATATTAAATGTATTATTATTATTATTACATATGTTAAAATGTATCATTTAATGTACTATTATCATTAATATTAATGTTATGTATGATGATGAAAGATAATTATAACATTAAAAGTTTAAATATAATAAAATATAGAACCAGAGCGCACTGCATACAGTAGCATACTGGCTCCCACAATGCAATGCTGTCGACTTCACCTTCCATTTCCAGCGCGACGATTAGCCCAGAAGATAAACTGCTAGCTTTAACATCCCTTCCTCATTATTTGACACCATGCAAATAGTAGTATGCCTAAAAAGCATACTGCTATTTAGAAATGGAAGGTGAAGTCAAATAGTATTGTGCTAAATATCTATTAGCACAAGGCATAAAGATTCACTTCTTTCTTATAAGCTCCAAACCCCAGTCAAGCGTTCTGAGTGTTGGTCCATAAGCAGCAGTTGTATAAACATTGCCGAAACATCATTGACGTGAATGTCTTCCTGGACGGTTGAAAGAGGGACATTTCCCGTATTCAGCATCACCGACACCTGCAAATGGACCTTGGTCTGTGGATAGTATGGATGGTGTCTGTTCAGTCATGCATGGCACCATTGAACACCATGCTTTCTCTGACTCATTAAACATCAGGTTCAGTAAGATGCTCCCAGTTTCTGGAAAACTCTTATCCAGGTTTCAGAGAAAGCCGCCGGCTGTAAACACAAGGACCTGCGACAGACAATGAAGCTTTTGTCCCGAGTGCTCAGCGATTCTAGGAAAAGATAGTTTGTTGTGTCATATATGCTTTTAAAAAATCGCTGTTCTTGCTGTCATTTGTGTTGTCTGGAGCATTGTCATCTTTAAAAGTAAATTATTGATTTTCTGAGAAGAATTCATCCTGGTATCTTTAAGATGTATTACTGTTTAACTTTGTGGAATACTAAATCTTTTAAAAATGCCTTAGCTAGGAGATTTTATAATGCTAAACTCAACTAAAACCAAACAATAGAGCTGATTAATTGTTAAAAGATCTTGATCTCAATTCAAACACCTATGCGATCTTACGTTTGATAAGTACGATCACAGCGAACATTCTGCGTTTGCGGAGAGAGCAGTTGTCATGTATAGGTATGAAACAACTTTACAAACCACTTTTCAACCACACAGTATCATTATTTCTGTGTTACAATCCTTCAAATTATCACAGAGATACTGGATAAACGTTTTGTCACGGGTGGTTGCAGGAAGACAACAAGATGAAGGTATCTTTTCAACACGAAGTTTTAATGATGATCAAAAATACAGGACAGCGGAACAGGCAGCAACACACACTAATTACAACTGAGATCGGACAAAGACTGACTGAACAGACGGAACTTAAATGCAAACACAGATGACAATGATTAACGAATCACAGGTGATACAGATAACGATGATTGCCTAAACACAGGGGATACAGCTGAACTGATAATGACAGTGAAGATGACACGTGACGTGATGACAGGCAGACAAGTCCAAATGAAAACAACCTAAACCAAACACCACTGTAACAGAACGCCCCTCCCCGCAAGGCGCCTCCTCGTGCCGTAACGAGAGAGATGAAGGTGGGAAGGTGGGGGTTTGGGAGGAGGAAAAGGAGCAGGCGGAGGGCTGGTAACAGGAGTGGGCGAAGGGCTGGAGAGGGCAGGCCAGAATATCAAGGAGTCTACCCAGGGGGAGGGCGGGCGGGCATCCTGGAGACTGACGAGGACATGGTTAGGAGGGACCAGAGGTCTCCAGGACGGAGCCTTCCGTTCGGGTCGGCCAGGACGGAGTCTGCAGTTCAGGTGGCCAGGGCGGATCGGCCATCGTGACCTTTGCATGGGACTCAAGTTTGGCCACTCTGGCCGGGGACCCATAGCCCCCCCCCTTAAAAATATTCTTAGGCGGATCTATGGGCTCGCACTCAGCCCCAGGAACAGATACAGGGACAAGTCTTGGAGCAGGAATAGGTCAAGGGACAGGAACAGGTCTTGGGACAGGCTCTGACGTGGCGGCGGCCATCCTGGCTGGAGACGAGGGCTCAGGCGTGGCGTGAAGCTCAGGCTTGACGGGTATGACGTGAAGAAGCTCTGGAAGGGTGGTCTCGGCGGGACGAAACCCTGGAAAGGTGGTCTCGGCGGGACGAGACTCTGGAAGGGTGGTCTCGGCGGGACGAGACTCTGGAAGGGTGGTCTCGGCAGGACGAGACTCTGGGAAGGTGGTCTCGGCGGGACGAGACTCTGGAAGGGTGGTCTCGGCGGGACGAGACTCTGGAAGGGTGGTCTCGGCGGGACGAGACTCTGGAAGGGTGGTCTCGGCGGGACGAGACTCTGGAAGGGTGGTCTCGGCGGGACGAGACTCTGGAAGGGTGGTCTCGGCGGGACGAGACTCTGGAAAGGTGGCGGCCATGATGGAACAAGGTTTTGGAAGAGCAGCAGGGACGGAAAGATATGGTGCGGTGTGGTGAGGAAGATGGCTGGTGATGGTGGTTGAGTGGCGATGTCATCATCAGCCTCACCCACGGTGAAGGCTGAACCGCTCAACAACAGCACATGATCCAGGTATTGTGCGAAAGTGCCTGGGATCGCAGCCGCTGGAGCTTGCTGGTGCAGATGATCGTCCAGTCCGCACCAGAACACAGTCTTAAGGACGTCATCTGCCCAGTTTACCCCATGAGAAATTTCCAGGAACTCATCAACATATTCATCGATCTGGCGGCCGTCGTGGAAACAGGTCACCAGTCGAATCGCGGGATCGAAGAGGGTGTGGAGAATGCCCATGTTCTCCATTTCCACTCCTTTTGGTTTTGCTCCAATCTTCTGTCATGGGTGGTTGCAGGAAGACAGAACAAGATGAAGGTATCTTTTCAACACAAAGGTTTAATGATGATCAAAAATCAGGCAGGAACACACACTAATTACAACTGAGATCGGACAGTGAAGATGACACATGACGTGATGACAGGCAGACAAGTCCAAATGAAAACAAACTAAACCAAACTCCACTGTAACACGTTTATAGTTCAGATATAAACAATGATGTATACGGTAGCGATCAAATCAGAGTAAATCACCTTTTGAAAGTAACTTGATGCTTTAAATATATGTTTTATTATTTACACTGTTACACCAGTAGGTGGCAACAAGTGACTTAAAAATGTATTTGTCATGGAATCATTCATTCAAGAGATTCGTTCAAAAACGCTGATTCATCCAGTAATGAAACAAGTGAATTCTTTGAGTGAGTCATTGAATCATTCACTCAAACTTTTTTAAATAATTCAAATTAAAAAAGAAATTTAAGTAGACCACAGCAATGAACATTTTGTCAGAACCTCTAGTAAATTACGTTATTTGGTTTAGTTGTCTGTGGAGAATTTTAAACAAAAAAAAAATTATTCTCAATTTCTCCACAATCATGCTCTGACAATGAAAAACCTACACTGAAAAAAAATTCTAAAGTGCTAGTAAATTTTACAAATAATTAACTAGAAACGGCAAGTAACACATTGAATTGAATGTGAAATTTTGAAGGTAAAACATACTTCAATAATCTGTTTTATTTACAACTTACAACAGTGTAGAAAGTCAGTTGTGGTTCAACCAACCAAATGTGGCATGTCCTGAATATTCAGAGAGTTTCAGAGATATTGTTCTCAGTCATACCAACTGGATCATATTACAGATGGAGAGCAGAAGGTTTGTGTGAGTGTGTGTTTTCTCAGGTTTCTGTTAGGCTCTATTACTCTGATTTGGGACACCAGACACGTTCTCATTAGTATTATGAATGTAATCAGTAGTGTGGCTGTGAGGTTAATGCAGTCCCTCTACAAACTCGGCCATTAGAGACGCTAACCCAATCAGAGCCCGTCCAGAACCCCTCGCTACCCTGCACTGATGTCACCCGTGCTCAAACCAGTGGAAAAAACAGCACATCACCTTATTGGAAAGGCTCAGAATGGCCTCAAAGACAGATGAGACGTAACATTTCCCCCTTGATCACAGTTGCGACGCTTGCGAGTTTAATTTGTGCATCGTTTATGGGCTATTTTGGTGCCATCTCTCAGTCCCACGAGAGAGATCCGTAATGACAATGAGCAATCCTGAATTTATTTTGGATTGAGGCTTGTGTAATCTACATGCTGTTGTTCTAAAAAAAGCTTCTAATTATGATTCACTGATACTGTAAACAGTTAAATCAAGGTAAATCGAGGTAAACGTTGTGAAAAATGCAGACTTGGCTGCCCTGAAACGACTTTTCCGAGCAGAACGATCCATTCAAATGTGGGTTGGCATTTTGGGGAGGTGTAGTCTGTGTCTTGTCTGGTTCTTATTAGACTAATGCGCAATTTGTAATAAAAAGTGCAAATTTCCCATATGGAGTAAAATCAGTGTTGACCAGGGGCCCAGATTTGTATGCTTCGGGGTGGCTTCAGACTTTACAGTGCAAATGTGGCCCAGTTTTCTGTTTTCATTTTAGAGGGAATGTTTCAGCTTGCTTTTACACTAACTAACCGAACATGCGTTTCTCAATCTCTCCAGACTGCTTTATAGCAAGAGCTTCTTTCTGTGGGACTATGGAAGCTTGTATAAATAATAAAACATAAAAAAGTTAATTGCGACTTCCATCTCACAATTCTGACTTTTTTTCTCGCAATTCTATAAACTCGCAATTGTGAATTACGAGAAAAAGTCAGAATTGCGAGATTTAAACTCGCATTTGTGTGAGAGAAAAACGAGGTTACTTGTACTTTTGTCTTTGGATCCAGCACTTCCTCGTATCTGAGTTCACCCAACGTAACTGTGTTGTGTCCAATCTATTTTAAATTCTCAAATTTTTCGTTTCTAAACTTTGTCCAACCCTGGTACATACTGTACATACAGGCAGTTTTGCATTTAACGTCATGGATAATCAGAGGTGGCCAGATCCCTCACTAATGAGCCTGGAGACGTCTGTATTCTCTCCAGCTGGCCGTGTTGTTTGTTTTTCCTGTAGTAATGAAACAATCTTCTAATGTTCTTTCCTATGATCCTCCTCACCTGTCCCTTTGAATCGGCACTGGTCTGCGGGGGCCGTCGTGACGCAAGAGGTAAATCAAATCAATAAGCAATCGGGGAGCAAGTGCTGTGCAGATCGACAGGCCTCCTGCCCGGCAGATTTGGGCCTAATTAGCATTGATGAGCATCACTGAGGGGATTTACGCCATTGATGAGCAGCGTGAGTCATCGCTCACCCATCTGACATGGGCAGCGGGTCTAACCCGCTTAGAGTAGGGGTTCGTCCGGGACGAGGGGGATTCCTCGGAGGCCAGGCCAGGCAGGTGTGGAGATTTGCACAGAGATGAGAGGCACGAAACAGCGGGAAGAGTTAAGCACATTTCCAAGGAAGGGAAAACATATCTGAGAGGGATTAAAGATGGATTTATAGTGCTTTGCGACAGTTAGCACATGCTTACTACCCTGGGTTTTCGCAGTGGTGCAAAAGAATACTTTTTGGACCCCCAAAGAACCTTTCAGTGAACAGTTTAATGAAATTATGTTCAACCAACAACTACATTGAGCATAAAAAAAAAGAAAAGTCGATTACTCAAAACTAATTGTTCCAACCAATTTCAACGTAGAATGCTGGTGTTTAGAACTCAAATCAACAGCTAGCATAGCAGATGTTAAATGTAACCTATTTAGCATTGAATGAATAAGGACGATATTATAGGTCTTTCCCTTTACTAAAAAAACACATAAAATAACACCTAATTTCAACATTTATCCATTGCTAAGCAAAGCATGCTGGAAACTAGGAATCCATGACCCATTTTCAAGACAATTTCATAGTTACTGCAACTTATGTTTGCAACTAAAAAGATTAATTAAATGAATACATTCAAATTTGTAACTTGCAACCATGCATTTATGTAAGTTGTGGTAATATGTCTGAAATTCTTCAGTGTAAGACATGCCGTGGACAGTTGCATTCGATGCGTTTGAAGTAAGAAAGACGCCTTTCTTTCGCTGTTTGTCATGCACTAATGCATTTTCCTGGTGCTCTTGAGGGTTCTGCCTTCAGTGCCCCAGCAGAGCCCACTGTAATCTTATCTCATTTTGACGTAAGTGCCTCTATATCACACTTGACATTTAGAGCTGCAGTGACTCCGTCCGCGTTTTATGCGAGAGATGCACGAAGGGAAAAAGCAGCGTGCGGGCTCCACGTGCAGACCGCTGGCAGTGAGCTCAGCTGGGCTTTGAGAGGCGCTGCCAGTGCCTGTCTCTCCCCCCGGAACATGGGAGAATTCCCTCAGTGCCACTTACTCAGGCCGGACCCCCGCTGACACTGCCAAGACAAATATTTACCCTCCAGTCAAATGAATAGGTACACATGCATGCGCGAGACCAGATAATGCACGAGAAGGAGAAACACACACTCTCTCTCTCTCAGAAAAGTGCAGGGAACTTCATTAGGTATAGGCACTCCAGCGAGTTTACCGCAGTGCCGTCTCATTTGTCTTGCAGGGGATTTGAGAATTGTCTACTCTCGCTTAAAACAAAACCAACTATTGGCTAAGGGTGTGTTGACACTTGGCATGTTTGGTTGGATTAAAACAAACCCTGGTGCGTTTGCTCTGTTAGTCCGGTTCATTTGAATAAGTGTGAACGCTGCCTTTTGAACCCTGGTGCCACCAAACAAGCGGACCGAGACGCTGAAAAGATTGGTCTCAGTCCGCTTCCAAACAAACTCTGCGGTTCGAATGAAATATGAGCGCAACATGGACCAAACATGTAAACAAACCAAAAACGGGACATGACGTCACAAGATGCAACCCTTAAAAGGACAGAATGCTCAAGCAAACCTGTTTTTCCTCTTCATAGTCGCGATGTTGCCCATCACAGTTCAGTACAGGCATCAGAACCGCGTCTCATCACGGCAGATCTTCGTTTGTGTGTGTGTGTGACGGAGGGATTCGCTTATTTAGCCCAGAACACAGTATTGTTTTAAATGTTCGGTAAGTTCCTTCGCAAAATATACATAATATAATTTGACCAATCAGGCTGTGAACATATCCCTATGCCTTTAGGTTTAGTATCTTAAGATACGGTGTTAAAATGCCAATGTGAACGCTAAGCAAACCAAGACTAAATGATTTTTGTTTTGTTTTTTGGGGGGAACCAAACTACAAGGTTGAACACACTCTAAATCCCATAATTACTTTCTCCCGGCGTGTGTTCGAGCATCAGACTTTTTCATGTCGTCATTAAAGCTTTTCGAGACCCAAACAAACAACCCTCAATAGAACAATACTGACCAATATTTAAATCTCTTAATATAACAATACTGATATACGATATGGTATATGGTGAAAGCAAACTGAAATTCAGTGTATTATAATATCTCCGGATCTTAACTCCGGTTGTCTGATGACAGTCAGAATGATAGTTGACAGATGTGAACGTAATAACACAACAGATATATTCACATTATAGGGATTGCATTTCATGTCACGTTTTCATTAATCTTGAGTTCTCACAACTTTGTGTGTGTTTTGTGAGTGTGTTTGGGTGAACTGCGGCGCTAATAGGGTCTCATGAACGCACAGTCAAGCACAGAAGACCAACGGCCAAGGTCAGGTTCTTCGTTAATTACATTAAATTTCAGTTTTCCCCCAGAACACTTGGAATATAAGGCATGTGTTACATGGGATCATTCTGTGATACTTTAGCGTCTTATTAGAAAAGCACTATTCATATATGATATACTATATTATATGGACAAGCCCGAGAGGGACATTTTTTAAAACTTCTTCATTTGTGGTCTAAAAAAGAAAGAAGGGCATGTGGCGTGAGAACAACACCAGGATGAGTAAATGATGACTTAATTTTCATCTTACTGACACTATTGACATCATAGACATAACAGTAAAGCTGCTTTGAAACGGTGTGTATTGTGAAAGCGCTATAAAAAAAAATGTGACGGGGTATGTGTGTTGCGAAGCAGTCGAGGCCTGTTGACAGTGTAAACGCCACTGTAAATGCAATACGCCTCGCGAAGGCACACGGGGGGATCGACAGATGCTTCGATGAGCCTCATTGTGCATCTCTCGTTACGCTAATGAGGCCAAGACCTTCTGCAGCTCTCTCGTTCGCAGGCTGTTCTCCCAAAGCCTTTGTGTGACTGGCAGTCTCCTCTCCGGTGCTTTTATTCCATACAAGGCCCTGCCAGAGGCAACGTGAACACAGCATGAGATCTCAGGCCGCCTACGTCACTCTCACTCACTCCCCGAGAGCGACCTGGAGAGCAGCGCTGAGAGAGGAGGCTTTTAATTGGCCAGAAGCACTTCGACTGAACACAATGTTCTCGGCGGGCCTGTCGTACGAACAAAGAACAGATTCGTCACTTGCTTCTCGCTGCCCCGTTTTAACCTGTGCCCGTTGGCGGACCGTGAAGGTTGCATGTGAACTTGTCTCAGACGTTTTAACAGAGCAGGGGTTGTTTAGATTAAGGAGACAGAGACGGTGAGAATCAAGGCGCCGACTGTCACCTCTTGAAGCGCGGACGGCCCGTTTGTCACTGACGTCGGATGCCATATTTATGTGCTGTAACTCACAGCGGTGAGCATATACAGTGCTGGGTGGTCCAGCTCGAGCTTGTTGGAGCTGACACCATCTTGAAGAGGAATCTTTATGACTGTGTGTGTGAGCGAACGGCCCTGAACGTGTGTCAATATATGGGGCTGGTTTCGCTGTTTGCTTGTTCTCACCTGCACAACTTTGACAGCATGCTTTCTCTACAGCATTCCTGTTTGGACACACACAATTAAAGAAATGAATTAATGTTTTTGAAATGTTCCCTTCTGCTGCAGAACTCATATTCAGTTGCATAATTTTAATATTAAATGTAAGTTGAATTATGAATGAATTGCATTTGAAAGAAATGGTAAATGGACTGCATTTATATAGCGCTTTCACAGACCCAATGGCCACCAAAGCGCTTTACATATTGCCTCGCATTCACCCATTCACACACTCATTCATACACCGACGGCGGTGGAATGAAATAACTAAAAAAGTTTGCACATTTTGAGTTTTAAAAGCCTTAGTTAAAAAAAAAAATTAAGAGATTTGTGTTTTCCTTTAAAATTAGTATTTAGGGATAGCACATTTATTGCATAGTTGTAATTCAAAATGCTTTACGTAAAAGGGGTTTAAAAAATAATCAATAAATAATCATAACATGCTTAAGAAATAAAATAACCAATAAAAAGTTTTTAAAAAAAATAACAAATTAAAAACTTTGATTAATATTTCATCAGTATTTAATATGAAATATTTGATTATTTAATATACTGTTAAATATTTTAATATAATTGTAATATAAATAATATTTGTAAAAATGTCAAATTTATTTGGTCCTCTTTTGTGGACCTCTGTTGACTTCCTCTTTTATCTGTCCCAGTGTCCCAAAGTGAGAATTCGCGTTCTGCATTTAACAAAGCAGCGGCACATGAACGAAATGAAGAAAAGCAATTTACAGTCCCTGTTCTCCTCTATTGCCTCGCAAACCAGCACTAATAATCATGTTGACACACACATTCCTTCTTTCTTTCTCACACACAGATCCTTCACAGGGAATGTGGATGTCAGTCACAATTGTGCATGCAAAAGGTTCATCACCCCTCATCCCTGTCTTGAATCTGCAATGCACTTCATTCATTACAAACTTGACATTTCCAGAATGTGGGCCATATCGGCTTGACAGCGAACAGCGGCCAAACTCCTGCTCACAATCCCATCATCCCTAATACACTCAATTACACCTCAGTGAGCGAAAACCCTTCATCTGGTCAATGCAAGTGTCCTCTAATAGCCTTTACTTGACAGCTCTCACAGGCCCAGAATATATTAGTTGCGGCGGGTAAACTTAATCACGCTCTGTCAGTGTTGTACTACCGCACAGCGTAGTTTGAAACGAATGGCTCTTTGTTCTGAAAATGCCCTCGCTGCCAAACGGACTGCCTCGTGTGTCTTTTCCGAGGTTTTACGGCTCAGTGCATGCGGTCCCGTTAGCTCAGGCCGTTCCATTGCTCATGCTGTGTAACATGTAATGATATGGTGTTAACGCTGTTGTGGCTCCGCTCAGTTTCGAGCAGCTAAGAAACAGAAAATGGAGTCCTGGGGAGCAATTTGTTCCTCTGGCCGCTTTGACTGGAGCACAGAGGGTTACAGTGTGGAGCCGTTCGCTGGGTTTAAACAGCGGCCCTTGTGGCACTGAAGGATACGTTTCAGCAGTAAGACTGTTGGCGGCATTAAAAGCTTTACACCGCGGGCCAAACGCGCCAGGGTTTTTTTGTGCGGAGCTGCACGCAAACTGCAAATGGACTGGAATGTGTCGGCTTTCGCAATGTAGGCTAGATGCGCGAACAGAACGCTGAAAGACGTTGTGCTGAAGTGCTGGGTTTTCCTCTTTGCTAGGCAGTTGGCTAGTTCCTGATGCATATTGACACACACAGTAATTTTGGCCTTCCTGTGGAGTGACGCAAGTGTGACAGAGAGATTTGGCCAGAGTTGTGCCTGAGCTCAGTCAAATAGCAAATACAGTAGGGGATTTATTGGCGTTGAACATGTTTTAGCAACACCCTCACTTTGATTAGCATGTGTAGTTAATGATGTGAGAGGTTCAGCGTGAATGTGGAATTTCTTTTTTATTCTGTCAGGAATTTTGTAACTTTCTAAAAAGGTTTTGATATTTCTTGAAAATCATTTAGCAAGAATTAGTAGGGAATTACTCTTGATAGTTTAAAACAAATCTTATTACAAATGATATGATCACAGATCTATCGTTCTATCTATCGTTCTTTCGTTTGATCTGTCTTTGTATCTATCGTTCTATCTACCTATATACCGCGTGATCTATCTGTCCATCTATCTATCTATCTATCTATCTATCTATCTATCTATCTATCTATCTATCTATCTATCTATCTATCTATCTATCTATCTATCTACCGCTTGATCTATCTGTCCGTCTATCTATCTATTGTTATATCGTTTGATCTATCTATGTATCTATCGTTCTATCTATCGTTCTATCTATCGTTCTATCTATCGTTCTATCTACCTATCTAACGCGTGATCTATCTGTCCATCTATCTATCTATTTATCTATCTATCATCTATTGTTATATCGTTTGATCTATGTATATCGTTCTATCTATCGTTCTATCTACCGCTTGATCTATTTGTCCGTCTATCTATCGTTCTATCATTTTAGCGTTCTTTATTTCACTCTATCTATGAACTTGATGTATAGTGCAATATGTAGAGGCTGTGCTAAAGTTCATTGCTCCAGTATTTTAATGGTGATATGAAGGTTTGTCTGGCCAGTGCTTCTGTCTCTCTGTTCCTGGAAACCTAAAACTCCTTCTCCAGGGTCCTTTGTTCCTTCACCCAACACCCCTCCACCAAACCTCTGGGACTGGATCTGAGTCAGGTCAGAGGTCGAGGTCTCAGGGGAGGCCAAGCATTTCCTGTCCAGCTCTCTTGTTTTTGTCTTTAGACCAGGATATATTAGTGTGGACAGAATCACTTTTCACAAGCGCACAGGGATGTCCACCGCCAGTCAGGCCCAGTGACCCAGAACAGATCCTGAAAAGTCATTATCGCACCGTATGACCGCATCCATATCACTCGCATGGGCTTTTGTCAGTCGCTGTCATCTTTTAACAAATATTTATGCTGTTTCTCAACAGAGCAGATCAAACCAACCAAAGTGATGCTTGTGACCAGTGACGAATGCCGTTGTGTTTGCTCAATCAATGTCATAATAATAGGAATTAACATCTTAAAGATCATTACCTATCAATTGAGTTTAAATGCAACGCCTCTCCGCTTTATTAAATTTGATTTCATGTTCATTAAAGTCGTCATAAAATCAAAAATGGCCTGATTTACTTTCTTAATGCACGTCCCTTACATATTCTCTAATTGAATATCAGGCTTTATTCTCTAAAATATGTCCGATTATGATATGATAGACAAATTTGAAGTAGAAAGACTGAAATTTTTACTGTTTAATTCAATGCACTGCTAGAAAATTATTTTCTTAGTATTTTTTTTTTTTACTTGTTTTCCAGTAATATCTAAATATTCTTATGTATTAAGTATTGTGTACTAAAACATTTTGAGATGTAAGTGAGTTTATACTTAAAAGAAGAAAGAAATATATGCCAATGGGGTCAGAATAATAAACCCAATTCAAACGGAAAACTAGTTTTATTTTTCTTACCCCATTGGCAGATATTTGTTATTGTTTTAAGCATACTTAATTTTGCCGAATTGTTTCAGTAAACAAGACTTTCCATGTCAATTTGCTTCTCAAGTAAATGTATCTTAAGACTGTTTAGATATTTTACAGGAAATCAAGACACAAATACTTGTTTAGAAAATCATATTTGCAGCCTGCAATTTCTGACCGAAATTAGTTTGAAAGTGAATCTTTTCAGTGAATTATGATAGATATATTCAGATGTGAGAACGGTCTTATATCTATACCGCATGTCCCTTTCCTTTCTCTGTTTTCCTTTTAAAGTGTTTTGGCAGCTCAGCAGAGTTTTTCTCTCATGTTCCACAGTAACTCCTCTCACAGAAACGCTGCGCTGGCGCCATTAGGATTCCATTCACTGCGCCACCTGCAGGCCGTCAGAGGAGGAGCAGTCAATAAAGTCAATTAAATGGGCAGAACAAGCGAAAGTGAGGAGGGGAGCGAGGGGGTGAACAAGCACTCTTGACTAAAAATCCAGCCTTATTAAAAAGTGTGCATAATTTGCACTTAATCTAACCCGTTATGACATGCAAGCGAGAAGTGTCGTGAGCTTGGAATGATTGGAGGCTATTATTCAGTTATGATTATTCACTTTACAGTCTCTGCACACAGACAGCCATTTGCAGATGCACAAATAAAGAGCATATTTATAGCTTTTACCCCCGTATTATCCTTCTCTTAAACAACTGAAAGCAGTGCATGAGAAATGGCTCAGTTATTGTACATGTATTCAAATGAAGCGATAGAGAACACAAGTGTGTGTGGAGTAAGCTCTGTGAATGTGCAGGAGGCTGGATATGAATGAATCATTGTGAAATAAGCGAGCAGTAGTCAAGCACTGGGCTGCGTTCAGTCCTGTGTGATTTCCAGCTCACCCACAGTCTCTACATTATTAAAAGCGCATTAGTGGCGTAATGGCTGAGAGATGCGTCTCAAGTCCTGCTTTAGGCTCAAGCTGAGGGAGGTCACGTGAAGAAAACAGCCAGAGTTTCCAGAATGGAATACTAGAGTAATGCTTACTGCATACTATACTGCATACTATACTGCATACTATACTGCATACTATACTGCATACTTTACTACTTTACTGCATACTATACTGCATACTTTACTACTTTACTGCATACTTTACTGCATTCTATACTGCATACTATACTGCATACTATACTGCATACTTTACTACTTTACTGCATACTATACTGCATACTTTACTGCATACTATACTGCATACTATACTGCATACTTTACTACTTTACTGCATACTATACTGCATACTATACTGTATACTACACTGCATACTTTACTACTATACTGCATACTATACTGCATAGTGCATACTATACTGCAAACTGTACTGCATACTTTACTGCATACTATACTGCATACTCTACTGCATACTATACTGCATACTATACTGCATACTTTACTGCATACTATACTGCATACTATACTGCATACTTTACTACTATACTGCATACTTTACTGCATAGTGCATACTATACTGCAAACTATACTGCAAACTTTACTACTATACTGCATACTTTACTGCATAGTGCATACTATACTGCAAACTATACTGCAAACTTTACTACTATACTGCATACTATACTGCATACTTTACTGCATACTATACTGCATACTATACTGCATACTTTACTACTATACTGCATACTATACTGCATACTATACTGCATACTTTACTACTATACTGCATACTTTACTGCATAGTGCATACTATACTGCAAACTATACTGCAAACTTTACTACTATACTGCATACTATACTGCATGCTTTACTGCATACTATACTGCATACTTTACTGCATACTATACTGCATACTTTACTGCATACTTTACTATTATACTGCATACTATACTGCATACTTTACTGCATACTATACTGCATACTTTACTACTATACACTGCATACTTTACTGCATACTATACTGCAAACTATACTGCAAACTTTACTACTATACTGCATACTTTACTGCATACTATACTGCATACTATACTGCATACTTTACTGCATACTTTACTACTATACTGCATACTATACTGCATACTTTACTGCATACTTTACTACTATACTGCATACTATACTGCATACTTTACTGCATACTATACTGCATACTTTACTGCATACTTTTTATAATTACATAACAATTTTTTTATAACAATTTATAATATGCAATGTTTTCAAATAATAGTAGCATGCTACATTGTTGTCACATCAACTTTTTTTAAAGAAATGTCCAGTTTAGTCTTAGTATGTGTTTATACAACTTTTACCAATTTTACTTTTTTAGGGTTAAATATGATATTTTTTGTAATTATAAACCAATGTAAATGATTTACATTATATTTGTATTAAATATATTTTATATTTAATATTGATTTAATATTTAATACGTTTTATATGTTTTATTTTTATTTAAAAAAATATTTAAATTTATAGTTATTTTTATTAAAATGTAATATAATAATAGTATATAATATAATAATAATACATTTTATATATAGTTTTTATTTTGGATTATTTTAGGTCTATTTATGGTTATTCTTAAACCATTTAGAATAAAAAAAGCCAATAAGAGATATTTTAGAGTCCCATAGTTTTTATTTAAAATAATAAATATTATTCATTAACTATAATTCATTAATATCATTATATAATTAATAATAATAATAACTATTATTATTAGTAGTAGTAGTAGTAATAAATATTAAATAAATACATTATTAATATATAGTTTTTAGTTTTAGTTTTTTTAAGTCCATTTATGTTGTTGTTTTTTTAAAACCAAAAGTAGAATAAAAATGAAGTCCCATAAAAGGGATGCAGGCAATAAAAATGCAGTCCCATGCAGTGCTACTTGTTTAGGCATACTACTTCACATTTTGGCAATTTTTAGTAGGTTATCCGGTATTCCATTCATAAAGAAAATTCACACACGCACTGTGCACAGTATGCATACTGCAGAAATAGTAGGGTTATTCCGAACATCACTGGAGAGAGAGAGAGAGAGAGAGAGAGAGAGAGAGAGAGAGAGAGAGAGAGAGAGAGAGAGAGAGAGAGAGCTGGAAGAGCGAGTGTTTGCTGCTAGCGGGACTGCCGGCTGCAGCTCGTTCATGCAATATTAAAGCACTGCTGCATCATGCGCCTTATTATGAGGATTGCCTCATCTGTCACTTAGTCCTCTGAGAGCTGCGCCATTCTGTCACGACTAGTTCTCCTCCATTCAACCCTTTCGCTTAGAAAATGGAGAGCTCGGTTATTAATGGCAGATTATTGTCTGTCCTCGCTACAATGACGTCTGAATAAAGAGAAATCTCATTAACACGGCCCGTTAGTGTCGGTCCCCTGAGAAATCCTCTCTAGCGAGCGCCGCTTTTGAATCAGGGAAGATAAATATTTGTGAAGATGCTGTTAAATCCAATTTTAGGTGCTGTTTTGTGTTCGCGAATATCTTTCTCTTGCTTTTAAATGGAGGGCAAGTACGGTAATGGTTCAATTATGTGTAAATAAAGGCTGATCTGAGGGACGGCGCTGGCTGTGGTCAGATGGAAAGCCTTTGAAATACCTTGGAAAATCTCTCCTTTGCCCATTCTCCTGTGTTTTATGAATAGTTTAATGATTTTGACAGCGGTAGATGAGGCTGGATCTACGTCAGGCTCTGTTATTAATATAGCAGCTGAATGCCACACTGCCGTTTCAGTGAAATGAACCCCCGGACAGAAAGGCTGGCAGGTTTTGTCTGTGCAATGTTGACTTTTCAAAGAAGTGTTTCTCTCTGGAAGTCGGCTGCAAACGTGTGAAGGATTCCTGCTAAAGATGTTTTGTTGTGACGGTACGCCTGTCCAGAAGCTCAATCGCAACTAAACTGACTTGTGTATTCTCCTTCGCGGATGCACTGATGTCTTATTTTCTGATATAATATTGGTCATAACCGAAGGACAACGGTTCATCATAAGTCTGGATCTATATAATATTTGTTGTCGTCAAATAACTGCAACTAAAACACTTTTTAAGCTACACTGCATACGTACTTTTAGAGAATCAGTTCGTTCAAATGGTTTATTCAATAAATAAATAAAAACTGATACACTGTTAAAAGAAAAGGTTCTATATAGAATCTTAAAGGGTTCCGTCAGATGCTTCTGTCACTCTGATTTTCTTTATAATGGTTCATGTTCTCATGGTTTCAAAATACAATGCCAAACCAAACGAAAAGAACTTGCTTAAAGGAGCAGTTTGTTTGTGAATCATCTTTATTATTTATGTAGGAATAGAAACAGGATTGTGCTCTTAAGAGCCTGTGAAAGGACTTCTTTGCTAGCAAATGATCACAGTAATGAATGAATGCATGATGGCAATGTCATGAATGACAGCCGTTGGTTTCCTAAAACCTGGGTTGAGGACACGGCTCGGCCAAAGAGCCTTTACGTAACATTATGTAACCCGCAGCGGCCCGGTCGAGATTCCTCTGATTGACACGGAGTTAACGACAGAACCATTTACAGCCTGTCATAATATCATGCTGTTATGTGAAAGACAGAAAGAAAACTTGCAAAAAGTTCAGTGCCGGTATCATGGTACTGAATGATTGTCATATTCACATGCACAAAGAAGACAGACTTATTTTAAAGTTTTATTTTTTTCTTATAATTTACATTTTCTCATAATATACATTGCAGCATCACCTGTTTTCTCACAGCGTCTGAAACGGTTTGATCAAGGATTCAGTCTCTCTAAACCCCGCCTTTCCGAGAGCTTCCTCTGCTCTGATTGGTCAGATGGCCCAGTCTGTTGTGATTGGTCTACTCTGCTCTGATTGGTCAAAGATTGATTGAGGGTCAAAGTAGACGTTATTCATGGGCAGCCAATGAAGACACATAGACTGGCATTATGCCTATTGGTTACAAACCCTATGGGTTCGAGCAGGAAGACTGTTCAGTTTCAGCAGTTCAGAATCGGTTCTTTCCTTTGGAAGACAATAACTCCATTTATCTGTACATCTGTATCTTTTACATTCACAAACCGCAACTGTATATTACACACGACATGTCAGAATATCGAAAAGGCATAATAGGGACTGCAAAATATATTCCTTCGCTGACAGATTATGTCAAATGTGAACTATTTTTGAGTTTTCCATGACCGTTTCGCCCAACTTTGGAAAGTCTATTTGTATTTATTAGGACGTCCTCCAGCTGTGAATACTCCTGTAGTTCTGCTATGGCATGGTGTTTACATGCAGTGCCAGGTCACATCGTGTACCAGGGAGCTGACGGGATTGAGGGTGGCCGGAGCAAGTACCCTGATTTACAGCCTGTCTCGCTGTATACAATAAACCCAGCCAGAATGCCATTTGTTTGGCTTCCTCTCCACTCAAACCAAAGGAAAATATTCATCCAAATAGCTGCATTTTATTTATAAAAGTCTAGTTTCCCAGGCTTGAGTCCTGAGGCTATTTCGGCGGGGGTTGAGAGGGCGTCCCGCGCTCCCCTGCTTTCCGTCTGCTGGTGTTTCTCGAAAAGGGTGCTATTCAATTGTGGGCAACACTTTTTTTTTCTTTTTTTTTTGTGACTCTCGAGTCAACGAGGCCTGTTTTTTGCCGCCTGCGGAAACCTCCTACTGTCTGTTAATTAGAGTGTGTAAAGTTTACAGCCTTTGAGGAGCTGTTAAGAGGCGAAGAGCACAGAGTAAAGGCAGCCTGACTGTGAAATTGAATTATGAGCGTGTGTCACTGAACAAAATGGAAAGTGTGCGGGAGGGAGGGGGGGGAGAGAGAGAGAGAGAGAGAGAGAGAGAGAGGCATCCCTGGAGGCCCTGATCTCTCTCTCTCTCTCTCTCTCTCTCTCTCTCTCTCTCTCTCTCTCTCTCTCTGTGTGTGTGCTGTATTTTTAGTGAGCGAGGTAGAGCGTGTAGCCTCACTAGATGCTGTATAATGAATGGTGAATGGAATATGTGCTGCATCGTTCTGTGTGTGTGACTCAAAACATCCTGTGTGTCTGTCCACAGATGCTCCCACAGCAAGAATGGGACCACAAAAGAGGTGCCCGAGGATCTCAGGTCAGTGTGTGTGTGTGTGTGTGTGTGTGTGTGTGTGTGGATGATTAAAAAAGATCTGAACCTGATGAAACCTGAAAGAACATCTCTGGGCTACATTTCACCGCAAAATCAGAGAAATAGAAAATGAATTTTACTTAAAGAAAAGGTTTATTTGTTTATTTTTATTCGTATGTTCTGTTTATTTGCCTTGCGACACTATTTTCAAAACAATTAAGCATATTTTAATTTCTCGTTAGTTTAATTTGAAAGGTTATTTATTTATTCATCATAGTAATATTTGTTGAATTGCCTTTTAGTCGCTCTTATTTAAGTTCATAAAAAAACTATTGTATATTATAAATTTCAATATTGAGAATATGATAAGTATCATTGAAAATAATTTGAAAATTTTATAAATTTGAATTGCATTATGGAAATGACATTATAATATAATATTTTAGTGGGAAAGCGTGTTGCTTAAAGTCTGCTGCACTTCTTTAAATTACACAAGCATATTACAAAGTTCAAAAGTTAAAATTGTCATTAATGAAAAGTGGAGGTTAATTTGTGCTTAATTGTCATGAAAATAATGTGACACTTAAGCAAGTCCAAAAAAAGTTTTTTAATGCAAAATATCAGTTCTAATCTTCTGATTTTGTGGTGAAATGTGAGTTATGAGTAGTTTGTTTTGTTGCTAGATCTCTGATTAATCATTATGACCGCAGTGTAAATGAATATGTGAGGTGGTGACCCCTATCTGACCTCCTGGTTGTAGCCCGGGATATGATGTCTTTTAAACATCATCAGTGACGACATTACACTTGGCAAGAAGAGAGTCTGTCCTGTTCCTGCAGTTCCTTTTGAACTTTGCAACTTTGTGATATGCTTGTGTAATTGAAAGAAGTACATCAGATTTTAAGCAACATGCTTTCCCATTAAAGTATGTTTTCCCACCAAAATAATGTCACTTCATGGAAGATGATGTTGTTAAAGAACTACAAGGATAAACGGTACATCAATGGTAAAGTACTATGAATCTATATTTGGCGTCTTGTGAATGTCCTTTTGTTTTGTTTTTTAATCCCAACTTTGGAGTTATGTGAAGACTGTGAAGTGTTACCGAAATATGTAATGGATAATATTTTATCTTATAGATTAAGACATTTGTTGACATATGACCCAGAATGATTATTTTGGATGTGTGTGTGCGTTTTAAATTTACTGAGTTTGTGCTTTTACACTTTTTTTTATTTTATTCAGGAACTCCCTAGTGTGTGTGTGCGTGTGTGTGTGTGTGCGCGCGCACATATGCTAATGTGTTTGCACATTTTATCTAGTTCTCTTCACGGCTGGGTGAGAGCAGGGAGTAGTGTTGACGTCTTTACTGACGTGTTTCTGTACTCTGTGCCCCTGCGTTTGTCCCTTGGTGTTTCTTTCATTCCCAGCGGTGTAACCTCCACCTATTTATGCCTTTGCCTCTGACAGAAAGGAAACTCTTTTTTTCTTTCTGTCGGGTCACTCGAGACTTTGGCATCGGGGCCTTGCGGTGCAGCCCATCAGAAGGACAGTGATTTCATCCGGGGTCGTGTGTGAACGGAGGTCTGTTGTTTCCGCGAGGGGATTTGCATCAAAAGCTGCTGTGGTAAACCTACACAGCCAGAGATGAGTTACAGCTATTACAGCGCTGACAGAGACACACGTTAAAGCATAATACACATCAGGGCTTACATGAGCGTGCACCGCACGAGATGAACATGAGCTTAGAAAACAGCTGTCAGTCAGTGTGTCTTACAACAGAGCTGTCAGAGCGTGCTGGGCCAACCTCCCACAATGCACTGGGCCTTGAGACGACCATAAGGCTGTGAGCTGATAGCAGGAACAATCCACATGAGGAAAGAACACTTGTGTGTGTAATCGTTGTTCTTTGTGAGTGATTTGCAATTTATGTATGTGTGTGTGTGTGAGAGAGAGAAACACATCCCCATTCATGTACTTATGCGCCGTTTTGTAGTATAAATAGCTGTAGTGGTTTGTTCACACTGAAATTTAATAAAAGAAAAAGTGCACTTTATGGTGGAGGGGGAGGAGCTAACAGACTCTGATGTTGAGGGGGAGGAGCTAACAGACTCTGATGTTGAGGGGGAGGAGCTAACAGACTCTGATGTTGAGGGGGAAGAGCTAACAGACTCTGATGTTGAGGGGGAAGAGCTAACAGACTCTGATGTTGAGGGGGAAGAGCTAACAGACTCTGATGTTGAGGGGGAAGAGCTAACAGACTCTGATGTTGAGGGGGAGGAGCTAACAGACTCTGATGTTGAGGGGGAGGAGCTAACAGACTCTGATGTTGAGGGGGAAGAGCTAACAGACTCTGATGTTGAGGGGGAGGAGCTAACAGACTATGATGGGAAGTTGGAGGAGCTAACAGACTCTGATGTTGAGGGGGAGGAGCTAACAGACTCTGATGTTGAGGGGGAGGAGCTAACAGACTATGATGGGAAGTTGGAGGAGCTAACAGACTCTGATGTTGAGGGGGAGGAGCTAACAGACTCTGATGTTGAGGGGGAGGAGCTAACAGACTCTGATGTTGAGGGGGAAGAGCTAACAGACTCAAATGTTGAGGGGGAGGAGCTAACAGACTCTGATGTTGAGGGGGAAGAGCTAACAGACTCTGATGTTGAGGGGGAGGAGCTAACAGACTATGATGGGAAGTTGGAGGAGCTAACAGACTCTGATGTTGAGGGGGAGGAGCTAACAGACTCTGATGTTGAGGGGGAGGAGCTAACATACTCTGATGTTGAGGGGGAGGAGCTAACAGACTGATGTTGAGGGGGAAGAGCTAACAGACTCTGATGTTGAGGGGGAAGAGCTAACAGACTCTGATGTTGAGGGGGAAGAGCTAACAGACTCTGATGTTGAGGGGGAGGAGCTAACAGACTCTGATGTTGAGGGGGAGGAGCTAACAGACTCTGATGTTGAGGGGGAGGAGCTAACAGACTCTGATGTTGAGGGGGAAGAGCTAACAGACTCTGATGTTGAGTGGGAAGAGCTAACAGACTCTGATGTTGAGGGGGAGGAGCTAACAGACTCTGATGTTGAGGGGGAGGAGCTAACAGACTCTGATGTTGAGGGGGAGGGGCTAACAGACTCTGATGTTGAGGGCGAGGAGCTAACAGACTCTGATGTTGAGGGGGAGGAGCTAACAGACTCTGATGTTGAGGGGGAGGAGCTAACAGACTCTGATGTTGAGGGGGAAGAGCTAACAGACTCTGATGTTGAGGGGGAGGAGCTAACAGACTCTGATGTTGAGGGGGAGGAGCTAACAGACTCTGATGTTGAGGCGGAGGAGCTAACATAAGGCTTGTTCGACTAATAAATCCATGGATAAATCATTTATAACAAATATGTCCATGGATAAATCATTTATAACAAATATTGCAATATTCCATAAAAAATAAGAATAATTGCCTATTTTTATTTCATGGTGACTTTAAAGTGAAAACTGACTGTAGAAGAAAACAGCTCATGCTAATATTGTTTAAAATATAGCGTTCCATTTGGGAACTCTGAGAATGCAAAATGTTCTTTACACACCTGTCTGTGGTGCAACAATCAAGCTTGAATAACTAGTGTCTACATTTCAGGGCTTAGTGGCAAATGAATAGTGGGAGGCGAGTTGTGTGTGTGTGTGTGTGTGTGTGTGTGTTCAGTGTCTAAGCCGTCTTATCGGAAGGATATCCTCCCCCTGAGGATCGATGCTGCTCTTTCTGCTTCACAGTCATATTCAGGCACACATGGTGTTCATACATATTTGTGTGTGTGCGTGTGCACTAGCTTGCTCTCTTTTCTAATTACCGAGTGGTTTTATCATTTGTCAATTAAGGGACGTGGTTTTCTTTTGTCTCTGTATCTTATTTGCTGCATGAAACACTGATTAGCACTTCAAAGTTCTCGTTCACCCACAACATTTCAAAGTGCAGTCGTTCGTGTGCGTGATTTCTGCCTGTTTTCCTCTTATTGATCTGTGGAAAGCAGCCATCTCCAGGTTCCAATGCCTTATAAAGGTGTGGAGTAGTGCAAACACGGCTGATATTTGAACTTGTGACATTGACGAGAGGAGAGAAAGTGAAGAAGTGTGAGTGTGTGGTCCTCAGGAGACCTTGCTCTTCCTCAAACTTTCCCAGGGTGCACTGGGTCTCCCAAGTGGATGTAGTGTTGGTGTTAGTGCTCAACTACCTTCACACTCATTAGTAGCCGCCACATTGCGTCACTGCTCATTTGCATGAACAAACTTTTCTCACAAATGAACATGTTCTGTCGTATTTTGCCCCAATAAAAAAATTATATTATATTATATTGTATTATATTATAGTCACTCGTGTTCCCGCATGGAAATCGCTAATTTTTATTTAAACGAAATGACTTCCGGTTGCCTTGCCGCTGCAAATTCACTGTCAGTGTGAACGTCCCTTTTAGAGAGAGTGAAGAAAACCGATCAAGTCTCAGTGTGTCGTAAAAAAGTGGGAGTAAGAAGGCGTTTTTGTTGACCAATTTACCCCAAACAACCATTTATTGGTCTGGGCCCTGAGGTAACGCTCTTTTTGCCTGGCTTGCCTTAGCAAGAGGCTATTTTCAATATAAATGCTTCCGGTGGCGTGTATATATATATATATATATATATATATATATATATATAATTTTTATATAATTTTTTGGACAAAAAATACATTGTGCCTACATGTGTTTCGTAGCACAACTCATTTTTTTAATGAAAGATTTTTTTATTTTTGGTAACGGCATTATTCCAATATTTCTATTTGTGATATTTCAAAGCTGTGATACTATTATTCTTAAATATGGAAGATATTCAGAATAAAAAGGGGTAGATGTGTCCAGATTTTTGACTATGTAGTGCACTTTAAAAAAAAATATATATATATATAATTGTATATAAATATCAATTGTATAGAAATAGAAATATCATTGATATACATTTTTATTTTTATTTAAAGTTTTAGTAATTTTGTTGTTTTTGTGTAGTTTTTAAAAAATATTTCTATATATTTAAAAAAAAATGTGTCTCTTCATTAGTTTTAGTTTTTAGTATTCGTTTACTTAGTTTGAGTTATTTTATATATTCAACTTAATTTAAATGAAGGTTTTATAGCTGAAATAAAAATAAAATTTTCTATATATATATATCTTTTTTTTTAAGAATTGTTTTTATAGTTTTACAATATCAAAACCGTGATACAGATGTTATATTTGATATTTTATTTGTGTAATGAAAATGTTTATTTCAAGCTTCTACTCACTCATAATCCAAAGGGATCCTCAGGGTCTCTGTTTTCTTAGGCATCAAAAGGATGTATTTTCCTGTCATACAGTATTTCCCGTGAATCACGCCGTGTGTCTGTGTGGAGAAGGAGATTTGTGGTGTGTCAGGGAAGCTCAGAGGTTGTGTAAATCACTAGTCCACTTATGGATATATCTTCATCTCGATCACCTTCCCAGACAACTCACCTCACACAACGGCCCCGGGTCGGCTTTAAGTGTGTATTACGATGACAAAAAATTATGTTTTTAACATTTGAACGGAGAGAAGAAAAAATGGAACAAGATCAAAAACAATATTTTGGTTCAAAGCTGGAAGCTCATTGGATTCAGATCATTACCTTCGGTAACACTGAGTCAAGAATAAAGACGTCTGCATCCAACATCACCGCAGTCAGACGTCACAGAACAAGAGTTGAGCTCCTGGAATTTGTGGGACGCCACACCAAGAATCTCAAGTAACCCCATATAAAAACC
Source organism: Rhinichthys osculus (assembly GCA_029959095.1). Classification (NCBI taxonomy): domain Eukaryota; kingdom Metazoa; phylum Chordata; class Actinopteri; order Cypriniformes; family Leuciscidae; genus Rhinichthys; species Rhinichthys osculus. Next base: position 40,643,859 of record JARWKJ010000013.1, on the reverse strand, counting down.
ACCTCATTTTTCAACAGTGCACAATTGACGTGCTTTGTAGTCTAGTTAGGGCAGTCTAGAGGTTTATAAACACTTGGCTCTTGCACATGGGTGAAAGTGTCAAAGCGATGTGACTCCTTCCGCCAATTCAGTATTGTGCTGCTGGACCTTTAAATGCTGGATCTAAGAGCTCTTTCCACAAGCAGCCATTAACATTCTTGTGTTGTGAGGTCCTCAGGCAGCTCAGTTCATTCACAATTTAGTCGTGCTGTAATTTTTATGATGCCGTTGTGACACATTGGCTGTTAAAACTGCCGTCGTGGGGCGAGAGCAATGCCGAAACACAGTCAGTGTGGTGCTAAAGAGCTACGACTGTTTGTCACGCTTGTTTTGTGTCACTTCTCATGCTTAAAAACTCATTTCCATCCTCAAACATGAATACATTCCACCGGCCAAGACTGTAATATCATTACGTTCAGGCGGTGGTGCAGAGATCTGGAGCTGGTGGTTAAAGATCTGGGTTGGTTGATGATTTAAATGTGTTTGTGCATGTGCCTTGTATATATATTTATTTATATTTATGGACACTGCCATTCAAAAGTTTGGGGTCAGAATGATTTTTTTATTTTTTTATTTATCAAGGATGCCGCAAAACTGACAGTAACGAAATTTTTTTTTAATTTAAAATAAATGCTGTTCTTTTAAAGTTTAGCAAAGAATCCTGAAAAAAAAAATTCAACATTTGTTTTCAACATTGATAATATTAATCAGAAATGTTTAATGAGCAGCAAATCAGCATATTAGAATGATTTCTGAAGGATCATGTGACACTGAAGACTGGAGTAATAATGCTGAAAATTCAGCTTTTAATCCCAGGAATTAATAAATTGTTTTACTATATATTCACATAGAAAATAGTTACTTAAAATGTTAATAATATTTCAAAATTTCAATCAAATAAATGCAGCCTTGGTGAACATTAGAGCTTCTTTTTTTCAAAACAAAAAAAATCTTACATGGTATATTTGACATAATTTTGTGTGTACGAGTGTGTTCAAGCGCAATAAACGCGTAAGAGGAATTAATTCGGTGTTCGAGCGCTGTCTGAAACATGTCTCTCTCTCTCTCTCTCTCTCTCTCTCTCTCTATCTCTCTCTCTCTCTCTCTCTCTCTCTTCGCGTTTAAAATCATTTGATTGTGTAAATTGGAAAGACAAAACACTTCCAAATGATAGACTTTCACTCTGTGATGGATAAAGTTAGCAGTTAATCCGCGAATCACATGCGTGCCGAACCGTGGGGTCTGGTCCGTACGATCACATGATAATCTGAGATCCGTTGCCCCTATTCATTAATGAACACGCTTATCATCATGATTGCTATCATACCAGAGATGGAGAATAATCCTACTCCAGTAAGTAAACGTGTCCCTGTCTGTAAAAATGTTACTCAAAAGCGCTTCCCTCCACGTTTTCTGATGCGCATGGTTTATATTTACGACGCATGCGCACCAGTTATGCGCACCCCTGCCTATAACTATTATTAAAATACACAATCTATCATTATAATGTTTTTGTTTTTCTTTGCATTACATTAATTTAATTTTGAGGGTGAAATATGCTTACTATTCATGTAAAAATGCAACAAAAAAATACTCATAAAACACGCTTAATTTAATTAAATTTTCTTTTAATTTTGGGGTGATATAGGAACCTTACATGTTCTTTACAGGTTTTGTGACATACACTTAATAAAACACTTTGGATGTGAGCACCACATTAGTGCTAGATTGTGTGAACTGACAGAAAGGGCTCATTGATGCTACGGTACAGTCGTGATGAAGAGTAAGAGAAACATCTCAGCTGGTGTGGTGTAAAGGGCTGTTCCTCCGTCATGCCTCGCTGCATCTGTTCTGCCCGTGGATGGAGCTTTACCATCTGCGTGATGCGGTCTCGTGTGTGTGTGTGTGTGTGTTCCTCCGAGGAGCCGAGTGTAGAAACACGTGCCTGCGCATGAATCAAAGCCCTCGCTCTCGCTGTCATGCTAAAGCACATTCACATCCCATCGGACGCTGTGTTTTGAATGCATATGCACGGAGAATAATAACATGACTCAGCATCTCTCTGTGCTGTGCTAAACAGTTGTCTAGTGTATAAGCCCTAGTTCACTGTGATCAATGAGACGCTATTAGAGGACTTTCCCTCCCGGCTGTGTGTACTGGATGTGTGTGTACCGCCGCTCACAACGACCAGGGCGGATCAATACTGTTTCCACCAGCAACCCTCATTTTGTTCCCTGGATCTGTTGTTGATATCACCTATGCACACACACATAAGCACACAGACACAATCACACTAATCCGAGGACATTAGCCGTGGAGAGAGTCCATTTCAGTCAGGTAATGGGCAGATTTCGCTATCACAGGATGTCGTAAAGGTTGCGCTGAAGAGCAAGATAATGTGTGCTTTTTAAGGCCGGGCTCTCTGGGTTCTGTCAGCCGCTCTCAAAGCGAAAGTGCTTGAGCAACTTTCCCATAAACACCTCTCCTGTTTTAGTCCGTGATAAAACACACAAACACCCATGTGCTAAAGTTTAAGAGAGGCAAGGTTTGGTTTTATGGCCCACTGTTTGCACAGAGCATCTTCATGTTTGGCTGACTCACGTCTCTTGATGTTTTGATAACGGATTGAGACGGGAGGAGCGGGAGAGGAATAAATGTAATGAAAGGAAGGAGCTGAAAGACTCCCACGCAAGGAGCGATGTTGTCTCAGTCCACTTAACCTCACTTTCCTTGCGTTCTATATTTAATCGCCCTTTTACACTTCCCGGCAATCCGCGTGTGACCCTAGTGGAAGAGCGGAGAAACACCGGAGTTTCTGTTAACAAACACTTCTCTAAATCTGTCAGGAATGCGCACAGGTCATATTTACCACACCAAAAATACTAAAGTAGGCCTATAAATAATAATGGAGCCTACTTTTTCTGTTTTCTTAACACATTAACGTAAAGAAAATTACTGTAAATTTAAAATATGACTGTAATGCAGTAAGATAGGGTTTATATATTTATTTTTATATTATTAGATATAAATATTTTTTATTGTGAATATGTATTATGTCCTGTATATTATTTAAATATTATGTATTTTATTTTCATTTCCAATATATATAATTAAATGTTAATATTGTATTACTATATATTAGTATATGATGTAAGCATATTTATGCATATTATTATTTGTTATTTGCAATTTTATCACATACATGTATTATATATCATTTAAATATTTCCAGTATATAAACATATGATTATATATTATACATTAATGTATATATTAGTGTTGTCATATTGATTAATTGCTATTAATCATATCTGACAAAGTTTTTGTTTATATAATGTGTATATATTTTTAATTATATTTGTATATATAATGTATATGTTAGATGCAATTAATCGATATGACAGCACTAATATATATCTTTGTATGTACATAATGAGTGTATGTATGAATATATATTATAACCATTTACAGTCAAATTTATTTTGATCAATTTTGATTTGGAGGAAGAATGTGACTTCAACATGTTTTTGTGAGAGTCACCTACACCTAAACAACAACTGAATCTGAGAAAGGTCTGCTTTTTTCCACAAAGGGTCACTTTCATGCCCCCTGCTGTGGGTCGTGAGGTCGTGACCCTCCGTCGCAGGAGAGCACAGATCGTGAGGTCACAGCATTCTTCTTCACATCGACACACAGCTCTCATTAATAGTTCACCACTCTCATAACTCTTGAGCGGTGCCTACATGTCACGGCTGATCCTGTTTCCGACAGTTAAAGCTGAACCCAGCAGCCATTCTTTTCCCAAATATGCACATTGGCAGACAGTTTCTGTGTTTACATACTGTAGTTTTACAACCCAAACGCTCTGCGGAAGCTCTTGTTCCAAGTCCCATCTGCCTCTCACTCGGTTTTTTGGCGTGTAACAGTGGCTAACTCTGAGATATGTAGCGTAGCGTTGTGTACACATCCTCCACATGTTCTCGTTGTAGCCTGAGTGACGGATGTCAGAGGAGTCCCAGAATGCTTCTTCTGTCACACTGGATCTCTCAGTGTGTTTGAGTTTGTCATTCCAGTCGTGCTCTTGCTTTGCCCCGAGCGCAGTGGCTAATAACGCTCCTCACTCCAGGCTTGTTCAGTCAGAGGGAGCGTGAGCTATACGCCGCTGCCATATGAACTTACATTAGCTCCGACACGCCACACGCCAGCGTCTGTGTGATGCTGACAACATTTCATTTTAAATGCACACTGAAGCAAACGCAATAGGCTTGTTTGTTGCTGCTCTTTTTCAAATGCAAAATGCTAGATTTCCTGAGCTCTCCAGAAATGTTCAAATCTGTTCAGTCTGTGTTTTCAAACCCATGCATTTGCATAATGCATCTGTCTAAAGCACAAACACATGCCGTTTTAGGGCATTAAAGTGTATGCAGAAAGCTGCGGTACTGTCATTATGGCTGCTCTAATTATGAGCATAATCATAATAACATAATCACAAAATTCTGTTTACAAGAGCTTGCACTTAATCGCAGTACTGCTATAATCGCATTATGAACGCAGCTGTTATGTGTGTGACCATATCTGTCTGCCAGTGCAATGCTTTTCTGATGCTGTTATGTGTTTGTATGGAGGAAGCATAACTAGATTTCTCTGGTCTTTAGTTATGGTTGCTGTCCAGGAATAGTACAGGTATATGCCAGTCTGAACGTACTGTACCAAATTTGGTCACAATCAGACTGGAGTCAGAAGTATCTGTAATTTTGCCAAGGCTTCAAGCTCAAAATGGCCACATGAGTTTAAGCATTTAAACCTGGATAAAAGATTGGAAATGCAAGAATACTTGTATTTACTTTCTTTGATGTGGCAACAGAAATGTTCCCTTTTGCTGTGTGCCCAGGTTAGAATTATTAGTAATATCTAGCCCTCGTGATCTGTTTTAAAGCAGCTCTACTTAATGTTTCTTTTATGTAATCCAAGTGAGGGATTTTGCATTATTCACCGGGGGTAGTTTCCTGACCTCACTGTGAGGAGCGCGTTACAGAGAAAATCCGATACAGTACGATGAGGCTGAGCACTTAATACATCTGTGTGTGTGTTTGTGTGTTTTATGCACAAACAGAGACCCGTTGCCATGGCAACAGCTCATCCGTCAGCCTCACGTGCGCTGTGCTGTCAGAAGGAGTTTTTGATGGAGGGAAAACATGTAAACAAACACACGCGTCACTTCTTGGTCAGTTATCATGCATCCCGGTTTCCTGCAAGTTTGTTTTATACAAATATGAGATTTTACAGAAGATGCTGATGTTGACCGAACAGATTATCTCCATTCAGACTGTCTTTTTAAATGTTTTAATTCATTCCTAAAACAAAATTTCATCAATTTATTGCGAAAAAAATAAGTCAATACCACTCGTTAATTTTGTTAGTTGTGTTTGCTAAGATGATTGCCATTGTCCATACACTGAAAAAACTTAAATTACTTTTAAGTTATTTTAAATGATTATACTTTATCAGTATTTGTCTCTTCTTATATATATATATATATATATATATATATATATATATATATACTACCGTTCAAAAGTTTGGGGTCGGTACGATTTTAAATACTTTTAAAAGAATTCTCTTCTGCTAACCATGGCTGCACTTATTTGATTAAAAATACAACAAAAATCAGTTATAATATTAAATATTATTCCAGTGTAAATCAGCTGTTTTCTGTGTGAATATATAGTAAAGTGTAATTTATTCCTGCGATCAAAGCTGAATTTTCAGCATCACCAGTGTCAGTGTCTTCAGTGTCAAATGATCCTTCACAAATCAGTATAATATGAGGATTTGATGCTCAAGAAACATTTATTATTATTATCAATGTTGAAACAGTTGTTGGTCTGTCAGTTGTACAGTTTTTTTGGGGTTTTTTTTAGGATTCTTTGATGAATAGGAAGTTCAAAAGAACAGCATTTGTTTGAAATAGAATCTTTTGTAACATTATAAATGTCTTTACTGTCCTTGATAAATAATAGTATTGATTTCTTTCCTCCAAAAAATAAAAATAAAATTCTCACTGACCCCAAACTTTTGAACGGTAGTGTATATATTTCAATTTTGTCAGATTTATTTATAAAAAATACCAATGTTGCTGATAGATAGATAGATAGATAGATAGATAGATAGATAGATAGATAGATAGATAGATAGATAGATAGATAGATAGATAGATAGATAGATAGATAGATAGATAGATAGATAGATAGATATATAGATAGGATAGGATAGATAGATAGATATATAGATAGATAGATAGATAGATAGATAGATAGATAGATAGATAGATAGATAGATAGATAGATAGATAGATAGATAGATAGATAGAAGGTCACTTTTCTAACAGCTCAATAGGCATCAACAATGTATTCGTGGTAGTGAGATTACATGATTATTTCAGAATGAGCCATTTTTGCAGTTTAATTTTAGCAACTTTGCTTGGATAAACTGATTGAGCTAGGCTTCTGCTGGCTCCTACATGTGTTGTGTTTCGTGTCCAGCTACTTCAGCTAAAGCAAATGAAACGCAAACTCTTGAAATAAATATATTTATACATTTTGCAATTCCGTTTGATGATTTTTCAAGGTGCAGAAATGACACACGTGAGCTTTAGAGAGCATTGAGGGCTTATGTGGACTTTGAAATGAGGCACGTTCTGTTAGCATCTGAACATACGCTACAGCAGATGCTGCCTGTCGTGAAGATGCTCTGAGTTTTGAAGATCTCTCTCTCTCTCTTTCTCTCTTTCTCAAACAATGAACATCCACGGCCCAATATGAGCAGCCCTCAGGCCTAATGCAAGTCAGTCTCTCCTTCCTCCATTAGTTATTCTCTGTATGTGTCATTCCATCATCTGCTTTTGATGTCTCTCTCTCTCTGTCTCTCTGTCTTCAGTGTGTGTGTGTGTGTGTGCGGTTTACTGAGGAAAGACTGTGAGATTAAACTGCATGCTCTTCTCTTGTCCTCTTTCTGTCTTTCGTCTGGTTTCTCCCGTACTTCTCATGACAGAAACAAACACATGCGTCACTTCTTGGTTAACCCAGCTGTTTCCTATACATTTGCTTCATACATGTCTAATAAAATGAGGTTTATGAGATTTCACAGATGATGATGATTAAGACAGAGCAGATTATCTAAATTCAGACTGCCTTTTTAAAGGGCTTCTATTATGCTTTTGTACATGTTCAACTCTCTTTAGTGTGTAATGTTGCTGTTTGAGCATGAAAAATTTAGTTATTCTCTATATCAGTGTCAGTGTTTCTGAACTCCATTGTAGTCTTGAGTTTCTTCCGGGAACGAACACGTCACAATATTCCTCATTATAATAATTCATACGCAGAATAAAGGGGCGGGGCCTGGTTGAGTTAGTTAGTAGTGTTGAAACTGGCGGTTATGGTAAGGGGCGGGACATTTCCCAAACACACTCGAAGCGCTCGACCAATCACAACACACTGATCCAGCCGACCAATCAGAGCACAGTGTGCTTTTCAGAAGGAGGGGCTTCATAGAGACAGGAACAAAACAGAGCGTTACTGACAGACTGGGAAGAGAGGAGCCGCAACAATGGAGAATATGAGATGAAAACCTATTCTAGTAGAGCCCAAACACAAAATCAAGACTTTGTAAAAGGGTATAATAGGTCCCCTTTAAATATTTATTATTAAAATAATATTTTCACAAATTATTTATGAAAATGGTAAAAAATGTAAAAGTAAAAATGAAAAGTCAATAATAGTATACAGTGAAAATATTTGAAAAATTGAAATATGAAATGAATATTTAAATAATATTTAAGTGTGTGTTTGTGCGTGCGTGCTGCGCGTGCTCTTCTCGCTCTTCTCATGTCCTCTTTCTGTCTTTCGCATGGTTTCTCCTGTACTTCTCATGACCTCCTTCTCTCTTGCCCTGGAAATCTCTCTCTTTCTCTGTGTCTCTCGCTCCCCTTGTGTGTGTAGCAGTGCGGCGTCACTCTCTGCGTGCGTCAGTGTGCCTTACGTCAGCCCTGCATCGCGTCACCGGCGAGGTGCGGATGAGCTAACGGTGCTTTTTCTCTCTCCCCCCTTTGTCTCTTTCTCTCCCGATACCTGTGCATTTAACTCTATCTCTCCCTTACATTAACTTACCATCTCTCTCTCTCTCTCTCTCTCTCCTCTCGTCCAGTCTTCGGGCACCAGCGTGACGGTGGACATCGCGGTGATGGGTGAGGCCCACGGACTGATCTCAGATTTGCTGGCTGACCCGTCCCTCCCCCCCAACACCTGCAGCACCCTGCGGGCCGTCAGTAACCTGCTCAGCACCCAGCTCACCTTCCAGCCGCTGCACCACCGGCCGCGCCTGAGCCCCCTGCTGGCCTTCAGCGACGCACACACCTGCTCCGACTCCGAGGAGCTGCCGGAGAAGGGAGAGAAGCTGGCCATCCCAAAGGTAAGGCCACACCCTCTCAGGTACCAGGATTTGACCCTTCTCTAAGCCCCGCCTTAAAAATACAACTAACCAATCTGACCTTTGCAGCTGTTGCAGCCCCGCCCACTTTTTTCAAATTCCATTCTTTTTTGGTACCACTTATGTTAACAATAGTTTAACATGAACTAAGATGAACAATACTTCTACAGTGTTTATTAATAATAAGCTTTTGATTCATCCAGCTCCTTTTCGAACAATTATTGTTGTAATACTTTATAGATGTTGTTTTTTTCATTCGGTATGTTGCAACCATACATATCTTTTTTGTTGTTCGAAAAAAAAAAAAAAATCTTAGTTCATGTTAATCTCAACATTTACTACTATACTTTTAAGATTTTAAGAAAGTTAAAGTTGCTTTTTTTTTTTATTCAGCCGGTGGATCGAAAATAAGCTAATGTGCATTCTAAAAATCTAAACAATTAGGATATTCACTCCTGGGCAAAAAAATGGACCACGCCCACAATGGCTAAATACTAATCTTTTAATTGTCTTAACCACAAAGATTTGGTCAGGAAATTAGCTACATTTAAGCAAATGCACTACTTAAAAAGCCATTGGTCCCACAGAAAGACGGTTTTTGGCAGAATATGGGAAGTTGTGTGTGGATTGATGAATCACAATGAGTTGCATGTTGCATGGTGATGCTCCAGAGCGGCGGCTTCAAAAATCTGCTGTGAAATATAGTAATAAATGCATCTCTACCACAGCGAAGCATGAGGAAGAGTGTCGTTGTGTGGGGAGCCTGGTGTTGGTGAGCTACTTCACTGTGAAAAGTCATTTAATGCTTTGGAGTACAGGAGGATATTGCAGAATCATGGCTTGCTTCCCACAAATGAAAAGTTGAATATATAAGTGAATATTTGGTCTCACAAGTACTATCAACTTGGACGTTTTAACTTAAATTACAATAAAAAAAATTAGTCGAATCTTGGATGACTTGAAAATTGTAAAACGTATTTTGATGAGTTAAAGCAATGTAAAAATATATGTTGTCATAACTTCTTGATCATATAATTGTTTACAGTGTTGAGTGTAACAACACTGGCTCTTCTTCCTGTGAAAAGCTGTCTTTGCTAAGTTACTTTATCTACAGTATTTGTGCAACTCTTGCTAATTTCCTGACCAGTGATTTTTGATTTAAATGGTTAAGACCATTAAAAGACCACTAAATATTGAGCTTTTTTCTTCTTCTTTTCTTTTCTTTTTTTTTTTTGCCCAGGAGTGTATATATCATATTTTAAATGAATATAAATAGAATAATTTATCATTTTGACTCATACCTTTCCTTTAAAAAAATGGCTGAAATGTGAGGTTTACCATTTTATAAAACCTTTTGTTTTTGTCAAAACTTTGACTTTGTATTAATTTTGTTTGTGCAGGTTTTTAAAAAAAAGGTCTTTAAAAGCCTTAAATATCATTTTTAAATCCTACACATACCCTGCATTGATTAAACAAGTTTGAATTTTTTATTTTTATAAAATAGCACATTTGCACAGACAACAATACCTATAACATGCATTTTGAAAGTAGATTGAATAGGGTGAATTTTTATTTCATGCCGACTTTAAAAATTCTTCAGTAAAGAATTGTAGCCATGAAAAAAATCTACCAACTTTTCTTCTACAATTTTTTTATTTTGCTTTGATGCAAAAATGTATTTGAAAAAAGTCACTATTTTATTTATAAACTACCGTACTCATCCCATGAATCATTTCAAATGATGTAACTGAATAATAAATGATGGTACAATATATGATACAATAGCCTATATTTAGTTTGAGAGTGTGTGAAGGCTGATTCTGATTATGTCACTTGCAATGCTTTCTCTATGGAGAAAATGAATGTAATACTGTACTTACTTCTGTGTTCTATTATCAGCTTTTGGCATTCTATAATGGAATTATATGAAAGTCTGTAGTTTTAAATCGAATACACAGTATGCACAAATACAGTGAAACATTCAGTACAGTAGAGCATATTTGCTCAATGTCTAATCATTTCAGTATTGATAAGACTCATAGAGCTGATAGTCTCCACAGTGCCATAGTGAATGTTTGCTGTTCTGTTCACTTGCACTAATGTGATCGCTTGTCACTTTTTTGATTCTTCAGTTTATAAGGACATAACTGGCAAATTTCTTTAATGATGAGTCGCATACAAAACGCTTTGACATGCCACAATTAATTCCAGCCAGAGTAAGAGTAATATCCAGTCACTATATGAGCCAATTTCACTGAAGATCATGCTGTTCACAAAACACCTATGGGACGTTCTGTAAAGCTTGTCCAGCGGGGAACGAGGCTTAGCGAAGGGTCGATTAGGCTTCTGTTTTTCTGAAGCTATGTTTTTACATTATTTCCTGCAGCGTCATTTTTGAATAGCTCGAGTTATCTTGGTGGAACCCGTGAAGACTTTCAGACAAAAGAAAAAGACTCCATTGTGTTTAATGGTTTGCTAATGGTGTGTTTTTCATCACACACACACACACACACACACGTTCCGTCCTCATTCACGCCAGCATGGCAGGTCTCTAATGTAGCGGACAATGACGCACATTCTCACAGAAGCCTTTTAATGTTTCACCAGCGCTGCAGTTAAAAATGCATGCCGGCACTTGAAGAGTAGGTGAGGCTAAAGTCACTATGGGCCGGTGCACAGCTCTCCAGCTCTTTTCCCATGCTGCAGTGCTCAGCAAACAACATTAGGAGATGTTTATTAACGCCCATTCATTACACCTGGTCCATATGTAGGTCACACCGCACTACTCTCCGATGGTGAACAGAATTCAGAGCTCTATTATTTTTCCACAGCATATATAACGTGATATTTTGGCTGTGTGAAGAAAAACACGAGCGAGTCTGGTTCTTTAAGCCGCGTTTTATCTGTCAGTGCTGCAGCTGTGTCAACAGCAGAAATGTCGGCATGAAACGCAAGGAACGATCCCGCTTCCACTGATGGTGACACGATTCATAGAAGGTCACGGCGCGCGGCAGCTCCTCGGAGGAAATGCTTGTGGCCTGTCTGGGTGTCCAGTTTGGCAGCGGGGCATTAGCTTTGGCCTTGACAGGAAACGGGGATTTTTCACATAAATCCCAAATCACTTTCCCTGTATATTTTACCTCAAAAAAGAAAAACACTTTTCCTAAGGTGTTACATTTCTGGAGACTGCAGCCCTGCTGACTGAACGTCCATTTCTCCGAAGCCGGTAAACATGCAACATAGTTAACCGGGGGTCAGAAACCTTTAACGCATTATTCATGCATGAGCTCCCCATCTTAGAAAGTACTATTAAGATTTAAAGGCTGATTCCTCCAGTATTTTCCTACTTTAGGATTTCGAGCGAGTGCATACCTGTGTCCCAGACGTTTAAAATGCTAATCTATTCGAGAACTAATAGGAAAAGAAAGTTGTTGAACTGACCGGTTCACTGCACTCTCAGGGCCTGACTGTTCACTGCATTTTTTGTTATATATATATATATATATATATATATATAGCTCAGCCCTAATAAAAACTATGTATTTATCTTGATATTTTTCAGCCTTTATAATGACATTTGATATATTACTGTATATTGATACTGTATATTACTGTAATTTCTCTGAAATGGCTTAAATGGTTTTCTTTACTAAGTAGATTGAAAATGTTTAATCTATGAGGTAAAATGAAGTATAAATCTAATCAAATCACTAAGTAAACACAAGGACTAAGCATGGTTGATAATTTTGTATTCTATAGGCAAATATAACAATATATAATTAAAAAATATATATATTATTACCTACAGTAGGAGTTTTTTGCAAGATTTTTTGTTTATTATTCAAGAACAATGCTAAATATATTTCAGGTGCAATTTCACATCTCTTGGGGATTTTTTTTATACCTCTAATCAATGGTATTTTGCTGTAAAATGACAAAATGATAACCATCGAGAACATTTATTCTGTGACATGTTGAGGGTGTGATTTGAACTCCCTGCAGGAATCTAGTTTGCACAAAAATGCTTAAATGGTTGCTGGAAATTTTGCACACACTGTTTTAATGAAAGGGTGTGAGATTGTGTGGGTTGTTGCTTTTCTGTTGGTGGTCTGAACTGGTGCTAAAGGATTCATTTAAATCCTATAAGTTTGTGATGTGCACATAAACGGTGTTGATGCAGCCATATTGGCGAATCCTCCAAAACCTGTCACAGGTCATGTTGCATCCCAATATTAAAAGTCAAAACAAGTAAAGAATTATGTTTTCCATAAAGAATGCTCATTTAGTAAAAGTACAAACAAGTAATATATTTTTTTATAATTACTACTACTAGTACACTGCAAAAATTTTGTTGTACAATTTTAAGTAAAGTATTTTCATGGCTTAAGTATTGAAGGATTAGTTCACTTTTAAAAAAACTTTTGCTGATAATTTACTCACCCCCATGTCATCCAAGATGTCCATGTCTTTCTTTCTTCAGTCGAAAAGAAATTATATGGAGAAAAATCCTGGAATGTTTTCATCAAAAATATTAATGCACTTTACTGGGCACCAAACGGTTCAAGGTCCAAATGACAGTTTCAGTGCAAACTACAAACTGTTCAAATGGTTTTAAACGACACCAGACGATGAATAAGGGTCTTATCAAGCGAAACGATCGCTCATTTAAAAAATAAATAACAAAGTTTAAGTTTTATAAGCTCACATGCTCGCCTTGCTCTGTTCTGTGTAACTCTCCTGTTCGAACTCGTTCATCAAAATGAACAAATCTTTTTCCGAGTCAATTCGTTCATTTCGGTCGTTAAATGAATCAAATGACTCGAAAAAAGATTTGTTCATTTTGATGAACGAGTTCGAACAGGAGAGTCACACAGAACAGAGCAAGGCGAGCATGTGAGCTTATAAAACTTAAACTTTGTTATTTATTTTTTAAATGAGCGATCGTTTCGCTTGATAAGACCATTATTCATCGTCTGGTGTCGTTTAAAGACATTTGAACAGTTTGCATTTTGCACTGAAACTGTCTTTTGGACCTTGGACCGTTTGGTGCCCAGTAAAGTGCATTATATGGAGAAAAATCCTGGAATGTTTTCATCAAAAACCTTAATTTCTTTTCGACTGAAGAAAGAAAGACATGGACATCTTGGATGACATGGGGGTGAGTAAATTATCAGCAAAAGTTTTTTTAAAAGTGAACTACTCCTTTAAGTAGGCTAAATGTCTTATTTTAAGAATGTTTAGATATTTGTAAAGGAAAACAAGACAAAAACACTGTAGTAATAATAATAATAATACAAAAATAATCATTATTTAAATCAGCTTAAAAGCAGCACAAAAAAATCGTATAAATGTATAATTGCTTTATTTAAAAAAATATTATATCACTATTTATTTTGCATTCCACTAGAGAAAATATGTTTTTTTAAACTGATAATTTCGCAATATTGGAGGGAATTGGAGGGTAAATGGCTTATTTTTTTTGCATAGTAAAATAAAACCTGTAGCTGTATTTTTTTCCTTTTTTTGTGTGTTGCTAAATACGTTTAGTGTTTTAATCTTCCCTCATAAAATGTAAAATATTTTCCTCATATTTTGATGGTTTAATCGGTCATTAAAAACAAATATACTGTACTGCCACTACTGTAGCTCAATACTTTAAGCAAATGTCCTTTAATATCCAGACATGTTTCGTGAGATTGCCTCGTGTAGGTTGAGTGTAGCCTGTGTCTCTGCGCTGTCACTCCAGCTGGAGGAGATCGAACGAGACTCGGCTCACAGACGCAGAAGAGTTGAACCTCTGCAACACTGACAGTCTGTCGGTGTGAGCGAGAGACGCCACGGCAGGAGAGGAGACACACGTCCCGAGCACCTTCTCAGACATCAGGCCTGCTACATCCACTCAAACATGTTCCTCCCTACTTCAGCTGACAGCCATTCCAGCTGAATTAATACCAGACGCTCGTATCACTGAGATGTTTTCATGTTTGTGGCTATAGATTGTTGAATCAGCTAAAAATAAACAGAATCTGTGACTGCTGAACCCGGCTCTCGCCCCGTTTGTCTGTAATGGGAAGGTGGTGGTATCCCAGAATGCCCAGGGCATGTACTCTTAAGCGCCAGCACTGGGGGCGGTAGGAGGATTGGGGTTGGGAGTGTACGGATATGCCCTCTGGTTCTCTACTCACAGCATCTGAAATATTCATGCTGCTGTCAAGAGAGTTTCTTCCCTGCCCTGACTCATGGGGTAATGCAGTTCTGAAACTTTTTGTACACCATTGTACAATTTTATACGGTCAAAAACATACAAGTCCCCTGAAGTCAATCATTTCATCCTTTAAAACTCTTTAATACTTACAGTGACATTTTTGTCATATATGAATTTCTTTATGCCTTAAAATAGCTTGAATGTAACTCTACAGCCTCGGTTCATTCTGTATAAGCGGATCCATGAATATGCAAATTAGCTCCGCCTCCACTCAGCTCGGATTACCGGATCAACTCGCGCGACTTCAGGAAACGGTATATGTTTGAACCAGAAACTGATTCAGAAAAAGAAGAGAAAGAGCGAAGTATACAGGCAGGCCTGACAAACAAAAGCAGTTGATACTATAATAATATCTAATCATAATATAATATAATATAATAATATTTTTTTAATGAAAAAAATCCCATAATGTACGATAATTTCAGAATTGTGAGACACTTCAAATGATGTTCGTTATAATCATAGGGCTTCTATACTCATTGATCTAGCTGTGGATTCTACGTCTACCGTGAGAAGAACGTGAACGTGGTGTTACGCATGTCTTCCATCTCATCTCACGTTATGTCTTCTCGGCCAATCATTGTGGAGATTGAATAACTCTCATGAGCACAAGTTAATGTTCTTTTTGTATATTGTATACAAAGTTGTATATCACATGTCATCTCTGTATGTTTTGCAAGAAGAAAAGTAAAAAATAAAAATAATAAAAAGTTACCGTTCCTTCCGCGGCGCTTAGGTCACTTTTTTCCAAGCTGAGGTCGATATTTTAGCAACAAAGTCATTTTCATGTCGTGTCGAAAAGTTGGTGGTCAATAAATAGCTGTATTCTGTACGTTTTGACTCGTGTACGATAATTTTCTTCCAAATACGATAATTTTGAGCTTCTGGTACGATACTTGGACATTTCCAATCTGGCAACACTGCATGTAGCCAATCACAGACATGCATGTTGGAGTGTTTGCATGATGTTCTGCATGCTCGCGAATCCTCTCATTAGACACGAGGTAAATAAGAGATTCATTGATTATAATGGAACTTTGTGAGATCGTAAACTGAGATGAGTGACAGCTTTTTAGTGATTAAAAAGGGAGCTGTCTTTGCATGCTTTCTAGGCTATTCCATTCAGGATTTGAATAAAAGTTGACCCATAACAGTAATTGAAATGATTAGCCTTTGGCTTGACTACGTTATCAAACAGCTAATATTGTTACACAAACCATGTTCCTGTTCGCCATCTCAGAGTCAGACAGCGGCCTTTTAAAAATCAGGATCCTTACAAATAATGATAGGAAAAGCACATTGGTCACATGTTTGACATGGTAGGAAACGGTGGTTTCCATAGTGTTAACTGCTGAATTTATGCATGGTTTGTCTCATTAAAAACACCACATTGGCATATAAACAACATTAAAAACTTGATTTTCACCACAGGGGGACACATACTTAATATACTGTACATTCTTGCCGTGGCTGTGAAGCGTTACTGTTCTGGAGTTTGAAATATATTAAATGTGCCGTTAAACCAGATGTGTTATTCAGACTGTAAACCCCTCATTCTCCTTTCTTCTGTGAAACACAAAATATTTTCCAAGGGTGAGTAAATGATGCCAGAATGTGCACTGTCCCTTTAAGTGCATATGTCTAGTCTATTTTATACCGAATACACGTTCCAAATCCCCCACGCTTTTTGATTGGTTCACAGCTTGTGATGTAAAGAACCAGAGCGATGATGCATTTTTCCAGGGTCTTCCATCTGTTCTGTTCCCTTCTTCCCAGTTGGGGGAAGGGCTCAGTATTCCCTGATGGACCGCTGTCATCTGCCGCCCTCAGATGTTTGGCTTAACGCGCAGACTCGCTCTCTAATTTAAGATTGACATCATTTACGTAAAACGCAGTCCAACTTTAATCTAAACAAGTTTTTGTTTAACAACTGCACTGCCAAAAAGTGTTAATTTGGCCTTTGGGTTGTCATAAACACATGTGGCTTTATTCTGTCTGGGTCAGTGTTAATTGATTGTAACTGTTGATGTGACATTTGACAAGCTTCAAAACTGACCTTCGTGGAGAATTTGTGTCTCTAAGTGTTTTTCTCCGCTGTCAGATCTGTTTTAGTCTAAACTTGATGTATGTCCTCTTTTGAATAACAGCGTTTGAGGCGAAGTTTGCATCCGGGGCTTTTGAGACGGATTTCTTCCACGTGGACCACCACGACCTCAGCCACGGGCCTGCCCACGCTCGAACCCGGGCCGGTCCGACGAGACCGCAGTGCCAGCATCAAAACACCTCACGATGGCCCTTCCAGCAGGTAATGAACACCTCCATTCTGGTCCAGTTGCAATGCACTCTGCCATCTGTGTCGTTTAGTTCATCAAACTGACTTACAGTACACTTATTATTATTCAGTCCTCGTTCAGTCACGACTTTCCTTTTGGCTGACATCACCTAGGCTGAGCGCTGCAATGATGACTTACAGTACTTATGGTCAACCTATGAGTTTGCATCACCTATAGTTCCCTCAACAACAAAAAACACAATAGGGTTTTTCTATCGCCTTTTGAATTATTGCAGAAAATAAGGTCTGTGATCAACAAAAGTTTACGACTCTTACACGTTTTGTTCATCATGATAATCACAAAGGAACAACTTAAGGTAAAAGCTAAAGATGAATGATCATATCTTTTTACATGATCATATAATTTTACGTTTTCATTCTCATTTATAGTTTACATCACAGTCACAGTCTAAACTTCGTTTGTTACTATAGGAGGATTTGCGGGCCAACAGAACTCGGCACTGAACAAAAACTCCACCGTTTTGAGCAGTTAATGTATTCTAATTTAAACAACTGTGATTGGCCACTGCGTTCAAGAAATCAACATATATGTCTGTGATTGGCTGCATTGTTCAACACTGCCAAACATATTGAAATTACAGTAGAAACCTTTGATGCTCTCCAGAGTGCAAACACAAATGCACTAGAGCATTTACCAAATTTGTTTCACCAATATCAGTCGGGGCCCCCAGATTCCCCGGGGCCCTAAGCAGTCGCTTACCTTGCTTATTGGTTAAGTTTGCCCCTGATTTTAGACTTTGTAAAGTTTTTCCAATAGTAAACTCAGTAATTTACTGCCAGTTATCATTAATGCAATAAAAGTAACAGCACAATGATGTTATGCTCTGTTCTAGTGTGTAACGCACATGTTTCATAATGGAATCATTTCCTTATGGATAAAATCTAGTCCCACCCTACATTCATTGATCCATGTCATTGATTTTTTTTTCCAACCAGAAATATGTCATGTTGTGAAAGTAAAATGCCGTTTCATGTTGATTTAAAGTGCTTGGATTATAGTTTAAACTTTTGTACATCCTTTTGGTGAGCAGCCCAAATCTTTAACTTGTATTTGGACACTTAAAAATGTAATTGCAAAAGTATCTCAAATGCTGCAGAATCTTTTTCACTCTCACTGTTTTTACTCAGTGTCTTTTAACTCTTTCCAATTAACGGAATTTTCCTTATTTTTTTTACACAACGTGTCCCCATCATTGATGAAATTTTCCGGCAATCCCTGGTTTTACTGTTACATACAGTAACATACACTGTTACGCATCTTATGAAAGAGTAAAGAATCTACAGATTAAAACACAGATGAAAAAGCAATGCAATTTTCTTATCTTTTTGTTTGTCTTATCTTTGCTTTTTTTATGTAACTTACCCACATTGAAAAAAAAAAGACTGCATAAATTGAGAATAAAATGTTTTTGTTTGTATTTGTTTCTTTCTTTTGATGTTCAGAAATTCATAAAACAGAATATTCTGGGGGCCATTTTGTGAATATTATCAAAAATGCTGGCGCTGGCTGGCAACCTTTTAAAAAACGCTGGCGGGCAGCTGTTGGGGATTTTTAGTGGATGTATGAAGTCAATTGCCCTCAAGTTCAAGCAGTGTGTCCTAACAGAGAAACCACATGTGAAGATAACATTAACGACATACTTGTTCCAATAACGATTCACAAACACAAAAGTGTCCAAATACTTCATTTAGAGGCCGTTATTTATGGTTTTATTATTTCAAACCTAACAAACACTGACATTTTTGTTTGAGCAGTATGCTTGTGCTTTCGTAATATACTGCAATGACATTAGCATACTTGTCCAAATACTTCTCAGGTCCGCTGTCCGCTGACTCATGAAGTGTTTTGAAGCAACAGCACTTTCTGAAAATATGAGTCCACAGAGGGTTTCTGGGGATTTATCTGAAACCACTTTTATCCGTTTGCCCTCATCTTGTTTTGTTTGTCATCATTGTCTCGTACGTTAGTGTTTCGCACAGCTGTTGCGGATCGCCATCAAGCGCTTGAACTTTCCAGAGCTCCTACACATGCTGCCTCGCTCCGTCTGAATGTTTGATTCAGATTTCATAATGTCCATCTTTGGGCATTTCTCCACCTTTATATCTCTTATTTCAGCTTGAGTTATACAGCCCAGCTAAAGTTCAGCCCATTAATACGGATATCCAGATAGCCATCTGCACTGTGTAGACAGAGAGTTTAAAGAGGCTTCCTGGAGACACGAGAGCCAGGGATGTGTTTAGATTCAGATCCTGTCGAAATAAAAGCCCCTGTAAAAAATGGAGGGTCACCCGGTTGCCTGCATTACCATGTTGAGGCTAGTCTTAAAGTGGCAGGTCTCCTTAATGGATATCTGAAGAGTGTTCCCACAGCAGGAGGCCTGTTCGCTTGGATCCTGTAAAGTTGGCAGGAAAATTCAAGTCTGAACCCTTCTCCCAAAATACACCACATGGACTTAAATAACCCTGGAAAGTGCATTGTGAACTTTCCCTTTTGAGAGGTAAACGCTTATGCCTTGTTGAATTAAGGTGAAGTATCTTCATCTTCATCAATAATCTGTTAGTAATCGGATTGAAAAGCCTTCATGCAAACAGATTATTGGTGTAAGAATGTTTACTGGAAAACTATGTTTTACCCTCGAAAATGAGATGGTTCATCTCAAGGGGCCATCCTTGAAAAAAATCAAATAAAATACAAAAATTTCCAGTGAGTGAAACAACATACCAGGTAAAACCATGAAATGTTCCTCTTCCTCTTCTGCAGTTTGGTGAACAGTGACTCATGGAACAACTCCGTTATGCTCACCATTTCCAAGAGCAGATCCATGTCCGCTTCATACGCTGCCTCCTCCGCCACCAACCACATCTATAGCAAGAGCCGAAGAGGTAAAGCACTCTGTGTGTGTGTTTGTCAAGTGAAAGGAGATAAATGGGCTTTGGCAGTGCCAGTGTGATGCCTCTGCTCTCTGACAGGTTACCCTTCTTCCAACATCTCACCTCTGGCTTCACCCTGCCACTCTCCTCCAGTCCAGGGCACTCCGCTCAACAGTCCCACCAACAAAAGCCCTTCAGTGGAGCTGCCTGACCCAGATCTTCCACAGGGCGACGGCCCACCGCCACACAGCCCTCACAAAGCCTTAACCCACAGTCAGAGCGCCCCGAGCCCCAGTACCACACACTGGGTGCCTCCTCCACTTTGTAGCAGGTAAAACTAAAGACTTAAAGTCCCCCTGTTGTCAAAAATTGCATCCCTTAAAACTCATCTTTGATCACCAAAATGACATATTTAAACGTTTTTTTTTTCCTGTGAAAAAAATTCTTCATGCCTTAAAATAGCTTGAATGTAACTCTACACCCTTGCTTCATTTAATATGCGCGGAACCATGAATATGCTAATTAGACCCGCCTCCACTCACTCACTCACACCAGCTCAGAGATTCACTCTGCCAACTTGCTGAGGTAAACGCTGCACAATGATATTGCTCTTTACAACGTCGGACACATAACGGTTATTAATATGATTAGCCTTTTGCTTGACTATGTTATCAAACAGCTAATAATGTGTTGCTAATGTTACACAAACCATGTTCCCGTTCGCCATTTCAGAGTCAGAAACACTTTGAACAACTTAGAACGTCAGTGGAGAAAGGCATATAGTTCATAACATCGCAATACACATCACACACCTGCTATATTGCTAAATCTTCCTCGATTTTTCATGTCAATAGAAAAATATACTGGGATAACATGGCTTCTCTTGAGGCTCCCCTGCTAGTTCCCTGTTAATAACATGCTAAAGCCCGCCTGCACGTTGATCTGATTGGTTACAAGGTAGTTTGTGACGTCAGAAACACCAGCGATTTCAAACTACGTTTTTGAGACTGTCTTTAGATCACTGCAGTTTTAAGGAGAAAAAACTCAGCAATGGTTTTGACTTGGTTTGCCTTAAAGGAGAACTCCGGTCAATTTTAACATTGAGCTAATTTTTTTGTACATTTGGAGTGTTGCCTACACCGTGTTATCCTCTTTTTAAAATTCGCACCCTGTTGACTTCAATAGAACTTGCCCCATTGAAGTAAACAGGGTGCAAATTTTAAAAAGAGGATAACACGGTGTAGGCAACACCGATTTTTGTCGTTTTTGTCTGTACTGACAGCACTCCAAATATACAAAAATATGAGCTCAATGTTAAAATTGACCGGAGTTCTCCTTTAAAGCTTATTAAAAACACCACATAGACACATTAACAACATTAAAAACTTGATTTTCACCCCAGGAGGACTTTAAAATATACAATTATCGTGCACTCATATTACTATTGGGAGAAAGTGCAACGCACAATATGGCTGAATACGTCCCTACGTCTAAAAAAAAAAAGAGCCAATCGGCAAATCATAAGTCAGCTGCCGTTAGAAGCTCCACTGCTGGAGGAACAGTCTGTGCATTGGCTGGTCTAGCCTGAAATATGCCGATTTCTGTCATGATTTGAAAAGCACAAGCAGGCGTCTATCAGCGGACCGGTCCTGCTTTCAAGCGCTCCCGTCTGTATCTGTGTAAGCACTCAGTGAAGAGCGTCATTGATGTATATTTACAACATGTTTTTGAAGCGCTGAAAATGCCAAAAATGAAAATTCTGTCATCATTTACTCACACTCAAGTTGTTACAAACCTGTAGGAGTTTCTTTCCTCTGTTGAACACAAAAGAAAGAAAAAAATGTTCATACTCTGGAAGACAATGGGGTCCATCAAATGTCTGGTTACCGATATTCTTCAAAGTATCTTCTTTTGTGTTCAGCAGAAGAAAGAAACTCATACATGTTTGGAACAGCTTGAGGTTGAGTAAATGATGACATTTTTGGCTGAACTATGCGAAACGGTAACGAAACGGGAGTATGTGAAACGCCCATGTCATGTTGTTTGAGTAGTTCAGTGATATTCCTGAAAGAACACCACATGACTTGTAAGAGCCTCTTATTAAAAAGTTACCAAAACAATGTTGTTGCTTTTTGTGTATGATGTGCGTTCAAATTCTCTGGAAGTCTTTTTGAGGAATTTTGCTTATGCAGATTCCATGCAGATCTACTAATGAGTCATTTTAAGAGCAGATATCAAGTTATTATTCATTTTGAGCACAATTCATCACTGCGCTAAAAAGCACATGCTTGCTGTTTCCAAAGATCTGAGCGTATCCGGTGGCCCAGGACAGTGGACCGCAGCTTTAACCCATGACGTGGTTACTGAACAACCACTGATCATTAACTGTGAAAAATAACCAACACTGTGTCTAAATATTAACTGATGGACTTACATGGTCAGATGTGCTGTTTTACTCACAGCGATCACTAATGCCCTGGCGCTGAGACAAGGTCACCGTCCCCTTGGCCTGTAATGAATGCTGGTCACAAAAGCACAGCTTGATTAGGTTCTGTCTGGCACGTTAATGTAAAGAGTTAAACTAAACAACAGTGACAACGGCTAGAGCTCCTGTCCTGACACACCATCAGGACGCCTCTCAGTTTCACTGCAAAATATTCAAATATGCATTCACTATCAGCCGTTTCCTCGTAAAGCATAAAATACATAAAGCGTAACGAACAGATTCCAGTGCCTACAATGATAGATAGTGTCTTTTTATTGTTCTTAAGGAATGTTCTGAGTCAACTTGAAATGGCATTATATATATATATATATTTTTTTTTTTTTATCATATGACTTATTTCAACTATGAGTAAAGCAGGATATTCGGTGAGAGAGAGAGAAAAACAGAGTAGAATGTGATTTGATTTTATTCTTTGGGAATTGATTCAATTGTGAAAATGATGAAATTGAATGAAAGATTTGGGGATTTATATTTATTTATTTATTTTGGATTGACATTAACAGACAAATAATCCACATTAAAACCAGGAGCGTGTAGAGAGGAAGTAAATTGTTGGTTTATTACTTTATTTGCTGTTGTAATATTATTATAGTTATTTATTATCATTGTTGTTGTTGTTAAAATGCAATACAAAAGCAAATAAAGGTAAAAAAAACGTGTATACATGAAATGTATAAAATATATATATATAGGATAATAAATGATTGCAAACTATTTTAATATTTAACGGGTTATTCTCTAATGAAAAAGGATGTTTACTAGGTGTTTAATTAATAAAATTTAATAAAAAATACAAAAAGAATTCTAATTAAATGAATTAACTATTAACTAAATCCATAAAATGATCCCATGATGATTCTATATATGAACCGCCTCACTTCTCTCTCTCTCTCTTTATATATATATATGCTCTCTTTTTTTAATGTGAAAGAATGAGTGCTGACAGTGATGTGAATGGTGTGTTGTGTGTGTTGTAGCTGTGGAAGACCGTACAGTAAGAGGCACGGGGATGGATCCACAGACGCAGGAGACAGAAGCCAGCAGTCAGGTGATGTCCGACCCTCTCTGAATTACCATTTAGATGCATTTCACTTATTATCCATTTTGCAGTTGTGATCTGTGATATTACAGCTCGATCCTGAATTGAATCTATGAGTTGATATGTAATTGGTGTCTTTCTAAGCTGTCAGTCAGCGCAAATGTGAAATATTACGAGAGGCATAATCACGCTTTTCTGATAACCTTTCAGACGAACCGGTGATAATGTCATCCGACTATGACAGCACCTATGAGACCAACCACAGTGACAGCAGTGACTTTGCACAGAACGAGGAAGACGGAGAGGGTCACCGGAACCCCTGCGGGACGTTCCCGCCTCAGGCACTCGCTCTTATACCACCAGAGGTAAGCAGGCCTTCTGCAGGACAAATTGATTTCTTAGCACTGCAGTTTAGTTCAGGCAGGTAGATGCTGTTCAGTGTTAGAGGACCGTAAAGCAGGACACATACAGTGAATAGTGTTGCATCAGCAGCATGCATAAAATATGCAGTACACATAGAATATGCACTGCAAAAAAATTATTTTCTTACTCAGTATTTTTGTCTTGTTTCCAGTACAAATATCTTAAACATCATTAAATCAAGATTTACATGAGAAGCAAAATGGCACAAGTCTTGTATATAAAAAAAAAAAAGTGAGTTTATACAATTTTCTGAACCCACTGGCAGATATTTTTTCTTATTTTAAGCATAAGCTCACTGAATTTTAACGCTTTTAAAAGAACACATTATTTTATATATTTTATAAGCAAACGAGACATAATATCTTAAATGTATCTTGATTTAAGAATGCATAGATAATTGCAATGGAAAACAAGACGAAAATACTGAGGAAGAAAATCATTTCTTTGCACTGTGCAGAAAATGTATAAAGCACATAAAACTACGGCGATGGCATAAATAAATTAGTGTGTAATACTCTGATCCAGGGAAACTAAACCTGCCATCAAATTGTCATCCAAACTAATCAGCGAGCGTTTGATGTGCTAGTGATTTGTTTTTGCTGTGGTTTGATGACAGACTCTCTTTCCGTTATGCCATTTTAACTACTCTTTAGTAGTTTCATATGTGCCACTTATTAAGCTTATTCAGACATATTCAGTGTTTTTTTTATTTTATAAGATGGCACAAGTTTGTGATCTGAATCATTTCCTCTGCAGGATAAGCCCATCTTGGCCCCAGAGCCCCTGGTAATGGAGGGACTGGAGCCTCTCATGAGTCAGATCAACAACTGGAACTTCCCCATCTTCAGTCTGGTGGAGAAAACCCACGGCAGATGTGGCTGCATTCTCAGCCAGGTGAGACACTGACATCTAGTGGAGATCCAGAGTATAGGCGCACAAGCCTAACTCGCATCTAAAGCTGCTTTTAGTTTCATGCTGGCAGTTTAGTTTTTTAACAGGGCACGGTTCAGAGGAAGAATTGGTAATGTGGAAGGTGTCATGCGGACCGAACTCCACATCACCTGTAGGAGGTTGTCTGAGTTCAGGTGGCGGTGGAACTTCGGCTTGATTCGCATGAATGTGAAAGCAACTCAGCAACACCTGGGCCGGGCTAATAATTGGCTGATATTTGATCATTTTTTTTAATAATGAATTTTATTAAATAATAAAAATGAGTGTCAGATAGTGGAAGCTTTTTTTCTGCCACGGATTAAAAAAAACTTTTTTCTCTGACTTTTTTTCCTCAGAAATGAGATATAAACTCGCAATTGCAAGTTATAAAGTTTGAATTGTTGGATAAAAAGTCACAATTATACCCTTTTTATTTTTTTATTCCATAGGGGAAACAAGCTTCCATAGATTAGACTTTTAGTTCATTTGTAATAAACAAGTGTAAAATAAGTGTTCATTTAAATGTAGCAGCTTTATGTACATCGTATTTGTTCATGTTTGCGTGTGCATATATATATATATATATATATATATATATATATATATATATGCATACACACGCAAATGTGAAACACGTTATTATGAATGAATAATTAAAAGTATTTGCACATATTTCCTTCTGAGAAATTCTAGTATTATTGTTTTAAATCTTTTGTTTAATTTAAGACTATGGTTGAGAGATTTTGCCATTGTTCTCTGTGGTTTAGGTGTCCTACCGGTTGTTTGTCGATACGGGACTCTTTGAGACATTCAAGATTCCGGTGAGGGAGTTCATGAACTATTTCCACGCTCTGGAGAACGGATACAGGGACATCCCATGTGAGTCCTTGTGCTGCAAGAGACATGTGTACAGAAATATGTTAACAATGAGATAAGTTATGATGTACTACAGATGTTGTGCGTAGTCAGCTTCACCTCCAGAGGAATACACTGCCCTAAATCGTCAGTTGTGGCACACTGTACTTTTGTGTGTGTTGTATCTCCCCCTAGTGGTGGTTTACAGTATTAAACCTCGTCTTCCTCCCCAGATCACAACCGGATCCATGCAACAGACGTCCTCCATGCAGTGTGGTACCTCACTACTCAGCCTGTGCCTGGTTTACCTACACTGGGATCACTTAGTGACTCGGGTAAGTTCATTACAGTTTGGAAAAGTTACATTGGAAATAATTTCATGCTTGTAATTGAAATGTATGCTTAATATTATGCAGGCTAGACCTGTGTATTTTGATATGCTTATATTAATGTTTTATATGATTAGGGGAGACTGGAAAGTGTTGTCAGTTGTAACGTTTGACAATTCACACAAGAGCAGTGGTGATGTCATCAATTTCATACACTCCCATCACCTTTTTGAGCTCACAAAAAGAAGAAGAAGAAAAAAAACTTTTTTGAGCTCACAGGAGAAGTGGGCAACATTGTAAATTTTATGACTTTCAGTAAAGAAAGTAATTTTTTTATCAAGGTCATTTTTTGTCTGTAGATACAATTATTTGACTTGCATATGTAACAGTGTGGTCCTGTGAAGAACGACTTGTCTCTGCATACAGTGGAATGACAATAAAGCTCACTTGACTTGACTTAAAAGCGCCTGCCAAATGCATACAGTTGTGGTCAGAATTAATGGCACCCCTGCCCTGGTAAATATGATCAAAAATGGCTGTATAAATAAATCTGCATCGTTTATCCTTTTGATCTTTCATTAAATTTTTTTGCAAAAATCTAACCTTTCATTGAAGTAAAAGAATTGAAAGTGGGGGGGAAATCACATAATGAAATAAATGTTTTTCTCCAAAACACGTTGGCCACAATTATTGGCACCCCTAGAATTTTTTTACGAGTAAAATATCTCTTAAGTATATTCCCATTAATATTCACCTTATTTTAGCACACCACATGGAATTGTCTAGCTATGACTTCCTGTTTCACGGGAGTTTAAATATGAGGAAACACAAAGGCCAAATTCCTTTAATCATCCGTCACAATGAGTAAACCCAAAGAATATAGTTCTGATGTGCAGCAAAAGATTGTTGAGCATCACAAAATAGAAAGTGGCTTTAAGGAAATAGCTAAAGAATTGAAAATCCCCATTTTGACCATCAGGGCAATAATTAAGAAGTTCCAATCAACTAAAGATGTTCTGAATCTGCCAGGAAGAGGACGTGTGTCTATGGTCTTAATGTACGGTGAGGAGGAGAGTTTGAGTGGCCAAAGACTCTCCAAGGATCACAGATGGAGAATTGCAGAGAATACTTGAGTCTTGGGGTCAGAAAGCCTAAAAAATATATATCGAACAACCCCTACATCACCACATGTTGTTTGGGAGGGTTTCAAGAGAAATCCTCCTCGCTCCTCCAAAAATAAACTCCAGCATATTCAGTGTTCAGACACGACTGTTCCTCAAAAGGGACCGGAAACTATGGTCAGATGAAACAAAAAAAGGGCTTTTCGGCAGCAAACCCACCAGATGTGTGTGGTGCAAACAGAGATAAAAGTACCCCATGCCCACGGTTACATACACTGCTGGATCTTATATGTTGTGGGCCTATTTTTTTGCTGGAGGTCCTGGACATCTTGTTCAGATACATGGCATTATGGATTCTAGCAAATACCAACAGATAAAAAATCAAAACCTGACTTCCTCTGCTAGAAATCTTATAATGGGCCGTGGTTGGATCTTCCATCAGGACAACGGTCCAAAACAAACGTCAAAATCAACACAAAAATGGGTAACTGAGCACAAAATGAAGCTTCTGCCATGACCGTCCCCTGACCTGAAGCCAGATGAGTGGAGTGAACTGAAGAGAAGAAGCGCCAACATGAACTTGTGAATCTGCAGGATCTGGAGAGACTCTGTATGGAGGAATGGTCTCTGATCTCGGGTCAGGTGTTCTCCAAACTCATCAGGCATTATACGAGAAAACTCAGAGCTGTTATCTTGGCAAAAGGAGATTGCAAAAAGTATTTAATAACAGGGAGCAAATAATTATGGCCAGCGTGTTTTGGAGAAAAGCATTTATTTCATAATGTGATTCCCCCACAAAACACTTTATTTTTTTGTGCCATTTTTGATCATATTTAATTTACCAGGGGTGCCATTCATTCTGACCACAACTGTATATATATATTAGGGCTGGTTATCAATTCAAATGTTCCAATTCGATTCGATTTCGATTGGAACTCAATGAATATAGATTTAATGCAAATCCTATATTTATTAAAAAGAACGGTGAACATAAGTTTACAAGTGGTTAATTAATAAAAAGAAATTAAGAGCCACAAACCTGTATATTAAACTCTTTTTATTTTAGGTACACTTGGGTACATTAATACCCAACTTCAAATGCAAATTTGGGCTTCAAATGCCCAATGTCTACAATGAATAGACAGGATTTTGATGCATAATGAAAAATTGATGCTGAAAATTGTCAAGTCAGAACAGTGGCATGTCTTGATCAATCAGGATCAGGTTATTTTATGTTTAAGATAAAACTAACAAAATCTCACAGCATTAGCTGTAACATGGAGGCTCCAAGGCTATAAACAGCGTAGGAAAACTAATACTGGCTCTTGGGTCGACGATCGATAGATAAATAAATATGGGAAAAAAATCTATTTGAGAATCGATTTTGAATCGACCACATTTTAAAAAAACGATGAATCGAAAAATGTATATTTTTGCCCAGCCCTAATATATATATATACTTATATAACAGTTCTCGAATCTGATTGGCTGAGAGCATTTTCCAGCCGTGCTATATATATATATATATATATATATATACGTTTTCACAGTTCATTTATACATTTTATCAGGTATACATTTTAATCAGTTCACGCATTCCCTGTGAATCAAACACCATGCTCTACTGTTTGAGCTATACTGTAGAAACAAACATGATTTTGCTTGGGCTTTTTCAAATTAAAAAAAGGTTGAGGTATTATTTACACATACTCTCAGAAATGTCTCACCCTCATTTGCATATACATATTTATGTACAGTGTGAACTAATCTGCAGACATCTTTCCGACTCTCTATGTCTTCAGACTCTGACAGTGGACTCACTCATGGCCGCTCAAAGCACCTGATGTCCAGGACGTATCCCGTAGAGGGGGAGGGTTACGGGTGTCTGTCCGGCCTCATCCCCGCGCTCGAGCTGATGGCGCTCTACGTCGCGGCTGCCATGCATGATTACGACCATCCTGGCAGGACCAATGCGTTCCTGGTGGCCACCAGCGCTCCACAGGTAACACACCATCATCACACTACCCCAAAATCAGTTTACCCCCCATTTCCTTGAAGAGTTTCAATGGAGAAGTCATTTCCTTGTATTCTAATTATGTGCTTTATTAAGAATCATAGCCGGTACTAATACAGAGGTAGAATAAACTACTTAATTAGTTCATCCAAAAATGAAAATTCTGTCAGTAATTAATCTCCCTCATGTTGTTCCAACCCTGTAAGACATTCGTTCATCTTCGGAACACAAATTAAGATATTTTTGATTAAACGGGTGTGTGGTGAGCAGGACGGCCGAGGGACGTGAGAGAACGTCGCGAGGCCGGTGGTGCGATTGCTAATGAGCAGCACCTGTGAAGCACACCGGTCTCGCATCTCTCACGGAGGAGCGGAAGCATAAAGGGGGAGCGACGGAGTGGATGAGCGAGAGAGGAACAGGCCTGCTTTTGTTTGTGTTTTGTTTTATTTTATGTTGGTAGCCAGCAGTCGTCCGTGAGGGGCTGCTGGCAGGTAGTTATATTTTATTTTGGGTAGCCAGCAGTTCCGTGAGGGACTGCTGGCAGGGATTGTGTTTATTTCATTTAAAATAAAGTTTTATTTTGATTGTCCGCCGGTTCCCGCCTCCTTCTTCCCTGAACATTGCTACAGGGTGATGAACTGAGAAATAAAATTTTCCTTGAGCTTTTGACATCTAACTTAAGAGGTCATCATATTATAAGAATATCCTGTAAGTTTCAGAACTGAAAACGTCCTTGTTAGTCCAATAAAAGCTTTTATTGACACCAGGCTCAGCAAAGGACTCGTTTTTCAAAGTGGGGAACTATGACGACAAAGAGGATAAAACACCACCCCCGCAGAAGAAGATCAACGCCTACTTCAACACGGCCAGTTTAGCCCCGCCCACCGATTCGCGCATTACACGAAACTCATTATAATATGCAAAACTGTTATCCACTCACAGCGGTGGGCGTTTACTTCCAAGTCTTCAATGCGAGACGTCCATAAAAACCGAGCGTTTTTGAGCTAGGCTCAAAACTAGGGTAGAAAATAGCCTATTAGTTATTCATTTTGATGTTTTTGAATGTAAAAACCAAGTGAACATCATAAGTTGACCTCAGACAACAATATACAAATATTTAAAAAGCCAGTTAATGACCCCTTTAAATCTGAGAGCTGTCTCACTCCTCCATAGGCTTCTATTGTAATTGAAACTTGCCAGCCCAGAAAAGTTATTAAAGACATCGTTAAAATAGTCCAAGTGACTACAGTGGCTCAACCATCAAGCGACGAGAATACTGCGAAAAAACAAACCAAAATATTGACTATTCAACTATTCATTTTCTTCTGTGGTTTTCCGCAGTATTCTCGTCGCTTAATAAACTTAAGGTTGAGCCACTGTAGTCACTCGGACTATTTTAACAATGTCTTTAATAACTTTTCTGGGCCGGCAAGTTTCAATAACATAGCAGCCTATGGAGGAGTGATCCAGCTCTCAGATTTAATCAAAAATATCTTAATTTGTGTTCCAAAGATGAACGAAAGTCTTACGGGGTTGTAAGTTTTTACACTTGTTTGCATTTTTGGGTGAACTAACCCTCGTATAATAATAATAAGGGTTTCAAAAATTGTATTTAATCAGAACAAGAATCGAACAAGACTGGTGTTTACATTATATTTAAAAATAAATACTTTTGTCAGATAAATACCTTAACCAAGTTTAGTGTTTTGTTCTTCTCTCATATTTAAAATGTTTAAAAAAAAAACATATATATATATTTTTCCTCATATTTTGACGGTTTAATCGAACTTGTAGGGTCACAAAAAACAAATATACATTGCGGACATCACTTTTGTCCACTTGAGTGTGTGTGTGTGTGTGTGTGTGTGTGTGTGTTTGTCTGTTTGTGTATATGTGTGTGTGTGTGTATATATATGTGTGTGTAGGTGTGTGTTAAAATGTGGTTCCTGTTTACCATGTGGTCTGCTAATTTTGCATGCTGTTTTCTGTTACTATTGCTCATATTCAAGGTTAATAATATTATGTATAATGAAAAAGGTCAAAAAGGCTGCAAATATTTGACTGTTTCAGTACTTCGTATTAAGATGGAATACTCCATGTTATGCTGTAGAAGCATTATGATATTTATGAATATTAATATCCAAAGTGGTTGTTTTGAATTGTAGCCTGCAAGTTCAGGGATTGGTCACAATGTTCTGGAGCCTTGAAACATTTGAAGTGCCATAAACGTCTTCGTGTGTGTTTCAAGGCCGTGCTTTACAATGACCGCTCTGTGCTGGAGAACCATCACGCAGCTTCTGCCTGGAATCTCTTCATGTCGAGGCCCGAGTACAACTTTCTGGCCAGTCTGGACCACATGGATTTCAAACGCTTTCGCTTCCTGGTCATCGAGGCCATACTGGCCACGGACCTTAAGAAACACTTTGACTTTCTGGCTGAATTCAACGCCAAGGTGAGCACTTCCTGTACACTAGATAAACATGTATAGACCAGCTATTGCTGTGCATTTTATTGATTGATTTATGTTTGCTCAGGTGGGGGATGACGGTTGCTCGGGGATTGAATGGTCTAACGAGAATGATCGTCTGCTGGTGTGTCAAATGTGTATTAAGTTAGCGGATATAAACGGTCCGTTGAAATGCAAGGAGCTTCATTTGCAGTGGACGGAAGGCATCGTCAATGAGTTCTACGAACAGGTCAGTGTCTGCTTTGTTTTTGATGTATGCATGTTTGTGTGTAAAAGTCATTTTTTAGCTATTCAGTCACAGCATTAAGTTGCCCGGCAATAGTAAGCATAGTAAGAGGCTCCGATAATGCGCATGTGTAAGTACTTGGCGACGTCTCAGTATCATTCACATCGAGTGGCTGGAGAGGATGGCAAGGATGCGATGTTGCCTGGCAACCATCTACATCCTCCCCGAGCAGTGCTGAAGGCAACACGTTCACAGCTGTAATGAGAATGTAGGGCAGAAAGTAAGCAAACTGGCACATCATCAGGCTGATCTGCTGGGAATGTGCTGAGAACATTTTCTGGTAAAACACACCATGCGTTGATGATAGACATCAGTCAGACTAAATCAACCAAAGTCAACCTTAATGTCAGATTAGCATTGCAATTAGCATGTTGCTAGCATGAATTAGCACATTTTAGCTCGCTGCTAGCATGAATTAGCACATTTTAACTCGCTGCTAGCATGAATTAGCAAATTGCTAGCATGTTTTAGCATATTGCTAGCCAGGAGTGTTTCTAGGATTTCAATAATAGGGGGCAACACTTTTTTAGGGGTGTTGGTTCCGGAAGTATTTTTTTTTTCATTCATTTTATCCCATAGGAACTTTTAAAAAATCCTTGTTAAAAAGCCTATATATAACATATATAGAGAGAAATCCTATATAAACAAGATATTTTAAGTTTATTGCAAATTATGCATATACGTATTTTGAGAGAATCGACTCGATTACGTCATTCGCAGTTCTTCATGGGAATGGGAGGAGCTAACAAGATCTTTTGGTGGTGTTGAATGTTTCGACTCTCTGATCGGTGGAATTTTCTGCACAGCATCATGGGTAATGTAGTTTTTCACCAGGAATTCTGATTCCGATTATTTTTTTAAAATACGCTGAAATAATGCGGGCTGATGGCTTCAACAGAAGCAAATACTATCAAACAACCTCGTAGCTCACAGTAGGGCTTTCTTAAAAGGTTTATGTTATCGTTCAAAATCAGTTTGCCTATGGAGAAAATCCAGAACCGGCTGTTGCGCTTTATATTGGTTGACCATTACGGTACATCATGTGTGCTTGTTCAGTCTATCTGGATATACATCTTCTGATCATGCTCTCAGAGAGTTAAGGGCTTGTTTGGATGCCAGCGATGAGTGTCTATTATTGTGAGGATGACCCAGTTGTGTCGGGACCCCGTCACAGAGCTACAAAGCGTCATATGACCACCCTTGGCCATATTCAGAGCATTTCAAAAGGGACCAGAAATGATTTGCTTCAAAGGAGCCTGTTTTTCCCCCCTCCCTGTTTCGTTTCTTGAATGATTCATTTCTCCAGCACTTCTGAGTAGCACCTGACAGAACACAGCGCACATACATCACTGCCCTGTGACGTCATCGACGGCACGGTTGCCATGGCAACGCGAGACCTTGCCTGTTGTTGTTCCGCTCTCATTGTTTATCTCCAGGTTCTGCGAAGCATATGTTCTCACGCGGACTATATGATGCTCCTCTAATCGCTGATTACCTACTTATTTTAGCACTGCAATCTGAAATAAATAATAAAAAAAGCCCAGACCTCTCGTGCCTGGGTGTGTTTCCCCCATCCATGGGAAGGTTGACCTAGTTTTATAGAAGGTCTGTGAAGTATGTTTCTTTCCTGAACTGGAAAAATCCAATCAAGTGTGTGACTCCTCGGCTGTGCTTGAATATACTGAGCATATACTGTTAGTAATATCGTTACTTGTTTAATGCAATAGATGGTAGGGTCGGGATGAGTATAAAATAACAGCTCAGTAGCGCTGCATAATTTGAAAAAAAATGCAAATTAGCCATCAATCAGATATGATTAATCTGCACTATGTGGAGCATTTCTGAATCGACATGAAATGTATACTGTATTTGCACATCACTGAATGCATTTATTTTTCAGGATGGATTTTAGATTTGTAAGCACTGACGTGATACAGCTTTCATATGCTCGTAATGCTTTCTGGTGACATCAGTTCCCATGATGCTGTTCATCCACCATAGGAGGTGCAGATGAACAACAATATTATTTCGGTTTTTCACTTATAGAAACCAAGGATTTCAAATATTTTTAAAATAACTTGAAACATCATTTGTAACCCATACTTCTCTAATGTAGACAGAACTTGATTTTTTTTATTAGAAATGATTTATTGGCAATTGATAAAAATTTATGTTCCATACCAGAGTTTGCAGCATTACATATATATATATATTAGTGCTGTCAATCGATTAAAAAAATTAACTTATTAATCCCACATTTTTCTGTAATTAATCACGATTAATCGCACCGAACATTCAGGTTTTTCATATATTTTTATATTGTAATAATTTCACATTTAATCTCCAAATTCACGTAGAAACAACATAAAACAGTTGCCTATATTTTAAATATTTGTTTAATGGCATCTTTTTATGAAAGAAGGCATCACGATAACAATACTGCTACTATGAAATAGATTTTTTCCCCTCAATTTTAGACATTTATTATATCCATTAAGCAATACAGTATAATTGAAACCTATCAATTTAAAAATTTATTAGGCTTTAAAGAAATATAACAACTTTTTAATTTAAGTTTTCATATAAATACATTATAATAAATGTCACATTTACCTGCCCATCAATACATCAGTGCTTAATTTTTTCTATTGGCCCAGTCAGACTTGCACTGTCAAAATGCACAAAAACGTATTGTTTTCATTGTTTATGACACATTGTAACCTTGTAAACAGTTAAGATTTACAGTCAGGATATAATACAGAAATTGAATAAAGTTCACAGACTTCACTGCATAAATTATAGATTAAATATAGATTAATTTGTATTAAAGCTACAAAAGTTAGTCAGTCAAGAGCAGTGAGTGCTTTCCTTTTTATTTTGTTCTTTGATTATCTATCCTTAATGACAGACAGCAGCAGGTTTATTAGGCTACTGTCACTTTAAGACCTTTCCCACATGACGCAGATCTGACATGCACCCCATTTTCTAAGAGCGTGATCACCTCGTATAATGTTATTCTAGCCAAAGGATGACGTGAAAAAACGGATGCAGCAGCGTTAAACTGAAAAAATAATTGCATGTCATTGCATTAATTTTGACAGCACTTGTAAAATGTGTATTCTCTTCATTCTGGTGTTTCAGGGTGATGAAGAGTCCAGCTTGGGCCTTCCCATTAGCCCCTTCATGGACCGCTCAGCACCCCAGTTGGCCAAACTACAGGAGTCCTTCATCACACACATCGTCGGGCCTCTCTGCAACTCTTATGACTCTGCTGCCCTCATGCCTGGGCACTGGGTCAACCCTCAGCCCAAAGAGGGCGAGGATGCTGAGGAAGAGACAGAGACAGATGAAGAGGATGAGGAAGACACACCGGAGGAAGACACCTCCTCCAGCTCAGAACTTTCCCGTGAGTTCACTTTATTTTTTCTCTCATACTTTGCAGATCAAGTACAATATCAGATCAAAATAAGGCTACATTCACACGGTCAGTTATTGGGATTAACAACCGCATTTACTTACAGTTGTGAGTCAACTCAAACAGCAACTTACTGTAGCTTTTCGCACTTTATGACGTGACAGACAACTAATTGTCCAGTTCAGTTCCATTCACATAGCTCAGGTTTTCCGAGAATATGGTAGTGAGTCCTTTAAAATTTACAGGTGTGAGTTTGATTATAGAATGCGGTCGTCACTCCCGTAAATAACTGAACTGTGTGTGAACGTAACTGCATTAAGGACTCAAATACAGGACTGACAACCGTATTCTGCTGCTGTGTGAACATGGCCTAGCTAATACCCATATTTAATGAAAATTAATGAAACGGTCTTTATCGGCAAATAAAATCTGATTGCCCCGTCAGTAGAACCATTTCAGATAGACATGTAACAGTGTAACTAAACTGAAACTGGATTTAAAAATGTTTGCGAATCACAGCTGATGTTGTGACAAACAAGATATATTTGAAATACTAATATAATATATAGACTAATATATATAATAATAAATATAAAAATATGAGATGTCTTTGCATTTATTTAATTCGTTTGTTTTTTATTTCTTTTATAAATATTAAATAGGATCTATGTGGATCTGTGTGTATTTAAGCAGACATTTTATTTAATATACGCAACATTTCTCTACAAAAATATAATTCATAACTTAAAGCTGCTAGTCAAATAAGTTAAACTATTTGCAATACTAAAAATATTTCTAAAATAAATGTAGATATATATTATTATTATTATTATAAAACGATACAATATATTTTTGCATTTTTTTAATTTAATCAATTTTAATTTTTTTTACTTTTATATGCAACATTTTTCTAAATCATCACTTAAAGCTGCTAGCATGAAAAACCCATTAACACTCTGTTTATTTACTTTCTTTAGAGAAAGACGCACCCAAGAAACGACGGAAAGTGTTCTGCCCGATCACCCAGCACCTGCTGGAGAACCATGAGATGTGGAAGAAGGTCATTGCAGAAGAGTCCCAAAGCCAGACAGAAGAGGAGGAGTCCACATGCCTCAGCAACACCCCTGAGTCAATCCTAGCCATTGATGAAGAGGAGGAGGAGCCTGGGAGCAAGGAGGAGCCAACAGACGACCAGGAGGAGGAGTCAGCAGAGGAGGAGGAGAGTCCTGTACCTGAAGAGACGCATGAAACAGAGGAAACAGATGGTGCGACTGTAGCGGAAGCAGACGGGACTGCAAAGCGAGACACAACAACTGTAGAAGACGATGCGGAGCTAATGGGAAAACGAGAGGAAACTGAAGACGAGAAAGACGAGGATCCAGAATGAATGACTTGCCTGTTTTAGACAAGAACATTGTCTGAAAGCTTTTTATAGGCGAGCGAGACTTCTAAGAAATGGTTGCCAGCACATCACTTAGACACAACACTGTAGATGCTTGGGGAACATGTGCCTAAAGGAAACAGGGTGGGATGGGGTGGGAACGGACAAAGGGTTTGATTAACAATGAGTGGGCGACGAACTATGAGTGCTAGACACTCCAGTGAGGTTTGATGCTAAAACTGACTGGGACATGGGGGGAGGGGGGTTTCCTATATTTTCTAGACGTCATGTTGGTCAGTTTTGCAAGTCCTTCTGGCGAAACCCCTCCAGCTGCACCTTAACCCCCCAAACTACGACAGGGGTTCTAGTGACTTGGAGCGACACAAGTTTTGCAGGCTCGTCCCACACAGCTACTCAACAAGAATTTCTGAGGAGCTTAGTGTCAAAGTCGGGAAAGCGAAATCAATCCACCGTGACTCTCGCCAGCTCCTTAAAGGCATTGCGCCTCGCTCACGAATCCCATCATCCGCAGTGGACGAAAGCAAATGTCCCAGAAACAGCATGCATTTGTGAAAATGCTACAAGAGACTCCACATGTTAACACCATATGTCTGTCCTGCCATTGCTCTTTCTTTTCCTTTCCAGAGGTCCTTTCTATTGCAAATGCTTGCACCATTGTCCTTGTCCCATTTCTGAAGGCGTCATGCCGAATGCTCGTCATTCTCTTCCCTCACCTTTTTCCCTCGGCATTTCATTCGTCCATGAACTGAGATCTTGCATTTTCTCAGGATCAGACTGTTTTTGGATAACGGTACAAGGAGTCATTGGTTTTTACGGACTTTCTTGCAACTTTTTAATCTTTTGAATCTTGATTTGTGAGGACAAAGGGAATTAGTTGTTTTTAGTTGTTTTTTAAAGTGTAATTTCTTCTAAACGTCAATGGCCTTTTTAACAATAGCCCAATTGTTGTTTTACCAGGTGATTTGATATATATATACACACACACACACACATACAGTGCCCTCATCCATACGGCATGCAGTAGTACATCACGTCATTCCTCTCGTTTTCATTTCCCCTAACAAATGTTTGTACCGTCCGAAACTTTACAGACGTCCCCGTTTTTTCTCTCCCCGCCAAGCGGAGCTTCTGTTCCTGCATTTAAGCTTCTTAGTAAACTGCTCCAGCAAGTTTTGAGAGCAGACTAAACTGCTCTGGCAAGTTTCACTGATCAAAGGCGCTGACTGGAGCGCATGGCCCGTCGAGAGAGCCTCGGGGTCCCGCATTCCCCCGCAGTCGCATGTTCTCCCTCCAAACAAGGCCGTAGTTATGCTTCACAGTCGTGTCACGCAGCCGCCACGGATATGCAGGCAGGCATGTGAGCGACTGCGAGCTCCTCAGCCCAAGGGATGAGACGCCGAGCGCCGGCCCTCTCACATGAGCGGACCCAGAGACCATGTGCGGCACATGAGATACGGGCACCGGTCGACACGGCTGTCCGCGCTCGCCTTTGATGTGCCGGAAGAGGCAGATTGCTTGTGACGGCGAGATGAAACACTTCTGTGGGCTTAATCACCTCGAGTCCGATGTTTAATCATGCCGAGTCCGATGCCTTCAGTCACTTTGAAGGAGAGCCAATTAAAAACGCCTAGGTAGGAGGTGACGGTCATGTGCTTTAGACCCATCTTTGAAACGTCCCCTTTGATCGAAATGCAGAGTAAGCCTTAATATTATCAGGCAACGTGGTGCAATGTAGTTCAGCAAATTATTTAAGCAATATTATGTGTACAGTAGATTGGTAGCGTTTCCAATTGCACTTTCTTTTTGTTGCTGTGTAACTATCACACAGCTCAAGCGTGTGTGTGTGTGTGTGCCAAATATGACTTCAAATGCATTCTCCTATAAGTATGAAACACCATTTTTGTTCAGGGGTTTCCAAGCTGCTCTTTGGAGGGCCACTGTCCTGTAGAGTTTAGCTCCGACTTGCCTCAACACACCTGCCTGGTTTCTAATATGCCTTGTAAGACCTTAGCTGTGTACGAAATCG
Organism: Rhinichthys osculus; assembly: GCA_029959095.1. NCBI lineage: Eukaryota > Metazoa > Chordata > Actinopteri > Cypriniformes > Leuciscidae > Rhinichthys > Rhinichthys osculus. The sequence continues at coordinate 40,605,034 of JARWKJ010000013.1, read as the reverse complement.
CCACTCATACCCTCATTCACTATTCTCTACATTAGTCCACTAATATAGTCCACTTGAAGGAGTGAATGAAAGGTAGGGCCGGAAGTGCTGCTGCTTTTGCATAGTTTGTGCTTGCTGTTTAATAATTATTTGAAAGTTAGCAAACTGGCAGCTCTAGTAGTGATGAAAATATTTATCTTGAACTCTGTCATGGAAACTAAACCTTAATTAAACAATTTAATAATCAATTAAAAAGGAATTTAAACCTGTATGATATTACGCTGTAGCCACATTGGACCAGCGGTTTAGAAAATGGATGAATAGATGATTCAGCTGCAGGCGCCATCTTCTGGCAAGACACGGGAATTAATTCGGCACATCCCTTACAGTGCATTATGGGTATTCTCTAGCAGTTGTACACTCGTTATTGCGGTGCATTATGGGATTGAATGAGTGCACTCGATAACGTCCATCATGGTTTCGGACACCACTAAAATGAACCGTCCCCTGAAATAGTGCCCTATGTATATGGGGCGATTTTGGACCCAACCCTTGATTATCTGGTTCAGGAGTGTTTAATAGGGTTGAACTCAACTCTGCAGGACAGTGGCCCTCCAGGAGCAGGACTGGACACCTCTGCCAGAGCCGGTCTTCTCAGTGGCTGGAAGAGCATGTGAAGGCCATGTGTGCTTGTGAGGACGTGTGTGGAGGGTATTATAATTCTGCATTAGGCCCTAGATTTGTAACCTCAGGCCAGAGATATTAACCCTTTGGTGCATGAATTATTAAATCACAAATAGTAGTCTTAATGTTTTTATTACCTTTAAAAATATATATATAAAAAATAATTATTTTTTCCAAAAATAACGCATTTTGAGAGCGTTACTGTCCACTGCAATAAAAGATAGTAGTTGTTACTTGCTGCATCACTTTTGTTTGCCATTTTGAATTTATCATAATAAAACATAGAATATACTGTAAAAAAGGATTGTCACAGTAAATTATGGCTAAGTGTCAAAAGTCTTCACATTAAAAATGGCTTTTAAAGATCGGTGCACTGTTATGGACGTCATGCATCAAAGTGTTACATTCCCAGCTAACAAAAATAAGTTCTAGGAACATTTTGCTACGTTCTTATTAAGTTATAAAACATTATTTCTGAATGTTCTTTAATCGTTCAAAACTTCCAGTTTATTAGATGTTTTTTCTTGGTTAGACGAACATTCCATTTGGTCATTTTGCAAACGTTACTTTTGAAGGGACACTGAACATTCTGAAACAAGTAGTGACATTTAAAAACATATCAGGGAAAACGTTCCATGAACAATGTATAAATGATCGGTTTTGTGCTAACGTTTTGACAACATTATTATAAAACTTAGAACAAACGCTCTATTGACGTTACTGGAAGAACCGTTTGTTCATAACTTTGAGAGAACCTTGCCAGATCGTTTTGAGAACGTTTCCTGTTAGCTGGGATATTTCCCAAAATAAATGTAACTGATAATATCATAACCTACAATCAATTCCAGAGGAATAAAATCCCCCTAAAAACATTATTTCCCAGGTTAACTAAGAAATACGTGACATTATGAAAAAATCTATTATGCAATATGGCTCCGCTCTTCAACTTATAATACTGTTGGATGATGGAAGGCCCACTCTGTCTAAAAAATGTATGTCATTATCAAGTGATTAGCATAATAGCAGTGGGCACATGTTGGGAATTGCCTTGCTGCGAGCCTTTGACGATCAAAGGTCATAGATATTGATGTCTCAAAGTGTTTCAAACCCAGAATCATCTATTTCAGATTTGCTTCCACCCAGACAGTATTCCGAGAGACTTAACAAAAACTGTGGAATTTGCGACCCTACACACTTGATGTGCTTGTGCTTCAGGATTGCCTGTGTGTGTTGGCATGGCAAGCATGCGTCCCTGTCCTACACCGCTTTCAGCTCTGATCTGCGTTTGGTGGCTCTGACTCCAGATCCTGTACGTTACGCAAACTCTTGTGTCCAAATGAACAGCACAAGTCTTGAGAAGCCAGTGTGGACATGTTCATAATGCCAGGATCATTATAATGTCATGTAACTAAATTCAGAAGCCCTTAGGAGTGAAATGAATGACAGTCTGTACAGTTCAGTTCAAATACCTGTTCAGGTATTGCAGAAATGCACGATGACTGGGTTGCATCCCTCCAGATTTTTTTTAACTTGACCAGCATGTCAGGTTCACGGGAAAAGCTGATCATTTTTATATTTTTCCTGTTCATAACACATTCCTTCATCTTTAGCTGTACGCGTCTTATAACCGTGTCCACCGGGCACCCGTTTCGTTCACCTTGAGAACCAAACAAGCTTTACACCTCTCTGAGAAAGAGAAATGAGACTTGTACTTTATATATATATATATATATATATAGCCTATATATATATATATATATATATATATATAGTCGGCACTTCACTGACAAAATAATTATTTTTCTTTTCACTTGTATCTTGCACTTAACACATGTAGCAATACCTATAGAAAGGGGAACTGTGTAAATCACCAGTATTCGTAAAGTGAAATATTCATTTTATCGCTGATTGTTGTTCCATTTTGTACAAAACGATATTGTGTACAGGTTAAAAATGAAACGAAACAAAAACAAAGCCAAAAAAAGGGACGAAAAAGATGAAAACGACAACAGAAGTCTTTTAGATAAACATTATTTATTTTTACTGTTTTGTAATTTAGACACTATACTGTAGCTCCTCTATTGCCAGACTTACTGGAAGTGCCTCTTGGTATAATGTAACATACAGAAAATATATATTGAGATTATTAGAACCTGTCACAAGCTGAACATTGTGGATGTTGTAATGTGAATACAGTTTAATAATACGAGTGAAATACTGTGGTATCGAATGTCTCCGTGTTTTTAATCATTTATTTATTGCTTCATTGATTTTCACCCCTATAATTCAGTCTGAAGGTTTTCAACTAAACAAGCTCACGACAAAGGGTAAAACATCACATTTTTATACAATTGTCTATAGGTTTTTATGGCTTGAAAATGGCTCCTGTCTCGATCAAAGTCAAGGTAAGATCCCACAACCATTATGCCAGGTCAAATTGCTCTTATATTAAGCAGAAATATGCACTCAACTTTACCAAGCACATTTCAATCATTTCAAGTCCAGTACTTGGCTTCAGTGTTGATCTATGTCTAGGGTGTGTGCCAATTTGATGTTGAAGCAATTCTATGAAGAACAGAGTTCGACAAATTAGTTGGCGTTCAGCATGAAGTATTATGGCACATTTTTGATTGTGTTCTCAAATAACTTAGAGAAAGGACACATATAAGTGGATTATGAACAGGGCTTGAGGGACGTGTTGCTTTGAACTCATTAGTTTCGGATTTGTCTAAAACCATAGGTTGTTTTTTTTCATGCTGACAGCCACAATGTTCTGAATCAGCCCTCTAAACGTCAGCTTTGTAGATGTACCATGAGATAAGTCGTGTCCCTGGCATCCGTGTGCATTTCCTAAAGCTTGAGGTGTGTGTAATTCATTTGTGCACATCTCTCTGCATTGCACGGAAGGAAAGCTCACCCCATAATATATCTCTTCAGAAATCATCACTGCTTTATTCTCTGTACACTTTACACAGTTTGCAATGGGATCAACAGAAAGGCTACTGTAATGTGGGTCATTATTGTGGTTCCCTTTACCACTAGCGTAAATTTACTGTAGATCAAAATGTGGAGCATGGCACTTTGAAGACCAAGGTCATGGGTTCGATTCCCAGGAGATGCATGAACTGATAGCATGTATATCTTGAATGCAATGTAAGTTGTTTTGGATAAAAGCATCTGCCATAATAAATGTAAATATAAATTCTGTTTTCTTAACCACTATGCGATTTACCAAGGGGGAAAAAGTTGTACTGTAGGGATCAGAATTTAATTTTTTCTAATTTAATTCCAAAATTTCATTACACTTTTATAGCATAGCACTTTGAGTAAAAAGTTAAAGTTGCAGGATATGGGAAATGTTTGGTTAAAAAATAACTATTGAGCAAGTTCATAAAAAATTAGGGTTTAAAAATGTCTCATTGCCTTTCCACAATTCACAATGGTAAGCTTATAATAATGATCTATAATGATATCCGTCGGGTCGGATATCGCGGGAAATGTCAGTTTCACGTCAGTTTTGTCTTTACGCAGTCACGTGCGTAAACAAGAGAGGAAGTCAGTTACAGCCTATGGTTACAGCGCGTGTTCGGAGCGGCGGGAGTTTTCTTACTTGTGACTTTATGTTATGTAGCAGGCTTTTAAGCTACATAACCACCTGAGGAGTTATCCGTTGTACACATAGAGGCCTCGTTCAGAACAGTTTAGCCTACAAGCAGAAAGGGAAGGTGACAAAACCCTTATGCCACTCAAATGAACATCGGACTGCTTTTCGGATATGGTGATAACTAAGAGACTTCAAAGGATTTAAAACCAATCCAGATATGGCGTCAATTATTCCTAGACAGGTAAGAAATCTAGTGATGGTTATCTGTGTTCACGCCATTACCGTAATTACAAGATGATCTGACTCCACGAGTAACTTGCAGTCTGACATCAAAACCGCTAGAGGGCTAGCGAGTCGACCTTCGGTTTAATCGGGTACTAGAGCAGTAGCGGTACACCTGGTTGCACATGTCTTTCCATTTAACGAGAGAGTCAAGTGAACAATAAACACTTGATTTGGTCTTGTTCCGCTTAAATGAGCCAAGATCCGAGAGTAATTTCATATTCTCAGCTCTCATAAGTGTGCACATAACAATGAATTGACAAAGACTGAGCTTTAACCTATTTTAGGTCTAGCCTATATTATGTCACATTAGAAACCTCACTTTTACTGGAGTAATATGTTATTGGTGTTTCTCTAATTTAACTTAAGTGCCACGAATTAACATCTCAATTAATTTCTCTTGCCATTGCAGGATGAAGGCTAATGTTATATTGTCTGTACATTACTGTAAAGACAACTCCGAACACCTTTCCTGTCATATATATACTTGCCAGCAGCCATATCACCCTGTAGCCCAAGACTGTTTGCCCACTGAAGCTAAGCAGGGCTGAGCCTGGTTAGTACCTGGATGGGAGACCTTCTGAGAAAACCAGGTTGCTGCTGGAAGAGGTGTTAGTGAGGCCAGCAGGGGGCGCTCACCCTGTGGTCTGTGGGTCCTAACGCCCCAGTATAGTGACGGGGACACTATACTGTCAAAAGAGCACCGTCCTTCGGATGAGACGTTAAACCGAGTTCCTGACTCTCTGTGGTCATTAAAAATCCCAGGATGTCTTTCGAAAGAGTAGGGGTGTAACCCCGGCATCCTGGCCAAATTTGCCCGGTGCCCTCTGTCCATCATGGCCTCCTAATAATCCCCATATATATATATATATATACACTGATTGGCTTCATCACTCTGTCTCCTCTCCACCAGTAAGCTGGTGTGTGGTGAGCGTTCTGGCGCACTATGGCTGCCGTCGCATCATCCAAGTGGATGCTGCACATTGGTGGTGGTTGAGGAGATTCCCCCTTCCATGTGAAGCGCTTTGAGTGCTTAGAAAAGCGCTATATAAATATAATGAATTATTATGAATTATTATACATACCTGTGAAAGACAACGAGCCAATCAGAGTAAGTATGGGGCGGAGCTACCGTGTGGCCACGCCCCATTCTGCAGACAGGTCCTTCTCTCTTTAATGGCGACACGTACTCGTGGAAAATCTGACCATTCGTATTATCTTTGCTATATTTATTCTTCATTTTACGGCACAACTTTTCTTTGTTTTAAACTTTCCAAAATCCTAAATGTTATTTTATACACATTTCTGCGTTTGTTGAATTCCAAAATAACCGGATGCGAGGTGATAAACCGTCTCGCTCACATGCCGTGAGGCCAGTCACCGTGCCAAAGGTTTTGCTTGTGTGTCATTCCTTTAATTTCTCCTGATCCAATTTTAAGCTGTTCTCATCCGCTAATCCTAAACTGAGTGTCTGTAAGGTTAATTGCAGTGGGAACCGATCTGGATGTGTGCTGGTCAAGAGCGCCCGTCACGTCCTCTCTGACCAGTGTAAGAAGTCTTAAGCACTTTCACTAATTGGAGCACCTGTTTAATCCACATCAGACTCCAGATCAATAAAGGAGTCTATCCTTCTTTTGCAGCTTGTAGCTGGGACAATGTTCATCACTAATTGACATAAAAACAATGGGAACCCTGTAAGGCCCTGTAGGTTCAGCTTCATTTATTAGTTGTTTGCTCAAGTGTCATTGTTACTATCAATCATATATATAGGGGTTAGTGATTTGAACCAACTCTTAACTATAACTATTCATCCGTACTATGGCAGTGCAAAGCATCAGAAGTCATTTTTTCTGTTCAAAAATGCAAAATAGTGCATCAAACACAATATTCCAACATCACAATATTAAAGTCATAGTACTACAGTATTTCCTAGCCAATTGTTCAAAGGCTTTACAATAGAGACAAAAGATTGCAGTAATGTGATTGCATCAGTGTAGTGGAGGTAAGACTTTCAGAACTATTGAATCAGATTGTTTATGTAATAACCAGAAGGAAAGGCGAGGTAAGGAAATATAGAGCTGTCTATATTAGGATTAGTTCACCTCAAAATGAAAATTTCCTGATAATTTACTCACCCAAATGCCATCCAAGATCTTCATGTCTTTCTTTCTTCAGTGGAAAATAAATTATGTCTTTTGAGGAAAACATTTCAGGATTTTTTCCACACAATGGACTTCAACGGTAACCAACATGTCAATGCAGTTTCAAAGGGCTTTGAAGAGCTTCACACGGCTCTGCACGATCCCAGCTGAGGAAGAGGGTCTTATCTAGCGAAACCCATCAGTCATTTTATATAAAAAATAAACATTTATACACTTTTAACCACAATTGTTCGTCTTGTGCTGGTCGGCGACGCGCCAGGCATTACGTCATCACGTTGGAAACGTCACAATATTTTATTTAGTTTTTTAAATAATAATAATAAATTAAAACAAAGAGGTCAGATTTTGAAGTTGGAGGAGAAAACGGGAGAAAATGAGATGGAATTTTTCGCCCTTCCCTGCCTTTTTGAACCGGAGTACACAGACAAATAACTTAGACAGATGACGTGACGCGTGACGTTTCCAACATGATAACGTAATCCCTGGCGCGTCGCAGACCAGCACAAGACCAACAATTGTGATTAAAAAGTATATAAATGTTTATTTTTTTTATAAAATGGCCGATGGTTTCGCTAGATAAGACCCTCTTCCTCAGCTGGGATCGAGCAGAGCCGTGTGAAGCTCTTCAAAGCCCTTTGAAACTGCATTGACTTGTTGGTTACCGTTGAAGTCCATTGTGTGGAGAAAAATCCTGAAATGTTTTCCTCAAAAAACTTAATTTATTTTCCACTGAAGAAAGAAAGACATGAAGATCTTGGATGGCATTTGGGTGAGTAAATTATCAGGAAATTTTCATTTTGAGGTGAACTAATCCTTTAAGCATTTCTGTAAACGTGATTGTTTTTGACAGACATGCCTTGAAGGAATCACTCCATAACAGCCAGCTCAATTGACATTAGTTCAAGATGCAAAATCTGAAATTAAGCATGCATGAAAATATTTAGCGAACCAAACACATTGTATAGACTAATGGTGTCGGTGATCAAGATTGTAGAGGAAAGAAACGTCAGCAGTCAGGTGGTTGTATTGAAGCCCATGAGACTGGAACAGGTTTCAGAAAGGATTCTTTAAAGCCTTAGGCCTCCATTACTCCATAGTCAGGGAGATTTACAAATGAAATGGACAAATTCAGCAGCGTTGCTATTCTCCCTATGAGCGCTCGTCCTGAAAGATCAGAGAGACACCCGAGAACCCTCAAACAGTTTGCTATGAATGTCACGTTAACATATATATTTTAAAAGTAATAGTTTGTCAGTGTTTTTTTTTTTTCTTTCCTGTATGGTTCTGTAGAGATAAAAACCCTGGTTTCTTAGACAGGGCTTAAGCCAGGATTAGGCCTTAGTTCAATTAGGACATTAAAGTAGCTTTTTATAAACGTGGCTCAGGAAAAAAAACATTACTGGTTTTCATCTTGAGACAAAGCAACGGCAGTGACGTATTTTAGGATGTATTAGTGCAAGTTGCTTTCAGTTAAACCTTCTCAAACATGCATTATAGTCTGGGACTAGACTTAAGCCTTGTCTGTGAAACCGGCAGTTAATTAATTATTATACGGTATGTTCTATATCACCCACGATCATACGGGTTATTTTATTAACAGCTTAACTTTTATTTTTAAGACTAATATGGGTAGTGGACATAAACCTTTCGTTTTAGTCATTTAGATTAAAAATGATACTTGTCTAAATTATTTGCTCATTATATTGGGCGTGATCACCATTTCATAGTTATTTATATTATTTTTATCACCTAGTTTTATCACCTTTTTCTGCACTTGTTCTTTTAAATATAATTTAGGTTACACTTAGTATAGACATTTTATGTAAAGTCATGACTAGTCATTTTGAAAAAATAGACCCAAGTTAGATCATGCATAAATATTCCTTTTTCATGTTTTATATCAATTCATGCTGAATCTAGTCAGGATGATTTCAGGTTAAAATAGCAATTTGAATAGATATTTGTTCATGGACAGCCAAATTATCTACATTTAAACAACCTTTTTGTTTGAGGCTTATGCCATGTAAACCAGACATGGCATAGTATTGCTGGTTAGTATTGCTAACATAAGTGATTATTAATAATATCATACGCAAATCAGTTTAATCTGCCGTTGGTGAATTGGGTTTTGGGGTCATTTCTGTTAACTCTCATTCGAGTACACAGGGCTACCATTGACTTGCATTCGAAAAAACCAAAAGCTTGGTTTAATAGGGCAAGCTTTTTTATGTTCAGCAGAGGATCTCATTCTGCAATACTTCGATTACGCACGAGTCCATTTCACAAGAGCATATTAAGATTACATATCACGCACTCTGTTTGACTGCAGCTTTTACACAAGCGGACACATTCGCCTTGACAGAAAGTGTAAATCTTCCGGTCTCTCGTCTGGGGGAGGGAGAAGGGCTTGTGCCGATCACAAATAATGAGTCATGTGTCTGGCACACAACTCCCTCTTCATCGAGATCATTAGGAGCATAAGTGATGCATAAAGGCTTCTCCTGAGCAGGTGACGCGGGTCTCAACTTCCAGGAAAGGCACATTAATCACAGATTATTCTTCTGCTTAATTATTCCAATTCACAGAAGAAGGAGGTGCAACCAAGGACATTCAAATTATTTTTGGACGGTCTGACTTCATGTGCATGCTTTATCTTTTGGGCCCAAAAATATACCTTCTTAATATCTGGCAATGACGTCACACGTGGCCCTCAAATGCAAACGGTGGTGCGCTTTATCTCTAGTGTGCATATAATCAGTTCAAGGACTCGAGGGGTTGCTGTGTTGTGCGTGAAGTCAAGAAGACAGTCATGGTTGCAGCTAAAGCAGTCGTTTCTTGTCTTCATGGAGCCTTTTTAGTTGAGATTGCACATATACAGATGCCCTGCCATGGTGCATGCCGTGTGTTTATACCTCAAAGGAACCCATTGAGTTTCCTCTGATGCAAGAGTTTAACTGAGTCAAGACAATTCGCACATTATTCCTATTCTCAGCTTCAATTATTATTCTAACGTCATAGATTATCCTGTACTTGTTTTGTAATATAGCAATGATACTGTAAATGGGTTAACCCAGTTTTAAAGGACCATGTCAAGAATACAGAGCTGAAGTAGCCGTTTGTTCGACAGGCCACTGGAACGGGCGAGAATGGATTAGTAAAATCCTATTAGAAATACCAGACCAAGAATTCTGCCATACTTTATTTCAAAGCAAGTACGAACCACAAACAGATTACTAATACTGAAAACCATTCAGAGCCAAGCAACAGTTTGTGTCATGTCTGTGTAAAGAGAATCCAGGATCTGGTGCTGACATGGATTTTGTCTAATTTTAGCCCAGTTATACTCCTGACACCTACGTTATATCAAACAGCACAGAAATCAGTTACACCGGATGAGTCATTTTCTGAAATTACTGAAGGAGAAATGAGCAAATGAACACTCTTAAGAAATGTCCATAAAATGACCACCTTGTTAAGTAGCCTGGGAAAACCCAGACAACTTCCGGCAAATTTAGATTTGCTCTTGCAAAGAGTTCATTCAAGCCTATTTCCAATCCGCCGAAATCGAGGCACCAATCAGAAACGTTGGGGCGGGCTTTACACGATGACGACAGTGCTGGGATTTTGAAGCAGATTTTGTAGCCTACATTACAAAGATGGATGCCGCCATCGAACATCACTCTTCGGATCAGCTATCGCGTCTGTTTTAAGCCATTTCAACGTTTCCTTTTTGTTAAAAACCGAGCAAAGAACAACACTCTGAGATGTTTCTCCGCCGCTCTGCTTACGTCATCTCCTTCATCGCTCTGATTGGGTTTAGGTCTATCCGCGACGTCCGTTGGTGACGCCCCTCTGGAAATGATTTGTCTATGACGCTTTGCCAGACCATAACTCAGTTACAACTGAGAATGGTCTGGTTTTAACAATTAAGGCTACTTGTTAAGATAAAGGATAAATGAATTTTTTCACAGGTGTTTTACCCATAATTTGAATTACGCACCGTACTGTGTTGTGTTTTAGGGTTGATGGAAATGTAACGGAAAAAAGTACTAACATTATCCGTTTTTCTACTGATTTATTTTTCTTACAGTGTATAATGTTTGTATATTTGTAAGTAACAGCCGTGTTGCAGGGTTATAAAAAAAACTCAATTAATGGCTGGTGGGAACCAACCACACATCCTTATTTTTTATTATATTTTATACAGTATTTTGCAATGCTTTTATTTATTTTTTATTTATTTTATTTATTATTATTTTTTTATTGCAATGCTTTTTTATTAGTTCAGTATCAAATTGTATTCATCAAATATTCCTCAAACTGTTTGCTTGATGTTCTACATTTATAATGTTTTTTTTTTTCCTGTACTGATCGTCATTTATATTTTTTTATATGATAGCCTATATTTTAACCGCACAATCCCTCAGATTTGATATGTAATATCTGCTGATCATGTATAGGAAGCACTGCATTATTTATATTAAGCTATAGAGGCTGAATGCATGCGTATCTATCATTTATAAAAATCCCCATTTCTAACTGACAAAGTTTAAACATGCAATGCATTTCATAATCGTTATCAATTATATATATATGATGAAGTGCATATGCATTGAAGGGCAGTGCGTTTAATACCATAATGCTTTGCGTGATTCATTTCACATTTGAAATCAGAAATACAGAGATCAGTCCATTAATGGCTTTATCCTTCCGGTGTATTTCCAGTCTACTTGGACAAGCCACGTATCAGCAAGAGTAGGATGTGTATAATCCGCAGTCAGAAGGTTATAACAACTGTCATATTATGGCTTGGTCATCTCCATGGAAACAGGGGAATGTGCATTGTCTCTCCTTTATCCACCCTTTCCTGGAAACATGTTATATGAGGACTCCATATGGGCTATAAGACTGAATAAATGACATCCCATTAAAATAATGATGTGAAATGACTATTACTAAGAAGTATAGCTGTAAATATTATGTGGCTATAACAAAATCTTCCGGCTGTGTATAAATATGATCTGTGTGTGTGTGTACGTCAGGAAAGGCCACCCATTCCTTTCAGAAATGTTTATCTTTGGAAGTCAGGCCTCGGTATAATTGAACTGGATACAGGAGGACGGACACAGGAACAGATAAATGCAGGTCGAGTGTTCTTGAGCAATGACTGACTTTCACAGAGAGTTTGACATTTTGTTTCGGTATTGACAGAATCTGTCTGTCTGTCTCTCACATTGATGTCACTTTTAAATTGCAGACACAGTTTTCCTGAAAGGTGCATGGATACTCGAGCAAGGCAAGTAGCTTATCTCTCCATAAATTGTTAGATTGTGTTAATTTTAAAGACTGACTTTAGTAACAAGATCACATAGGCTAGATTGAAAGTGTCTGTTTGCAACACGTTAGAATTAGTGATAACACTGCATTGTCACACAGATGAGATTTTAATTTATTATTGTAGGACAAAAATGCAATTACAGGCATCCTTACACAATTGCACTTCACGTTTTGTGATAAATTACGTTTCTGTTCCTCGTTTACAGACATTATTGAAGATTTAACCTGTCTGATTTAGCCTATCACAAAGTAATACAATTACCAAAAAATAGCTAAATCTTTAAGGATCAACTTGTACTTCAATTGTATGTTTTTGAACTATTAAAAGAGAGCCACAACCAAAGGGTTAAGCATTTTCAGCATGACTAATGTAAATCATGAACAAATGTCTCCATAGGAAATTGGCTACTTTCATTCACAAACAGTAGTGATCTAAACGAATCATTAGATGTTTACGGATTGATACTTGATCTAATTGGAATCATATGTTTGTAAAAAAAAAAAATAATAATAATAATAAAAAAGTAATGGTTATGGTAAAGTGATGCCGTTTTATTAAAACAGTGATGAAACGATCCGCGCGCGTTTTACGCATATGATGTGATCATCCAGAGACTCCGCGCGCTCATCACGTGCTTCAGCTCAATCCATCCAGCCGCGTCAAGCTGAACAAACTCTTACCTCTCAGGAAGGGCTTGTGAAAAACCTATGGGATCGACGTCAAAAAGGTTCAACTCTTTGGACATGTCGAGCTGAAAGCGAAAGAATCTGATGTGAGTGGAAGTGTTGGGAAACTCCTCTAGGACCAAGTGCCTTTCCTCGTCTCCGGGAGTCCGTGGGAAGTTTCTTTCCATGTGAAAACCACCTGACACATATGATCTGCTCCATACACACTCATACTGGACCAGCGGGGACACTTACATATCCATAGATTGTATAACAACCAGGAGAAGACGAGACCGGGACGCGGATCGGATATATAAACTGTTTGGTTTGGTGAGTAATCACAACTGCTCTTATAAGACACACGCAGGCATACGATATTTTGACCTAATTCATCTCTTGCTTACGAATTATGGAAATGCATTGCGCACAAGCCATGGCATGGTTTAAAATGCGTCTGGCGGCGCGCGTGTTAGAGGAGAAAACCAACATCTGCTCGTTAAAAGTAGGTCTGCATGTGGACTGCCGTGTGTTTGTGCTGGATTAGTTGGAACGATTCAGACTTATTGTGCATCATAATAACCGCACCACTGACATATTAATTATTCCAACAACCATTATTTTAGCATCCTTTAATTATGCATGCTCGTCTGGTTTCAGGAGACTAATGCGTTTTATAGCTAACATTCAGGATTTATTAGGCTATGCAATGGATTTTATACATTCAAGTCTCAGACTGTCTGTGAGATGTTTTTCTCTGCTGTGGCCACTCGTGGGTTCGGCGTGGATTCATGTCAGCTGCTGGTTAATTAGACGCAATTGCGCACTGGTTGTCATGACCACTCATCCACATCCACATCCATGCTCCAGACTGTTTACCTTCTGCGTCTGATGTATATGTCAGCTCGCAGTTTCGAGATGAATGCATTAATTCTAGAGAAAGTTGTGCATTGGTTAAATATTTGAGCTGGTAACTGAAAGGCTTTGATTTCAAAATCAATATTATTTTAATGATTGAAATGCAAAGTTGTTGTTTTTAATTTCTGCTTTTTGACATACTAATAACTAAATACTCATTATAGGCCTTCTTCAAAATCATTTAACTTTACAAAATCATTGAACTTTACAAAATCTAAATATTTTATGTATCAATATTTAAACGTTTATATATATATATATATATATATATATATATATATATATATATATATATATATATATGCGTTAGAATTTATGCAAAGTAGTTTTGTGTATAAATGGTCACACATTTGACAGTCTAAGCCTTAAATGCTTAAATACATATGAACTTTTTTTTCTGTGGCATAATGATGTTGTTGGATATATATATATATATATATATATATATATATATATATATATAAATAATTATTATCAGTCAAACCAATTATCTGTCCGTCTCTATACAAAGAGCTGATTCGTGAACCATTGTGTCCTTGCTCTAGACACCTAGCCTCAGAGGAACTATCCCTCCCTTTATGATGTGTAGACTCAGAAAAGCAGAGGAAGAATCTGCTAAATTACTGAAGTAAATAAGTCATCTTGTGAAGAAGAAAGCTGCAATATTTTTAAGTAAAGATGCCTGCATGCTTTATATGTCCAATGATTTATAAATTCAAAGCCGCCTCTGTAATTTATAGTTGAGTTGATGTTTTTTCATTTACTGCTCTGGCTGCGCTCAAGGACTCATCAAGTTCAATCAGAATATACAATCAGAGCTTGAATAGCTAAAATACCAGCCTATAAGGTTCAAGAGACTTTGGAAAGTCTTATAGATGTTGCTTATATATAATATGCAAGGTATAAAGGACTTTCTTGTGCAAAATTGGATCTTGGTTGGCTTCTATTTTTTTAAATCAACAATCAATAACATAAGTTGCCACTTAAATTATTGCTGTAGTTGAGAGTTTTGTCATAACTTTGTCAAAAGAACCTCAATGTCTGTGTGATTCGGCTGCACAGTCACTTCGTTGCTTTATAACCAATACATCTTTTGGATCTTTCAATCTCCATGTCAGTATTTAAGAGTTAGTGCTGTTAGGGCACAGGTTTATTTATTTTTAATGCTATACCTTGTAGAATTAGAAGGAAGAACAAAGTAGTCGTGAGATGACAGTTCTGTCGACTTGCAGAAATCCTACAGAAACTATAGAGCATGCATTGCACAAACTTTTCAGTAGTTCTCTTTAATCTCAAAGTGGTAATTGAGATTAAAATGTCCCAAAGTGATATATAACGTAAAACCGTGTGTGAGTGAATGTCTGTGGGTTTAGACATATGAGCATAGGGCATGCATTTGTTTACATGATAGCAAGTTTGCACACCGAGTTTGAGTACTAGGTTTCATTGTACGGGTCATCAGTTATTCTGAATGCAACAATATTGGAATCATTTTACCTTTGTTGTTCCCCCAGATTTCCACAATTCAAACATGCATTTTGAAACCTTTACCAGAAAATGCTTTCCACTGATAGTGGCACGTTTCTCCAGGGAGCTGATCTTTCCGCTGCTATTCTTAGAGTTGTCTCTTCAATCAGTCTATAAGAAGTGAAAGAGAATTGCATTGAGATGACTGAATTCAGAACTTTTAACACACCGTGCCAGAGTTGTACCGTTTTAAGAGCCTGTAAAGAGAACAGCCTATTCTTGCTTGAAAGCACCTTATGTCGGGAGAAATGGATCACACACATATGCAAACTGTGTCTCTTGCAGGGCTGCATGCATAAATGCCAAGAAACTGCATTAGAGAAACGTCACCCAAAGAAAACGAGATCTTCTTGAGGAGGATGGACCTGCCGGACAAGGAGAGACGGTCACCAGAGAACGGCCCAAGGCCCTGTTGCTCAAGCCTCAAGGTAAATCTCTTCACTTTAACACCTATATGAGCTTTATTTTCTGGTGGACTCAATTGTCACAAATAAAAGCGGCGTGTTGATGCCTGAAGGAGAAGCGCTGGTATGTTTGTGAGCTTGCAGGTCAGTCGCTTTACACGTAACAGGCTTTGAGGGCCTGAAGCACTGTGACGTCTTTGGGTCCAAACAAGATTTAGCTTCAGTTTGTGGTGGAATCTTGTTCTGAAGAGCTGAGGTCTGAGAACAGAGAGGGATTTGAACCAGCACTCCTGATGAGATGATTATAGCTGATCATGTAAATAACGAGATAGTCACGCTCACCAGTTCCTTTGTCATAAACACTAATGCGGCCACAGAAGGTCCATTCAGCTATGTGAACTCTCTGTATAAGACACACAGTCATGTGCACCTTTAGAAGTATTGTAAGCTTATAATGTAAAGGTTTACTCGAGATAAATTTGAAAACATACAGTTCTAATCACACACAAGCAGTTTTTTTAGTTGTGGCAAACAGGTGAATTGCTTATTTCATTTCATTACACATGAATTCAAAATCAGCTTAATTTACTTTAATAATACACATTATTAGTCTTATTGTGAATACTACGTTATGCACATTACTCCCAAAAAAAATTGGCTCCACTTCTGAAACAGCTTCAGCTGACATACATTTTTTTTTCTCATTAAATATCCGGTTTACATTAAAGACATAAAATGGGCTGCGAACACTATTATGTTGACTTTAATCCCCCCATGTAATGGTTTAAAAACATTTTATATAGATGAGCCTATAATTTAAAGTGCCCCAATTATGCTTTTTATCTTGTATGATATGATCTTTCATGTATGAATGAATGAATGAATGAAGCATTTATATAGCGCTTTCATATGTACTATTGTACACCCAAAGTGCTTTACAATCATATCAGGGGTTCTCTCCTCAACCAGCACCAGTGTGCAGCATCCACTTGGATGATGCGACGGCAGCCACAGTACAACGGCGCCAGTGCGCTCACCACACACCAGCTATAGGTGGAGTGGAGAGGGAGTGATATAGCCAATTCAGTGGATGTAGTGCGTAATATACAGTAGCTGTTTGTGAATGTAAAAGGTCTTCAAATTTTCAAACATCAAAGTGCAGATAAATAAGTATTGTCTCCCAAAAGAAATAACTCATTAACGAGTCATCAGTAATTTGAGTCTTGAGGGGGTCGCACACCGGACGAGAAGCGCAGCGCCACATCTTTAAAATTCGAACACATTATTCTCTGAGTTTACACACACCAGGGGCGCCATTCGGCGTCTGTCCGGCTCTGGACCTTGTTCAAAATCCTGCCGTGCCACAGAGTGCCATTTACATAGTTTCATATTAAATTTACATTGTATTTGTCTCAAATTGTTGTTAATGTATATACTGACTTCACCCTGTGCTGCAATATACTTTTAGTTTTACATTAATTTACAGAAATCAGCTGCTTGAATGAAAATGGCTGATGTTATCGGATTTTCAGGTGAGATTCTCAATTCATTCAGTTAACGGACGCTCTGAGGTAAAGTGTTCAGACTGCAGACTTGTCAACGATTGTATTTAATTGTACAGTACAATCATAACATACTACAGACATTATCTGAAATTCATAATGTCCTTAAACATAACAATATTGCTGGCCATAAACTGAGAAAGTGCGCGTCCGGTGTGCGATACCTCGAGTTGCGCTGCGCTTCTCGTCCGATGTGCGACACCCTTTACTTCCTGCTCGAACCTACGTAGGTTTGTAACAAATTTGCATAATGCCAGTCTAGGGTTTTTATTGGCTGCCCACAAACAACATCTACTTTGCCCTGCCCTCAAACACTGCAGCTGAGACTGGAAGAGTTTGGTTCGTGTTGTCGCCACTGCGATGTGAAAGCAAATTCACTTTGCATGAACTTCCAAAGGATGAGATTGATATGGTAAAATCAACGCCATTGTTACTGTTCGTATTACTGTGTATCAAGTATTGAGATCTAGAGCTAAAATTCAGATATGGTAATGTAATGAAGCTACAGACCAATCACAACAGCAGGAGTCTCTGAGGACACATCTGTGCAACCGTATCAATTTGAACCGGAGTCGGACCCGGAACAAGATGACGGCCGCAAAGAAGTTCGACAATAAGGCTCGAACAGGACGTTTCTGAATGGTTGGTTAACATAATGTCACTTTGATCTATCTTTGTGTATTGGCAGGGTAGAGTAACTAAGTGAGATGTACGGACGCTATGTGTTTACTGATGTATATGTACTCAGTTTGTAATAACACAATAACCATAATGCGTTGTTCATTATAAACGTGGGATTATGAATTATATTGAGAACGTCGTATAGAAAACATGCCGTAATGTACCCTGAGTGTAAACCTTAGCCGCATTCATCATGAAGCGTGGAAGCGGTTTGCAAAGATTAATATAAAATATAGCCTACAATTTTACACTCACTTCTTCTGGAGGTGCAGCAGGGACATGAATAGTTAGTACCGATTCTTTTTTCAGGAGCAGCTTCTTAGCAAAACCAGCTTTATACTGAGTCTGACCCTCGTTTATAAAGCAGTCTGTTGAGAAAAGATTTGTGAATCGCGCAAACATGAAAGCATTGACGTTGCTCGTGGGGAATATTCCCTTCGAAAACAAAACTCAGCCACTGTGCGGAGGGGCGTCCGATTTAGTGACGTCACAAAAACGAACGGCTCGATTTGAGGCAGGGGAAAACATATAAGGAGATTAAAACAAAAACACTGGATAGATTTTTATCATTATATGATGGTTGTGTACAGGCACTGCCAACACACATTTCAGTACAATCAACTTGAAAAAGTGCATGTACCATTATATGACCCCTTTAATACTAACACTTTCTTTATTACGTGTACTGCGTTAGACTAAACTGGGAAGTGTCACAGCACTTGCATATTCTTGTCCTATTGTTAGTTTAATTGCTTCTATTGCACTCCTCATTTGTAAGTCGCTTTGGATAAAAGTGTCTTCTAAATGATTAAATGTTCTGTCAATAAGAGAGAGTCCTACATGGCAGAAATCCAAGAGCTCACACACACAATCAAGTTCTGACTGTCGCCACCCTTGGGCCATTAAGGGGTTAAATGCTTTTAATAGAGCATAACAGCAATAGCAGAAGATGTTATCAGCTGACTTGATTTGTGTATCAAACCACAGACCCTCTGGGTTTGAAAGTGTGAATGTCCAGAAAGAGCTCTTGAGCTCTCAGACTAGCCATATGAGAGCTCTCTAAAGGCTCAGCTCTTAATTAGTGACATAAAATGTTTTTTTAAACATTAAGATTTGGCACACGCGGATGAGATCCGAATTTAGGGCTTGTTTTTGCTTGGGATTAAATTTGCATGAGACAATAGTGTAAAAGCTGCTTAGAATCTGATGAATGAAGGTATTGTAATTGCACCCATAGAGACCCTTATGGTAAAGCCGATTAGAGTTTTCAATGCTCTACAAGTTTTTCTCCAAATAACACAAGAATAAAAAATGTCGTCGCATCCAGTAAAAAAATGTAAGGACATGTGTGCACACAGAAAGAACAAATGCATTCTCTTATCCCGGTTTACGTTTGACATCTATTAGTATGCCATAAGGGTTCATCTCCCACAAAAGTGTAAACATTGAGCCTCCCAGACACCATCTGAACTTTGAGAGTGGTCTGCTTAGATCTGTCAATCACTTTCCAGCTCAACCTATAGCGAGGGTTTGGGGCGTGGCTACTGTAGCAGGCGGAGTCAGAGGGTGTTTAGCCGTGAGACCATGACATGACATCTGCATTTAAACCTTCAAAGATAAAACAGCTGATGAACACGTCAAAGCGAATGGGGCATTGGGATGCAATGCACTACAATGGGGTCATATACCATACATCACCATCATGCACCCGTTCAGAAAGACAAATGAACCAGTTTATATTGTGTCCAGTGTAGACAGCCTCAAACTGTTGTGGCAAGTCATGTCAAAAATTTGCAGATGGGTTTATTATAAGCGCGACACTCTAGACACACGCTGTCTCCGAAATCGCATACTGTATAGTAGGTACTACATTTGGTTTGAAACTTTCTTCGTGACCATTAAAAAAGTATGTTCTGTATAGTATGTATGTGTGTCTTATAAATATGCTACGTTTGACATGTTGTCATGTGACATACGGCATCAGTTGCGTCGCTTCACTGCCATTAACAAATACTCTCCCATGGCCTCATGGGATAGTAAAAGGTGTGTTCAACTTGAAGCGGCAATGTGCAGACCTATCGGCAGTGGTGTAGTGCAGGGTATACGCAGGTATACGGCGTATACCCACTTCTTTTTCAGTCGGCATTGCGTATACCCACTTCTAAATCCCCTCTGATGCGCATCATTTAGTTGCTAATCAAATCTCGTGAATAAAAAACACCCAGTCAGGGTCGTATCATTGAGATCCCCGAGGTCCTGACCTCAGTGGTTTTTTTTAGTGTAGCCTATATAATGAAAGTTGTGCAATAATTCCCTAATATTAACTCTAATTTGGTGCTGCAATGATTCGCCCATCGCGACGATTCTCGTCTGACCTGCTTCAGCAGGGGGGGGGCATTTTTTATTTATTTTTCCGAACCCCCCTAGCAATATCATTTATAGGACCTGGGTATTTAGAAAACCCTGCGTACAGGCCTGATATGCAAGAATACTAGTAATTCTATATATGTTCTATTCTATTCATAAATAAAGAGGGGCATAAATTAAGAGTATACCCACTTCTCCAGGCACCACTACATCACTGCCTATCGGTGTATGACATCAAAGTACCACGAGAGCTATTTGAAAGCAAACAGAGCCGTCTGCTCTCTAATCGCTCTCACGATACTTTGTCGTCATACACTGATAGGGCTACTGCTGATCGGGAACTACTGTTTTTCACATACTGTATAGTATGGAAGTGGGCATAATCGGATTCAGCGAGAGTGTTAGCTTACTCAGTTGCTGACTCAAGACTCATAGCAACACAGCTAAAAGTATTCCTAATAGGGGTTGCACAGACTAGTCGATTAGTCTACTTTAATGCTCTCCCATGACGTCGACTAGTCGCTGGTTATGGCCTATAGAGGGTGCAACAGAAAATAAATATTTGAAATCAAATGGTATAAATGACAAATAAATGCATACTCTGAAAGACTTCAAGCATACTTCAACAAGACAATTTAAATGATTTAAAAAGCTTATTGTAAGTTAAACGCTGTTCTAAACTAATGTGTGCTGCATTGTAACGCACACACATCACGTGCAGATCGTGCGCACACAGAAACATTCAGTTGCACGGAAATGTATTGTCAACACTGTTCTGTGATTTATCTATAATAGCTTAGAAACTGAAATGTTCTAGTGTAATAGTGAATGTTCTTCACCTATTAGAATCTGCCATGTGGAATTAATTCACACACAATCGCTAATGCATTCATATAAATGTAATCTTTACTGTGCTACTCTTTCTGTATCTGATTCTGTGAGAAATATAATGACCCAAAGACAAAAGAACTGATTAAAATCAGCTGTTATGTAGGAGCAATAGCCTTGTGGGAAGCACTGTGTCATACGCCACATCTGTTCACAAGACAACTTGCGTTCGAGTCATAGCTTGAGGTTCAGGCTTATTTATTCATTAATGACGTCATCAGCGACTAGTCAACATCAGATTTTTTTATGTGATGAAAGTCGAGTCGAAGTCGTTCAACCCCTAATTCCTAATATGTTGGACCTTTTATTGAAAGTAGCTATTTTACCTGTTGAGAGCTGTATTTGTGATGTTTGAGTTGAGAGAGGCACGACGAGAGAAACGGGTGTTTACAAGGTCTGCAAGGTGCCACTCGTGGCGCAGAAAATACATACGTTTTAGTTTATTGAAATAATAATAAAAAATTTCACAACTTGAAATAAAATAAAATATATGTTAATAATAACCCTGATTGATATATATATATATATATATATATATATATATATATATATATATATATATATATATATATACACTCACCGGCCACTTTATTAGGTACCCCATGCTAGTAACGGGTTGGACCCCCTTTTGCCTTCAGAACTGCCTCAATTCTTCGTGGCATAGATTCAACAAGGTGCTGGAAGCATTCCTCAGGGACTTTGGTCCATATTGACATGATGGCATCACACAGTTGCCGCAGATTTGTCGGCTGCACATCCATGATGCGAATCTCCCGTTCCACCACATCCCAAAGATGCTCTATTGGGTTGAGATCTGGTGACTGTGGAGGCCATTTTAGTACAGTGAACTCATTGTCATGTTCAAGAAACCAATTTGAAATGATTAGAGCTTTGTGACATGGTGGAAGTAGCCATCAGAGGATGGGTACATGGTGGCCATAAAGGGATGGACATGGTCAGAAACAATGCTCAGGTAGGCCGTGGCATTTAAACGATGCCCAATTGGCACTAAGGGGCCTAAAGTGTGCCAGGAAAACATCCCCCACACCATTACACCACCACCACCAGCCTGCACAGTGGTAACAAGGCATGATGGTTCCATGTTCTCATTCTGTTTACGCCAAATTCTGACTCTAACATCTGAATGTCTCAACAGAAATCGAGACTCATCAGACCAGGCAACATTTTTCCAGTCTTCAAATGTTCAATTTTGGTGAGCTCTTGCAAATTGTAGCCTCTTTTTCCTATTTGTAGTGGAGATGAGTGGTACCCGGTGGAGTCTTCTGCTGTTGTAGCCCATCCGCCTCAAGGTTGTGCGTGTTGTGGCTTCACAAATGCTTTGCTGCATACCTCGGTTGTAACGAGTGGTTATTTCAGTCACTGTTGCCCTTCTATCAGCTCGAACCAGTCTGGCCATTCTCCTCTGACCTCTGGCATCAACAAGGCATTTCCGCCCACAGAACTGCCGCTCACTGGATGTTTTTTCTTTTTCGGACCATTCTCTGTAAACCCTAGAGATGGTTGTGCGTGAAAATCCCAGTAGATTAGCAGTTTCTGAAATACTCAGACCAGCCCTTCTGGCACCAACAATCATGCCACGTTCAAAGTCACTCAAATCAACTTTCTTCCCCATACTGATGCTCGGTTTTGAACTGCAGGAGATTGTCTTGACCATGTCTACATGCCTAAATGCACTGAGTTGCCGCCATGTGATTGGCTGCTTAGAAATTAAGTGTTAACGAGCAGTTGGACAGGTGTACCTAATAAAGTGGCCGGTGAGTGTATATATATATAGTACATACTTGGTAGTGGCCAGAGGGGATATTTGTTTTTTTAATAACCCTACAAGTTCAATTAAACCATCAAAATATGAGGAAAATATTTAAATATAGTAAATATTTGGGACGGACAAAACGCAATGAAACATGCAAAATTTTGCGTCACAAATAAAACAAAGGACTCCAAGCTCGACTACGCAATATGCTTAAAAAAATCTTTAACAAATTTTAATAACATTTGTAAAAATGAATGTCCAGTAATCACAGATGACTGAAAAGATAATGGAACATTTCACAGGTCAAAAAGCGAGGAAACAATAAAGTCGAATTTTCTGCTATTACATGTTACTGTCAATGTACTGAGGCGTTCAGTTCACTGCTGTGAAAGAGCTATGGAGCGTAAACTACAGACACGGCGTCAGTGCGTGACGGGCGCTCGGCGCATGCTTGGGAAATCCATAAGCGCACGAAGGGACCCATGTGCTCTAGAGTGAGGAAATCTCTGGACTGTTGTAAAAGCTGAAAATTAGCCCAGAGGCCATCGCGAGCACGTGTTGCTGTTGGCTGGCGGTCAGATTACTGCGCCCACGAGTAATGTGATCTAAGTTGCGCTCCAAGAAGATGAGGGACGTGCCACTGTATTGACAGTGCAGCTGTAAATGAATGAGGATTTGAAGTCAGTGACAGACACATGCATGCATCGTTCATGATAGGACCTTTGAAATGTTTGGTGGAGGTGTCTGCTCTCACTTGCATTCATTTGTTCAGTCATTTATGCTGATGTTCTGTGCATGTTGTTTGTAAACCGCCGATGGACAGGTGATTGTCACCTTTCAGCTGTTTCTATTCTGAGCGTCTCATCAGCGGAGAACTTGCTTGGCGTGCCAGAATTAGCCAGTCTGCTTCAGGCACACTTTCTCACATTCCCTCTCTTTCTTTCATGCTATTTACTCTTTCTTCACTCGGCATTAGATGCCTGTCTTCCAAATCCCAGTATGGTTTGCACTATCCCCTGTAGCTCAAAGTAACCATAAATCTTTCAGAAATGTGAGTGCTCGAGTCCCAGTCAAAGAACACAGTATATTATGACTAGCAGTGACGCAGAGTTGCATGACCCAGAACAAAGTTGCGATAACTTGGTTAAGAGAATGATGCAGAGAACATCCTCAACTAATTGTTTGATTGATTGATTGATTTAGATGTTAGAACAGACATCTTTAGATCCGTTACATTACCGTCAAATGCTTCCTTTGGTCTCCTTCCTGGTTTAGTGATATCCATTAAATCAGACATGTCAGTTTATTGAAGTTGTGATGGTCTGTGTTTGTTTTTTTTGCATTGAGGATCTACGGGTGATGGAAACGTTTGGGTCCGGTAAGATTTGTAATGTTTTTGAAAGAAGCCTGCATTTATTAGTTCAAAAACACAGTTAAACCAGTGAAATAATATTACAATTTCAAAATAGCTGTTTTCTACTGTATGATTAAAAATACAAAAAAAAAAGAAACTGTAATATTGTGAAATATTATTACAATTTAAAACAGTTGTTTTCTATGTGAATATATATATATATATATAGTAAAGTGTAATTTATTCCTGTGATCAAATCTGCATTTTCAGCATCATTACTCCAGTATTCAGTGTCACATGATCCTTCAGAAATCATTCTAATGTGCTAATTTGCTGCTCAAAAAACATTTCTGATTATTATTTATGTGGAAAACACTTAAAATGTTTGTGGAAACATGATACATTTTTGATCAGGATACGAATAAAACAAAATCAAGAGGATTTATTTGAGATAGAAATCTTTGGTAACATTTAAAAACATGCCTTTACTGTCACTTGATAATTTTTTAATGCATTTTTGAAGTATTAATTAAATTTTTTTTATATAAATATAATAGATAAAATACAAATGTTTATTATTTAATTGTATTATTTATTATTATTTTATAGTGATAACCCTAAAATCTTACAGAAAACTGACTTTAATGTAGTCAAGGGCAGCCATATGAAGATTGTTTCATTCTGATGAGCTTCAAAAAACCTTTTTACACATAAAAGTCAAGTGCGTGTTGAAAGACGACTGTATAGCTGACGATTTGATCGTCAAAGGCTTCTCGTCTCCTCTGTTCCCTTCTCTTTCTGCTTCTTCACCCTTCACTTCTCCACCTTTCCGTTGATTATTAATTTTGGATGCAGGGAGTGTGCATGCGTGCGGGAAACCCCACAAGAGTGAAGATGCACCGCTGTGCCGAGGCGCAACCTCTGCGAATGCTGATGATTTTGGCCCAGAAACCCCAGCAACAGTCATGAGCAGCGACTCATTTTTCCTGTTGTTTTGCTCGTGGAGGCTTAAGTCACTGCTGTTGAATGCAGTAGCATCGCTCAAGAGCATGATATAAGCTCTCCTAATCCGCTTTTTGTCCCACTACCCACAATGCACTGCAGCTCGAGAAATGCATCCCCCTTCTCTCCATCTCAACATCTCTACTCCCACCCCAGTTCTCTCATCCCCTACGATTTTAAATGCATATTAATGAAGAGTTGTCAAAAAATAGGTTAATGAGGGAGAGTGCGAGTTCTGCATGCAGCATCTGACTGTCTTTCTGTCTCTGTCTCATTACAGATGTTCCTCGTGGCCTTGTCCTTTGCCTACTTTGCCAAGGCATTATCCGGGAGCTATATGAAAAGCACAATAACTCAGCTGGAAAGACGCTTCGACATCCCCAGTTACTTAATAGGTGTCATTGATGGCAGCTTTGAAATGGGTAAGAACCGGATCTTCATGCGTCAGCTACGTTTCGATCCCGTCACCTCCGCGAACCAGTTGCCAAGGCTCTCATCTAGCCTTTCACAGAGTCTGCGCACCGCTCTTCAGTGCAAAATAACACTGAGACGCACCATGTGTGCTGCAATTTACAGCTGTCGTCCTCTGTGCAGTGCAGTGGTTCGACAGATCAGACAGTTATGCAACTGCAAACATGTTTTAACAGGTCACAGCTCCAGTGCTGCACGTCTTCAACGCAAATCTGTTGCAGTTTAAAGTTTACTATTTAAAATGTGTACATTTTATTTCTAATATTTCCATTGCGATACAATGCAAATGAAAATGTAAACAAAATAAAAATAAATATGAATGCATTATATTTAATCATTTATGGTTAAATGTGTAATCCCATAGCTTAATGCGTCTACCTTTGCAGGTAAGCAGATCAAAATAAAATAAAAATTTATTGTTTTATTGTCTAGGAATGCCATACAGAGCTAGTTTTAATCAGAATATGTGATTCAGCACTTTTCTTCGTCTTTGCACATGCAAAATCGTAGTCTAGAGTAGTGAAAGCGAGGCTAAACCCAGCTCACACTGCTGCATCCGCCGCTCGCGTGGCCCTAGAAACCAGTGTTTCCACAGGAGCGTTGCCATGGCAACGGGATGAGGGGCACAGCCAAAGCAAGGGATCATGTGTCAGAGTTTGCAACACTCTCCCTCGGCTGTCTTCCGTCCCTGTTATCAACAAGTGCTCGGGAAACCCGCGGAAACAAAGGCTGCTGTGTGTGTTTTGTAAATGTTTGGCTGAGTTGTTTCTCTTTGGTTAGACTGACCTGCTTATAAACTGAGCCATGGTCTAAACGTCTGAGAATCCCTGTCCCCATTAAATGTCCATGCTGGGTACAGAGCTGTGCTATAATCGTCCTCACAAAGACCTTCGTTCATGGAGCCGTGAATCTCCGAAACCAAATAATTCTGCCAATAAATGCTCCTCACAGACAAAGAGGTCAATCATGTAGAAATCAGTTGGGAAGCACCATGTTCAGAGAGTTTGTGAAGCGGATACTTCCATTCATGGGTGAATGTCAGTGGTTGACCAATATTGGGTTTTTATTGCCTGATGGACAGAATCAAATGATATGCACATAAAATTGCTCTTATTTTACAGTGTTTCCTCAATATCCACAAAATCTTTCGGAAACGGACAATAATGCATATTAAATTTATAATGGTTACTTTTCTGAAATGAGACTTCCTTGAGAAAATTAAAGTGTTTTTTGACCTTGGACGCATGCAAACAAAATTAGAAAGCTGTAAAATAGCACTTTTTGAGTGAACATTGAGTGACTTTGTAAAATAAGAAAAAAAATTTCCATCATATCCATATTTTTTCCATTAGTAGATTATGAAACAATAAGTGCGATCAGCTCCTCTGTTAATTGAGAACAGTTATTAAGTGATCTCAAAATGACCAAATAATCAGTCTATGGCTAGTCGATTTTCCTGAGCTTTATTATAAAGGGCATACATGCTTCAGTCATGGATTAAAGCTAAACATTAGTTTAAAACCCACTGAACAATAACATAAACCTGAAGAGTGCCATCCTCAGAGTGACCCAATCCTCCTCACACGCTTGCATTGAGGTTAGTTGCTTACTTTAGTTCATGCTTTTTAGCAGATTTTTTGGATTTTCGAAGAAACAATCCAATTAATGGAGCCTGTTAATCTCAATCACAATTTTCCTCCTCATAAATGTTTGTCTGAACAGTTCTTCTCGTCTCTCCGCTCCTAGGTAACTTGTTAGTGATCGCCTTTGTGAGCTACTTTGGTGCCAAACTTCACCGTCCGAAGATAATCGCCATCGGCTGCCTGTTGATGTCACTAGGGACTTTTCTAATTGCCTTGCCCCATTTTATAATCGGACGGTAAGTAAAATGTGTGATGTCACGTCAGCCTCGACTCAAGCCGTTCCGCTGTTAACAGAGGGAGCTGTTGTGAAGGGTCACATGGATCCAGTTTGATCTTGTTAAAGTCCCTGACCACAAATGCCATTGAGTCGTTTTCAGTATATGTGTCGCTGTATGCTGTTACTTTATCAGATGTCTTTCTTGGCATCGTAAAGCCGCTGCTTAAAAGGAAACATTTTTAGTTGATATCAGAATTTTCTATGACCACGCTCTATTCATTCATATTTGGCTTTATACTTGTAAATCGACATGCATTGTCAACTTTGAGAGTGTGCCAGTGTTTGAGTTTTACATGCGGCTCTTCAAAAACATCGCCTTGTTAAAGTGACTCGAGTGCAATTTCCGTGATTAATTGAAATGCTGTTTTAAATGTTAATGTTTTGTATGTAGGTCATGTTTTTGATGTGCATAATTTCCAGAAATGACACATCCTATATTGCATCCCATTTTTACGGCAACGGCCTATTTAAAATCTATTTCATTCACCTGTGCAATGCATTTGCTTCACTGTTTGTTCAGGTGTAAGTTGTAATACACTGCAGTGTTCAGCTTATGCTACCCAAAATGCTTATTATCAGGTGACATGGTCTCTGATTTCTGTTACTGAATTGTTGATGTTTTATATGCAGCTACAAGTTTGAAACATCGATTCGATCGTCAGTGAACTCAACCAGTATCCTCTCCCCATGTCCAATGAGGTCTGCTAGCGTTCTGTCCACAGGTCCAAGCACTTCTTCAGTACCGAGCGCAGGTACATTAACACTTACTGCTTCGGTTAGATTGGAAAATGGGAGTCTTGCTGGTTAAACCAGATGAGATACCGGTTAGGGACTAACATATGCTGCTATCACTATAGTCTACAGCCTCATATGGTTTCATACAGTCTTATTTGTGTATGCTTCTCTAATAATAATAATAATCTATCATTTCTTTTTTATCCTGTCTCATTTCATTCGGTATCTTTGTCATGTGTCAATTCCTCGAAATGCCTCTCACCATTTGAAGAAGCCTTCTCACCCTCTCCCCTTTCTCAGGTTGCGAACACGAGTCCAGGTTGTCCATGTGGATCTACGTTTTCCTGGGGAATATCTTGCGTGGAATTGGCGAGACCCCAGTGCAACCTCTGGGAATCTCATACATCGATGATCACGCTCTGGAGGAAAATGCAGCCTTCTACATCGGTACATCTACATTTTTGTTTGTACAGTTTAATCCTGCTCTTTAGCATGAGGGACATTAAGTAGAGTAACCTTCGCTGGACAGATATAATATGTGCATGTTATTTGATGGTTCATTGTTTAACACAATACTTCAAATGAATAATTAAAAAAAAATCATGCAACTACTAAAAGTATTTCCAAACCTACCTGAATACAGTACACTCACATTAAGGGGTATGTACAATATAGTAAATCTCAACTTTGTTATATTGTCAAAAAAATGAATGCATATTAGGGAAGTATAGCACATGCTATTTTACCTGCATACACACAGATATATACAATATCAAATCTCAGTTGCATGGTTGTTTATATCATAGCAAAATATAAACTGTATTATCGCACAGCTCTATATATAAAGTTGGATATTATATCCAGTTTTACCCGCATACATGCATTATACTCACGCAAATCTCAACTGCTTGATTTTTATTATTATTTTGTTGCAAACTTTAACTATATTATCTTCCCGCTCTTTATATGAAGTTGGATATGTATAGCAGGTTCTGTCATGAAACTCTAGATGGCGCAGTTTTATGCAACCTGATGACATTTACACTGTTAACTACATGGCACAAGCTGATTGGTTCCTGTCAAATCTGCAGCCAATGAGCTTGCTGCTCAATATTTAAATAGCTGGTTAGCGTTTACTATAGCAGTTTGCAGCGTGCTTCCTCTGAAAGCCTCCCTCTTCCCCAGCTCCACCTGTATAGATCTGATGCGGGTTATTTTATATATGCTATTTGTGCAGCACCAGTCCTACATTCTCACAGCAGCGTTTCAGCGTTTGTTTGTATACATGGATTTCTCTGCAACGTCATCACTGCTTGCGCACGCAACCATCGTGTAGTAGGCTAGTAGCATAGTGGTGGTGTCTGTAGGTCAAAACAAGCGTAACGTAACTTATATAAAAGCAAATTCGGGCTGTCCAGTAGATGCTGCACTGCTAACATTGGCTATTACATTACTAGCCTAACATGATCATTCATACTCCAACTAAAATCATGTTTTATTGAGTCAGCAGTTATATAGAAACAATAAGGAAAGCTTCAATACTTAAGGTTGTTGCAGTCACCAATCTGGCTTTCTGCCTCTGGTATGCGCACGCACCCTGTAATGTTTGTAAACAGGAAACCCGTGTATAAGCAGTAGGAAGTAACTGTACTTACAATAACAGCATTTATCATCATCAGCAGCGTATCATATCTATTCAGCCAAGACTAAATACATTAACATAGTCATATCCATTACCATGCTAAAAATCGTCAGAGAGTTGTCATGATAAAATGTCCAGCTTTATCCGCATACATTTAAAGCAATATGTACTATATAGCAAATCTCAATTGCATGATTGCTTGTAGCAAAATGTATCTATATTATTGTTCAGCTCTAATCTGCTAAATGCATGCAAGATATTATAAACATTAACATCATAATTTTCTGTAAAGCTGCTTTGAAACAATGCGTACTGTGAAAGTCAGTCATAAATGTGACTGAGACTGTTTTGCCCTTTAACGGCTTCCTGGTATTAATCGTTTTTCCCAGAGAGCATTGCCTTTCTTGGTAAACAGTCGAGACTAGATCCGCAACTAATCAATTCATGTATCATCTGTATCAGGATGTGTCCAGACAATATCGGTCATCGGTCCAGTGTTCGGTTACCTGCTGGGGTCCCTCTGTGCCAAGATATACGTGGACATTGGATTTGTCAACATGGGTGAGTGAAGTGAAAGTGTGATTCACTATTTCCTAAAGGAGTCACTGGGTTCAGTTGCATCTGCACTAGACTTGAATGGCATGAACCTCTCTTGGCATGTATCGGCAAGATTGTCTTGAAAAGAAACTGTGAAATAAAAGTATAATATAAAATGCATTTATTCTGTATAGTTCCATTGGTTTTGGCTCATCTTAGACTAGTGATTCATTTTCTTTTTTATTTTTTTTTTGTTATTCATTGTGAAATTGACTCTTTCTATCCTCAAATCTGGAGGAAATCCAGCTTATTCATATTATTCTTATTTTGTTTATATTTCAAACAAAAGCAGGAGGAAATAAGAAACTTTGTTGTTTCTTGTTTGAAAGCAGTGGAGGCTGTGTATGTTGGATCGGAGTGCGTTTTTGGCATTCAAACACACTCTTTATTTGACTGGGGACGATGTAAAGGGTCATAAATGTTAAGCTGTGATTTAGCAAACAGCTGTTTTTGATGAGATGTACCATGCAACGAGACTGAGAGGTTAAAGGGGACATCAGATGAAACATGCAATAAGATTAGATTTGTGTGTGTAGTTTGAATGTTACAATCATAGTGTGTCAAACAAAAAATTTTTTGGCATTGGCAATGTTTATGCATGCATATGTAATAATGCATGCTGGTTATACAGGCCATTTATTCATAGATAATATAGCGGTACGTTACACCCTAAAGTCAAGACTTTTGGCAGGAAAGTTATGCCATAAGAAAATAAAATATTAAGGAATAATGGCAGATGTTGTACAGTAAATATTCAGCCAATTAATTAAGTTTTGCCATTAATTTTATTTAATGAGACAATAAAACAGAGCACAGAAAACATCTGTATCATACACATAAATCATTGCAGGAGTATTGTTTCCATAGAAAGTTCTATGTTCACTGATATTAATGATTGCAGATAAATATCTAATCTTTCTATGTACATATAAATTACACCTACATCTAAAAGTTCGGAATAATTAAAAGTCTCTTATGCTCACCAAGGCTGCAATTATTTGATGAAAAAAAGAAAACGCCGTAAAAACAGTAATATTTTGATATTATTGTAAAATATATTTTGTAAAAACGGTTTTGTATCTGAATATACACGAAATCATTCTAATATGCTGACATATTTTAATATTTCAGGGTTCCAGACTGCGACCAAATTGGTCGCATATGCGACCATTTTTTGATGATGTGCGAGTTAAAATGTTATGTGGTCGCATTTGTGCGAGTGGACGCTTGAGCAATAGAACGCCGTTGTATCAGCTGCTGCAGTCCGTAACTTATGTTCAAAATGAACGAGTAGGCTACATCATGAATCCATTTTCCAAACCGTGTTTTTGACTTATTCTAAATCGGGTACGCCTATAATAAGTGTTTATATTCGGACTATTTTATCCCGGGGTCGTCTCGGCTGCGGAGTAGCCCAGTGCCTGCGTGACTCGCCATAGACATTAACGGAGAGAAGTTCCGTCTATAATGTTCTTCCGCAAGACACGTGCAGTTTATTCATTGACGAACGTAGACGTCACGCGCATTGCACGGTGAAACGCTCCAATTATATAAAAATGATAAAAAATGGTCTCACGAAACACAGAGCCCCTTCC
The DNA here is from genome assembly GCA_029959095.1 of Rhinichthys osculus. Lineage (NCBI taxonomy): Eukaryota > Metazoa > Chordata > Actinopteri > Cypriniformes > Leuciscidae > Rhinichthys > Rhinichthys osculus. Next base: position 40,572,886 of record JARWKJ010000013.1, on the reverse strand, counting down.
TCCTACTTCTTTTCAGCGTTTATATTTTCCTCTGTCGAGCGATTACTCTCATGATCGCTCGACAGAGGAAAAGGAAATTATTATAAAATGCAGAAGGTAATAAGGAGTGTGAGATTTCTGCTTTTTGTTACAAATATAAACTTTGATAACGAAAAATCTGTATCAGTTTATTATAATACTCTAATCTTTTAAAATGTAATGCATACATTTGAATGTTTAATGATTTTTAAAAGATAGAAAGATGATAATAGATAGATAGATAGATAGATAGATAGATAGATAGATAGATAGATAGATAGATAGATAGATAGATAGATAGATAGATAGATAGATAGATAGATAGAATATGATTCAAATGTAAATTGCTTAAAATTTCAGATTAAAATTACTGTCCAAAATCCATGAAAATCCTGAAATTTGGCAATGATAATTAATATATTACAGGTATTTCTGCTGCAACCCAGAAAGCCTTTGCTAGCCTTGGTCCATTAAAACCACTATTCATCAGCATGCATTGATTAATCCCATGGCATGTAGCAAAAAAAAAAAAAAAAAAGGTGCGACCAAATCATATGCTGGTGCGACCAACTGAGAAAGTTGGTAGCACCAGTGCAACCAGTGGAAAAGTTAGTCTGGAGCCCTGTATTTGTAAAACGCTTCTCGAACAACAAGAATAAATGTAGGGCACAAGTAAACACATCATCAGAGAAGAGAGGGGAAGTTATTGTGATTTAAAGATTACGAGGGAAGGTGAATGTTAAAAAAAATAACGATGTGCATGGATAAATCATTTAGAATAAATACTGCAATATTCCATATAAAAATAAAGAACTGTCAATTTTGATTTCGTGATGACTTTAAGGTGACTACAGCATGACTTCAGAAGGCTTGGAATATAGCGGAGCAGTCATGTAGACTACTTTTATTGTGCTTTTATGCTGATTTCTTGTCTTTTTTAAGATCTTGACAATGGAAAAGAGTAGTTTGAACATTCTACTTAACATCTGATTTTTGTGTTTCACAGAAGAAATCAAATAATGCAGGCTTAATGTGGCAAAAAATGTGATTAGCAAATATTCGGTTGAGCTATTCCTTTTTGTCAATGCACATTGTTTATGTGACATGCAAACATTTCTGTCTACTGGCACAGCTTAAGCACAACATGGAGGCTGTCTGAGCGTACATGACGAGGAGAGAGCGAGACATCTAAGACTGTCTGTGGATCACAGTCTGCGTCTGCCTGGCCCAAATATTCTGAACATGTGACAAGCTGCAGTGAGCCTTGTAGCGTCTGTGTTCTCCGTGTTGACATATGTGTGTGTGACTGTCTTCTCACAGACAGCATTAGCATCACCCCAGGAGATGCACGCTGGGTAGGTGCCTGGTGGCTGGGATACCTTATTGCAGGATTCATCACCCTGCTCTCGGCCGTGCCGTTTTGGTTCTTGCCCAAGTCTTTGCCCCTGCCAGAGAGACGGCTTGCCAAGTATTCTCCAGAGCGGACCAGCTTTATCAAAGACTCGCCCCTCCTGGAGCACAAGTACCAGGCAGACGAGCCAGCAAACTTCCTAGAAATGGCCAAAGGTAAACCATCTAGATCCAACTAGAATTCACAGAAAATCTAAATATCTAAAATATCAAATCTCTGGCACACAAAAAACAAACATTTGGACTTTCAAGTCCACGTAATGCCATTGCATTAATTAATTAACAAAATATCAAACCAAGTGGCATTTATTTTAAAGAAGCACACTGCAAGAAATTATTTTCTTACTCTGTATTTTTTTTATGGTTTCAAATATCTAAACATTCTCAAACAAGATACATTTACTTGAAATACAAAATTACTTCAGGTTTTTTAAATAACAAAATAAAGTAAGTTTACACTTAAAACAAGACAAAAATATATGGCAATTTTCTAAAAATTAAAATGAAAAGAAAATAAATATGCCAATGGGGTCAGAAAAATAAATGTAATTCTTCAAAGGGAACAAGTTTTATTTGTATGACCTCATTGGCAGATTAAATGTGTTGTTGGTTTAAGCACAAAGTCGCTTCATTTTGATGATTTGTTCAGTAAACAAGACTACTTGATGTTTTTCAGACTTTTTGCCAACACTGAGATCCCTTTTGGGGAACCCGGTCTACTTTTTGTATCTCTGCATCACCATCATCCAGTTCAACTCTTTGATCGGCATGGTGACATACAAACCAAAATACATCGAGCAACACTACGGACAGTCAGCGTCCAAGGCGAACTTCTTAATGGGTACGCCGTCTTCCTCTATAGGCATCTGTGCACAGATATGTGCAGCTGCGACCTCAGAGTTTAATGGTATGTTATGTTTTGATTGGATTTTGGGATTGGATTTTATTAATGTGTGTTAAATATTAGTCTTTGGTTCTGATATCAAATCTAGAGGTTTATATAGCTCGGTTAAATCACAGTATGACATGGACCATTACTGCATATGAAAGAGAATGAAATCCAAAAATAATATCAGCGCACAACGTATGCAGACACTGGAGACTGTTGTGCATTTCGGGAAATGGCATTAGCGTTTAGAAAGACGGGAGGGAAAACAAATAGGCCCGTTCAACCACAAGAAGAACCGCGTTTGAGAAGAGCTGAGCTATACTCCATGGCTTTGCCTTTGTTTCAAATCTGACACTGGTCCTTTGATCCAGGTTTTCCTGATGCCGTCTGTTTTTTCAGGAGTTATCAACATCCCAGCTGTAGCCTTGGGAATGTTCTCGGGGGGTGTGATCATGAAGAAGTTCAAGCTGAGCATCATGGGAGCAGCCAAGTTTGCACTGGGAACGTCTCTCCTGGGCTATTTCCTGTCTCTTTTCTTCTTCGCCATGGGATGTGAGAATGCCAACGTGGCCGGCATCACCAGGTCGTACAATGGGTAGGATGAAGCTTGCAGTTTGTACTTGGGTTCAGATCTGGGGCTAGTTGCACACAAGCATTATGTTAAGAACTAGAACTAGAACTAGCAGTTAGCCAAGGGTTAATCAGTCTTACATTTCAGATTCAAATTACTCTAGTCTATGTTTTCATGTAAATGATTTTAAAAAAGTTATGATTAGTCTTGAAGAAAAAAAAAAGTGGTTACTTTCTTACGTGCGTCTTCGATTTGTCTCCTGATCAAAGGGAATTTTCATCTTCAGAAAAAGTGAAAATAATTGATTGTATTACTGGAGTACAGAACAGCGCTGATCTTTTTACTGACCAGTATGAAACATTTGGAAATAATGACGATTTTTTTGTTTTTTAAAGAAGTCTCTTTAAAAAGGCTCACCATGGCTGCATTTATTTGATGAAAAACACAGTAAATTTTTTTACAATTAATATACCTTTTCTATTTTAATGTATTGTAAAATGTAATTTATTCATATGATCAAAGCTGAATTTTCAGCATCATTACTCCAGTCAGTGTCACATGATCCTTCAGAAATCATTCTAATATGAAGATTTGCTGCTCAAAAAACATTTCTGATCATTATCAATGTAGAAAACAGTTTTCATAGAAAAAGTTGTTCTGATGAAAATCCATCACAGGAATAAATATGTTTACTGTATGTTCACTGTATTTTTGCCTTATTGAGCTTCTTTCAAAAGCATGAAAAAAAAACAAAAAATCATAATGAATCCAAACTTTTCACTGGTAGTGTATTAATTAGCAAAATGATCTAAGAACTGCTCCTTGTCCTTTGAATACAGAACGGAAAGTCTTTACAAAGTGGACAGTTCTCTGCTAGCGACCTGCAACGCGGGCTGTCAGTGTCCTGAAGCAAACTGGGACCCCGTGTGCGGCGAGAACGGGCTCACCTACGTCTCCCCCTGCCTGGCTGGATGCCGGACGTCCCACGGCTCTGGAAAAGACACGGTAAGCGCGGCGACTGAACCGAGAGCGTGATTCGGAACAATAGCGCCTGTTTGTTGTCCCATCTCTTCAAAGAATGTGAGCGACAATGTGTTGTGTTCCCTATGCCTTGAACTCTGGTGTTCCCAGCGCTCTCTGAAGGGTGTGCACAACCTGTTTGTCTTCAGCTCAAAGGCTATATTGAATTTTCGGACCTTCTCTGAAACTTCCTTCCCCAAACCTGGTTGGTTCTGTCTAAATATTGTGAAGTTTCATTGCATCTAAAAGGCTGGGATACAGCTTTTCCTCCCTCCCATCCTGTGTCCAATTCATATCTCAAGCATCTGGTATATGCAGTGTCTTTGTCCTCTCCTTTCAGACTGTTGCCAAACAGACTAAACTAAAGCATGACTGAAGCATTTATTATGCATATGGAAAATGCATCAATATTTTTAGATGCTGTTAAGCTTTTAACAATTTGCATCAATTATTTAGGGGAAATGTAAATGTTAAAAAAAGTGTATATAATATAAGCATCTTCTCCGCAATTCTTTTCTCCGCATAGCAAATCGCCTTTGGCTAAGCCCCGCCCCCCTTAGTTACTGTTGCTACGTCCGACAAACAAACTTCATCTGGGCTCTCATAGATATCATATAATAAAGGCTAGATGTCTTACGGCGGAGTCACTTCCAGCATCACCGTTCGGCCATCTTGTCACAGGCAGGCTCTGATGTAAGGTGAGTGATCAGCATGAACACAGATCCTCTTATCTCGCTGAAATCTTGACAGATTTACAAACGGTTTGGTTTCTTACAAATGTTATTAACATGGCTATAATTCTGAATGCTTGAACATATATGTTATAATTATCCATATGTATGCAGTGTCATAACTACATCTCTGACGTTTATAACAAACCAACCCGTTTGAAAATCGGTAGAAAATTGAGCAAGTTATGGTTATTTAAAAGTACATGCACCATTAAAACACAATGTTACGAGTGAGCGAGCTGCCTGTGACAAGATGGCCGCCACGTGCGGATGTCGACCTCCATTGGCCAGCAGCGCGGACGAGACATCTAGCCTTTATTATATGATATCTATGTGGGCTCTGGTATCAACATGGCTTATGCTGTGACAGCTCTTCTTGCTGAAATTGTATCAAACTTTTATAAAGCAGCAAATAAAAAGGGGCTGCAATATACGTTCGAAGGCTATATTCACGACATACAGGTGAAACGCAAGGAACAACAAGGCATCCAAATAGAGGCAAAAGCATATCGGTCACAGTCAAAAAATGACCCACCGCATATCCTACTAATCGAGACGGAGGCTGGGACTAACAATAACAAAGAGCAACACTGTTCATGCAAAGCTGGGTAGGTCTCTATTCACTTCTATAATCGTTATTACAAAGCAAACGGACTACACGAGTATAACGTTGTATTTATTAGCAGCGTGTGCTAGACGACACTTGTCAGGATTTGACTTTGGTTTTGGGAAGGGAAAAAAAAACGCACACCCCCCTCCAACCTCTCTGGGAAACGCGTATCTGTGTTACAAATGCCCCAGACACAACGTTTAACCATATTTTTGATAAAACTACGACGGTAATAGCCGGCCGAGACCAAAAATATGAGACGCCTGTGTTAAAGTCATTGGAGCGCTGTGAAAAAGTGTCGGAGCTCGTTCTTGGCTGCGCTGTGATTGGTCAATCTACATTCTAGGGTGTGGCTTAGCCAAAGGCGAATTGATAAGGTGTGGTTTGTGTTTCAGGTGTTCGAGGAGTGCAGTTGTGTAGCAGTCAGGAATCAAACAGCCAGCGTGGGCCAATGCAACAACAGGGAGAGCTGCAATCAAGTCTTCCCCTACTTCCTGGCTCTGTCTGTCATCACTTCCTTTATCATCTCACTGGGCGGAACGCCGGGATACATGCTGCTCATCAGGTGAATATCTGACCATGATTTACAGCTCGATGGTAATAAACCTCATATCAACACCCCAGTTCTCATTCATGGCCTTTTTTAGCCTGGGTTTCCCCATACTGCCTTTGCTCAGCGCGGTTTTATTCACGCTGCTAGGCAGTCTGGATAGCATGGACCAAATTTTCGCCTCATCTAGGGAACCAATCACAGAACGGGGAGGGAGCAGCAAGACGATGAGGACGTCTATGCGACACACCAAAGCAGTTTGTTTATACCTATGGATCCAACATGGCAGCAGACGCGAAGTTACCTTTCCATGCGTTAGATATTGTTCTAAGTAGTTTAGAACGCAAATAAATCTCGGACCCATCGTCTTCTTCCTCGTCTAATTTTCTTTCGCTCTACATACGTCATCTGGTATAATTGAAACGATTGGCTATGAGCTACGTACAGGCGCATTTGATAGACATTCGTAGCACGCAATAAACGGCTCTGGGCATTCGTAAACCACGCCTCAAATACGAGAAAATGAACGTGGTTCCCAGACCACGTCTCAATGTCAATGAGAAGAGGTCTGACGTTAGCCAGGCTAGGCCTTTTTATGATTTTATTTGAATATTTTTTCATTTGGCAGACGCTTTTATCCGAAGCGCACACACCAAGCGCTGTCCCGGCTTTGCACATATCTTGTGAAAGTGAACATTTGCTGGAAACAGAAAGGTCGTCCAGTCATGTGTTAGTTTTCCTCAGTTCAAGCAGATTACAGATGAAAACCGACTGCTTGTGCCGGCAGTGCTAATGTGATTTCCCCCTCATTATTCCACGTCTTAGTCGAGGGCTGTTGCCCAGTCAAAACTGTCGCTCGATTGAATGCAAAATCAGTCGAGACAAGTTTATGGTCACTTGTGAAGTTCAGTAATCAGACTTGTGTCTTAAAAGGAAAAGCTCTAGCACTGAGGACTGTCAGCTTTTCCCCAAAGCTCAGTCAGCTGACGCCGCTGGAATGCTCGGCCTCCCTCGGGCTAAATTAGGTTAGCGGCAGTTTGGGGAAATAAAAAATTCCTGCACGTCTGTAGCTTTTAAGGGAAGACGTAATTACTTTGGATAAAGTAATCTGCATATTGCTGTTGTGAGGTAGAAACCATACTGTTCTCTTCTGTTTAGCAATGTTACCGTCATAAAAGTTGTATGAAATAAATTCAACCTACATTGTATTTATTTTCATAATAAATGTTCCTGGTCTTTATGCACAATGCATCAGTGCATATTATTTCAAAGGGTTAGCATGCATGCTGAACAAACGTTTACTGTGGATAAAGTAATGCACATATTGCAGTTGTCTAATGTCTCAATTCAATAGAAATCATCATGTACTCTTTTGTTCGACATTCACTACTGTCATAAATGTTAGGGTTCATACAAAAACAAAATCAACCCTACTTTTATTTTATTAACACGTTACTTTTTATAATAAATGTTACTGGCCTAATCATTCAACTCCTCAATGAATGTTATTTAAAAAAAAATATATTTTTTTTTAATTTATTGTAATTGTATATAAAATTTCTGCCACTTCTGTGCAGGCATAAAAATTAATATAACTTGTAATATTCATTGCAACACATCACCTTGCAAGCTGAATAATTTGCAAATGCTGTTATTTATGAGACCATGTGAGACCGATATGTCTAATCTAGCCGTTCTTGTTTCCTCAACAGATGCATCAGACCTCAGCTGAAGTCCTTAGCTTTGGGTTTTCACACGCTGACAACACGTACTCTAGGTGAGAGACGCTTTGGTGTTTGGTGCTGCTGACATTGACGTTTCTGCTGAATCATTTTGTAGTCACAGTGGCAATGATGATATGTTTTGAAGCAAGAATGATGCAAATAGTATATCGTATTGAATGTTTTTCCTTCTGCAGCTGGAATTCCAGCTCCTATATACTTCGGAGCCATCATAGACACCACCTGTCTGAAATGGGGTCACAAGAAATGTGGCGGAAGAGGAGCCTGTCGAATATACAACACGACGGCCTACAGGTATCGGCTGGATTCACTTGTGTTTGCTGTGCTGTAGGGTTGTAATAAGCAGTGGTGGAATGTAACGAAGTACAAATACTTCATTACTTTACTTAAGTAAATTTTTCACGTATCTGTACTTTACTTAAGTAGAATAAATAGTGCATACTTTTTACTTTTACTTCGTTACATTTTGCAGCAATTATTATACTTTCTACTCCACTACATTTCTACAACGTTCTGTTACATTTTCGTAAAATTTTCTGATCAGTTTTTCCCCTGCCAAAACGTCATCCTGACCGTCCGTTCATCGCACGTTTCTGTCTCACCAGTGAAGTTTGGTTGCCATAGATATATCAACCCGGTCACAGTAAATGCGTCTCTATAGCACGCAGTGTGTTTATCGTGCAATTTATACGCGAAAATTAGTTTTTACATTCATAGGAAACGCATTGGTAGGTTTAGTAGTGATGTGGGGTGCGTGTGTATTATACGTTTGGTTAGGATTAGTATGGCAAGCCGAGAGGTTCAGAATTACGCCATGAATGAATCGCGTTTACAGCAAACGCCCTCATATACGGCGTTTTAACATAATATGTGTTTATATATATATATATATATATATATATATATATATATATATATATATATATATATATATATATACCGTATATAGTAAGGGTATATAGTAAGCTTGATGTGTATATTGCCTAATTGCAAGCTTGTTCAGAAATGGTGACAAAAACTTAAAATATAACTGCTTTTCCATCATATTGAACATCATTATATGAGTATTAGGTTGAATGAGTTACAATCAACTGTTTTATTAATCATTAGAATATAGACATTAAGAGAATAAATTGTTTTGCAAGTACTTTTAATACTTAAAGTACATTTAAAATCAGGTACTTTTTACTTAAGTAGGGTTGTCATTGTGGTACTTCTACTTGTACTAAAGTAAATATGTCTCTGGTTATTTGTACTTTTACTTAAGTACTGAGATTCAGTACTTCCTCCACCACTGGTAATAAGTACAAGTAGAAACACTACTAACTTGTTTTGGGCTGATGCAAAAGTTCTGTCGCTAGGATACCGAGTGTCAATTACTCAGAATGATATCTACTGATACCAATAGTTTGATTTTATTAAGGAAGAAACAAATTCTCCCAACCAATGCTATAAAAGGAATCCTCTCATTTGGTATATTACTATAATATTAGAGGTTAAAATTGAAAACGGAGCCCAAACTATTATATTCATCTGCTTTTTTCAGATATAATAATTACACTCAAGTAAAAACTGAAATGTTTGTTTACAACTCAGTTGCACATACGATACTTTTCATAAACACTTGTCTTCATGCCAAATGTATTTTTAATAGCTAACTATAACTTTGAACATTGGATCATTTGTTTTAATTTCCGTAATCATGTGATGTGTAACGCAGGGACTTCTTATCGTAAATGATATGGTAATTCATAGTTTTTACCAGAGACGTCGCTAGGCCCTTTTTAGGGGGGGCTTCAGCCGCCCTAAACTTCTGCCTAGCCCCCCTAAAAATGTGAGATTAATGTAGGCTACACAAATTCGTGTTTGCTTCAGTCTTGTTATAATCCGATTCAGCGCGTTCTTCATCTTCAATCCGCAGCGGCGCCGAGCAGAGAGCACGTCAGAAACAGAGGACAGGGTGTGTGTGTTCATCTGAGCCTCATTGGTCTGTCACTGCTCGTCAATGTCAGAATATTTGAGATGACCAATCAAATCAAAGTAGGCAGGCTTTATGTTCACAGACGCTGCTGAGCGCGAATTTTAACAGTGCGACTCGACGCGTACGGTCAAGTGCGAGATAAGATGTAAGTAGCTAAACTTAACATTTCATATTTTACTTTTTTTTAGGTCATAAATGTTAAAAGAATGACAAAAAATAATCAGGCAAACTAATATAGTTTTGTCTAATTTCGCCATTTTGAACTGAAAATAGGCCTATGTAACGTGACTCATGTAATGTAATAATTAGTTAACAAGAAACATTAACAAAGCCGTTTTCATCATGTTAGGCACAAGATTAATAATGAATGTGTACATATTGAGAATACAAATTGTAGCCTTTAGTAAGTTAAAAAAAGCTCAGCTTTAGGAGGGGAAGAGAAAGGGATGAGACTGAGAAAAAAAGAAAGAGTGATGGAGATGAGAAGAGAGCAGGTATTGACAAATAATCTGCCGACTGACATGGTTATGTTAACCTATCAGTTGACCCTATGTTTACTTTCTTCACTGACAGACAAAAATGAAAAGCCTATATCAGTCAAAGCTCAGCTGGGCAAGATAAAAACAAAGAGAAAAAGAGTATGATGCTGATGAGGAGAGAAAAATAATCAGTTGCCCACTATCCAAGTTTGTTGGCCTTCAGAACATCTTAAAATGCACATATGTAGGTCAGAGAAACCAAAATTTTCTCGGGGAGAATTTGCCCTACCTTACATTTGGGACCACAGTTATTATAAAACCGTGCCTTTGCATGGTAATGAAAAATAGTGGTTAATAGTGAGCTTTAGATCCTAAACTAAAGTGTTACCTTTTTTTATAATTTTTTTAAAAAGACATATTGTGGGCTTAGCCCCCCTAAAATGAAAATCCTAGTGATGCCCCTGGTTTTTACTCAAATTACATGCAATGTGATGTTAAAACATTTACAGTTTTTCAACGTATATGAGCTAACTTTAACTAATGTTTTTACTGTAGCATTACAATATTTTCCTATTAAAATTACAAAAACATTTCAACAGTGTAGATATATTAACATTGTATCACTTCATGAAATATGTGGGTATTACACACAGGCATCCTATAAAACTGGAAACATTGTCACAGTATTTTTACGGTGAATCTCTGGCAATCACTGCAGCCAGAGCGCAAATTTTACAGGATATTTTTTTACAGTGTACCTTAACCAAGTTTAGTGTTTTGTTTAAAATATTTAAAAAAAATCTCAAATATTTTCCTCATATTTTGATGGATCAAACTTGTAGGGTCATTAAAAACAAAAAAGTCCCCTCCGGACATCACTTTTAGAGATCAAGCGTGTAATTGTGGTCATGTGATTATCCTGTGTTTTGTCTGTTCATCGCTCAGGATAGCATATCTGGGCCTGACGCTGGGCTTACGGACAGCTTCCTTCTTCCTGTGTGTGCTTGGGCTGGTGGTGTTACGACGGCACGTCCAGAGGCAAGAGCGCAACACGCTCGCAAACGGAGACACGGGGGCCGCGGCCGGAGAACTGCAGGCTCTCAGGAAAGAAGAAAACAACAGCGGTAACTTGGACCAATGCCCGCGAACCACAGATTACGACCCAGAACGGGAGACGCGTCTGTGACGCACAACGTACTCGCCTGCGCAGGGAGCAACAGGGCCTGTTTATACGAGTTACACTTTCTATTGGACCCATGTAAATGATGTGAAGTAAGAAAAAAATCTGTTGTTTTGATATAGTAGAACTATTTTTTGAATGTACATGCTGTTTTGGGTTTAAAAAAAAAAGAAGAATGTCTTTACTACCAAACCTGTTAGGATTTAACGCAAAGATGCTTTTAGAAGTATCTTAACGTCAGACGGCCTACTAGAGGAAACGAAACATTGGATTTCCTCTCATTTAAGCCATCATCGGGTACATGACCACGTATGCTTGTAACTTTCTCTTCTGCCATACACACAGATAGATGCCTGAAACAGTTGACCACAACACTGTGTGTGTAATATAGATAGGCTTTGCCATGCAGGCTATAGGTTGAGTATGTTGGTGGATGTCAAATTGCATCTCATTTGTTTGTAACGTCTTGTCAGGAAGGGAGCGTGCCGTTAACGAAACGCTCACCATTGTGCTTTTACATGTCACCTGACAGCAGTTCCTCCCATTCAACAAACACGTGAGGAACGGTCCAGAACTGTGGGCTTGCAAACAGGTGTGTGACACCATGGGTAAGCAAGTAATCATCTTCATGATCGATGTTGTGCAATGTCACTGTGAGAAATGTTGTGCGTGTTGTTACGTGTGAACGGGTGCCAAAAAAAACCCCCACAAAAAGCGCGAGAAAGAAAAGGTCAACATGGTCTATTCTCAGGTTGTTCAATCAATTGTTCCTCAAATTTGCAAATAATTATTATTTTATATACTTGTATAAATCGTTGTCTGGTTTCAGCTGGAGAAAATGTTCCTTTGTCCACAACCAAGGAAAGGATTTTTATTTGTGACGACTTGTAAGGCAAATAAAACGAGTGGCATTTATTACTTGCTTTTACGTTAGGCAGTACATCATTTTATTTGCTGATGTTTTTGTATACTTAAAAGTGAATATCCTGATAATGTGTAAACAAAAACAAAAAATGCATTTATGTGAAAGATTAGATACATTCTTTTCAAAATAAAATGATTTACTAAAAAGAAAGATCCACAATCATCAATGACAACAGTACCGTTCTTCACTTTAATCGTGAAAATACAATCACAGCAAAATGTAAACTCACTGAGGCACTTAAGCAGGTGATTTTGCACCCATTAGAAGAATATTACAATATTATTAAAAAAGCTATATTTGACCACATTTGACAGGAAGATACCGTTACAGTAAAGGCATAAACAATCCCCCTTTTAAGACATTTCAAACCAAGTCAGCAATCGGCCAACCATACAATCTAGAAATAATATTTCTAATCAAAGAGTTGCATAGCAATTTTAGGTATTCTCCTAATGTTCCTGTCTCCTCCCCCTCTCGAGTGCTGCTACGGATCGCATCAGACACACAGGCGAGGGAGAGGAAGATTTGTGCATCGACAGCATGGTTTCGAACACCCACACGGTGGGTGACTGCTTATTCTTAGTAAATAAAATAAAATAAATCACATTACAATATTTAGACGACAGATTTCGCTTTTTTGAATGCCTCACAGCGCAGAGTAATTTTCAGTCCCATAAGTCTAAATGTTTTCATTGTAAAATGTTGGTTGTTGTTCTGCGACTAGAATAGGTGAACGATTAAATAAAATATTCAGACTTCATCAAAAACCGAGCAAACCACAAAAACATGTCCAGTTCAGATTTACTCCTAAAATCAAAATTGCAAGTTATATTTTGCATGAAGAAATTAATTCTAATTACTGTAATGCATCTGGGCATTTGTTTTTATTCGATTCTGCATTTCACAAATCAATGTATTACATAATCTTTTACTGAAGGGAAAATGTGCTTAATTGAGACATAATTAAAATGTTTTTTTTTTTTTAAATGGTTTAATTTTGTGGTGAAATATGGCCTAGACATGTTTTTTTGTAACAATAGCACAGAAACAGCTACCTCAAATTTCTCAAAATGATGGATATCTCTTTTCTGTGGTGTCTGGATTTGTTTAACAACTAACAGTGACTGAACTCAGGTGTAACTGACCTACCTCTCCAGACTCCAGAACAAACACACTAACCGCTCATTACCAGACTGTTTGCTCTGCCCGGAAATGGTCTCACTGTGACGCGTTTACTTATTATTTTCTGTTGTTTATGTGTATACGGTTTTATTCTTCTTAATTAAAGTTGATTTAAATGACTAATGCAGCCTCTAATGTATGTTCCACTTGCAACCTGATGGATTGTGTCAACGGACTTGTTTCTGTTGGCGATATTGCTGTGAAAATATGCTTGAAAAGCACTTCAGGAAATATTCCTAATATTACAACTACTATGACTCATGTTTGCAAGTTTGTTTGTGGGAAGTTTCTGGATGTTGCACGACAGCCTGGATCAATATGCACTTTGAAATGAAACGAGGGAGAGAGTCAAGCAGAGGAGAATGAAAGCAACATGAGGTAAAGCATTGCAACATGCAAACATCAGTCTAATATGGCTTATTCACTAAATAACCTCAATAAAACGAGTGTGCGGATACAGTTTTTTGGAGACGATCTTAAAAAACAGCACTGCCCCAGAACATCAAAACAATAGAGATGTGTATCAAAGCCAAACCGCTACTACAAATGTGTGGTGAGCAGGTAACCTGACAGGATGTGATGTCATGCTACCAGGTGAGTGATTATCATACAGGTTTCCTTTGTGTCCACTTGCCTAGTTATCCTTTTTGTCTCCATTGTCCGGCTGATTCTAGAAAAGAGACAAAGGAAAGTTGTTAACAAGGATTTTGTATTGTTCTTTGTCATGTCAAATTCCTAAGCACAAATAACTATTTTGTCAGGATGCACACAATTTTGGCGAGAGTATGTGTGATGCGATCTGGGAAAACCCGTCAGATGTCGCGCTGGGACGTTTTCAGGAAGATCAAAAAATAGATGTCAACATTTTTTTTTCATTACATTATTTTTCTATAACATCTGGTCTCTTATCTCTGAAAATATCTTGGCAAAATTCCCTTGTTTAGTGCAGAAAAATAGCGATTTATAGTGGCAAGCTGAAAATACTCTCTAATGCGACCATTTCTCTAACGCCCGGCAAAAAAATCGCCCATACCTGTCCGTGTACAGTGAAGGTGTATGAGTGCGCATTTCGCGCCAATCCTGTTTAAACTGTAACGACAGTTTTATAACGTTATCTCGAGATGGAGAATGAGAACAACGGAGTCTGAAACAGCTGCTCACTTAAATCATGATCTTGCTCGCCTCAATCTGCTCATTCCTGGGGATGTCAGTGCCCTAAACTATGTCATAATGGACATAGTGTATTATTTATACACATAAAATATGTGATATGAAAAAAAGGCAATAAAAAAAAAAAAAGAGTACCAAGCATCTCGCTAGCGGGACGGTGACAGTTAATTAAACCAGTTTTTTTTTTTAAATAAAAAACCCCGAAAAAAAATAAAAACAGATTTGATACAGCTTTCATATGGTATCAAAACCTGTAATAGGTCAAATTTCACCATGTGGTGTGTTTTCCCCAGATCACATCACATATAGTGTCATTTATAAATTATTTGTCTGATTTTAAAAATTACTAAACTGGTACTCATCTACTGTTCATTTGAATATTTTGAAGGTTGAAGCATGGAAGTATTCATACAGTATTGTTGTTTAAAACATGCTAAACAATATAGATTTAAAATATCTGCCAATACTACTTTGCATTTGTATCTTAGTATCAATAGTATGTTATAGTGTGTCAATATTTTGAATGATTGTTTTTATTTTTTGTTTTCATTTTAATAGTAAAGTTTTAGGAATATTATTGTGTTTTTGACTACTACTTTTTTAATATTCATTTTTACGGTTATTTTAGTACTTTTAGAAGTAAATGAAATTACTGAGGTTAAACTAAATGAAAATGAGTGTTGCATTGGCAACTAGCTGAAAAAGTTTATTTTATTTTATTACAGTTTACGTCAAGTAATGAATACTTGGTTACACTTTATTCTAAGGAATCCGTGTTACAGTGTAATTATACATTTAGGTAACTATCAATGTATACTTATAGGGTTTGGTTTAGGGTTAGTTGCATGTAATTATGCATAATTTACTGGTACATCTCACATATGTATCAAAGACACAGTCAAATAAAATGTTAGTAACTAAATCCATATATTTATGGTTTTAGTTAATGTCTGCTTGTACAGGGCTCCAGACTAACTTTTTGCCTTGGTTGCACTGGTGCGCCTAACTTTTTTATTTAGGTGCACCAGCACAAAATTTAGGTGCACTAACATTTTTCCCCGTCTCGCGTCGCCTTTAACGCCACAATTTCAAGGTCACCTTTTTATCACGCTCCATATACATTCATATATATTATGTAAATGCTTTTAAACAAGAATAAGAATAATAAGGTGTAGTTTTTTTGTTTGTTTTTTAAGCACAATTATACTGTATATAAAAATATAAATCTTTAAAAAAAATAAAACATTTAAAGTGCTGTTTTTACATTGTTCAAGTTAGGGCAGGGTATTGACACAAATTCCACAATTCGATTCAATATGGATTATTTTGGATATCAGGTACAATACATGGCAAATTTTCTCAAGGAAAACAAATCTCTTAACTAATGCTGTAAACTGGGAGTCAGTTGTAGCCAAGGTTATTATAGTTTTGCTTTTTTAAATGAGTTTTTATTTAATATCGTTTTAAATTTTGCTTTAAATTTAAGTTTAGTTTTAGTTAGTTTCATTAATGGTATTGTTAGTTTTAGTTTAGTTTTTATTTTGCAAACACCTTTCTATTTAGTTTTTATTTTATTTAGTTTCAGTTTTAGTTTTAGTAATTATAGTTTAGCAGAGCTAACAGAACACTTCCAGTGTAGACCAAAGCGAGACGATTAATTTCAGCAAAGTTTAATGTTTGCCCAGATTACAGTTAACTCTTGTGCAGACATCTTAATAATACAAATAAAATAATGGTTTGAGATTGAACAAAGCACCAAATAAATAGAACTTAAGTAGACAAGAAAAAAAAATATGAAAAATTCAGACAAACTAATTCATACTAAAGATTAAATCTTGTTAAACATAGTTTACTTTTTTTCAGCTGTACATGTAGAAGAGTGGCCACTGGAACATAACAAAAAAAAACAGCTCAATTCATCTGACTACAGCCAACACAACCTGCTGTGAAGCCAGTGAAATTAAATAATAAGTATCTATGCAGTGTGAGTGTGCACTGTGTACATGTCTTTATATCCTGATGGGGACTTAAACCTGAATGCACACAGACGCATGGGGACTCGTGTCACTTTGGGAACTATAGGTACACAAGCTTATAAATCATAAAGAATGAGTTTTTTTTTTTTAAATGTAAAAATGGAGAAAGCTGTGTGTGAGATGGGTAAGTTTAGGGGTTTGTGTAGTGTTTGTGTGTGTGTGATGGGTCGTGTTAGTGTAAGGAGACAGAATATACAGTATACTGTTTGTACAGTATAAAAAAACCATTACGTCTATGGAGAGTCCCCACAAATATAGTGGACCAGACTGTCTGTGTGTGTGTGTGTGTGTGTGTGTGTGTGTGTGTGCGCGTGCTTGTTGGTGTGTCGTGTCCTGGTAATTCCTTGAATCCCTACATTGTCAACGTTAATGAAAACATGATATCTCAAACATACAGAAGTACATTAAAGGTTTTTCTTTGTGCTCGAGGGACTTGTTTGCTGTTGCACACGCATTGCAAACGGCATTCTAAAAACGCTGCGCTCAAGTTAAAAGAAGTTCAACTTGCGTCTCATTACCTTGTGTTATTTCCCAATCCACTGCCACAAACGCATCCTTTATTAACAGCCGATGTGTTCTACGTTACGGTCCTTCATTGAGCACGTCACGACACGCGCTAAATCGCCTCAGCAACTTCACACGGGTGAAGCGCCAGGCATTTCCCTAAACAGCCAGGTCAGATTTTCCGCCAAAGTAAAGAGCTTATTAATTACGAAAACTATTATTTATTTTTGCTCAATATTATTTTATTTCAGTTAGTTTTTTAGTAACTGTTGTTAGTTTCGTTTCGTTTTAGTTTTTCATTTATTATGAATTTTTAATTTTATTTCAGTTTACGAAAATGTTTTTTGACCAATAGTTTTAGTCTTAGTTTCAGTTTTCGTTTACGAAAATAACCTTGGTTGTAGCCCACTATGCTTCATTAGCCTACTATAATATTGAAGGTAAAAATTACCTGATTTGTAGACAAACACTTAAATTACACTTTTATTTATTTTTATAATAATAAAGTTATATGAAATATAAACATTTAAATGGTGGCTGCATAAAAACTTGCCAGATTTTTTCAAACAACATGCATTAAATATTGAAAAACATTAAAAATTATAATGAATATGCATTATGGTGCATATATTTGGCAAAATGCTCCTCCCTAGAGTTAATTTTTCTAGCTAGCTAACGAGTTTATGGTCACTGGATATGTTTATGGTCACTGGTAAATGTGACGTTACATTACATAGTTTACAAGCGTTTTACTGACGTCTTTCCACGGTTGAAACACTGATTGAGCGATTCCATCTTAAAGATACGGATTTCGATAAGTTGTACTCTATCTTTTAACACACTTTCAGATGCTCGTTCATGTTTATTTCGCGCTGTAACTGGTATTATTAAGGCGGAAGAGGAGATCATGTGCGCTCCGCGCTGCTGCTTCTCTTGAGCTGAGCTGAGCCAGAGCGATCTCACGCCACAGCGCCAAAACGGTATTTATGTTTTTGAATTTCATAAGAAAATGGACCTAATTTGAAATCTGAGACTTTGTTTCATATTAATAGTAACAAAGCACAAAGATTATTCCGATTTCTTGGATGGGATGCTCGCTACAATGTTCCATTCATTCATCAACTGAAAACAGCATAGCCCAACGGTTCGTAAAAATGAGAATCGATTAAAATCGAGAAATCAATATTTTTCACCTAGCCCTAGTTCAAGTAGCCTACATGTTTACAGTTTCTTCGTCGTCTGTTTTCTTGCGTTTATTTAGCTGATGCTGCTGATTGCCGTAACTGGTCGCAATTTATTTCAATCACACAGCACGGAGAATTTTAGTCCTACAGAAATATCTGAACCACAGCCAATCAGAGGCAAAGACCCGCCCAATCTCTATCTCTGATTGGTTTAGACCACGATATGATCCAACCATGCGTGCAAGGAGAACAAAAGACTCGTTTGTGGAGAGGCAACGGATGCGATCATGCGAGAACGTTAGGTGCACTGGTGCGACCTAGGAAAAAATTTAGTCGCACCCTTACTAATTTTGGTCGCACTCTAGAGCCCTGTTGTATAATATCATACGGTTGGTCTTACCTGAAGCTCCTGGTGCTCTTGAAGGAGACGGTCGTATTCTTTGGTTAGTCCTTCAGTTTGTTTCTTCATGGCATCTAAATCCGACTTGGACTTTTTCAGAGCTACAGAAAAGCACACAGCTGTAACTGATAGAGCTGATGTTTTTCAGATGATTCATTTGATTGTAAGTAGCTGCGTTTACATGGACCCTTATAATCGGATTGACGGCTCAATCGGACTAAAAAACCTTCATGAAAACACCTTAATCGATCCGATTAGATTGATAGGGGTGGTTTATTCCTTTTGTAATCCGATCGAGAGAGCATGTAAACGCTTGATCGGATTGAAAACAGAAACTGAAAGGAACGGCGCATGTGCAATGACGTTGAAATAGCGTAATGACGTATGACGCACAGAACCTGTTCCTCCTGTTGAATAAAGTGTCATATAAATGAGTGTCCCGTTATTCTAAAATTCTCATTTCACTGTGAAGTGAAGCAGGACAACGTCCACCCAGTCCTTGTTTCAGACTCTCATTCACAGACGACTGGTTTTGGCCGCGGGGTTTTACTGCGTGATAAATAAGCAGAAAAACGGTTCATATGCTAATTGTCTCCAAATCATGACCAGAGACGGATAAATATTAAGTCTGCTGTTTAAAACAAATAAAGAACCAATAGAGGAGAATGGTTCTGCGTGAACAGCGGCGGTATATCCACGCATATACGCGCATGTCGAAAAATCATTGTGACATATAAACGCGCACATCAACCTGTTATTTATCGTTCATGTAAACACTGTGTTCGGATTCATCAATCGGATTGATTTAATTCCGATTGAACCAAAAAGTGTCCATGTGAAAGTAGCTAGTGTAATCTAGGATCAGTGTTGAGTGTCTGTGCTCACCATCTGTTCTGCTCTGAAGCTCCTCTGTCAGTCTCTGCACCTCTTTCTTCAGGAGTTTGTTCTCTTCTGTATCTTGTTTCTTCCCTCCTTCTCCTTTAGGATCCACCAGTGCCTGAGGAAGACAACGGTTTGTCCTTCTGTTACTCATGGGTCTTTTAGAAGGATTTCTCATTGATTTAATTCCTCCTCATGAGCATGAATAAACATGTCCAAGTCCAGGGTCTTACAGATACTGCACAAAGAAATTACAGGACTTTCTAGCACTACTTTTTTGGTTTTCAAGGACTACAATCAGAGATCACACTTATCAAACAATATCTCTAGTATTTTTTAAAACTCAAATTACAGATATAAGGTATCCTAAATACAACTTGCAACGCATTTAATAATATATATCAAATACAAAGTTTATAATGGTTATTGCTCAAATAATATTAAAATATAATAACATCTAAACAATATTTTATATTATAATGTTGGCGTACTTCGTATCGAGAAAAGGTCTGATGGGGGTTTATCAGACAGGCTGCAGTCTCAATTTTGCGTGAAAAGATTGTATTTTTGTTTTTTCAACAAAAAAAAAAAGTTCATATATTGTATTTAAATAAGTCAAGCACTTTTCAAGTACCTCTTTGTAAATATGTCTGTTTTCCAGAACTCTCAAATTCCTCAAATAAGCGTTTACACTACGAAAGCAATCCGGTCATGTGTTTTCGACAAGCTCTGAATGTGATAGAAAGTGGACAAGCTCAAAACGTTTAAGACCCCACTTACACCTGCATTTAGTGTCGTCCACTTGTGATCGGATTGATGAAAACACATCTTAATACCAGCTGTAAACAGGGCCGGAGGTGCATAAGCTCAGATCAATGAGGTCTACGATCAATCAGTTTCAAAAGGAAATACAAATCTTGTGCTAACTGAAAGAAAACCAAGTTGACAAAAAGATCGCACCCAATATTTGGTGATAATATAGCCTAATCAGACTGGGAACACAAAATGAGGTAAAGGCTTTAAACCTGTTTGAGCATCTCATTGTCCTCCATGTATTTCTTGGCAGCTTTGTTGGCGCTTTCAGCCTGAGTCTGCAGAGCAGCACTGGTGCCGAGGGCCACGGCCAACTGGTTAATCAGAGTGATGACTCTCCTCATGACACTGCGAGAAAGAGCACCAATATAAGGTCAACATCGCAAGACAAGCTGCCAGCGGTCGATGTCATACGTGTAAGATCGCGTACAGCCACAGGAAGAGCGAGAAGCCAGAGATGTAGAGGTTCCTCTGGGCTCGGAAGAGCTTCATGTGCATGTGGTCAAACATGTTGGGGTGCAGTTTGGCATCTTTGGTCTGGTCAGCGTTCGAGTACTTCCTCACCTCACGCAGGGCGTCTGCGGCAGGTTACAGCACAGATGGGTTAACTTGGGTCATTTCTAATGTCACTTTAAGACATCATGGCATTAAAAACAGAACATGACATACCAAGAAAGAGAACAATGAGGATTACTATCATGGTGAGAAAGCCCTTGTTCCAGAACTGGGAAAGACGGTTCCAGATGCTCCATTTGAAAATCCTCTGCCATCTGCAAGCGTGGACATCAGTAAGAGCAAGTGGACAACGGCAAACATACAAATTGTTTAGACGGGCTCATGGCTCTGGAACATGTTACCTTTGCGGAGAGACGAAAGGTAGACAGAAGATGACAAGAACACCAATTTCCACATACAGGAAGGAGGCGACTGCAGTCCACTGCAACGTCATTTTGTTTCAGCTGCATGACAAAAAAAGTAATAAAGAAATTTAAAGAGTATTTTATTTATACATGCATGTATGTTTAGAAAATGCTGTACCAGATTATCAAACACTGAAAAAACAAATGCACAATTCCTTACTAATCAAGGCTGTTATTAATCTCAGTTAATCTACTTATGGCATTATGGTCGGATCAAAGGCCTTGTTCAATGACATTCCTCCTGTCTCTTCCACTTACACACTTTGACACTGTGTTTGACTCAATACCAGGAAGCATACGTCTCATGTTTTTACACACGCATCATTTTAACATACACAGTCACAGAACATTATAGATGATAATAATAATATCTCAGTATAGTGCAGTTAGTAGACCGCACTGCAGATTATATAATTATGTATATGTAGTTCAAATGCTTAAGTGTTATAGTGCATAATATTAAATCATGTAAATATACGATCTCTAATCGAACAGGAAATGAACATTCAGCAAGACTCAAAACTCAAAAGCAGAAACAGAAATCATTTAAAACATGACCACCCACAGAAGTAGATAGGCGATCTGTTGCATCTCACTTACGTATAAAGAATATCTTCAGGGAAATTTCAGACGAACGCCACAATTCAGGAAAACTAAACTAACAGCGGACAAACACAGCTGCACTGCTGTCTCACTCCAGTGACGTCATTAAAGCGCGCGCTTTGCATCGCGCACGAGCTCTTGTCGGTGATTAAACAGACAAAAATGTTTCTAAACAAAAATGATTATAATATAATTGTATAATTACTCATAAAATACAGAAATGGGCAAAAATAACAGAAAACAATCATGCATGGGGAAATGATGATGAAAATGATGATGAATAACTATAATGAAAACTTATTTTGTGAATTTTGAGTGAGGAGTGAAAATGAATCTGATAATTAATTTATTTAGTCTTTCCACAGATGTTAAATTATTAGATTTCAGATAAGATTTGTTTTACATTCACGAAAATCACCACAGGAGGGCGAAACACTTTTATGTTTATTAGACTCGATGTAAGACATTTATTGTTTTATTAGACTCGGTTTGCAACGGTGTAATTCACTCAAATCACCACAGGAGGGCGCAACGCTTTTATGTTTATTATAATTGATTTATACACTTATGTTTATTAGACTCGATTTGCAACGGTGTAATTCAGTCAAATCACCACAGGAGGGCGCAACGCTTTTATGTTTATTATAATTGATTTGCAACGGTGTAATTTACACAAATCACCACAGGAGGGCGAAACACTTTTAAGTTTTTTATAATTGATTTGCAACGGTGTAATTCACTCAAATCACCACAGGAGGGCGAAACACTTTTATGTTTATTAGACTCGATTTGCAACGGTGTAATTCAGTCAAATCACCACAGGAGGGCGAAACACTTTTATGTTTATTAGACTCGATTTGCAACGGTGTAATTCAGTCAAATCACCACAGGAGGGCGCAACGCTTTTATGTTTATTATAATTGATTTGCAACGGTGTAATTTACACAAATCACCACAGGAGGGCGAAACACTTTTATGTTTATTATAATTGATTTGCAACGGTGTAATTCACTCAAATCACCACAGGAGGGCGAAACACTTTTATGTTTATTAGACTCGATTTGCAACGGTGTAATTCAGTCAAATCACCACAGGAGGGCGAAACACTTTTATGTTTATTATAATTGATTTGCAACGGTGTAATTTACACAAATCACCACAGGAGGGCGCAACACTTTTATGTTTATTAGACTCGATTTGCAACGGTGTAATTCAGTCAAATCACCACAGGAGGGCGCAACGCTTTTATGTTTATTATAATTGATTTGCAACGGTGTAATTCACACAAATCACCACAGGAGGGCGAAACACTTTTATGTTTATTATAATTGATTTGCAACGGTGTAATTCACTCAAATCACCACAGGAGGGCGAAACACTTTTATGTTTATTAGACTCGATTTGCAACGGTGTAATTCAGTCAAATCACCACAGGAGGGCGAAACACTTTTATGTTTATTATAATTGATTTGCAACGGTGTAATTTACACAAATCACCACAGGAGGGCGCAACACTTTTATGTTTATTAGACTCGATTTGCAACGGTGTAATTCAGTCAAATCACCACAGGAGGGCGCAACGCTTTTATGTTTATTATAATTGATTTGCAACGGTGTAATTCACACAAATCACCACAGGAGGGCGCAACACTTTTATGTTTATTAGACTCGATTTGCAACGGTGTAAAATCACCACAGAATAACGCAATAACAAGCTTGGATATAAACTGTACTTGACAAAAAAAGCTGTTTAACAAATCAGAAGTTTTTCATAAAGAGTAGCACAGTTTAAACAGAAACTTTCGTTTAGTCAGATAATACAAGTGGAGTATAATTACAAATCCTTGCAATGTCAGTGAACATTAAGTATTGTAACTGAGTATTTTTCAACAATGACAGAAAGTTCAACATCTTGGGGTTTAAAAAAAAAAAAAAAAAAAAAAAGTAATCAAATCTAATGCAAAAGACCGAACCAGCCCTGAGTTCAACACAATCTCTGTGGTAGAGCGGATCAGTGTTTGCTAAAACTTTTTTCCACTGCTTTTACACTAGGCCTACAAACAAGATAAAGACATGATAAAGCACATTTGTTATCAGAAACTTAGTGGAATAATGGGTAAATAAGTGCCTTTGAATCACAACACTGCAACAGAGACATGTGATCAAATCCCACAGACATGATGAACATCTTTTCCTCAAACTAAGATAAGATCAAATCTAAATGACCTTAAAAACATAATCTTTGCATCAGTGGATAGTTGTCTCCCTTTCAAACCTGAATGTCCTGGTTCAAACCCTACAAGTTTAAGTTGTTCACCATTTAACACAAAGCTCTGGATAAAACCTATTGAAAACGATCATCATCTCAATGGCTCAGGAGAGAAAGAGTTGTGTTTCGATCACAGCATCTTGAATTCAAATCTCACTATTGCTGACTTTCAATAGTTCTCATTAGACGAGGAACCCCAAAAACCAGCTGTCGCTGCGAAATCCATGATGGGCGAGTGGATAAACACACACTCTCTGAGGACTAGACTGTGATTAAAACTTGGTATCAAATCTTACGGTAACTGCTTTATTGGAAACTCTCAGGTTAACGGTGAAATACGTGTGTGTGTGTGTGTGTATCCAGACTAGTGACTTTAAACTTATAGCTACAACTACTGCTGATTTTCAAAAGACAAACATACAAGGAGAACCAATTTAATCGTGTCGTCTTCGGTTGTTTAGTGACTCCAGATACACTTATTGTCCACAAGAATGAGACACAATGATCTCTGAGATTCACCTCCTCCTCATCAGTGACACAGAGGAAGATCCCCTCATGAGTCTGTTGGTGGAAAACTGGAGAACATTTCACATACTGCTGCATTTTCAGGAAAACACGTGTTTCTATCTATTTTTCACAGTTTTCATCCGCTCCACTAGGCGGCGTGAGCGGGCTTCACTGTCAGAGCGACTCCTTTGGATCCTTGGCGACGCTTGACAGACGCTACAACATGTGCAGATGACAACTATTAATATCATACAACTGGACATATTTCAGCAAATAAACCGACACTCAGTCCGATAAAATGCGGGAATCGAGTGTCAGGCTATTCACCAGTAAGTAACTTTGTCGGGTAATGTCGGCTTTGTTTAACGTTACAGTTGTACTTTCACATAACTGGCAGCTCCTTTCCGAAAGCAAAGTTCATTCATGGTATGAATGCTAAATATAATAGCGTAGTACTACTACAAAGTGCCTTTGCTTTTTTTGGTTGTCGGCAAGGGCGCCCAAATAGTGTCACATCAGCAATAAATAAAGTCTGTGCTTGCCATCAGTTACGCTTCTTAGACCAAACACTTGCCATTTCCATAGACAGTAAAGGCCATTTCAAATTGACATCATCGCCAATCACTGCATATTACTTCCGTGGCCGTGCACCAAACTTAAAGCTGTAAAGTCGGCAAGAATTTTTTGAGAATATTTACTAAAAACCGACACTATGCTCCGACAGAACAACATAAATCCCCCATTTTTAGAAGAAAAAAACCACGGCGCTTCTACCTCCACCTGGAGCGTGTGATTTGTTTTGCAAAAATCCACCGCTCGCAGTTCTTCTGGTCCAGTCAGCGCAGGGCTGTGTGAGATCTGACTGTCAATCACAGGTCGTGCACGCCACTGATTCCCACCACAATTAAAGCAACACTAAGTAAGATTTTTTTTACCTTAAAATAATGTTTCCAAAATCGTTGCAGAGGTTCATTAAGTCGTAACAGGGTGAAAGGCACTTCTGGATTCGCTTTGCGGTCCTATATCTGCTATAACCACGCTATGTAAGATTGCCAGATCGGGTCGCGTTTCTGTAGTTCTAATGAGACATAAGAAAACTACAAATTTGACTTGCTTTACGTCAAGCGTTACAATAGTCATTATTTAGTTTTTCTTCGTTTCTGATGTCGCAATACATCATACTTTCATGAAATCATGCAACATACTCTACCTTGTCTGTGGACATCGTTCATTCCTGGATAAACAGCGAGCGTGTGTGCGACAGTAGGATGCGCTAGGCTAAACTATTTACGACAGCGGTAATGGACAATTCCACTTCCAACCTGTAGGGCGACCGCAGAGGAAAAGTTACTTGGTGTTGCTTTAAAATTATTTTTGGACATTGTTAATTGTAGTAGCGGTTCACATATATGTTTAACCTTGTAAATGTAAATAATACTGTGCCTAATGAATGATTTGTGATGTCATAACCAGCACTGTGCTTACCACTTTCTGAAACAAAGAAATTAATAATAAATTAATTAATCGAATTGGGTGATTTGTCATTTTTTATTCATAAGTTTTAAGTCCACCTTTGGCATGAAGTACATGCTAGTATTATCTTTATCTGCATAAAGAGATCAGTATATTTAGTTCCAATGTGAGAATAGTGTTTATACTGACAACAAAGAGCAAATTCTGTAGTAGAGAAGGTAATGGCTAAATTGCTTTTAAGAATGTAGACCCAATCGGATCGAGGCCATTTATGTCTTGATTGTCCACCATTGCTTTCTCATCTATGATCTATAAAGAAAAGTAATATACATCAGATGTTATTTTAAACAATCAAACACAGATCATTTTATAGAAATGATTAGATGACTCATTTTCTTTAACATGCCAAAATGTGGGGAACAAATACTGCACTACAGAACAGTAAAATGCAGTATGTGCTGGCCTGGCACTCAGAGGATAAACTCTTGTCTTATGGTTTGGTTCAACTTCAAATCCCACACTATTTTTACCATATAAAACAAAGCTCAATAAAACCCATCAAACAACACACCCCAGACTCAGTGGCATAGGAGATAACACTTTGTCTTTCAATCATGGAGATTTGAGTTTAAACTCATTACTGGTGATGTTAAATTTCACAAAGTATGTGGCTCAGTGGATGATCACTTGCCTATCACACATTAAAGACTGGGTTCAATTCCCACAGTTGTGAATGTTTTTCATCATTTACAAGCTTACAATAAATCCTCTTTCACACTGCCAATTCTACAGAGCAGACTCAGTGGCTTAGTTGATAATGCGTTGGGCTTTAATCAAGGAGAATTCAGTTCAACTCTTGCTTGTGTTAAATTGTTGTGATTATTTCAAACAAAGTGGCCAAAACACCAGCTCTCAGTCAGTGTGAAAGCCACAGTGGTGCAGTGGCTAAACACATGTTCTGTGAAGGTAAGGGTGTGTTGAAGTTAAGGTTCAAATCCCACTGCAGATATTTCTCCCCACAATTTAAATAAAATTGTTATCAATAGTTGTTATATCAAACAAAGTGGCCAAAACACCAACTCTCAGTGTGAAAGGCACAGTGGTGCAGTGGCTAAACACATGTTCTCGGCTGATGGGTTGCACTGGAGTTCACGTGGGTTTGATCCCCACCTCAGCATGATTTATTGTTAAAATCACAGGGCTCCAAAAGTGAAATATAAGTTCCAGCACATGTCTCAGCAAGAGATCTGTGGCTCACAGGTAAGAGTGCTGCCTCATGGTTTCAGAGGTTGCTGGTTTGATCCCAGCCGGATCTCCACGATATGAGTGAATGCTGTATGTGTGAAGGGGATGGGGACGCGTCGGGTCCCCCCCCGAACCCCGCCACGATGTCCAGCAGGGGTTATGCTTCTTGATGCAATCAAAAAGAAAAATTTAGCAGACTCAAAATTTTGCCCTGCCGTCCCTTCCCCATCTATTTAGGTTCCCATCATTTACTTTTTAAAGGGGTCACCCTCCAAAAATAAAATGATGGTAACCTACATGTTTAGTGCCAAACAACAACATTCACACGTTACAAGTCTTACCCGTCCGTCAGCAGAACTCCATCATTACAGTCAATGTCTGTCCACACGTCCCACAGCTCTGCTTCTGATGACTGGACGCTCCCAACAGCGTATTAGTATTCTGTAGAGGAAACATACACACAGTTATTACTTCATATAGTATATCATTTATAAGTTTTAAATAACATAATTGTAATGTTAGTCTAAATTATAGTTGATAAACATGTATGTTAACACTGCGTAATAGACAAGTCTAAATTGTAGTTGATAAAAATGTTTGTTAACACTGCGTAATAGACATATATATATATATATATTGCTTCATATAGTATATCTAATTTTTAAATAACAGAATTGTAATGTTAGTCTAAATTATAATTGATAAACATGTATGTTAACACTGTCTAATAGACATATTTACATATATTGCACACAGCAACAAACAGCAGGAACATCAAAGATCTATTTTATAATATGAACATCAGCAGGTGATTATTTGAAGACTTATAAAGTTAAAGCAACAATTAATTTCTTCTTCTAAAGCTGTAAGTGAGTTCAGCAAGAGAACAGCATGTAAACAAAGTCTGTGTTAAACTTTGCTTAATTTCTGCTTCATTCATGACTAACTGTCATTTAGCGAGCAGCTTTTAAAACAAGGTTTGAGGTAAAAGACAGCATCGGGTTATCTGCAAATCTGAGTTTAGTGATCGCGTGGAAACTCATAAATAACAACACATTGAATTTGTCATAACATGAATAAACGCACAGAGGCCTGCAACAACATCTCACAAGCCAGAATGACGTATGCTTAATTACTTAACTAAAACTAAATAACAAGTGCAAGTCCAAAGAATAAGGACTTAATAAGGATAATGTAAGAGACATGCAGTGCACTGTGTATGTTAGTTACTTACAGGGGATCGCTTGTCACTCGATTCCTTCACTTTATCGCAGCGTGTGTCGGTTTTATTTGTTGATGTGCTGAAATATGTGCTGTTTAGTGGCATTAAAACACTGTCATAGAGCTGTCATCCTCAGGATAAGTATTTAAAACGGTCTACTACTCCACGTGTTGTTGCAACAAAACAAACGTCATGTAGTCAAACATCCGAAGGTGTCAGACTGAAACCTGGACTGAACCGGTCTATGGACTGGACTGGACTAGAGGAGCGGTGGAAAACTGCACTTCAGTTTCTGACAAACAAATCGTGTTAGAATTATAATGCCAGCTGTTTTAAAGTTTTATCGAATTTGGGCAATGGATATATATATATAATAAAAAAAAAAGGGAAAAAAATTCATACATACTTTAGCAATTTCCCATTTATTGTATACGGCAAATTACCAAAGGCTCCCTCTTGTGGTCAACAAGTGTATCAACATTAATAAATGAAACGAGTCAACGACTATGGTCAACGAACAAGGCGGCCAGTCGAAGGTGAGATTGAGATTTAATTTCATGTATTTTACAACTAATTTATCGGGTTGTCAGGGCTTCAACCAGCAGAGAAACACGGGTCTATGAGTTTTAGAAGAAGAACCAGATCAGCTCTCAACTGATGTGGTAAAACTGTTGTGTTGAGCTCAAAAGCACACGCTCAAAGGAAAACACAGAGAAAATACAGGACTAAAGATCTTCCAAAGCTCTTTTAGTTGGGCAAAGTAGATGTGAATTTGTTTTTGTTTATGTAAATTAATGTGCATCAAAATGACTGTTAACTGACATATATTATCATAACATAATGTTAATGTTTTTAAAGGTGTCTCCTGTTGAATCTTGTAACTGGTTATCACAGCAGGAGATCAAATGATTCACCGGCTCCTCCTTGAGGAGAGTCTGACACTGAGCGGTTCTCAATGCACTCCTGCTCTGAGTCTCTATCTGAAGCTCTGGCTTCTTATATGGATGGAGGAGGGCGACAATGAGCAGGGGAATATATATGTTAGGGGGTTGTAAAGTCAGCCTAACTGATCTACACAGATATAGAAAGACAAATGTCACTTTTTTAAACACAGGTTAAACCGTGGCTGGCCACGACTGGCTGGTCAGAGGGATTGATCACTCTTCGTGCATTTATTGGTTATTTGATTAAATTAATATACTTGATAAAAGCCTGTATCAAAATAACAGTTGACATACATATGTAATCTATTAACTAATCACTGCTATAACAACTAAAACTTGTGATTTGTATTTCCTGGTGAATATAACAGTCAGGCACATGAGTGAGTGATCAGTGCGTCAGCTTCTCCCTCTGGTGGACAATAATAAGTGTTTCTGCATTAACATTTAAAATAGCAACAGGTGCACAGAGAGTAAAATTGTGTCTAATCTGCTCCGGATGAGCCACTGTCCTGAGTTTAGCTCCAACCTGATGAAAAACACCTGAAGCAGATCATCAAGGTCTTCAGGGTTACTAGAAACTTCCAGGCAGGTGTGATGGACTTTCTAAATGAAATAAAAACGGTTGAATAAGCAAATAAGGTCATTTACATGACATGTTATGTGTTTATCAGTTTGAATTTGAATAATTAATAAAGTTCTCAGTGAGAATTATGATTGTAGATTTGTTACAATATTTAAGTTTCATGTGTTTAATTGCATGACTGATCTTTGACTTCGTTTGTTGATAAATTGAACATTTTCCTTTCCTCCCCTTTTTTACAATGAAATTATTTCATACAAATAAACACAAAATAATGCTAGAAATGATTAGGTGAATCATATTTAAAAACCTGCAAAAATTGATAGCTTGGAAAAAAAAGATGGAAAAAAAATGAAAAAGTCTAAGAAATGTCAAGACAAAAATCATTTACCTTTGTTAACAATAAAAATTCACACATGACCCAAAAACAAGCCATGCCTCATCACACTTCTGTGGTGCAGAGGATAATCATTTACCTTTGTTATTTACATCACACTTCTGTGGTGCAGAGGATAATCATTTACCTTGTAAAATGACAATCTGGGTTCAAATCCCATTGGATTTGAGTTCAAGTCTCACTCTTGCTTGTGTTAAATTGTTGTGATTTCAAAGTGGCCAAAACACCAGCTCTCAGTGTGAAAGCCACAGTGGTGCAGTGGCTAAACACATGTTCTGTGAAGGTAAGGGTGTGTTGAAGTTAAGGTTCAAATCCCACTGCAGATATTTCTCCCCACAATTTAAATAAAATTGTTATCAATAGTTGTTATA
The DNA here is from genome assembly GCA_029959095.1 of Rhinichthys osculus. Lineage (NCBI taxonomy): Eukaryota > Metazoa > Chordata > Actinopteri > Cypriniformes > Leuciscidae > Rhinichthys > Rhinichthys osculus. The sequence goes on along the minus strand of JARWKJ010000013.1, from coordinate 40,542,081 downwards.
TCAAACAAAGTGGCCAAAACACCAACTCTCAGTGTGAAAGCCACAGTAGTGCAGTGGCTAAACACATGTTCTCGGCTGATGGGTTGCACTGGAGTTCGCGTGGGTTTGATCCCCACCTCAGCATGATTTATTGTTAAAATCAGAGGACTCCAAAAGTGAAATATAAGTTCCAGCACATGTCTCAGCAAGAGATCTGTGGCTCACAGGTAAGAGTGCTGCCTCATGGGTTCAGAGGTTGCTGGGTCGATCCCAGTCAGATCTCTGCGATACGAGTGAATGCTGTGTGTGTGAAGGGGATGGGGACGTGTCGGGTCCCCCCCCGAACCCCGCCACGATGTCCAGCAGGGGTTATGCTTCTTGATGCAATCAAAAAGATAAATTTAGCAGACTCAAAATTTTGCCCTGCCGTCCCTTCCCCACCTATTTAGGTTCCCATCATTTGCTTTTTAAAGGGGTCACCCTCCAAAAATAAAATGATGGTAACCTACATGTTTAGTGCCAAACAACAACATTCACACGTTACAAGTCTTACCCGTCCGTCAGCAGAAGTCCATCATTACAGTCAATGTCTGTCCACACGTCCCACAGCTCTGCTTCTGATGACTGGACGCTCCAAACAGCGTATTAGTATTCTGTAGAGGAAACATACACACAGACATTACTACATATAGTATATCTCAAACATTCAAATTAAGTTAGTCTAAATACATGTAAACTGACAACTATTGATGTCATATACATGTCATATTGCATCATTATATACTGATATACGCTTGATGTATATGACATGTAAACTGTAAACAACTGCCGAAGTGGAGTTATAACTTTAAGATGAAACCTTCCTTCAAACAACAGTAATCCTAAAAGACATGTTCCTGCACATGGATTAATTTTCATTAGAAGAAAAGCACTGCAGCTCTACAATACAATGAAGCAGCAGACACACTTCACACACACACACACACTGATTCTATTAACACGCATCAATCCACTAGATTATTACATACAGTAAGACAACTAACAATAACAGAGACTAAAACCACGATTGCTTATTATTCTACTTCACTACACATAAATCAGAGGACAATTCATCCAAAACTTATACAAGTAACAACAACTACCGATTCAGATTTGTTAATCTAAAGATCTGACAATGAGTTCAACAAGAGTGGAGGTTGTAAACAAAGTAATCTCATGATGCTATTAATCACTGTCGTATTTTAAAGGCAGTTTTTCTACTCTCAGATCCCAGTCATAACAGGAAGTAGAAGAAAAGCATGAAGCAACAGGAGAACATCAGAGCTTCACACAAGACACAACTCCTGCTGTGCTGACTCTAACATACATCCAGAAAACACTGCAATATATCAACTGAGTCCTTCCTATTACACTTTATAGTGTGAATATTAGAGGGCGATTCATTCAAAGATTAAAAATGTAACGCTACAATAGCGATTGCTTTGCAATATAGTGCGTGCAAGTCAATTGACTTCATGCTAAAAGTTAGCTACTCACAGGTCAGTCTTGTGGCATACTCGGTTCCGTCATTTTATCCGTCTGTGTGTCGGTTTTATTTGCAGTTGAGCTGTAATATGCGCTGTTAAAGTGACATTAAGAGCTGTCATCTTCTCATCTGCAGGATCTGCACGTGTTGTTGTGATTGTCATCAAGCGTCATGTTGTCAAGCAGCAGAAGCGTCAGACTGAAGGAGAACCCCGCTTCTGCCGCCTTGAGGAGCGGAGGAAGAACTGCACTTTACTTTTTTTTTAAATCCCACAGATGCAGTGGCCTTCATACATGTACATTGAAATTACTCCCTATATGTACACTGGAAACAAGCTCTGTGGCATTGAAGAGAATTGTTTGCATTGGAAGATGTTCGGAAACAGGCAATAAACATTATCTAAAAACAAAACACCCTATCCAAGACTTGAACCTGCATTCACACTGGCCTGGTCTGAAGATCATGTTCTTCTCAACTGAACCACCAGGCAGATTCTCTTCATTCTACTATTTATGTGGGCCTAATGACTTTCAAAAAGAAACTAACAGTTTTTCCCTCATGCTTTATTCAGTGTGAACAGTTTAAAAGTCTCATATGCATCGTCTATTATAACTGTCCATTTATACATGGCATCTCAAAATTGTACATCTGTAAATTACATCTTAAACTGTTCAGCTGTTAATAACATATCTGCACAATCATAAAACTATTATACACACACACACACATACACACATATATATATATATTTCTATTACTGTACAATATTGCACCATTTAATTTTTGTTTTCTTATAATATTATTGAATTTGTTGTATTTTATTTTTGTGTAATAACTATGTATTTCTGCACTGGAAGATCCTGTCACCAAGACAAATTCCTTGTGTGTGTAAACATACTTGGCAATAAACCTCTTCCTGGTTCTGATTCAATAGCTTGTGTTTCGGATGTGTTTGGATTGGAGGCCAGTGAACTTTTAGGAGCAGTACTGAAGAGCCCTACACTATGGCAATAGTGGATTTAAAAATTAGGAGATGTAAAATGTACTGCTTCTGCTTTGCAGGAAGTGGAAAGAGTACTAAAATATTCTACTCAAGTAAAAGTACTGTTACTTCAATACAATTTTACTTAAGTACAAGAAAAAGTACCGGTCAAAAATCTACTTTAAAAGTAAAAAGTAGGTAATTTAAAATTTACTCAGAGTAAAAGTTGCTGAGTTACTTGTTTAACAGTGGGGGTGGGTTGTAACCACTGATCTATATAATGACATAATATTGTCATTATATAGATCAGTGGTTGTAACAGTATGAGAGGTTCACATAACCTTTTGCGTTTTCTCCAAATATAAATTTTTTCTATATCCAAAGTATTCCCATACCGGCCAGGGCTTCACATGTGTGTGCGTGTGAAGAATTCGACAGCATTTCGCGTTCAACTGGGTCTGCATCAGTGGCGTCTGTCTTGTCCGTCACCTTCTCCATATTTGTTTGTGATTTTAGCACGTCTGCTCTCCCTCCCTTCAATCAATCAATGCTCTAGTTTCCAGAGTGCGATGTTTTCACCCAAAGTATTTGATTTTTTTGTATTATTATTTTTTTACTCAGTAACAGATATGATTTAAAATGTAGCGAATTACAATACTTCAAACAAAACATACTTAAAGGTGCTATATGGAACTTTTCTTCTAAAATGAATCCTTTTTTTATTGCCTGTGTGTGAAGGGGTTGTAATCACACATCACAATGATCCACTTGTCGGGTTTTGCTATTACCTCTGAAGGCCAATATTCATATTTATATGTGAAGTCTCCGGGTCGGATTTACCGCGAAATCCATCGGATGTGACGTGCATGCGCGCTCCCGAGCCTCTCTCCTTATATACAGTCTATGCGACCGACGGCACTGCAGCTGACGACATGAGTCTGATAACAACCAAAAACGACCTGCCTCCAGCACAACACTAACTCCACATAAATACAAAAAACAAAACAAAGTTTTATCTGCTGAAGCTCGTCAGGCCAAATGTGAGTCTGATCGACTCAGGACGAAAACACGGATCAACATAGGCAGAGCTTTTGAATTATTAGTAAACTCAAATGAAATAGCAAGGTAAACTACATGAGACATGGAATGAATACAAAAGACTGTTCCAGGATAAGAAAAGGTGCTTTAGGATACTTGTTTTATGTACTAGATCTACGTTATAGATCGTTACGCTATAACGCAATTCATCCCACTATCACATTGTTTATAATAAACATTTCCAGAAACGTTCAGTACAGTAATGTTACTTCCTACTGTCTTACTGTTACACTGACATTGTTCAGTCTAGTTCACTAACCGTTTTCGTTATCATTATTATACATTCACCTATGTTGACATTGTTGATTGTGAAAAATACACGAATAGTTAGTGAAATGCCGTAGGCTATGCTAGATAACATCACATGTCGGCTAAATGCAGTCAACGTAACGTTATCATGGTACGAGCATGGAGCATTAGTTCAACGTCAAGCTGATAAAAGTAGCCTATTATTGTAACGTTGCAGTGGGAGTTTACATGAGTTTCCAGCATGTTGTGTGATGCTTTCGCCGTTGCGTTGAAAGTCTCAGTGTGGCCGGTGTTGTGCCGAATTTCGACTGGCTGCCAAATTATTACCCCCCTCGTTGAAATCAGTACCTGATTGCCTAATCCTAACCCCACCCCTAATCCTAACCCCTCCCCCAAAACTAATCCTAAACCTACTATACTAGGGGGGTAATAATTTGGCGGGGGTCAGAATTCGGCACCACACCGGTAGTGAATGCTCGCTCCTGACGCCGCGTTCACACTGGCAGTTGAAATCAGCTCCGATACGGCTCCGAAACGACCGGAAGTCATTCATTTCCTATGGAGATTCGCAGACCGCATGCGAATGAGTCCGAAACGGGTCCGACCGAGTGCGCTGCGAAGAAAATCGTGTCCGTTGGTCATCCGGATGCGTTCAAAAAATTGAACTCTTGCGAAAAGCTACGGACGGTTCCTATCCGACAATTCCAGCGGAAGTTAGCGTTGCTATGATACTGATAAACAAACCTGAATTCTTATCGTTATAAAATCATTATTTATTTTATTAAAAGTTAAGTTGTCATGTAATTTTTTTATTTTCATGATTTGCTAACGTTATTAGGGCAGTTAATACAATTAAATTGTAGGCAGACATCGAACTAAATGTGATATAGTGGTATAAATTATACCACTATATCACATTTTTTAGCCGACCTGACATGTCAACGTCCTGAGCAACTTTCCTCACGCAGCAGCCTTCCTATTAATATCTCTATAACCCTCATCAGAGAGATCATACAGAACTGACAGAATCAACCTTTCTAATCTCTCCGCCATTTTTGTTCTACACGCTTCCGACGCTGATCATTGTGTAGTACGACGTCCGTTGGGAGCGTATTGCGTATTACGGAGCTGATTTTAACTGCCAGTGTGAAGGCGGCATGAGATCGCACACGCACATGAGCACGAGCGCTCTTGAAAATCTGAAACATCACCACTAGAGGCCGCTAAAAGTTCCATAGAGCACCTTTAAGTAAAAGTAAAATAACAGATTTTAAAAACTACTTAAAAAAGTAGAAGTACACAAAAAAACTACTCAATTACAGTAACGCGAGTAAATGTAATTCGTTACTTTCCACCTCTGCTGCTTTGTTATTAAAAGCATGTTGCAGTTAATGCAGAAAACCAGCATTCTTTTCAGGATGTTCTTCATTTGCGCCTTTATTTTAACTTATAAAAGAATACATTCATTAAAAACAACTATGTGGAGCCGTAAGTGTTATGGAGGAAGTCGATGACTGCAGACGTACTGGATAAAGTATTGAACACCCTCCTCTCGGGCTGAGAGGTGATGCGTTCCAGCATGTAAATCAGGTGATGGTGGAAACAGCTGAAGGGGGTCCCGTGCTCCACGGCGATGTCCACCCAGTCCCACACACACTGCAGCGGGGTCTCCTCGTACCCTGCGAACATGGCAGGATTGGCCAGCAATCCCCGAGCAGCCATCACACCTGCAGAGATTCAAAGGTATCAGATACAGGTATCAGATAAAGATCATCCATGTGGAGAGGATGTTAATCTGACACACACCATCTACCCCTGTGAGGGCGTAGGTGGCCTCCACATCCTGCAAGCTCTTGATGTCACCATTAGCGATGACTGGGATGGAAAGGCTATCCTTGATGGTCTTGATGGCATCATAATGAACAGGCTGGTGCCTCTCGTCGGATGTACGCCCGTGAACTGTAATCCATGAGACGCCTGCTGCCTCCACCTTCTGACAGAGATCCACTGTCTTCCTGACATCTTTGTGTATTCTGAAGACAAGAAAAAAAAACTAGGACCTGTCAAAAGTTTTTTTTTTTTTTATGTTTTTGAAAGAAGTTTCTTATGCTCACCAAGGCTGCATTTATTTAAAGGTGCTCTAAGCGATGTCATGTGTTTTTTAGGCCCAAACATTTTTTGTCACATACAGCAAACATCTCCTCACTATCCGCTGGCTGCCTGTCCCCTGAACACACTGTAAAAAACGCGGTCTCTGTAGACACTCCAGGCTCCACAAACGGCAACAAAAACAAACTGGGCCAACCCGCTCCAAGAAACATAACAAACAGTGTTACAGCCAATGACCGACAAGAAGGATTTGGGGGTGTGGTTTGGGGGGGTTAGTATGTTTCTTGAGCATCAAATCATCATATTAGAATGATTTCTGAAGGATCATGTGACACTGAAGACTGGAGTAATGATGCTGAAAATTCAGCTTTGCATTACAGAAATAAATTCCATTTAAAAATATATTACAATAGAAAACAGTTATTTTAATTTGTAAAAAATATTTCACAATATTGCTTTTTTTTTTACACTGTATTTTTTATCCAATAAATGCAGCCTTGGTGAGCAGATGAGACGTCTTTCAAAAACATTACCAACCCCAAACTTTTGAATGGTAGTGTATGTAGTATTTATCACCTTACGCTAGTATATACTGTATGTATATATATGGACAAAGTTGGACATATTTATATATCCAACTTCATATAAAGACATAAGTTACATTTTGGGTAAACAAAAAGGGAGTTGAGAAACACACAGTTTTGATGTTATCAACTGTCCAATAATTTCAACAAGTTTTAAAACGAAGACATTTTTCAAATTCATTAATACAAGTTAGCAAAATGAGTGTACTTTAAAGTCAGGAGATCATATGCTCACCTTATTTTAATGGATACTGCATAGTTGGGATTGTCTATTTGGTTTCGGACATGCCTAACCATGTCTTTCACAAGCTCAGGTTTGTTAATCAGACACGCACCGTAGCCTTCAGACACGGCCCACCTGCAACACACACATCCACATGACTGCTGTCACTCAGAACGGGAAATACTGGGAAACTGCAGCTTCCACAAACAACCTGTGCACAAACTGTTCTACTAAAAAAAAATTTAAGCAGTGTGTGATGGGTAATATTTCATTGGACGCATTACCTTTGTGGACAGCCACAGTTCAAATCCACCCCATCTGAGAAAGGAGAAACCACACATGCAGCATCTGCCAGCGTCTGTGCGTCCTTCGCAGCAAACTGGACAATTAAGGGTCGGTCAGCTGAGAAGCAAACACATGTTATTTATGATACGAGTAGTTTTTAAGTAGAAGGCTGTGCCAGTGACTCAACCAAAAGTGAAAGGTGGCGTTGCATCTAACTGTAGTCTCGTTGAGAAAGCTGAGGACAAGTTTATGAGTGAACAAAGTTAATTCTCACAACAAGTGTGAGTTTGTGTATGTGTGTAAACAATTCATTTATATATATAAGGGTGGTGATGGCGCAGTGGATAAGACACATGCCTTTGGTGTGAGAGACCCGGGTTCGAATCCACTGTGCGACACCAATGTGTCCCTGAGCAAGACACTTAACCCCTAGTTGCTCCAGAGGTGTGCGACCTCTGACATATATCGCAATTGTAAGTCGCTTTGGATAAAAGCGTCAGCTAAATGAATAAATGTAAATGTATATTCGACTAAACCCTTGACATGCCACAGCTTACCCATGAAGTCACTGGACAATTTTAGGATACATTTTTTTTCTGCAGTTTGTTCATGTCAGAAGAGAACAGGAGAAAAAACATTCTATATACATATAATCATGCAAAATTAGAAAACACTTCCCATCTTATTTTTCTCTTTTTATCAACATCAATGACAGTATTTTAGCACAGACTTTACTGTCACTTGGTAATATGGCTAAAAATAACATGTGGCCAAGTGAATTAATAAAATTGTCATTTTTTTCCTATACCATGGTACTAACTTTGCATATTATCGCACCTGTGCCGTTTATAGTAATATAGACATGTCAATGTTTTGTTAACTTTTGTATGATAAATAATTTTAATATATACATATGGTATGACTTACTCTTATTGGTGGTGAATTCACTGTCTCTGGCTTTTGCAGAGCGCATGAAATCAGCTGCAATGATCATTGGGGTGAAACATAAATCACAGTCATATTTCCTGACTAAACATCTGAAAGCTAACCTGAAAAAAGCCAGAATGACCATTAAGAACACATACGCCATGGACAAAATATTACATTACAGGAATCAATTCAATGCTGTCTAACTTACTTTGAGTAACGGACCATGGGCGCACATACTCTGACTGGCCTTCCCCTGTTAAACAAGTCCGTGATGATATTCCCACTGTCCATTATTATTTTATTGTGGACCTCTGTCATAAATTCCGCGACTCACAATCCTGCCATATTGTAAGTAATCGCGCAGGTCAAATACTAGTTTTAAGTATTAAACTCCTAATTAAAATGTAGTCCATTTTAAATTACAAACCGTACATATGTATTCCTTTAAAAAGCGCGTTCAGAAGAGTAAACATTAGACTAAAACACGCATGGTCACAAACAGCACCGTTTGTCACTTCCGTTTGCCAGTGTGAGTGGGTGTGTTTACCTTTGACCTCTTGTCCACAAGAAACGGAATTCATATTTATTTCAAGTTATAATACGATATATTATGACATAAATTAACATAATACCTTGAACATATTTCTAAAACTAGTTAAATCAACATTACAAAAAAATTGTGTCAGTTTGCAATTTTTTAATGAGTGTCACGTCAGTACAGCCAATGCATATTCATGAGCCATCGCCGTTGTCCTCCATTCATGTTTTGACGCAGGAATTGTACGTCACTGATGAAGTGGCAACGATGGACGCTTATCCGGAATCAACAGCGAATTCACTGCTGAAAGATGGTAATCTTCATTTAATATGAATTCTCTTTTAGATCTGATCTGTGCTGGTGGTTTTAGGGTAGCCTGGCAGACTGGGTATCTTTAGTTGCAGTTAAAGCACAGTAACACACAGTGTATTCTCCAGGCAATGCGATCTCCTGTTATGTGTTTTCTAAATCCTGATCCTTTTCCTTCCAGAGTGCTATACCGATTTCCTTAAAGAGGAATTCGACGTAAAGACATACACAGCTCAAGCCATTCATCATGCTGTCATTGCAGAGCAGCTGGCAAAGCTGGCAGAGGGCATCAGTCAGCTGGACAAAGAGCTGCACTGCCAGGTGACTGACACCTGTCAATCAACAAGCACCAATGTTTCTATGCAGATCTATGTTAGGATCATGTCCATTAAGTGAGCTTACTGCAGAACTTACATCAGACTGTAGAAAGTGCACTAATCCTTTATAGAAATGTATCCAAGGCAGCTACTAATTAGAAAATTATCATTAAAAAGCTACCAGTGATAATACTAAAATTGTAAGATGTATACCAATATATTTAGCAATATTTTGTTTTTGATCACAGGTAGTGGCCAGACATGAGGATCTACTAGCTCAGGCGACAGGGATCGAGTCTCTTGAAGGTAAAGTTTCACTACCCGCTTCACATTTTAACACTTTATTTTAGATATCCTCATCATCATCAGTTGGATCAAGTTTATGTAATATTAGTTTAAATCCGGAAATGGAAAGTTGCGATTAGCCTTTTTATTACCTATTGTGACATACAGTAGCCTATATCCGAGTGAAACTGCTTCTCGAACAAGAATAAATGTTGGGCGGGGCTTGACTTTCTCCATGTGGAAGTGATTGGATGGTTGTGGTTTGCTATTGGTGGATCTCATGTGAGTGACAGGTAAAAAAACATCATCACAACCCCAGTAAACGCATCATCAGAGGAGATTATTTTGATTAAATATTATGAATGTAAATAATAGTAATGATGTGCACGGATACATCTTTTATAGTAAAACACTACAATGATTGAATTTTTTAAATTTTGAATTCATGGTTATTTTAAAATACAATGCTAGACATTTCCTACCATTCATGTGTACTTTCAAATGAGCAAGTATATAAAAAACGACATTTCCGAAAGTACATGTGTAGAAGTTGCAGTGTGTTTTCCTCTGAATACTTACCTTGTCTGTCATAGTTTGAACAAACTGGGAAGACAGAGACACAGAGTTGACACTTTTCAGGGAAATCAACTCATGATTTTGACTGTGCAAATGCAATTTTACAGCTGTCCTCCAGGGGGATCCCTTGTCACATCTCAAATTCTTTACCAGTGCACTATTATGGGAATTATGGGTGTTTTTGTTTCCACACAGGTGTCTTACAAATGATGCAGACCAGAATTGCAGCTCTCCAGAGTGCTGTGGAAAGGTATATTACCCCATTAAAGGCATTAAAATTGTCCGTGCATTTAAAAGGTGGTGCATGATTAATAGACATTAGAAAATGTCTCTGCAATTTGTGCACTATGAATAAAAAAAAAAAAGTACTACCAATTTGTCAGATACTTTGTACTAGTATTTTATTTACACATTTCTCTCTCTTAACATTCTCAGGATAAGGACTAAAATCGTTGACCCTTACAATAAGATTGTGGCACGGACGGCCCAGCTTGCCCGCTTACAGGTGTTTTTTTTTTCTTTACCTTTACATCTGCTTCTGTCATCCCATATCTCTATCCCTGAATATTTCAAGCAGACCGAGAGATTTGCATTCTGCTGAACCATTATTTTTTCACTGTCCTGCTTTACAAACACTGTGTGCTTTTTTTCCTAAGGCTTGATTTCCATGTTTTGGCTCAACATCTGAGATAGATACAGCCCTGCCTTCACAGTTGTTTGCAGTCAAGACAGATTCTGTTATACACCCGACAAGGGAAGAAAAAAAGAAATGCACACAAACAAAAAGAAAATCATTCTGGAGGAATAGATGTTTTAGAATATTGATATGTGATGTATCACATCCACAAAAAAAAATCTTTTACCCGATTAAAAAAACAGTTGTCTTTCAAAATCTTGTAATTAGTATAACATAGTATAGTAATAATCTCATGTCGTTCCAAATTCATTTGTTTTCTTAGAGGAATATAAAACACATTTTCTTTTGTGCAGTGTTTAATATTTACAATCTTTATGCAGCTCTTTTCCAACCACTTCACATGATTTCATCTTGAGTGAAGCTTCAAGCCTGCTGGGAAAAAAATCAATAAAAGTCAATTTGGGCCCGGAAAGAAGGGTCTCTATCACACTTTATCAGTCACACACGTGAATACACACAGCTAGGTGAACAATATTGTCCCGTTTGACACATCTTGTGGATTTACGGGGTCTTCAGTCCTGGTTTTGAGTGGCTTTGGGGAATTGTTTTTTGAATATGAATGAAATACAGCTGTGGTTATGAAATGATCCCCTTTACTCTCAAAACCTCTTTCTGCTCCTTTTCTTGTGTGGCTTTATAGAAGAGTAGAAACACATTTGCATATTTGTGTTTGCTCATCAGCATAGCATCATCACAAACTCCATGATGATCCATCAGTGGTTTGATTATTGTTTGCATGCTGCTGTCGCATTCAGGGTATGTTGTCATAGTTGGTATTTCTTCTTTAACATTTAAAAAAAATCTTTTTCAATATCTGTATTGGATTTGGCACATACCTAAAAAAAAAACTAAAAAACAAATGAATATTGATTACAGGAGATACACTAATGTTATTGCCCTGAAAAAAAAAGTTACAGTTTTTTTTATGGGGCAAGTTGTCACAATGGGAACCTGCTGTGTATTGAAATGTATAGAAGAATACATTTGCAATGAATGTGTCAAAGTTATGTTTGCGAAGGGGTGGAAAACTTTCCATGGGAAGTTAAGCTGGGGAGTTTTGGAAATATTCAGAGTTAGAAACTTAATGGGAGTTATTGGAAATTTGGATAATTTATGCATACTGTATCATACACAAATATACACATTTTGTTTTGTCTTAAGCAGACTTGCTTGTAAACTAATACAAATTTTAATCATTTGTTAGTCGAACAAAAAAGCATGAATGTTGGATAAATTGAACATATTTCCTATGATCCCAATGCATGCATTACTGTTATTATTATTCATATATTTTTCTAAAAATAAGATGTGTAACCATTGTAGTATTTGACTGTCTGATGGCACACATAGATTCAGAAGTGTGGGGCATTGTTCATTTCATGTTGTCTTTGTGTCTGGGTCTGTCCTGTCCTTGCCTTTAGCAACAGATTTTTAAATTTATTTTTATTCCTCATAAGACTAAGACCAGACTTAACGATGGGGACACAGCTGAATTTTTTCCTATTTTCCTTTTGAATTTGTCCGTATCTTTACACTATCTGACACTCTCTCACCCCGGGACAAAGCAATCAGTGTCAGACACACACAGAAAAAGATGCACGTACCTTTGGGACAGTTCAGCTGCACCTTTTTACTGAAACACAAAAAAGACTGACCTCTCCGAGTCCTTCATTTGCCTGCTGTCTGCCCACAGGCATGATTGTCATACTAACTGAACATGTGGCTTAGTTTCACTTTTTGAGCACAAATGTCCTAGGTTATAAGAGTTTACGGTTTCTTTTATTAATAGAAGTGTGTGTTGTCTGCTAGGGTGGGAATCAAAGGACTACTCGTGCTTGTTTATAGTATTTGTTACGTGTGTGAAATTCATTGACGATGACTTGTAACTGATATGCTATTCTAGTCCTAAAAGAATCCTGTGAGATGATGCAAATCCATCTCCTTGATAAAAGACATCAAAGTATTTAAGCACCACTTAATCTGAGTATATTAACTCTTTCCCCGCCGCCATTGATGGAATTTACTGGCTTTTCATGTTTTCACTGTTATACGGTAGAGTACAGGATCTCCGGGTCAAAACACAGGTGAAAAAAAGAGCAGAAACAAGCGATAAAAGCTTATGCATGTTGTAGTCTTTCAGAAAGAACACCATTTCTCAGCTTTTTTTTCTCAAAATGTTTATTTTATTTTATTAAACTTATCCACATCCAAGTTTTGATTAAAAAAAAAGAATGCTTGAAGCTAGAATAAAATGAGTTTTTGGTTAAAACCAGAGGCTTTTTTCTTTCTTTTCTTTTTTGATATATTTGCATGTGCAGATATTCATACAACACATTTTTCTATGAAATTGGCGGGGAAAGAGTTAACAGAAACAAATTATGCTATTATCCTACAGGTGATTGCAATGGTCTTTATACAATTAGTCAGGTTCCTCCTTTAATTTAAATCTCTCAGTTTAAATCTGTCAATCCCTCCCTTAATTTTAAGATTGCCAGATGAAAACTGTAAGCATGAACACTATTCATCCTTCATGTCTGTTGCACAAAATGTGTGTAACAAGAGGTATTAATACCATAACAATAATTATTGGTCGCTAATACCAGGTTTATTAGTTTTATTGTACTGTAGGTACAATCTATATCATGGAGACTATGGTTACCATGGTACATTTTTGATAGAGGATTTCACTTTATCATAATGTGGGCATCATTATCTTATCATTGATATTTGCTTGTGCTGGTTATGATAGGCCCACAAGTCATTGTGTTATTTGATGAACACCGGAATGAGATGCTTTATCATATTTTGTGTGGCAGGTGGCGTGTGACCTGTTGAGAAGGATTATTCGCATCCTGTACCTGAGCAAACGACTGCAGGGGCAACTGCAAGGGGGCAGCAGAGAGATCACTAAAGCTGCCCAGAGCCTCAACGAACTGGGTGAGTGACCCGTCACGACCAGCGCCTACTTTGCTCATCCCTCGTGTCCCTCAAAATGTTGACTCATGATGGAGCACTCTGTATGAGTGGCAACTCTTTACCTATGTTGTCTTTATTGGGTTATATCATATACACTCTTAAAAATAAAGGTTCCAAAATGGGGTTTTCACAGCGATAGAATAGAAGAATCACATTTGGTTTCTCAGAGAACCTTTTAGTGAATCGTTCTTAAAAACAAAAAAACTATTTTTTTCTTAGTCTGAAGAACATTTAAAAAATCCAAGAGCCTTTTAGGGGCTTTCGCACCAGGTAATTAGGAACTCAGTAAGAGGAACTAGCCACCAGGGAAGTCCTCTGAGAACTAAGGGCGTGTTCACACTTGTAGTTCGGTTTGCTTGGTTCGTTTGGTCCGGACCAAAAAAATAAACATTTGGTCCTGGTCTAAAGATACCGAACTTAAAGGCATAGGGATATGTTCACAACCTGATTGGTCGGCTTTTATTTCGCAATGGAACTGACCGAACATCCCCAAAAATGTTATGCGCTTGTATGTGCGTAGCCTACATATGATGATATTTTTGACCAGCTGAAAAAAGTGCAAAAGCCCATGGAAAGGTTCTTCGTTGAACCATAGATGCCAATAAAGAAACTTTATTTTTAAGAGTGTAACACTTTTTCTGTGGGCATGGCTGTTTTTCATATAGGATTTATTTCTGTTTTAAGGGCACTAATGATAATTATTCAAGTGCTATGGCATGCACCAATGTTGTGTAAATGGCTTCAGAACAATCTTGTACTATTTCCAGGTCAGCCCTGTTCTTGTGGCCTAAATGTTTTTTTTTTTTAATTTGCAATGCAGGTGTGAGGACTGTCTGAAACTGGTTTAGGAACTGTCTGACCTGTTTTGGAGATATTGTAGGTTGTTTTGTTGAAAACCCCACTTGATTAATGTCTGACCCGATTAGCTCTTACAAGTGACTTTAGTTTTAATAGTGACCAAAGTACGTTATAGTAATCTCATAGAGCTTAAAGTTGACAGGAAATCAAAAATGACCCCATTTACATTTAATACACGTTCCAGGTCATATTGGTGACTTCACCTCTAAACAGAGAACACCTTTCATGACCCAATCAATTCCCTGTGCATCAAATTAAAGCCTGTCTGACAGCCCCTCCCCCCAACCACCCCCTGTTAAATAATGTTTCACTAGGAATTTCAGAAGGAAAATTAGTTGAGATGCTTTTTTATGTTGACTTTGAGAGTGTTGAATTGTTTTCGTGTAATTTTAGAACACTGCCATAATTGTCTGGACATTATCTGGAATGTAAAACTTATTTTCGGCTCTGGGTTTAATGGCTGTAATATCAGATTCATATTGACTTGTACTCAATTGACCTTTTGTTTGTACATTTGCCTATAGATTTCGAAAGGACAGATAAATAGCACAATGCAAATCCAATGTGCTCTTAGTAAACACATCTACATTATTAAGGCACAGGCCCTGTAGGAAAGATTCCAGTGAAGATCAGCAAGGTGCTTTTTTTTCCTGGTTACTATTTGCATATTCTTTTCAACTGAAGCTAAATCAATTCAGGCGAACAGTAGTTTCCCATTGTGCATACGAAGGGCATGCTGATATTGGTATTTACCGCTTGCATAATATTATGTCGTGGCAAGCAACACAAAGTATCTCTGTCTGTTTCTCTTTTTTACTTATATACATGTAAGCGACATCGTTTTAAACCATCATAGGCCCACATACTATGTAAACGCTGGCTGCCTTGTAAGATACCTCATTTTATCCCAATATCAGGGCATCAGGGCATCATTGCATTTTTTTTTTTTATTTTTTTTTTAGAAGCCCTAAAATGCACTGTGACAGTGAAGGAATGAGCAACATGATAATGTCAAACTGTATTAGAACCAAATGTACTTCAACTCTCTTCTCTCTCTGCTTTTCTTGAGTTAGCTGTATTTTTGAGTTGCTGCCTGTTAGCGTTCCAAATCAACTGCTTATTATGAGATGCCTTAAAAGGCAGCAGATTGTGTTAGCGGTAGAAGAAATGGCAGCTCTCTAGCTTTTGGTTCATGCCATTCTCTTCATGACACAATATGATTCAGTAATATGTTTTCTCCATCCATTGAATTATTTATCATGTCAAAGTGAGGGTCATATTTGGATTCGTCTCACCCAGCTAATGGATTACAGAGACATCTTTGCATTAGCATCACCGTCCAAGATGAGACAATTAGAGTGCTCTAACAGCACCTGTCCTTTTTTCGCAGGATGCACAGCTTTTAAGCCTTCTCTCCACCCCCTCAAGATATAACATGAACAGCCAAGGTCTGATTTGATATCATTATCTGTATGTGCAGCTCTCTGGCATCCAGCGTAGAAAGCGGTCTAACAAATCTCCCATTAGGCAACCTGTTTAAAAACACACTGCCATACACTGGTAGAAAAGCTTTTTTGTCTATAGGTTTTGACAGAATGTTTTATGGTACATGTCAGATTAGTCATCTTTTTTTCCAGATGCAGCCCTGAAACTGTAGAAGCAATTAAACTGCTTTCTTTGTCTTGAAGTCTGTCTCTGTCTAGGGCACACTGTCCTCAGATGGTGTTACAAGAAATCCGATGAGGTGCAGTTGGACAGTGGTTGGTTTCGAGCTTGAGAGTTTATAAAACTGCTGATAGCATCATGCTATTGGATTGTAAACAAGACGATCAGTAAATGATAATGAACCCTTAAAGGTTTAATTGACAAATCGCTTTCCTGTTTACCATGCAACATAACTGTGTAAGACGTTATCATTGTGTTCCAGTGTAGGGTTGTTCGGATGTACAGCATATATCATGCAATAGTATAATAAACGTGTTAAGGGTAGAGAACTATACTGTGATGTATATCCTGATACATTCTAGCCCAGTATCTTCTCTAGGCATTTCTTTACCATAGTGACCAATATGGCATGAATTCAAAACTTAATTTTTCTTTCATATTACTTTAATTTTGCAGGCCATTGGTTGTTTTCTGATTGTGTCCACAACATATGTCTGAATCAGCCTTGAATTATAGTGGTCCTAACACAATAATGACAGCAGACTTAGTTACATGATTTATGAATCCGTTTCCCAGCTATGTAAGGGAGGGATGGACAGCCAGATGGATTGATGAACAGTTGAAGGAGAACTCGAAAATGGCTTAAGGGTAGGATTGACTAGGCTAGGGCAATGGAGGGAGGGGAAGGTGTTTTGATTGGCGGAAGGCGTGTGTGTGGCTGCTGTCAGCCGTAATGAGATGATTGGAGTGGGATGAATGAATGAATGAAGCATTTTTACAGCGCTTTTCTTATGTACTACTGTACACCCAAAGCACTTTACAATCTTCACATGAGACCACATGGGCAAGCTGAAGGAATGATGCTGTTGAGGAGGGGAGAAAATCATCTTTACAGTCTTCACATGAGATCACATGGGATCACAAACTGAAGCAATGATGCTGTTGAGGAGAGGAAATCAAAGTCAGATAAATGTCAAGAGCTGAGAATTGACAAGAAGAAATGAGAATTGTGTGCTGCAGTCTGTTATGGAGACAATTATATTTCTACATGTGAGTAAATGTACTCACGTGAGCCACCTTGTTTCCTTATATATTGATTTGAAAATAATTAAGTAATACAAGGGATTTTGTTTGTTCATTTTTTGCACCACCTGAATTGCACCTGTCTGTCAAATGGAGATGAAGTGTCAATCACACGACTTCAGACTCAGTGACTCCCTCCTTTGGGAATATATGAGTGGCATGTGGATGTCACGATCAGTGTAGCGAGGTAAGAGGAATAAATTGGGTGAATGAAAGCAGACAGTGGAGAGGTATAGATGCTCCAATTAGACAGATTGTAAAGACATCGAGGTGAAACAATCCTCATTGTGATTTGATTACAGGCTGTGGATATAGAGCCAAGCAGGGAGAAATTTGACTCTTGGATGCTGCTCAAAGTTTAGTTTGTGGTTGGTGTTATGTAAAACAGAAAAAAAAAGCTAATCAAATTACTGGGGTCTAAATCAAGATACATGTAATAATACCAATACCAGACAGTTCAATATTCTTAACCTCTTTTTATTGGCATTAACAATGAAACAGTACTTTGCATTAGTGCTAATGTGACTTTGGATGTTTTCAGGCCCTGAACATGGCAGAGCCGTTCCAGTTTTGGGAGCCCTTCTTACTGGCTGGGGCCTATTGCTCGCTTGCACTCATTATTATTTTTCTCCACATGCCTCTCAGAAATGTTGTTTACAGCTAAAACAATAAAGCCTTCATTCATGAGCAACCCCAAATCATAGGTCAACTCATCATAGGGCAACAGCTCCACAGGCCTCTGTATGATCTGTTGCATTTGATCATACAATTGCCTTAAAGGGCTCTTAAAAGAGTGAGTCCTTTGGAGTTGTCTGGGAGGGCACTTAAGCAAAAAGTTAACATTTCACAATTGATTTTGAAGCACAGGGCCCCAAGATAGCTGGGTCTTGGGTACAGCGGTTTGGACAGATTTGACACTGTGCAGATTTTACTACAGTAACTCAGTGTTTTGAGAGACCTGTTACACCATTAAAGACCTGCATCAATCATGCACTTCTTCAACTCTCCCACTTGCTCTTGTTTCAGCATAGTGTGTGAGCTCTAAATATGGATCAGCTACCTTGGCTTTCTGAACTGTAATCTAGATAAACTCAAGAACATACTATTGTAGAACAGTCACTTGATGATATAAGCTGAACATAAGTAATGTTTAGTTCCTAACACTGGAGTAATTTGTAATGAACTGTCAGATGGGTTTTCAATCAAGTTAAAAGCCCATCCAACTGAGCTGCGCTTTGGGTAACTGACAATATCTGTGCATATAATTGTTTTGCATTTTGCGCCAGTGCTGAATAAGGACGTGAAAGATTTAGTACTTAAAATATCTTTAAGTGCTTGAAAAGCTGTTTAATTTGATAAAGTATATTCAATCAGGAATTAGTACCTCTATGATAGTCATATGTAGCCTCATTGACTCCATTGAGATATTTTCGCCTCTATTTGCTCGTTGTGTGACATCGCAAAGTTTTTATTAGTCTCAGCACAAGATAGATCATTACACCATATGCAAGATATCCAATACTGGCACCTATTCCTGAATTTAAACATTTCAACCAAATAGGGAATTGACCTGCATCTCAGAACTGCATTTTGCTTAATTTTCAGTGTGCAATGGCATGACTTTGCCCCTTACACAAATCAATGTGTGACCTTTCATTGCTGCAGTGCAAGGGGTGATTATTTTTCCTAGCTTGCCAAAAGATACATTTATCACCCTCTAATCCAGTTTAACCTATAATCAAACACCATCAGCTCAATGGGTCTCATAAGTTCAAGTATTATAAGTCAACACCTTTTCATTGACATTCCCCAACCACTTCATGCCCCAGCAGCTTTATTGGACAATATGCTGTGTACCACCTCCCTCATCCCTATAAAAAGATGTGATTTGTATGCCAACTGGCCGTGCGGGTGATTTTGAAAGGAAACAGACCTTGCTTTGAAAGTACACCCTGTGACTTGTTGACCCAAGTAATATAGCTATCTTGTTAATTGTATTGCAGGGTAGAGGGCAAATAGATATCCACTTAATGAAACCCATAGTTTGAATTCTTAAAAGTGTTTGTCTTATATTTTCCACAAGTAAAAATTGGGGTGGCTAAAGCTGAAGGAGAACAGACATAAAACCTCTTTCTCTACAGAGTGAAAAAGCATTTACTCCTGAAGTGTGGCTCAGTGTTATCACAAAGCAGTTGCGTAGGGTTCATCATGATAACAAGAAAAATCTCTTCAGCTGTTTTTTGGGGTATTTAATGCAAATGAACAAACCCAAGAGCATCAGTTTCTACTTCTTTACATTTATGGTTTATACTTAGGTATGAATGTACAATCTCTAGGACCACTTTAATAAAGCACATGCAGTATTTACACTACCATCTATGACATCTACAATAGTCACCATTACAATAAATAAGAATAAATTATTCCTCCTTAAGGTACTGTACAATTAATACACTTAAGTTCATTACTGCTTTGGATTAGTGTTTTCCCTTTTTAACGATTCTTTACCTGATGAGGATATTTTCCTAAAATTGGCCCAGTAGCTCATTCCACATCCTCTGATGAGAGGCATTTTTGCCTGACCTCTGTCTCCTCAAAAGTCACCTTTTTGTTCCTTTTTGGGTCAATCCATGAGTTGTGGATGACCACATTATTAGGCATAGGCTCAGCCTCTACAACTGACACAACACGCTTCTTCATTTTACTCTTTAGAACCTTTTGAAATTTCTGCCGAGTGAAGGCATAGAGCAACGGGTGAAAAATGGTGGTTCCATAAGCCATGACCAGGAAGCCCAGTCTGAGACGCACAGTGAAGTTGCTCGGCCCTGCACTCAGGATAACCGTGTTGAGCACGGTGATGGGTGTCCAGCAAAGCAGGAAGGTGGAGATGATAAGAAGTGACATGCGAAAAACCCTCTTTTGCCGCTCACGGCGTTCCCTGTGCCGTTTGACTGCCCTGCGGAGGGCTATGATCACAGACACCGAGGTACGCATACCCAATGGTGGATTCCTGCCTGCACTGCTCTGCGAGGCATCGGTGGACTCTGGCTGAGTGGAAGTCATGGAGATGGTCTTTTTCTTTCTTGGTTTCTTCTTGGGTGCCGAATGGAAACGTGTGCCAATACGGATGTTGAGTGCCTGCAGAATCTTGTAGTAAGTAACCAGCATGACCACAGCAGTGAAAAAGAAGATTGGAATCTGTGCCAACAGGTGATAGTAGAGTCCCAATTCACTGTAGTAATGGTTTGAAGGTTCTTCCCCCTCTGTCTGATTCCTTTCGTTACCTGCTTGGCTAAAGAAACCCTCTTCTATAAAGGGTACCAGAAAGCTGAGGAATGATAGAGCCCAAATGAACCCTAATAGGGCCACTGCACGTCCCATTGTGAGTACTCGATTTGCAGGCCGAACTGAGATATCATAGCGGTCTAGTGTGATGGCCAGGACATTGGCAGCAGTAGCGACGCTAGCAAAGGACACACAAGCCTCGTGGAAGCAGCAAAGGAGTGCATTATTTCCCTCCAGTGGTAATAGCACCACCACAATCGTAAGTGGGATGCAACCCACACACACTAGAACGTCCAGCACATGAAGGTTCATGGTTACAATGTTGCTGACAGAACTCACCAGGTTTGACTTCATACAATAGAGAGCCAGAACAGTCAGGTTGCTACTGAGACCCAGCACAATCTCCAACATGAGGAAACCTGTTAGAGACACCTGGAAGCTGACAGGGTAAGGAGTGTCCAGGTCCATTTCGAAGTCAAGAGGTTCAACGTTATCGAGGACAGTGAAGTTGCTCATGATGGCCTGGAATCCCAGCACAGGAGGGGTATGCATTCTCCTACACATGCAAAAAAAATTAAAGTGGCTGTTTTAACATGTCTGCTGGGTCAATGTATTGTTAACACAGCAAGCTTTTACCAGAAATTAGCTGTTGTTTAGATGCTACAGGTTTGTCTGAGAAGCATTTCTATCGCATGCTACTGAGTGTTTACGCCAAAACTGTTTAGCTGTTTAGTACAACTTACCCAAAATCTAGCTGTCAAATAACAAAAATGTGAATGTACCATAATTAAAAAAGAACCTAAAAAGGAAGAGACATTGATATGCAATACATGTGCACATAAAATATGTGCATAGACTAACGAAACTCACCCCTCCCTTGTATTCACTGTCCTTGTTAGGAGCTTGTGTAGCAAATGCAACCAACGTGCTGATGTGTTGGCAAGATGTCATAGACGCCAACCATACTCCAACACCTCTTTTATCTCGGCAGTGTCCTTTGCTCCTTCAACGGCATTCTGTTACGTGCCTGCTCCGTTGTGGGCTTGCTTTTTTTTTTAGTTTTTCTGAAAAAAGTGATTTCAAATGACCTAAGATTTAACAAATGCTGCAGCAAAGGCTGTCATCAGCCCCAGCATGGTACTGACTGAACAAGTGATGACCCCCCGGATGAACACCTCTCTGTAGGGTTGATTAAACGCAGTCCAAACAGCTCATACCTCATTCCCTCGCATCCTTAGATTTCTGTGGGAGGATGTGGGAGATGGAAACACTCTCTGCTCTTCCTTTTTTTCAGAGCGTGGGAAGGGTTTGTGCATTGTAATATCCACGTGGTTTTGACATGAAAGCTGTGTTGTATTCAGGCTTGTCATTAGCCTTTTGTCCTTTGTATTGGCAAAACAGATCTTGCAGAATTGATCAGGGACAGCACCATGTCCCATCCTCAGTGATTATTCCAAGACTTTGTGAACCACAAGCAGAAATGCATCTCCTTCAGTGTGACGGGTTAGGAGTGGCATTCTCTCGTCACCATAAAACAAAAGTTGCACCCTCTCCCTGCTGAGTCCACGGCCCCTTGTATTCCACCTGAGTAAATCACACCCCCACTTGCTGTGCCACAGTACAGCTCCAGGAGACCAGTCAGGTAGACAGCGGTACACAGTAATCGCAACAAGGTCACAGGTTTCCAGAGGGAAGGAGGTAGTCAAGCCGGTGCACTGTGTGGCATATATTTACCCTCTCTTTTTGGTGTATATGTGGGACACCAGAACAGGAGCTCCATCCTCAGTAGTTTCACTCTCTGGCTGCTGGTAGGTGCAAAAAAAGTAAGAGTTAGAATTATTTTGTTGTCTTTCTACCAGAGTCATGACCTTGAAAATCTCTACAGGATAGTGGCATCTTCATATAAGCCATTTTACGGTAACTCTTGTTCTATTATAAAACGTGCATGTTTTTTTGTCCATAAATATAATGGAGAGACCTCGCAGAGATTGCGAACCCCAGTCAGTCAACTTTTTATGTCTTTGATGGTGTCTCTGGTGTAATAATTTGGTCGAAAAGCTTTATGCCCAATAGAAACTCATTAAACAGTGACTGTGAGTGGTTGTTTGCAAAGCGAGCTGCAGTACTCCCACACTATGCTTACAAGGGCTATACTCCATATATCATACATCTCCAAGCATCTCTTACTCTTCATCTCCAAGCATCTCTGTTTTTTTTTTTAAGCTAGAAGGCAGCTTTTCAGCACTAGACAGAAGCTGTAATGGCGACAAGAGTGCTCAAATCATCTTCCCCTTACGAGGATAATGGGTTGTATGGGTTTCGATTGCTCAGTTTTGCTCTTTCCACATACATTAATTGAGTTAAATGTGTCAGTTACTGTGTTGGCCACTGGAGGAACCACATAAAAGCATGCATCTTTTTTCCACAATGTAAGTGTAAAAGCTGTTTTTTTTCAACAACAAAAAAATCTTTCTGTCCACAGTATAGAAGCTAACTGCTCTGAATTTAAAACATGCTGCCATGAATTTAAAACATGCTGCCATGTAAATTTGCTCATGTTTGGTATTAACCCTGTACAGTATTTCCTGTATTTTAAAAAGTAAAAGTTGTCAGCTTTAAACAGATCTCTAAAGTTATCGCTTGTATGAAATAGCATGCATTCCCTTTAGCAGATGCTCTAGTTGTGAGAGTACAGAAACCTGAAGCTTTTTACCTCTAGTTGCTGCCATAAGAGCGAGTGACCTGGTAGCCCATATATTTCCCAGTTTGAGTAAACCCATGCCAGGACGAGTGATAAAGGACATGCTTGTCTGAAGGGATGAGTCTGCCTGTCTTCCTCTATCTGCCTTTCTCTGAGCACTCCGCGCCTGTCAAAGGGGGGCAGGGAAGTCAGATGTTGTAGGATGTAGTGTCATGCATCTTGCTTGGAGATCTGCTCCTCTCCTCCTCCCTTGTTCCTTCCCTCTCAGTCTTTCTCTCTCTTACCATCCCTACACTCAGCGCTTTCAAAATGCCCTACCTACTCATTTCTCTCCTCCTCCTCTTCTCTCTCTCTCTCTCTCTCTCTCTCTCTCTTCCCTCCTACCTCCCCTCATCGCTCTCGCTTTCCCTCCCCCTTCTTTTGCTGTGGTTTATAACACTTCTCTGGTTCCCGATTGGTCTCGTGTAATAGTTGTAACCCTTTCTTTTCCTGTTGCTCAAATAGGGCTTACACCAACAGGTGAATTTTACTATCTTTATTGACATTGACAAAAATACTGTCTACCTTCCTAACTTTTAATTTTTGTTCCTAAATTCTTCATACATCCACAGTTTTGGAGTGAGTAAATAAACAAAGGATATAAAACATTTTAAAATAGCCCTCAGCAAGGATAAGTGAGTTCGCTTGCAAAGCAAGGGCTCCATCTGAGTCTTCATAATGCAAACATGACAAACCTCGCATGAAGCGTGATTTAGGTTAAGTCTTTTTTGCTGTACATGTGTGGGCGTGTTGGTGAACACTGATGTGAAGAGAAGGAATGGGCTAATTATGGTACATCATTTTCTCACCAAATTAAAAACAAATAAAAAATATCACAAAAAAGCCTTCAAATTACCAAGCTGAACGTATCCGTAAATATTCAAGGTGGACATTAATATTTAAACTTTTTATTCAGACCCTTTCCCAAGACAGTTCTCGGTAGATACCCAAGCGAGAGAGAGAATCTGTGTTAATATTTTTTTATATTTTTAGACAGGTCCTTGAGCTAATGTCCCAAAGCGTTATTTCCCTCGATTCCAAAAGCTGATGTCTCATTTGGCATTTGTTGTGTCTGTCAGTAAGGACCACTCTCTTTGTCGTTATCTCTCTATTGTTGTATAAACTGCCCTATTGAGTGTGTTTGTGTGATTCTAGCTTGATAATGCTGCTGTGACTGATGCTCATTGAGTGGAAGCAGAACTCCAGAAGCCCTGGGTGAATTAACTTGTGCTTAGCAACCGCAGGTTCCAGGAGCGGAAGGTAAGACGCCAGGTGCCAGCTCACTGGAAGAGGCATGAGAGATGGATAGTTGTGTAAAATCTACGCCTCTGCTCCCTGGAGCAACCTCCTAGAAGCAAGCGTGCCCACTTGGTCTCTGGCACGACCCTCTGGGATTCTGCCTTGCAGTTTGCCGCTTCTCATCTGGCTGAATCCCTTCCATATATTTGGGGTCTTTTTTTAAATAGTTATTACATTTCTGTCCTCAAATTGTATATATTTAAAGCATAAGCCATTTATTAATTAATGGTTTTAATATTTTCTATCAACTTATAAGGACAGTTTAACTGATGACACAATTTTTATTTAAAGGTGCTCACCCTTGTCCTTACACTTTCTTTTGGGGGTCCATACTGTGAAAGTCGGGTTTGGAACAGCATTAGTGTGAGTAATTTTCTTTTTTGGGTGAACTATCCATTATCGAATTTGATGAGTGGATTCAGGTATGTCAGTTTTTTGACAACAGCTTTGAATGTAGGCCATCCAATCAGATTTTAGAGCCGTCTTAATGTGTGAGCTGTGGGCCGTACCTCTTTTTCTGGTTCAGTTTTAAACCCTATCCCTCTCTATCCTCTCTGGCTCTGTTACATCTCATCCAGAGCCATGTGTCAGGTAGGACAGGTCAGAAAACTTTATCTGAATGTGGTTTGCTATCCCTAGGCAGTTCTCCAGTATCTGTTATTACATTTAAGATATGCTGTTCCTTTTTTATTGTTACATGTTGTTAACTTTAACAAATACATTTGACCAGAAGCTTAAAGGAAACAGCAACCAAAAACCGAAGCCAAACAGGAAATTCTGGTTGGCCTAGTGTTATATTTTGTTGTCTCAATACTCCTCTGAGACCCGGGAGCTGTTCTTGGTCACATTCCCAGTGTCTCCAAGGGCTCTTTTGCATGTGGACTTGAGACTGACCAAATGCAGATGACAGACCCAGTGGTCAAAGTCGCCTCTGGCAGTCCACAGTCCCCAAAGACCCTACAGCTGTTCCGTCATGGCCGAGCGTGATAAATGCACATCTGTTGAGCTGGGGCTAAGTGGAACTAAACAAGTTTACCACTGCACTTCAGCGAGATGAATTTGGGGCACATGACTGAACTGATTTTGGAGCATTCAAAGGCCTAGAATATGATACAAGCAAATGCAAAGAAATTTTAGATGCTTTTACGGCATATATATTTTGTATAACCATCCGTATCAATTCCATTGGTTAGAGTGCTTGAACATCGGTTTAATCAAGCACTCTTACAACCAATGGAATTGATACAGATGGTTATAGAAAATATAGTGCAATCTCAGAGGTGTTAGATTGTGTTTTTCAGTGCTCATTATCAGAGTTATTATAAACGATACTAGTGGTCGCTAGATGATTCTTTTTTTATAGACCGCTTCAAATGTAGTGGAAGAGACTGTGGGAAATGAGATTGTGCTGTATTTAGCAGATTTCAGAGGCTTTAGTTGTATAAACAGTGTCACGTCCCCTCAGCTTCAGCGGGACCAACACGTCATCCTGTGACGCAAGGTTACAGTGTTAATGTGAGTCTGGATCCCCCACATCGTGTTTTCATGGCAGCAGATTAGCAGGGACACCCTGACTGTGAACTTCTGCTTACTGCGTATGTTGGTTCAGCTTTGCTTAGCCATCCCATAGGGATTCTGTCCAATCCCAACAAAGCATTCCGAGTTCATTCACTTCCTGCCACAGTCCATAGGGCTGTGTTGTTACGTGTTTTGTTGGCCCGGGGGAGGGGATGCATGGGAAAACGCCATCCCATATGCACAGGATGACCTTCAAAAAGCTCTATCGCCTCCCTGATAATCTGATCTGTTTCAAGGACAGAATCACTTTGATTTGTTATTATGTAACATGCTAATGAAACTAATATTACTGATATTTAGTGATTGGTTAATGCTGAAAGGGAAGATATTTGACATATGTAGGACAGCCTTTTCTTTTTCTTTTTTTTTGCTATAAGCACTATACATAGACACACGGGCAACAATTCATATGTTTGTTGAAACTAAAAACAAATTGCACACATCTTACTGAAAGCCTGTATCCTAATACTTTTTCTGCAATTTTAGGTGCTTCTTGTGTAAGCAGCTCATTTTCAACCTTACCTGGGTTTAATGTTCAGACAACACCACACAAAATGACGTGCAGAGTAAAAAATAGATATTCTCTATGCTGTCGCAAATATTTTACTTTTGCAATAAATGTGATATTGTTGTGGGAAATATTGATGGTATGGTAATATAGTGGCATCCCCATAATATTATTGAATAAAATAAAAATCAGAAGTTTAACAATATGAACTCTAATAAACCATTAAGTATAGTTACGTTTTAACAGAATATTTAGTCTCTCTTCTCCATTTTTCTTTCCTAGCTCCAAACCACATTTACAGTATCATTAGTGTTAGTGGCAGCAGTGGTTTACCTCTGTAGTTAGTTAACTTGAAGTCTAGAATGTGTTAATGAAGTATAGAATGTGTTATTGAAGTATAGAATGTGTTATTGAAGTATAGAAGGGTATCTTGAACGCCTGTCTGAAAGAGCCTAGCTCATTTTTCCAGTTGGTCAGATTGATGCGCGAGGACAATGCCTGTACTTTGGATGTGATTTCAGTGTGTAAGTAGTGATTCTATCAAGAAGCTGCTGGAGCGTTTTATTCACTGTCTTGTCACTTCTGA
Source organism: Rhinichthys osculus (assembly GCA_029959095.1). Classification (NCBI taxonomy): domain Eukaryota; kingdom Metazoa; phylum Chordata; class Actinopteri; order Cypriniformes; family Leuciscidae; genus Rhinichthys; species Rhinichthys osculus. Next base: position 40,514,817 of record JARWKJ010000013.1, on the reverse strand, counting down.
CCAACTGAATTGTTTGTTTCCTCACCCGTCAAGTATCACAGCAATGAAGTGTCCAGGTGAAAGGAGACATTGGGTCAGGTGGGAGAATAAGAAGTCATTTGACAGAGAAATGATTCAAGCTTGTTTTCAGGCTAAGTAACGTGCTATGGTGCTCTCCCGTCCCTGATTCCAGAAATATCTGTAGGCTGTTCTTATGACCAGTTTGTCATGCGCCACTGTGCAGGTCATATAGTATTGACCATTTGATCAAAGTCTGTTTTGAAAATGGTTTCCTCCACTGCTGTCGGGGTGTGATGCATGATGTCTTAAAATTAGGACTGGCAAACAATTAATCATGATTAATCGCATCCAAAATAAAAGTTTGTGTTTACATAATATATGTGTGTGTACTGTGTATAATTATTTTTAATACATAAATACCCACACATGCATGTGTATTTAAGAAATATTTGCATGTATATACTGTATATAGACTGAATGTAGCCTATATATAATGTATATTTTATATAAATATAAACATTTTATATATAAATAACATATTTTTCTGAAATATATACTTGTGTGCATTTATATACAAAATAATTATACACAGTACACACATATATTATGTAAACACAAACTTTTATTGTGGATGCGATTTAATCGCGATTAATCTTTTGACAGCCCTACTTAAAATGCGATAAGTTTCTTTCATTAGTCAACGTTTGATGTTCTTTTAGTTTGATTATCCAGATGTTTTGGCACTGCAAATGTTTTCTTTTGTATTTTTCTTTTATTTAATTTACACTGAAAACAAAGCACAGTTTGATTTCTTTTGAGCTTGTCTTTTGGTGATGAGTTTTTTAATTCAAGTGATTTTGAACCTAGTATTGTGTTTTCGTTTGACATTTTCATGCTTTCTTGGAATTTCAGAGATGACTCAGTCTACACTTACAGCAATTACTTTTTTTCACTTTTGTTTTAATCTCAAACAAATTGAGTGCCCCGCTTTGCAGGAATGACCTCCTCAGACAGACCCCATATTGAATTTCAACTAATGTTCCTTATTTTTCTCTTTTTTTCCACTGTAATAGGGAAAAAATTGGTTTCCAAGGTTACAGTTAGAATCGTTTTACACTATATTGCATGCTGCACCTTCTCTCTGTGGAGTGGCTGTTGTGCTTCATTCCAGATAAATGCAGGTAATAACTGTGATTGATGCTGAGCCAATGGATCTCTAGTGCTTCTACAAAAAAGAAAGACCTGCGAAGAGCCAACACACTGTCACACAAGCGTCTTTTTGTGCAACAGCAGACTTTTTCTTTTCCGAAACTACAAGAACTGTCAAGGGTCAAGATCTGTGATTGAACAAGCATCTATGCCCCTCCCCCGACCTGCCCTCTGACCTTCATGACCCCAGCATGATTTGATTTTGGGAGAGGGGAGCATTGTCTGTGCTAAATGTAATACTAATGTATTCCTACTGCACAGTGCACCATATGTACTGTATTCCTTGCGTTTTTAAAGGGATACTGTACCCCCCCCCCCCCCCCCCCCCCCCAAAAAAATTCTCATTTTTTACTGACCCACATGCCATCTCAAATGTATATGACTTCCTTTCTTCAGATTAACACAAACAACGATGGGTGTGAGTGAGAAAAAAATACTGAAGCTTCTTAAGCGAGAAGTGACGCGAAAAAACACCGGACCGGCACATCTTGCGCAAGCTTAAAGGGATACTCCACTTTTTTTGGAAATAGACTCATTTTACAACTCCCCCAGAGTTAAACTGTTGAGTTTTACCGTTTTTGAATCCATTCAGCCGATCTCCGGTTCTGGCGGTACCACTTTTAGCATAGCTTAGCATACATCATTGAAGTGGACAAGACCATTAGCATTTCTCAAAAAAAAATGACCAAAGTGTTTCGATATTTTTCCTATTTAAAACTTGACTCTTCTGTAGTTACATCGTGCACTAAGACCGACGGAAAATGTAAAGTTGCGATTTTCTAGGCTGATATGGCTAGGAACTATACTCGCATTCCTGCGTAGTAATCAAGAAACTTCACTGCCGTAACATGAGTGCAGCAGGCGTAATGATATGACGCAGCGCCTGAAAATAGTCCCCAGCTCGGTAACTTCCAACGTGACCGGGACTAAGTGCCTGGGGGAGTTGTAAAATAAATCTATTTCCAAAAAAGTGGAGTATCCCTTTAACAACACATTTACATCACACTTCACATCACAACGTGTGGACGTAGTGCTTTACAACTCTCTCGTGAACTTGTGTATGACAGTTGGCCGGGAATGATTGTTTCTATTTAAAGTTTTAAATATTTGTATTTTTCTTACACGCACCTATCGTTTCACTTTTGAAGAAATTGATTGGGGTCATATGGATTATGTGAAATGTAAAACTTTATAACAACTATTAAAGCGTATTGCGATTAATTAAATAGAAGATTCACTAAAGTGTTCTGTTCGTTCATCAACTAAAAATGACTGACTAAAAAGATTGATTCTTCGAATTTAAGAATTGATATTCCTTCATAAAAATAAGCGATTAAAAAATAGGAAAGAGGTATTTTTACCCAGCCATATTTTGATCTCATATTAATATGGATCATGTGAAACAAAAATGCAGAATAAATCAATTAGACTACTATAATAAGCAGAGATTTATTGTAATGCTTTGTCTGCATTAGGAGGAAAACAATTACATAAAAAGGAAAAAAAGTAGAATGACTTATGTTTAAAGATCAGTGTTGCACTTTTACTAAATAATACTGTGCAGGGAAAATTTAGCGATTACGATTAAGTGAAAAAAAAAAAAAAACTTAAGAGCAGAAGTTAAGGAAAACTAAATGTAAAGTTGGGAGAATTATGGTTTGCAAAATTATGGATGTTCTTAGGTGTTGCAATATTAATTGAAAGGGTTATTATTCTGTTGTGTACTTTGCATATTAATATCACAAGTTGGAAAACCAAGGTTAAATGAATGGAAATGCAGGAAAAAAGATAATTTGTGAGGGCAACCAAATTGATATTTACAACCCCTGGATGTCGATTTAAGTTCCTCAAATGAGGACGACAAAGATGATTGATGAGCCAGAGGAGACCTTCTACAATGCACAAAGTGTCTGGATCGAAGAAAAAGTCTACACCGCAAGAAAACTTTTAATTGTATAATGGATTTTTATGTTTGACATATTTTACATAACTGTGACAATGACAGGCAATGCTGAACCAAATGTATACACACACTTTTAACACTGTCTTATTCTTGGTTTAATTTTGAGTAGGGAGAATTCCGAGTCTTTTACTCTTTTCATTGAAAGAAAAAACAACTGAAAGAAAATGGAGAGAGATGTTTGGCTCGAATGCTCCTCCGGAGTATGGTGGCATAATTCAGTCATTGTAAAGGATGGGTGACATGATTAAGTCACTAGGTAGCATAACTGAGGGGGCTGGATTTTGAAACTACACTCTGGAAAAGGATAGTGAATGTGGGGCTTAGATAAGCCCCAGAGGAGGGAATGTTGAAGATTTTATTATTTAGAAAACAAGTAATTTAGCCTTATAAGAATACACAATTATTTATTGTATGAGTCCTCTAAACGGACTCTGTCTAGGTGACTTTGAAAGCTGCAAGACCTTCTGTAAAAAGACCCTGAATGTCAATTCTATTCTGAGAAGTCACATGGTACAAGACCTTCACCCAAAACTATCTATAAGTGTATGACCATCTTTGGAAAAGGATGTATGTATATATGTGAGAAGCTGGGCACTGATCAGGAGTGATCGCCTGCAGGAGGAAGGGATCTCCTGCTGGAGGGAGTGATCCCCTGCAGGAGATGCTCGGCTTTGTTTGTTAATAAAGTCTAATATTTCTGGCATCAAAGATCTCTGCAAAGTTATTTTACAGAACAATTGAAACCACTTCAATTACCGTTGTGTTCACTTTATATAGTCTCACAGAAATGATTGATCTTTGTGTTCATCTAAAGAAATTAAGTCTAATACATCTGGGATGGTAAATGATGGGAGCAAGTGATGTCCAGTTACTGTTATCTCAGAAATAAACATTGGGTTATTTTGCACCCTTTATTGTGTAAAGACGACTTTAAGCGTACACGTGTAAAAGCCGGGACACACCAAGATGAGGGTCGGCCGTCGGGCAATGTCAGGCCATTTTTGAGCAACGGTCAGCTTCGTTTTTCTGGTGTGTTCTGTGTTGTTGGAGGCAGTCAGGTTTTTCTGGGCCGATTCAGCATGTTGGATGCAGAAATCTGATTGGCTGTTAAGTTTAGCGAACGAGTTAGTGCACGGGAATAAAAGCGAAAGTGATGAAAGCAATCAAAGAAGTACAAGGCGGTACAGACAGAAGGCTGTTAAAATTTTACGTCATCTTACCTACACAAATATTTTCATAATAACATGAGCCGACTGGAATAAATAAAGTGATCGGCATTATTGATATTCAAAATCGTAAGCAAGTACTCCTCTGTTTACGGTTTTTATATCTGCAGTCCTAGTTTCGGTTTCTCTTTTTGAATGACCAAAATAGACTATTATTGATACTTGATAATATAGACAGATATTGCTAGTTGACAATCGCTTGTGGTACTTTTGGTGTGTTAAAGTGCAGCTTTTTGGCCGAGACAAGAGGCAAAAACACAGTCGGCTTTCGTCGCCACTAGTGTGACATCGGCTTGGTGTGTCCCAGGCTTAAGTATGAGTAGTAGATTACAGAGTAGAGTGATGTCCCTTATTTGAAGAATGCAGCATGTGCATGTTGCTGTTGCTGTTTAATAACCACAAAAGGCCCCATTGCATTTTTAATTAATTTAATTGTGCAGCCCTAGTAGCATGCCATTCCGAACATAGCCCGAGTTACAGAATCATCATGTCATATTAAATCCCTGCATCCATTTGTCCTTTTACAACCTGCATGCAACAGTTTCAGCTCTAGTTATCAAAAGTGCAATTATAGAATGCTAATTGAGAGTCCCCCTACAGTATTGAGGGTTTCTTCTAGGACAATGTAATCCATTGTTGTGCTCTGGCAGTGTGAAGCAGGAGAGGGTGAAAATGAGGTGAAATGAAACTGCGCTGCGACACAGAGACTTCTGCCAGGGATCGTTGATTTTAGTCTGGCTTTGGGCCTACCTGCACGAACAGGAGCCAAAGACTCCCCCTGCTTTCCTGTGTAGAAGCCACCTGTTTCATACAGCTCTCCAGATTTTAAACCACAAACTCAAGGTCGCTTCAAAGCATCTGGGTGTTACAGTATGGAGTCATTTCCTCAGCAAGATATCTGACCTCTTCTAATGAGACAGCTCTGGGTTCTTTATGATATCTTTGTTAGCAGTCTGCAAATTGAGTCACAGAGTCGTCAGATGGTGTGTGCCCTCAGAAGGCGCTAATGAGTGGATCTATGTAGTGACATTGTTCTGCTTGGTGCCACTGTATCCGTATCAGTCAGCATCTCTGACTCATAGGCTGTCTGTTCAGAGGCCTGTTCAGTATGGCACCCTGTGTTTAGAGATGCTGTTTCTTTCCCTTCTCATTTACTTGCAAGAATCTTAAACTCTTTAAAGTTCACAGTGTGGATGCTCTTGTGCATAATATGCTGCTTGCATAAAACAATTGTGTATTTGTTAGAGATGTGCACAACTACAATTTCAAAATCTACTTCTCCGAATGGTTAATTGACCCGTATGGATTAATTTTTTCTGTGCAGCACAAATGATGATGTTTTAAAGTGTGTTTTTGTCCATTCAATGGGGTACAATGTTGATAGTGTACCTTCAAAGAGGCTCTATTATAAACTCTTAGGCTCCGTCCACACTACTGCGTTTTCGTTTAAAAAGGGAGACCTTTTGCTACGTTTGCACCTCCCGTCCACACTAAAACGGCAAAAACGGAGACCCAAAACGGAGAAGTTTAGAAACGCTACCGATCCGTTTTTCGTTTTTAATCTCCGGAGGGCGTTTTAGTGTAGACGGGTCAAAACGGAGGACTTTTGAAACGATGACGTAGTAGAGGCTCACGCTCGGCTCTATGATTGGGTGTCATCAGTCATGGCGTATATCTTTGCTAGCAGCTGTTGTACAAGTAAATTCTGCATTTTACAGCGCTATAACTGCCTACATGCGCCGGAGTCAAGCTATTATTCGAGTGATCTGTGACAATTCCCGTGTGCAGCGGCGGCGTTGACCGTACATGGAGCGTCGTTTTGGGGTTAACCCAGAGCATGGTGGGATAATTTTATCAATGAAATTGTGTTTACACCGGCACGCGCATGCCCAGTGTTGGTGAATGGTCAAGTGATCCGCGTTTTCAGTCGTTTTAATGTGGACGGAGATCAATTCTAATACGCAGCTAAAACGCTGGTGTGGACGGAGATCGCATTTGTTTTAATTCTCTGTTTCTAAACTAAAACGCAGTAGAGTGGATGGGGCCTTAGAAGAAAAGGTTCTTTATAGAACCTTGAAGGGTTCTGTCAGGCGCTTCATATATAGAACCTTTAGGGGTTCCAATCATGGGATCATTTTAATAATTTAGTTTTAAGTTATTTTTAATTGCATTTTATGAATTAAACACCTCGTAAACATACTTTTTCACTTGAACGGCTGTGAATAACAGCTGTTCTCCCGTGTGGAATATTTTTAGGTGTATCTGGGACATTAAGCCTCCTCCACCTGTATCCCACATTATCCTAGTTGCTAGCCCTAGTTGATGTATTTATTCCAGAGCATGCTGCCGTCTAAATAAATGCTTTGCTCTTTTCGATGAGTTTAATCAGCCCTAAGTAGGAAGCTGCCAACATTAGCACAGTTTGAGTGCTTTCTGAAGCCTTTCTCATCGCTTCCAACAGTTTTGATATATTTCACGCTAAAAAAACTAAATCAAGCATAATTTCCACAGCCTGCTGCGATGATGGTTCGGGTAGCTTCCAGACACCCTACTTAGTGCAGACAATTGTGAATAAGACGGTTTGCATGCTAACGGGTTCCTAGGGGTGTGCAAACACGCTCATCCTCCATGTGACACGTTCCTGTTATCTATCACATAAACATATGGCTGTCCAAGTTTATGAAAAAAAAATGGTCCTATAAAACATTTGCCTGTACAATAAAATGGAATTATTTTAGTTTTAGTTGATTCCCCTTATTTTAACCACTAAAAAATGCTTTGAAAAAAAATTTAAAACAAAAATAATAGTGACTATTTTTTTCCCATTCCTTTCAGACTACCTTTCCCAAGGTGTTGATCTGTCAGGTATTGATGTCATAGAAAATGACCTGCTGTTCATCAGTCGAGCTCGTCTGGAGGTGGAGAACCAAGCCAAACGATTACTGGAACAGGGCATGGAAATTCAGGTAAGAATACCACAATGTCTTTGAGAAACAAAGTACAAAATGTGCCAATACTTAACTGGAGTTTTTTCATGACACTGAAAATGCAATGTAGTTTAAGGGGACACTACTACAAGTAGTTTGTCACTTGGCAGGCAGCAATTTCAAAGTTCTCCAACACCAAAAACCAGCAAAAGAACAAGCAATGCTGAAAATCCACTTGTGTTGTTTTATGAATTGTGGTCCAGCACATTTCAAATGCAATAATGAATGGAATTGAGTTTATGTGGAGTCTACATTTTCATTCAAGTATTTGCACTTAAAATGTGATGTCTAGCCTAACATTTCAACAGGATGAAACAAGTGCCAGTATTCTTTCTATCTCTCTATATCTCTCCCCCAGCATGTTTCTCTGTCACACACGATGTGCTCACACACAGCAGATGGGCCGCACTGGCCTTTTTTCCCCTGTCTACAGACACACAGCCATCAAACTGAACTGTCCACTCACATTTGAGAAATTCAGCTGCCACATGGAGCCATCTCAGGGGCTGAAAGATGAACAATATGTCCATTTTTCAATAAATTGCCATTTTAAATTGCCTCCACAAATAACCTACAGGATATGTTGCATATCATTATACAAATGCAGCTGTCACAGTCCTTTGTTTTGCTGATTGCGTCTCTACATTTTTCTTTCCTTTGATTGACAGTTTAATTTTTCAGCACGCTTTCTGGAGCAAATCAATGCAGAGCTCCAGTTGGAGATGGCAGGACTGTTGAAATACAGACTACAAGGTCAATAATTTATTGCTTTATGCATCTCTCATGGGCCATCAGGTGCCTTTGAAAGCATGAGCCTTTGAATGAATGAATGAGGCATTTATATAGCACGTTTCATATGTACTACTGTACACCCAAAGCACTTTACAATCATGTCGGGGTCTCTAGTGTGCAGCATCCACTTGGATGATGCGACGGTAGCCACAGTACAACTGCGCCAATGCGCTCACACAACACACCAGCTATAGGTGGAGAGAGGAGAGACAGTTGATAGAGGCAATTCAATGGAAGGGGATCATTAGGCAAGGGCCATTGGAGGTAATGTGGCCAGGACACCGGGGTTACACCCCTACTCTTTACGAGAAGTGCCATGGGATTTTTAATGACCACGGAGAGTCAGGACCTCGGTTTAACGTCTCATCCGAAGGACGGTGCTCTTTGACAGTATAATGTACCCATCAATCTACTGGGGCGTTAGGACCCACACAGAGCACAGTGTGAGCGCCACTGCTGGCCTCACTAACACCTCTTCCAGGAGCAACCTGGTTTCCTCAGGAGGTCTCCCATCCAGGTACTGACCAGGCTCAGCCCTGCTTAGCTTCAGTGGGCAACCAGTCTTGGGCTACAGGGGGATATGGCTGCTGGCGTGAAGGCTGCTATTTTGGGTGAAGTTGTGGATATGAACAGCCCATATCTGATGAGAGGTCCAGTCAGGAGAGTGTCATATAGGCTCTGTTTGCTCCTGCATCTTTAATGGTTTCCATTGCCGACCACTTGCTAAAATAAGCCTTCCAAAGCCTGCCTGTTGTATTCTTTTCTCTTTTTTATTTTTTAGCTCCAGGGGTTGAGTGTGTGATGGTCAGTCACCCCCATATATCTCAAGGTTATTGGCTGCAGACAACGTAATGGCATTGACCACTGCATGATCTCTTTACATTTAGATATTGCGTAATGGGGTCTATCTTTCAAAACCCAGTGCACTGCCTTTTTGGGGACATCATAGATCCCAGTGATCCTGAAACATGCTGTTTAGGTATTTTTGAAACACAGTCTCAGCATAATTATTTAATTTAATATCATGGGGTTTTTTTCCATTTAAACTTAGATTCAGCGCAAATCAGCTACTTCATCAGACTCGGTGGAAACAGATTTAGCTCTTGTTCACTTCAATTAAATTTATGCGAATGGCTATTCCAATCACAGTTCTTAGTACCATGCATCTCTAAGAAATTCTCTCTCTGCGGTCTCCCTACAACTTTTCGAATTATTTGCCTATTAGCATCTCATTATAAAACCAGGCGATGCAAGAGCCCCCCGACCTCTGTTCATGTATTTGTTGTTCTGGATCTTATCATGTAGTTCACTGCACTCCTCCATGGCCAGTCCTGCATCAGTATATTTAGAATTGTGTGGGTTACATAAGCCGCTATTCCTGAGCTCATGTGGAGAGATGGTCCTCTTCATTTCGCTCTTTTCTTCTAAACAAAAAAGACCTTCTTATGAATTTTAAGGAATTTTCTGGGTTTAATGCAAGTTAAGCTGTACCAACAGCATCTCTCTATCTCTCTATCTCTCTATCTATCTATCTATCTATCTATCTATCTATCTATCTATCTATCTATCTATCTATCTATCTATCTTTTTTACAATAATGCACAATAAAGTGTAAATTTATGGGGCAAGATATTTGTGCAGCACAAGTTAAATACATTTTTGTTGAAAAAAAAAATTTCCCCCAAGTATAAAGTTATCAATTTAACTGAGATGACATTAGTTTAATGGTTAAAAATTGCATAACGATACTTTTAAAATGGTGCGCATTTTAACATTCACTTCCATACAATCCTAATGAAATCAACATCAACAATGAAATCAAAAATATTGACTTCCACATATTTTTCAGATTAACTTGTATTGATCCCGGAACATTCCTTTTAGCACACAAGACAATTTCATTAGCGTTGCAAGAAGTACTGTGCTTAAAGACAACATGAAACAATGCATTTGATTTATATAATATGACGTGTTTCCAAGTGAAACAATATTCATTTGAAAAAAAAAATACTGCAAAGCTGGACATGATTTTGTCTATTAGGATTTAATGGGGTCGAGCCTGACATGATGTTGGGATCAAGTTGGCAATGATGAGTAATATCGTTTTATATTTTTTAATCACAAGTTTCATGTCATAACGATTTGATGAAAAGAAGAAATAAGAAAACATAATCTGATTAAGTCTTAAAGCTAGAGGAAATGTTCAACATTTTCTTTCAAGAATTATAGGATTGGAAGGATTCATCCGTTATTAACAATTGCTTTTTGGTGCATAGTGACATATTACATAGTGTATTTTTCTCCTCTAAATTTCATTAAAATTGTACAGAAGAGTGGCACTTTATATCAGTGAATTCCTGTTTTGAAAGCATCAGCTGTCTGATACGCTGCAATACTGTCAGAAGGGCACTTGAAAAGAGAGTGCATTTGAAGGTCAAAATTAGACATTGACATGCAGAGAGGCAGAACAAAAAGTGTAGCCTTTATCTGCACATTCATTTCGGATGGGATGAGAGAAGAGGAGGTCTGTTAAATTTTTTATCCACCTTTTTATTCAAGTCTTTTTTTTATTTCTCTGCTCATACATTTATATCAGCTGCTTAAGAGGGGTGTTTTCACACAGAAGGTCGCAAGAGGTCACATTCCCATGTTTTTCTTTCCTTTTCCTTTGTATTGTGTACATGAGGGGATGAGGGTTTTGGAAGTGTATTCTGATTACCGCGGTGACGGTCTTTGCTTACTCGGCAAGCATTGGTTGGAGGTCATTGAGGTGTGTGTGTGGTCCGAGCTGGAGATTCAGACTAGGGTCTCAAAGGGCTTAAAATTCACTGTGTGGAGTCGCACAAGTGTGTATACAGACACACATATACAATTGACTACTCTCGCCATGGCTCCTGTCTTCCTGACCCAGAAAAGCAGTACTCACGGGGCCAGTGTCCTGTTTCACATGCTTGTAGGGGAATGGACATTAATGCAGCCTTCTCGCTTACAGAAGAGGAGAAATGACAATCTCTCCATCCACAATACAGTGATCTAAAAAAAATCTTAATGTCACTGTGCTGGATAGCAAAAAAATTAAGCCAATTGTCATTTATTTTTTAAAAAGATAAAGCATAAGCACACTTTGCAATCAGAACATTCCACAAAATATTTTACAATGCGGTTCCATTTGTTAACATTTACTAATTATTTAAATCAAAAGTTGTCTGTTGATTTTATTTAATGGACCTGAGCTAACATGAAATAACAATAAAAAGTTGAATTTAGTAGAAAGTTCTGGTGCTACCTGACCAGAGAAAACTGTTGTCTTCCCTTTTGCCAAATGTAGGAAAACTGCAACACCCATAATGCACTGGTCATGTTACCATCCAAGGCAACTCCCACCAGTCTGCTATGGATACGCTTATCAGAGTCAAGTACCACCAACTACTACCGCAAAAAAAATCGGATCTGAGCAATAAATCTGAATTTATTGACCAGCAAGTTCTTATGAAATCATGTGATCAGCTCCATGCCTGACCAAAACAGAGTCATAAAACCTGGAAAAAACAGACCCAATGCAGACATAAATAGTGAAATCACAGGAGTGTGGCTCCTGCACATAATAGATTAGGCCCTGGATGTATTGGAAGGGTGTTGATGGTAGAATCAATGACAGTAGGGAACGAATGAGTCTAGGTTTTAACTGAGTCACCTCTACTTTGACAGACAGATGTGCTTCTTGCCCTATTGAGAGTAACTGTGCATTACATAAGCTGACCAGCAGAACATTGATCATGCACCCTTTAAACAATACGTCACCTTTGTCCATTTCAAGAGGTCACTTGGACAAGGAGTGCATGTGATTGTTGTCTCGCATAGATAGATGTGTTTTGTTCTGTTGATGTGTGGTGCAGATATACAGTCCACATTGCCACAATCAATTGGGTCATATTGTTTTTCAATAGTCCAGATATACTGTTGTTTTTTCCCCTTGTTTGTCGTGATGTTCAATTTTCTGCTTTTGGTTTGTGGTTGTACATTCTTAAAAATAATGGTTCTTATAATGGCATCTATGGTTCCATGAAGGATCTTTAACATCAGTGGAACCTTTGCATTGCACAAAATGTTCTTTAGATTATTAAAATGTTCTCTACACTTAGAAAAATATGGTTCTTTTACAAACTTTTTACTGAAAATTTCGTTGGTTCTTCTATTGCATTGCTGTGAGAACCTTTATTTTTAAGAGTGTATTGAAGATTGGGGTCATTTGGATTGAAATGACTTTCCGGTAACATTAAGATCTCATTTGTTTACAAAAAGGTCTCATTTGATAAGATTAGTTAATGCGTGAACTAATGATGAGAAATACATATTTACAGTGCATATTAACCTTCGTTGATGTTAGTTAATAAAATGTTCACGTTCATGTTAGTTTACAGTGCATTAACAGATACAACTTTTGACTTTAAAATTGATTTAGTAAATGTTGAGATAAACATGAACTAAGAGTAAATGCTATAGAAGTATTGTTCAATACTGGTATGTGTTAACTAATCTAGTTAACTAACGTTAACAAACGAAACCTTATTGAAAAGTGTTACCGATTTTCCTTTCTCTGCATTTGTCCATTTTGCCCATTCTGTTTAGTTTTGTCCAGTGTCATGTGGGATATGATTTTTGTCATCCGGAGCCAAATAGACCCATGTACCTGCGGCATGTAATATTATTTTCTCTCGCTTGCTACTGGAAAGACAAAACAAAAATATGTTATCCGCCTTGGGACAAACAAATACTGACAAGAATGTTAACTGAAAACGATTCAATGCTTCCTTTCTTTCTCTGCTATACCACATAACAATTTTACTTCATTTTATGTAAATAAATGCCTTTCACTCATGCATTATTATATAAAGGCAATCTCCTGCAATTGCTAATGCCCAATCCTTGTCACTAATGATTTGATAACCGCATTTTTTTTTTATTGTTTCTTCAGGGCTGAACTTGATGCATGACTCAAACTGTGCTCAAAAGGGTATTAATCATTTAGAAATGTTTTATTATCACACGGCTTAGCTTGTCACTGCATTGTTACTGCGAATGGCAGGACTCAAAGCGTATTTGGTATTTGTAAGTGTCTGGGTGAAGATGTGTGGCTTCATTTGTGCTCTTTTGACTACGTTTTGCACACTGACATTCAAAACATGGTTCAAATGGTGTGTGTTCTTGAATGGTCTGATCTGTCTAATATTGCAAGTAGCTTTGTATTGCATGACAGATGTGATTTTTTTCCTGGAACCTGGCCGTCTCTACAAGTTGCATGTGTGCGTGAATAAAATAAAGGGGTTTTAATTTACTCATCATGAGTGCAAAAGAGTTCTGCAACAACCACTCACTCCCATTAATCATTGTGAATGGTGCAATCGAGTCGTTCACCCTACATTCTTAAAATAATTGTATAGCTAGATATTTAGCAATTAATAAAAAAAAATGTCTTAAACTAATACTCAATAACTTTAACTAAATAGTTTATATAGTCAAGTCAAGTCACCTTTATTTATATAGTGCTTTTTACAATACAGATTGTATCAAAGCAGCTTCACAATGATAACATGAAAATAATACAACAAAGTTTGTTTCTAAAAGAAAATTGCGTCAACATCCACTTTAAGTAAGGCAGATCAATAATATTATTGAATATTAAAGGTGCATTGCGCAACTTTTCATGTTAAAAATACCTGTTTTTCTATCCTATACATGCTTAAAGAACTGCTTTATGGGCTGAATGAGCCCTTCTCTGCGCACTGAGATTGCCTCTATAATCCTGTACAGTAAAATTTATAAGAGGGATTCGGGCTCGAATTTGAGACTGGGCGTGACGTCATGCGTGTTCACGCTCATGTCTCGCAGGTTTGTGTATTCGCCGGTGCCGCCATTCTCCGCATCAGCGAAGACAACTCGTGCTTCAAAGGTAGAAGATGGATTCAAAGAGACCGGCTTGTAGTCCATTCCAAACCCCAACCCAAACTCCACGTAAAGTAAAGAAAAGAAAAATTTTGTCTAGTGCCACCAAAAGGTCCAAATTGGAGTCGGACAGGCGTCGGAGTAAGACGAGAGTCAACCTCGGGAAGGCATTCAACAAATGGAGAGATCTCCGGTCTGCTCTTGGTTTCAAACGGGATCCTCAATTGGCTTTTTTCTTGATAAAACGGTAAGATATAGCTCAGTCTCTAATGTTTGATACGGCCAATCTATGTATGACAACAAATGACGATGCGTAAAATGTGTAATGCTTTGTGTAATGCAAATGATACATGTACAATCAGAATTGGTTTTACTACCATTGTTAGTGAACAGTTTCATAAACTAGGAATTGTGTTCGGAAGAATAGTACAACATGAAACATAAAACATATCCAATAAAAGATGCGTGTGGTCCATGAGCGTGCACAACTCTGGTTGCAGTTTCGCTTGTCGCCAGAGGGGGCGAAGTTCTGCAAAAACTCAGAGACTTGCGTTTTGCACCTTTAAATGTCCCCAACTAAGCAAGCCAAAAGCCAAGGCAACAGTGGCAAGGAACCAAAACTCCATCAGGTGACAGAATGGAGAAAAATTTAATATAGTACTATCATTTGATTTGTTATTTGCAGTGATTCATTGGATAGGTCGTTCAATAGGTCGAAGTAGAAAGTATCCAGTCTTGTACCTTTTTTTAAATAGATTATAGAGTTAATTGATTTGGTTCATGGTGTTATGCTTCACAAATTTAATGGCTATGGAGAAAATGAATGGGGAAAATGCCAAGGTATCTAAAAAACAGTGGATGTCATTGTTGCACACTATTCAAATCTTTACTCGTTTCACTTGATCCAATGGGCTCAATTGTGCTGGTCACTGAAAAGGTTATGCAGTCACTCTCCTGATATTCACAGTTCATCCATTTTTTGAGTCATGTGTTTGAGTAACCTTTACATCAAAAGCATGTCTCTCGGGATTTTAAGCTGCTAAGGAGTGAAAATGTGTGTCTTTTATTTGCCACCCTTTTTTCCTGAATCTTTGTGCCTCCCTTTTCTTTTGCCTTCTCACTCACTTCAAACATTACATCTCTGTTACTGTCTCACATTCTTTCTCTGTCTGCTCTCTAAAGACCATCTTGAAGATGGAAAATAGATATGCTGGATTGCTCAGATAGCTGACAAGCACTCAGCATGTGTGGCCTGTTCTGCCAATATGGCTGCCTTTGTTCTGTCAGTGGAAAGAAGGCAAAAGGCTTGTTTAGAGTGATCATAAAATATTTACAGTATGTTTACCGTAAGTGATATACTGGACAAGACCTATGTGAGCTGAATCTCAGTGCTGAATAAAACACCTCAAAGTCAGCATGGAATGAAAATTGTACATAAAATAGAACAATTCAGCCGTGCATATGTTTAATTTGTTTTATATATAATTTGACCTAGGATAAAAATGTCATAACTGGATCTTCTGGTGAAAACGACAGACTTCTCTTGTGATGTATGCTGTACTACTTCAGTCATTTTGTGTGCTTAAGCTCACATTCGAGAGCCACGCCCACATCTCAACATCCAATCAACAACCGATGCATAGAACTAAGTCTCCGCCCTTCCATTTCATCGCGACTGATGCTTAGGAGACCAGAAGGCCAACCTGCTAAGCCAGCTAAGACCTAAGCTAAGAAAACACTTTCGACTGGATTAAGCTCTGTTTTTCAGCAGGGTTATGTTATTTTGAAAGAGCACTGGTACACTGTTACAGATCAGAGACCTGTTAGCGACTGTCTCCCATGTGTGCTGATTAGCACTCCTCGTTCTCGCACGTTGACTTCTCTCTCCCATTACCCATCAGTAACAAGTTACAGCCAGACACCCTCCTGACAAATTACTGTTACCATGGAGACCATATGCACATGCTTTTTAACATCCCTTCTCTCTGATGTGCATTCTTCACAATTAAAAAGTCACACAAAGGTTAAAAGCGCAAAGATGAAGCAATGTATTTATAGTTGAGTGTCATTAAGAAAGACTTTTGATTACTGGTACCAGGGAATTTAATACGCAGGCGATATAAAAAACAAAGACGAGGATGTGAAAAAAGAGCAGAATTTTTAAACCTTTATTATACGAGCCCACATGTTTTGCTTGTGTGTTTTTCACTGTAATAGTTCTAACACATCCCTGTCTTTCCACTGACACCTTTCACAGAATTGTGATGAATGTTGCTCTAGAGTAACTTAAAAGTCACATGAATTTATGTGCATATGACTGTTCAGACTGCGGTCGCATTGCAAAACATCTGACCTGTAGGTTTAGGACCACATATGGAAGTGGCCCGAATCGAAATTGAAAAGATGGTTTGTGCCGTTCACACTGTCATGGCAAAAACAGAGTCACATATGAGCAAAAAAAAAAATGATTTGGGCCAAATTATATATTATTTAAATTAATTGAAAATCTGACAAAAAAAACAAGATACAACATGCATTTGACATTAAGTCTTAAAATTTATGGTTAGTCAATTTCCTTTTAATGTCAATTAAATCCAAATCAAAGTTTCTTTATCGCTGAAAATCTTCTCTCTCATTAGCTATGCTGAGCACACCTTGTCTTTCACCTTTCTCCTTTACATAATCATCAGTTTTCTCCCAAATTGAGTTCATCTCTTCCTTGCCTGGTGTTGCGCTGACATTTGCCAAGTGCGTCTTAAAAGGCTTTAATCGGTCTTCGCCGTGTTTGTTTTTGGGTTGCCGTGGAAACACGGCACATAAATGTCTAAGTGATCCATCATCTTTTCACTTTTTCCTCACACTTAAAGTCTCACTTTCGCCCTCTCTCTGTTCTTCACCAGTGCTCTCGCATGGCCATGACACTTCACGAAGTGTGAGCAAATGAACTCCGCATGTTCCAATGGGGCTAGCGTCGGCCATGTTTGCTGTTCATTCTGGAGTGGGAATGACTAGGCCAAAAGGAAAATAAAGTCTCCCTGTATTATCCATATAATGCATGCAATTCTCATATGTGCTGGGTAATTTTTTTGTAACTTTAAAAACAGCTTTTAGTGAAAACAACAGCACAAGCATCAGTAAGTATTGGAATTATTTGATGATAAATTCTATAATATTTTGTGCTGTTGTTTCACTCTAAAACATTATATCCTGCTTGATAAAAGTGCTTTGTGTTCACACTTCTAGTTCAGTTCGTTTGGTCCGAACCAAAAAAAAAGCCCTGGTCCTCTTTGCATTCACATCAGCATTTTAACACCGAACCTAAAGGCATAGGGATATGTTCAAGGCTTTTATTACGTATATTTCACAATGGACCTTTGGAACCAAAACAACGTTGTGTTCTGGGCTAAATGCGCTCATTGTATGTGCGTAGTCTACATATGATGGAGCTGACAACTTGTGAAGAGCTTATAAAATGTGTAAAGGAGTCAAACCAGAGGCAGGAATCCTTTCGTCACACACAAACGAAGATCTGCTGTGAGGAGTCACGGCTCTGATGCCTACCAAACTGTGATGGGTCGCGACTATGACTAGTAAAAAACAGGTTTGCTTGAGCATTCGGTCAGTTTTAGGGTCACATCTAGTGACATCATGTCCCGTTTTTGGTTAGTTTTTCAGCGTTCTTGGTCCGCTTGTTTGGTGCACACCAGGGTTCAGATGGCAGCGTTCACATTTATTCAAATGAACCGCACTAACAGAGCAATCGCACCAGGGTCTGTTTTAATCCAACCAAACCTGTCAAGTGTGAGCACAGCCTAAGTCAGTTGGCTACACTTTAGCTTTATAATTTGATTATCCCCACTTCCACATCTTGCCATTTGTAAAAACAAATCTCTAATTGACAGTCAACTTGATTTACATTTTTTGTTTACATCTTGTAATAACACTCACTGATGTTGTCACTTCCTTGAGGAAGCTTCCTTAAAATTGCCACGTTTTCATCTAATATGATTTTTGGTTTTATGTGTATATATGACATTTAATCCAATATTAAAATGCAAATGAATCATCCAGCATAGTAGAAATGACCTGGGCACTGTGGTCAAAGATGTCATCTACTTATGAGCTATTGGTTCCTTTGACAAATATCTGGATTGAGTCTTCCATATGGTGACAAAACAAACACAGCCAGAAGCTAATGATGCTGGTGTGGTGACCAGGTGTTTTTATGAAAGGAAGCAATTGGCTGGAAATGACAGTGTTGTTTTTCTCGTAAGGTGCTGCATCCCTACATGATGGGCAAACTCTCACTGTGTTTCTGTTGAGGTGACATACTTGATATAGTTGCCAGTTCCCTCTTTGGGCTGTGTATTTTTTTCTTTGTGGTTTCTCTAGAAAAGGACATTACCTGAAGTAGATAGTAGAGAATTTAATCAAGCCCCCACACAGCGTGTGTAATCGAGGTGATACCATCAGTGTGGCATAGTTATTACAGGCCCAGGTAGGAAACATGATGGAGCCAGGTATAATTGTGATAGTGGCCCAAAGATGATCTACTATATCCACTCCATCACCATAACTTGCTCGAACCATTTTCTTCCACTTGGTTAAACACTGATGCATCAGCTAGTTTTTACTCCTATTACCACTGCCATCAAAGAGAAAATACAGCAAGCACTAAGATGTTTTCACATGCATTTTGTCTCCTACGTTTCCCTGGAGAAACAGGCCTGAATCTCAAGATGGCAGAAATAACATTGGCACATCTTAGACCTCCTTGTACATATGATCTGTAGGATTCAGATACAGTGATGTGTTCGCCAAGCATGCCACCTGTTTGTTTTTTTGCAATTATGTAAGAATCTCTTGAATCTGCAATGTTGTATAGATGAGCATGCTACGTCTTGCTGTGAAGATGGCAAGACCTTTTCTGACCTTCACTATTTGTGAGGGGTCATCTGATATAAACATATTCATTCCATTGTGAAATGTAATTCTCCCAAGAAACAAATCAAAAAAAGAGCGCTACACCCTACACACGTTCCTGCGATCCCTTGGACAGAATGAATTTCACATCTACTGAACAGGGGATGTAGTGAGACTGACAGGGAACCAACCAAACACGCTGTATACGATTTCCCACACTTTGCAACAATAGCCCACAACATGCAACCCAAACTAATCAACATAGAAGAAACATAAATACATTTCACTTTCCCATACATGTCTAGCTGTCTATTTTTCCACTCAAAAATTGGTCTCTTCTAGAGTTTAAGATTAAAAGCATCAGACCAAATATGTTTTTCTCCAACTTGCTGGTTAAGAAGCGATCGTTGGCCACCTGTTCCATCTAAGTGTTATTTCTGGGAACAAAAGCGTATTGCTTGCCTGGATGTAACTAATGTGAAAACACCTCATTCACGGCAGTTGGCAGCTAGCCATCCTGGGTCACCGGCTTGCACACTGAGCTGATCAAATCCATCTCCACAGTGACTGTGCATGTCCCTGCTAAACCATTATCCTTCCACAGTTCAGGGTAAATGAGGGCTAACGCATTACATGCTGTGAGTGAACCTGCCGCAAGCAATTAGGTCTCTCTCAATCCTCTGTTTTCCTTGGTCTGTGATTCACATCTGTTCCTTGACAACTACACTCAACTGTTGCATAAGTAACACAACACATCATTTATGCTGCTGGACAACAGCCAATTTTGGCTTGGTTTGTGAATGTTTCAAATACGGCTGAGCAGTATAGATAAACAATTATACCTCTGTAGTTTTCAGAAAATACAACAATAGATGTTAATAAATGTCTGTAATTACTGCATTTTTACTAAACATTTTAATATATTAAAAATACCATAAATTGATTGCAGTTTAAGCACCAAGTTTACTAAACAGGCAAATTAGCACGAGAACGCAATTATAAAACAATCTACTTATGCTTTTTTTTGGGCAGTAAATGATGTAGCAAATACCAGTAAATTGACGAGCGCAAACCTTATTAAATCACCCTGCATGATTCATTTAAATACTCTCCTCCCATAAATTTTGCGTCTGAAAGGGGAACTCCTACATATGCAATAAGGTCAGCCGCAAAAATAACCCTGTCCGTGCCTTTTCAGCACTAATTTTACACTGCGTGTCTTTAGTGAATCCTGACAGTAAATTTTTTTACGCAGAAAGAGGGTTTGTTCTGGAGCAAGCTGTTAGTAAATCTGTCCCTAAATCAGACTGTTTTAAAACATCTTTTTTTTTAACGCTCTTATACTCACACAAGCTATCGTCGTGTGAAGTGTCTTAAAATGTGCTTTGTGACCCTTTAGCAATAAAACTGAAATAAGCACTAATGCATCGCAAATATTTCTGAGGACAGTTTTTCCCCTTCATTCTTACTTCCTAAGATCTTAAGTAGCTACAAAAACAATGCAGCCCCCAGTGTATCAGAAATCGAAACGGCCCCTCACTGGCACCTGTAATGAGGTCACACGGGATTGGGGTTTCTTCTTATACTTACCATATTCAGAGACTCGCTTGGGTTTTCAATGTTGCAGTGCGTAATACCTAGGTGTTTCAATCTAATTAGCTCTTTAAAAAACTGTGTTTGTCTTTAAACATACATTTTGTCCTTCATCACAATCTTTTTGCATCTGAATCAAGCCTCTTAAAGATTTCAAGCACAATGCTAGAGCAGCCCTGACCTCAGTTTTAGCCTTCAAGTGGGTTTGAAGAGAGAGTGAAGGAAGAAATGTGAATCATTTGTCTGATTAGAGCTTGAAACCACTGATTGCCGCCAAGTACTTAGCCACCACTGATGGCTATATCCCACCACTCTGGCCTATTACTCTCAATCTGTGCACCATTAGTCAAGCACGTAGAGGAAAAAGGGTAGATTTACTGGATTATCGCTTCCTCTTGTCTGCCTTTTGTATTTTGTTTTGTGTTAAGCACATCAGTTGAATTCGTATGCATTCACCTGCGGTTTCTCATGTACCGTTTGGGAAGGCGACTGGGCCTGATCATCTTTGATCCACTGGGATTAGATTGAAGTTGGACGGGGTCTTGAATTGGTTGTAATGCTTGGCGCTTTCATCCTGGGAGATTAAATTAAAGGCAGGATCAGAGATCGGGACTGTCTGCTGGAAGCTGCTTTGAATGCAGCATTGGATAGCTTTCTGTTTTGTACTTTAAACGTTAATGTCCTGTAGTCACAGCTTAGCTGAGAGAGTTGAATTTGAAGAATTTGAATTTGACCTACTTTTCTAACATGTGCTCTGGTGTTGAGCGTAATGACGTCAATCGGTTGCTCTCTGGCGGCAAGTGATGCACACAGTCTATGATCCTCTCATGTGGAGACAATTGGTCTCAGGTGTAAATTTGACTTGGATCTGGAGATGTGAATGTAAAGATTTTAGGAAGTCAGGCATATTTTAAAGCATTTTGATTTATTTGTGCCAGTGACCCACTTCCCACATCAACCTTGTTACACACATTTTGAACAACACACCTTGTTCAAAACCCTGAACACATAAACCAAAAAAATATATATTCGGGTGAAACAAAATATTCCCTTAGTCATGTGAAATTAAATTTGATCATGTTAACTGGTATTGAATGTTATTATGCTTTGAAAAATTATTTAAAAAAAACTTCAGAATAATGATATTGAAAATTGTTTAGGCTAGAGTATTGCACAAGATTAAACCTTTTATGTAAAACTCATAATGTAAATGTTCTTCTTTGTTAGGGTAACCTTTGATTGGTTGATGTTTTTCATTGTTTATCTCACAGAATCCATCTCAGGTGGGGACGGCCCTACAAGTGTTTTATAACCTTGGCAATCTGAGAGAGACCATAAGAAGTGTGGTAGATGGATACAGGACATCTGTGCAGGAGAACGTTGTTAATGCCCTGGACATTAAAGTCCTCACTCAACCTGCCAACACCAGAGGTTTGTTTGTTAAGTGCATTTGTGGCTGTGTTTTAGAGTGCTTGATGATTTTGCATTGTTTTAGTGTGTGTATTTTGTGTCTGCTTTATTTAGGTGCCCCTGGCAGAGCAGTCATGCCCACTCCAGGGAATACGGCTGCGTTTCGAGCTGCTCTGTGGACGAATTTAGAGAAACTAATGGACCAGATTTGTGCCGCGTGTGGTCAGGTATCAAACTTACACAGATGTTACTATTATGAAACACTGTTATTGTCATTAGGCAAATGTGCATGATATTAAAATCGGCATATCACACTGTGCTTATTTTTCTGTTTTGTTCCCCATTATATATTTTTAAAGCTAGCGTGTTAAGATTAGATGACGCTTGAAAGGGGTCATTGAATTATATGTTGTCTAAAGTTTCTACCATGTTCCTGAACAGGTGCAGCACCTGCAGAAGGTTCTAACCAAAAAGAGAGACCCAGTGACTCATGTGTGCTTTATTGATGAGATCATCAAGGTGAGACGGATGATATAATTTCATACCTACATTTTGCTTTATTTGTTTTTGCTGGAATAGGTGTGCAATTAAATTTCATCAGTTTGGAGAGTTATGTGTATTGATATTGTGTGTATCCCATATGTGAAGAGTTTGTCCTTGATATGTAGTGATTTATTACAAAGGATTCTGTGTGTGTTGCCCTTGCCTGTGGCTGACCTGCCTACATAGCCCCTGCTGGTTCACTTGCTGCTGGCACATTAGCAGTAAATGACATCCTAATTGGTGTCTGCAGGTGGCTGGCCCCTCTGTGACAAGGTTATCTACCCCACACGCATACACACTCATGCACACACACATACATCCACCAAACATTTTCAGCCTTGACAGTGATGGGACAATTTTTATCTACATTCTCCATTTGGTTTTGGTTGACTTTGTGAACTAGTGTGTGTTGGCACACGCTGAGTGACAAGTACAGTGTTTGCGAAGGCATATGCAACGCGTTTCCCCTTTGGTATCCCCGACATCCGTGGCTCTCCATTCCTTCAGTTGCGAATTTGGCTAATTACAGCCGGTAATTAAGGTGCTATTTTCCGCTAAATGAAGGGCTAAACTGTGAGATCAGAGCAGTTTAGGAAGGGGTGGTTAGATTTCACAGATGGATTTCAAAGAGAGCATAATAATGCAGTGAATTAGAACTGGCCTCTAGCTATGCATTTCCTTAAATCATAACCAGCAAAGCTTATATGCGGCATAGACTTCAGAATATCTGATGCAGAATTGTTAAATGGGCTGTATTTGGAACAGCACACTACTTGTATTATTATATGTCCTGTTTGCATATTGTGTGCAGTATGCACATTTTACACATGCATTTTTATGTTTTAATGAAAATTTGTGTCCTGAATGATTTTATAATTTAGGTAGAACCTTTAAAGATTTATAAAAGCATTAATGAACTCAAGGGAGTGCTGTTTTTTAACATGATCATGACTGAAGTGGTTTAGCTTTGATTATATAGCTGTATTTTCACTATATAGCACAATACATGGAATACTGCACTGGTCATTCAACATGAAGCAAATCAACCATAATTTTAAACTTCTCTTTCTTTACGCACCATCTGGCTAAACTGACAAAGTTGGATTACAATAATGCAATTTCATGATAACTGCACACCACTAGCTCATTTAAATAATTTTTTTAGATCAAGCGACAACAACATAGCATACTACTACATACTAATGCTTTCCATTGCATACAGTATTTGCCAAAGAATGCTAAATTGCATTTCAAACACAGCATTTTTGTGTGTTTGTGAGAAAGAGAAAAGGTCTGTCTCCAATCATACAGTCGCTTTTGCTCTTTTACTCTGTTGGTATTCCTCCCGTTTTCACTCAGTAAACAGTTTTGGGGGAGATGAGTTGAGCGGCTTCTAATCACCTCTTGGAAATCGAGATTTTCGGTCAGAAGATTGAGGTCTGCAGGAATGGGGGGTGGGGGCAGGGGGGTGTTTCCATGGCAACACCTTCTCCCGTTCTCCCATAGACCTCCCATTTTTTTATTCCTTACTGGAAAAAACAGAAAGAAAAGGGGACAAAAAGTTTGATTCCAGAGTGTGGGTAGTAATGCCCAATTTGACCACTTCTCTCATATTAGTGTGCATCCGTCTTTCAAGGGTGATGAAGATAATAAAGGTAAAATAGTGCTACATCATATGTGTTGATTCAAAACGATGTCATATGTGTTGATATAAAAGTTCAATGACTCTCAGTAGAAAGGGACACCTTGAAATTCAGACCACCCAGAATGACTGACAGGGTGTCGTTGGGTGCTCAGAGAGCCATCAGCTGTAGATGAAAGAGACGGCCGGCATTTAAAAGGCCCCATGAAAGGTTTTGCAAGGCGGGCACTTCTCTTCGAGCCTCACACGGCTGTAAAAAGCCCTACAGCGCCTCTGAACCTTCAGTTTAACAGGGTGCATGCAAGAGATGAGCTGCATATGAGGTTTAGGAAAACACATACAGGAACTTTGTGCACAATAAAGCAGCTGGCAGATTCCCTGGAGATTGGAAAAGGTGGGTGAATGCCATGTTTTTTTGTTTTCTTTCTCTGCCTCCGCTTCAAAAGCTGTTTTCAAACTCCCACAATCTCACACCTATATTTGTGGCTAAAACACCCCCCACACACGCACCCATCGGAAAGCAAAACCTGCAAACCGCTACATTTAACAGTTACACAAGTAAGACAGACCTTCCCGTTGAATTCCCAGCTGCTTTTATGTAGCAAACAAGCCTTCTGTTTCTCTGGCATGAGTTCATCTACACCAATGGCCCTCTTGTTCACTTCAGGTGTCATTAATGTGAAATACAACTCTACCACAGAAAAGAAAATGGCAATTGCCTGAAGTATTGGAGCAAATATGAAACACGCTTGTATTTTACTAGAGCAAAAAAGAAAGAAAAGCCAAGATTGGAAGTATTTTATTGATGATGGCACTGAAATCATGCCACACTGTATGCCACAACCAATGGAAAATGTAATAAGACATTCAGAATAGGTAATTTATGAGGAAATGTGTAAAGTTTATATTTATAAAGTCACATTAATTTAAGAATCTTATTTTATTTTAGCCTTATTTTTGATGCCACACTGTCATCACTGACATATCTGTTATGGACGCTACAAGTTTATTTGTGTGCAAAACCTGATGATTCATGATTTCATAATACAAGGACATCTTGTGAAATTTAATGGACCTTTTGTACAATGGTGTTCACATGCTCAGTACATTTCTTTTAAACTTAACATCAAACTTTTTTTTTTTTTTTACTTGCTGTTGATTCTAGATTTAAATTAAATCACAGATTGTCATTGTGAACCCACTGTATATATACTTAATATTTTCCAACTTGAAAGTCTTTTTCAGATTTGTAGCTGCAGAAATTGTGTGAATCATAAGACAGAGTCATTTATATCACTGTAAAGTCAGTGCAAACCCCTTTAGGCTGATGTACATTGAGTCAGTGCAGACAATCAGAGCATTTTAATACGCACAGGTGATGCGCACACCAGCCTCTCTATACACACACACATATATATTGAGCAAGCGGGTAGATTAGCACATGCAGCACATGTCCATCAGCATTAGACCATATTTGTGTTGTCATGATTCCCAAATGATTAGAGACTTCCCTATTTACACACAAATACACACATGGCTCAGACAGTCATTGTTCTGTCAGTGATTTGCTAATGCCAGTGTTGTCTAAGTGATAGCATAGTGTAGGGTTCATATTCTACTCTGTGTGTATATATGTTTTTTTTTACCCTGTTTACTTATATTGTCAGCCCAAATTTCTTACACCAAAAGGATTGTAATTTGTTTTCATGTGACAATTTTCCACCCTTTCTCCAAATACTACAACTTTTAAGACTAGTGTATGTAAATAATCTGTTATAGCCTAACTCCTTTACATGTGAAATGAGTAAGAAGAAAATGTGTTTAATCGCCATGATTGTAGTTTCTATTGAGGGTTAAATGTGACCTGGACATTGGGGTCACTAAAGACAATCATATCAGCTTTGTTTGCATAGTGTGTTAATGTGTTTGTTTTTATGTGTGTCAAAGGCCATTGTGGTAAAGTTCAGCTCTGGCTGGTGCGTGTAATGTGTTTTCTCTATCTCTATTTCTCTCAGGATGGGCAGCCTGACATCTTGCACACCTTCTGGAGTTCAGTCACTCAGACGCTCTCTGAGGAGCTACAGAAAGCCACAGCTGGTGAGTTTCAGTCTGAGGTTTTTGTTTAAGACGATGCCCTGCCATGCATCTCAAAAGCTCATTCTGTGTGTGAGTGTGTTACACAAGCGCCCCTCCTGCGCCTTGTCTCTCTCTTCTCCTCCGCTCTTGCTTTCTTTTCATCACATTGCAGTCGGATTCAAACTCTATTACCCACGTACACACTTCTGGTGTTGCTTTTGAGAAGACTGACTGTTAACCCTTTCCTCTTCTAACTGAGGTTGTAAGCGATCTCAGATATTGTTCATCTGCAGTCTTTACACTATCGTCTCGAGCCTGGAGGGCGTTTACATTTACGTAGGCTCTGATGATTCTTCAAGCTCAGACAGAGCCAATGAGTACGGAAGAGGATTAGGGCCAAGCAATAATAAAAAGAATAAAACCAACATCGAGATTAAAGTCATTATAATGCGAAATTAAACTCGTTAAATCTCGAGAAAAAAGTGGAAATACAATCTTGAGAATAAACTCATTAAATATCGAGAATAAAGTCGTTGTGTTTCGAGAAAAAACTCGTTAAATTTAGAGAAAAAAGTGGAAATACAATCTTGAGAATAAACTCATTAAATATCGAGAATAAAGTCGTTGTGTTTCGAGAAAAAACTCGTTAAATTTAGAGAAAAAAGTCGAAATACAATCTTGAGAATAAACTCATTAAATTTCGAGAATGAAGTCGTTGTGTTTTGAGAAAAAAACTCGTTAAATTTCGAGAAAAAAGTCGAAATACAATCTTGAGAATAAACTCATTAAATATCGAGAATAAAGTCGTTGTGTTTCGAGAAAAAAGTCTACATACAATCTTGAGAATAAACTCATTAAATTTCGAGAATAAAGTCGTTGTGTTTTGAGAAAAAAACTCGTTAAATTTCGAGAAAAAATTCAAAATACAATCTTGAGAATAAACTCATTAAATATCGAGAATAAAGTCGTTGTGTTTTGAGAAAAAACTCGTTAAATTTCGAGAAAAAAGTCGAAATACAATCTTGAGAATAAACTCATTAAATATCGAGAATAAAGTCGTTGTGTTTCGAGAAAAAACTCCTTAAATTTCGAGAAAAAAGTCGAAATACAATCTTGAGAATAAACTCATTAAATTTCGAGAATAAAGTCGTTGTGTTTCGAGAAAAAACTCCTTAAATTTCGAGAAAAAAGTCGAAATACAATCTTGAGAATAAACTCATTAAATTTCGAGAATAAAGTCGTTGTGTTTTGAGAAAAAAACTTGTTAAATTTCGAGAAAAAAGTCGAAATACAATCTTGAGAATAAACTCATTAAATATCGAGAATAAAGTCGTTGTGTTTCGAGAAAAAACTCGTTAAATTTCGAGAAAAAAGTCGAAATACAATCTTGAGAATAAACTCATTAAATTTCGAGAATAAAGTCGTTGTGTTTTGAGAAAAAAACTCGTTAAATTTCGAGAAAAAAGTAGAAATACAATCTTGAGAATAAACTCATTAAATATCGAGAATAAAGTCGTTGTTTTGAGAAAAAACTCGTTAGATTTCGAGAAAAAAGTCTAAATAAAATCTTGAGAATAAACTCATTAAATATCGAGAATAAAGTCGTTGTGTTTCGAGAAAAAACTCGTTAAATTTCGAGAAAAGTCGAAATACAATCTTGAGAATAAACTCATTAAATATCGAGAATAAAGTCGTTGTGTTTCGAGAAAAAACTCGTTCAATTTCGAGAAAAAAGTCGAAATACAATCTTGAGAATAAACTCATTAAATTTCGAGAATAAAGTCGTTGTGTTTTGAGAAAAAAACTCGTTCAATTTCGAGAAAAAAGTAGAAATAATCGTGAGAATAAACTCATTAAATATCGAGAATAAAGTCGTTGTGTTTCGAGAAAAAACTCCTTAAATTTCGAGAAAAAAGTCGAAATACAATCTTGAGAATAAACTCATTAAATTTCGAGAATAAAGTCGTTGTGTTTCGAGAAAAAACTCCTTAAATTTCGAGAAAAAAGTCGAAATACAATCTTGAGGATAAACTCATTAAATTTCGAGAATAAAGTCGTTGTGTTTTGAGAAAAAAACTTGTTAAATTTCGAGAAAAAAGTCGAAATACAATCTTGAGAATAAACTCATTAAATATCGAGAATAAAGTCGTTGTGTTTCGAGAAAAAACTCGTTAAATTTCGAGAAAAAAGTCGAAATACAATCTTGAGAATAAACTCATTAAATTTCGAGAATAAAGTCGTTGTGTTTTGAGAAAAAAACTCGTTAAATTTCGAGAAAAAAGTAGAAATACAATCTTGAGAATAAACTCATTAAATATCGAGAATAAAGTCGTTGTGTTTCGAGAAAAAACTCGTTAAATTTCGAGAAAAATGTCTAAATACAATCTTGAGAATAAACTCATTAAATATCGAGAATAAAGTCGTTGTGTTTTGAGAAAAAACTCGTTAAATTTCGAGAAAAAAGTCGAAATACAATCTTGAGAATAAACTCATTAAATTTCGAGAATAAAGTCGTTGTGTTTCGAGAAAAAAGTCTAAATACAATCTTGAGAATAAACTCATTAAATATCGAGAATAAAGTCGTTGTTTTGAGAAAAAACTCGTTAAATTTCGAGAAAAAAGTCTAAATAAAATCTTGAGAATAAACTCATTAAATATCGAGAATAAAGTCGTTGTGTTTCGAGAAAAAACTCGTTAAATTTCGAGAAAAGTCGAAATACAATCTTGAGAATAAACTCATTAAATATCGAGAATAAAGTCGTTGTGTTTCGAGAAAAAACTCGTTCAATTTCGAGAAAAAAGTCGAAATACAATCTTGAGAATAAACTCATTAAATTGAGAATAAAGTCGTTGTGTTTTGAGAAAAAAACTTGTTCAATTTCGAGAAAAAAGTAGAAATAATCGTGAGAATAAACTCATTAAATTTCGAGAATAAAGTCGTTGTGTTTCGAGAAAAAAAGGCGAAATGAAATGTAGAGAATAACGCATTCGATCAGTGTTCATTGCATAGCCTACTGATAGAGGCCATGGCAGAGTTGGATCACTTAGTCGAGCTATATTTTAGACTTTATTTCAGTAACAAAGAAATACTATCAACTTTAGCAGTAATGTATTGCATTAAAAGTGTCACTGAATTTGCCCGTGCAGAACTTTACTGATAAAAGACGTTTGAGCCGTCACTTGAACAACTGCTGCATGAACAACGAACAGTGCTGGCCCAAATGCACTCTGGCATGACAGCTATGATAAATTAAAACCGTATGTTCGGCATTGCCATTAATGGCTGTATAGATGGTTACAGTCGTTACATTCTGTGGATGGAGGCGTACACAACCAATAACGATCCTAAAGTAATAGCCAGTTAGCTACTTCATAAAAACAGTTACTGGCATATGAGGGTGTCCCGAGAGCTCCGCGCGGACATGGGGACAGAAAATGCATAGTGTGGCAGCAATGCAAAGGTTTTTACAAAGTAACCATGGAGACAGTTTCTCGAAACACAACGACTTTATTCTCGAAATTTAATGAGTTTATTCTCACAAATATTTCTACTTTTTTCTCGAAATTTAACGAGTTTTTTCTCGAAACACAACGACTTTATTCTCGAAATTTAATGAGTTTATTCTCACAAATATTTCTACTTTTTTCTCGAAATTTAACGAGTTTTTTCTCAAAACACAATGACTTTATTCTCGAAATTTAATGATTTTACTCTCAAGATTGTATTTCGAGTTTTTTTCTAAAAATTTAACGAGTTTTTTCTCGAAACACAACAACTTTATTCTCGATATTTAATGAGTTTATTCTCAAGATTGTATTTAGACTTTTTTCTCGAAATTTAACAAGTTTTTTCTCAAAACACAATGACTTTATTCTCGAAATTTAATGATTTTACTCTCAAGATTGTATTTCGAGTTTTTTTCTAAAAATTTAACGAGTTTTTTCTCGAAACACAACAACTTTATTCTCGATATTTAATGAGTTTATTCTCAAGATTGTATTTAGACTTTTTTCTCGAAATTTAACAAGTTTTTTCTCGAAACACAACGACTTTATTCTCGATATTTAATGAGTTTATTCTCAAGATTGTATTTCGACTTTTTTCTTGAAATTTAAGGAGTTTTTTCTCGAAACACAACGACTTTATTCTCGATATTTAATGAGTTTATTCTCAAGATTGTATTTCGACTTTTTTCTCGAAATTTAAGGAGTTTTTTCTCGAAACACAACGACTTTATTCTCGATATTTAATGATTTTATTCTCAAGATTGTATTTCGACTTTTTTCTCGAAATTTAACGAGTTTAATTTCGCATTATAATGACTTTAATCTCGGGATGGTTTTATTTTTTTATTATTGCTTGGCCCTAATCCTCTTCCATAAATGAGAGAGTCCAGCATAAGAAAAAAAAAAAAGATCTCTCCGCTTATCTCAGGCTGTTATCGTCACTAAGGAGCAGGATGAATCAAGGCAGGTGTTTGGTTACAAGGGAATATGGAGGAAAATGGAGACCTTCGAAGTTAAAACGTGAGATTAATTTGACTCCACAGATGTGTAACCAAAACAGACTTCTCTCTTTACACAACATCTCAGTGTGTTTGCATTGCAAATAAATTACAGCATTATTGGAGTGTTGGGGAGTAACCAACCAAAAGTTGTGCCGCTGTTAATTTTACATTTTTTTTAATAAACTGCAGAAGGATAGTATGTCATGTGATGATTCTTTAGATAAGTAGATAAGTGCTGTATGCTTTGAATTAGCCTGTAACTGGGGAAGCTACCATTTCAGAGTCACTTCTTCCACCAAGTGGGATGGAGTGAGATTTTCCTTAGACTTTTGTATTGTATATCAACTGATGGATTTCTAGGCTGGTAACAGTGCATTTTACAGAGAAATTTTATCCATAGCTACTTGTAAGTTAATGCCAATGACCTTGCTGTTGTTAGTGTCATGCTCTGGTAACCAAAAGGTTATTGTTTCAAACCCCAGAAGGGACATTTCATGCGCTATAACCATTGCTCTCTTGATTTAGGCACTTAACTTTCTCCAGAGAAAATGTTTTCTGGATGAATGACTCTGGCAAATGAATACATTTAAATTTCATTATTAACTTCATTGATGACATCTACATTATTTTGGTGGCAGTATTACAACAGAAAACCACTCTAGATACCACAGAATCGACTCATTAATGGAGCACATGGCTTATGATTGCAACCAGTGTCTATCTTAATTAAAGTGCTAAACATCTTGGACAGCACGTCCACCCTGCAGAGACACAGTAATTTAGACCGTGGCCTTGATGGTGCGGCCCTATTGATCCCTGCCTGTGTTATCACGACCTAAAGACGCTTTGTGCTTCACTCCCGCTGATCAATAGAAAGCAAATAGGAGCCTTTGCATCGCTTTCATTATCCAAATGCTTCTGCATTACTCCCTCTTATAAGCCTTTATCAAGCCTGATTTGAAACCTCTCAATCAAACTTGCTTTTATATTCTCAGAACCCTAGGTGGCTTACTTTCATACATCTATTAAGGTAACTTTGCCAAAATACTCTCAAAAACAGAGAATGTTCAAGGTGAAGATGCTCTCAAAAAAACTATTGCGGCTCCAAGTGGCCATCAGAAAACATTTTAGTTCTCAGGTCGACTGTTATAGACTCTGTCTTGAGACATCACTGCTCCAAAAGCCTTCAAAGAAGATCTGTTTATAAATGATTTATCGCTCTCTCTTTGTCCTAAAATACGTTTTATGACTACTGACAGCTCCCTGCCTCTTCCCAGAATTATTTCCTGAACTGTTTGTCTTTCAAAGAGGATGTCAAAGGATGAAGCCAGTGTTCCTCTCAATGCTTAGCGTGAGCTTTGTCTTCACATTGCTTGAACCCTGGGGACCCATGAATTATTTTGCTATTCGTCAGGGTGCTGGTTTAGGGTCAGTTCTGCTGTTTTTATTATTAATGTTATTTTTCTCTTTTATTTCATTATTGTATCACAACATGAAAGGCAAAATCTGGACCTTGACTAAAACTAGTTCAATGAACATGCCATTTTTCACCATTTCACCACTGACATTTGTTTGTTGTTGTTTTTTTATGCACCTCGTCACCTTCCCTGAGGAAATATTTTCTTGACTGTCAATGGTTGTGTTTGTACACTGCTCTATGGCAGTTTTATGTAGTGTGGAAATTTAAGCTTCACTGCCAGCAATAACTCAGAAACGTAGCATCCGCTGAACATGGTAATACTTAGTACTCCATCAGTAGCAGAACTACCGTGGCTCGCCTTTGTTTGGGTGACGGTGAAACAAAGATGGAAACCGTTTAAAATTCTTGCTCCTCTGCTCAATTATGCATTCATCAAATCAATTTGCATAGGAAACAATCTGCATAATATTCGCAATGAGCATTTAATCACCTGTAAAGTTGGGTTATTACCATATTAATGAATAAGTATTTTTATACAATTCCATCTGTTTGACTCTCCATGCATTCTCTTTATTTGGTGTTATTTGTGTTAGAGTGGTTGGAGATTAGGGAATTGTGGTTTTTCAGCTCACTGAGTCGCTAAGAGAGGATTTGTAGTTTTAAATCATTCTAGGTAGTCATATGGTATTCACAAAAATGACTATTTAAAGTCAACCCTGACTATGGTTAGTTTCCTTTTAAACAAAAGTTGCATTTACAATTCAATTAATGCTATTGCTGTAGTAATGCAGTCTTCTAAATAGGGTTGCCCCCTAATAGTCGACCAAATGTTAGCTGACGAGAAGAGTCTTAGTTGACCAAATTTTAATTAGTCGGTTAGTCACAAAAAAAAAAGTCACGCAGTCCGTGACGGACAGATTGTAAACTCAGCTGGTCCATGTGGTAATTACAGTATGCATCATTCCTCGACCTAACTATGGCTTATCATTTGAAACTTGTAAGTAGTAATGTTTACCACTTTACTTGCTCTTACAATAACCTGGATACATGCGCGCTATTATTGTCATATATCCAAGTGTTCGTGCGGACTAACCCGGAGACACCGGCGCAATCACTTAAATGTATTTCTGATAACAGTGGAAAGAACTTAAAATACAAATATAATATTTGGTCATACAGATAAGCGTAAGACAACATTCAAACCTGTTAAGGGTCTACTTTTATTTTATAACAACAATTTGTGCTTTTGTTTGTGCAATTTTAGCAATTTGTAAAAATTAAGGAAAGAAATAGACTTTGCTTTCTGCAGTCCTGGGTAATGTCTACTATTAAATGAACCAATTCAAATCGAAATCAAATATTCTCTGATAATGTAATCTGTAATATGAAACACAATTACGATAATGAAACATGCATTTCTCTCTATAGGCGCATCCACTATACTGCAGAGATGATGAGTCCGTATCGTCCACTGCATCTTTGCCCCAACTCAAAAATCACTAGTTAAAATATAAAATATAATGCTATTGCTGTAGTAATGCAGTCTTCTAAATAGGCTGCCCCCTAATAGTCGACCAAATGTTAACTGACGAGAAGAGTCTTAGTTGACCAAATTTGAATTAGTCGGTTAGTCGCCGACTATAAAATAAAATAAATAAAATATGCCGAAAATATAAAAATGCTTAGATAGTCTCCGTTCAGTTTTTCCCCCGACATATTCGTATTACTTTTGCCGGTGCTCTGAGGCAAGCTTTATGCGTGTGCTTGAGTGCTTGATCTATATTTTAAAGGCTCAATATTATGGTTTGGTATTTCTTTGTATTACAGTATAGAACAATGTTACATATAATGTTCTTTCTCAACCCTGAAACTCAAACCATTTTCCGATGCCACCCTTCAGTATATATTTAGTAATTAAATTAATATCATAACCGTGCGATTTATTCGAATTCTGGCTTACAAAAAACGACTACCAGTCGACTCGAAAAAGTCAGGGACAGCACTGTCCTCAATTCTAGCCAATATTGGGACAAAGACACAACACATGAATTTATCCATATGTCTATCTTCGCTATTTGAACGCATCCCCTTCTCTATTTATTTTTCATTTGTTCACAGCATCAACCTTCCTGAAGCAGGCTCTGGAAGGAGAGTATCCCAAACTCTTGAGGCTTTATAATGAGCTGTGGAAGCGTCTGCAGCAGTACAGCGCAAGCATACAGGGGGCGCTAGCGAGCAGTGGTGCGGGTCTAGATGTGGAGCTGCCAGCATCAGAGCATGATACTGACGATATGTTCACCCGGACCAAACCAGACTATGAGTGAGTACTACCATGATACATGTACACTAACTCTCTAACACATTTGTTTTCATAATTCTTCTGTAATTACTTAACCATTTGATCAAGTTTTGTCCCATACATTCCATGATACATAGTAGTTTCTGCCAAAATGCAGTGGTGGAGGAAGTACTGAATCTCAGTACTTAAGTAAAAGTACAAATAACCAGAGACATATTTACTTTAGTAAAAGTAGAAGTACCACAATGACAACCCTACTTAAGTAAAAAGTACCTGATTTTAAATGTACTTTAAGTATTAAAAGTAAAAGTACTTGCATAATAATTTATTCTCTTAATGTCTATATTCTAATGATTAATAAAACAGTTGATTGTAACTCATTCAACCTAATACTCATATAATGATGTTCAATATGATGGAAAAGCAGTTATATTTTGAGTTTTTGTCACCATTTATGAACAAGCTTGCAATTACGCAATACACATCAAGCTATAGGTATATATATATATATATATATATATATATATATATATATATATAAACACGTATATTATGTTAAAACGCCATTTTCATTCATTTATGGCGTAATTCTGAACCTCTTGGCTTGCCATACTAATCCTAACCAAACGTATAATACACACGCTCCCCACATCACTACTAAACCTACCAATGCGTTTCCTATGAAAGTAAAAACTAATTTTCGCGTATAAATTGCACGATAAACACACTGGGTGCTATAGAGACGCATTTACTGTGACCGGGTTGATATATCTATGGCAACCAAACTTCACTGGTGAGACAGAAACGTGCGATGAACGGACGGTCAGGATGACGTTTTGACGGGAAAAACTGATCAGAAAATGTATCGAAAATGTAACAGAACGTTGTAGAAATGTAGTGGAGTAGAAAGTATAATAATTGCTGCAAAATGTAACGAAGTAAAAGTAAAAAGTATGCACTATTGATTCTACTTAAGTAAAGTACAGATACGTGAAAAATTTACTTAAGTAAAGTAACGAAGTATTTGTACTTCGTTACATTCCACCACTGCCAAAATGCAGTAGCTGCTACAATGTTTTTATGACAGTGGTGGCTAACATGAAGTTACTAGAGTTTTATTGTTGTAACAACAGTAAGGAATATGGTATTTTTGTAGAAACTATTATTTCAATGAAACATTTTTTTCAAGGGGAATCCATAGTAATGCTTTGTTTTTAGTACAAAATTGCAGCTATCAATCGCTGAAATGAAACATACTGACTGATTTAACATTTTGGGATGTTAAATGCAAGCAGTCAAACAGAAATGCCACGATTTCTCATCATAAAAACGAGAAGTTCATTATCTACACAAGCTATCATCTTCCTAATCATCCCTGGTGGCGCAACAAAGATTCTGCCTACCCGCAAAGTGCTCTCAAAACTGCTCTCATTAATCACACAGCATTTCTGCCTTTCACCTGGATAGAGAGATGCAATAGAAAGCAAAGAAGCTCTTCTACTCTCAGGCACATTGTCAAATAATCTCCGAATGCATCAACGTTTCTGCCACTGCTCTAGTCAAACACCCAGATCCCATAATCACGATTGTCCCCTAAACAGCAAACGTTTTACGCACAGTTGATCCTATCGCATAATACAGCTCAAAAAATCTTCTCAAGATGCATGACATAGCTGACAACCAGCAATTAAAGCCAAGGTTATTACAGCATCTTGTCAAAAACTAGTAAATGTCAGGGTTATGTGGGGGGTAAACGGTTCTCTTTGTATTTTATTTAGCAGAAATTCAGTAGATCTATATTTGGCTCACATAAAATACCTTCTTTGTGGTAGAGTTCTGTGCACTGCTGAAAGTTCAACATTGAAACGAAATTGATGCTATTGTTATGGAGAAATCTATCATGTGTTCATTTGGTGAGCTCTTTTTGTCCTGTCTTTAACAGTCAGGTTCATTTGGTTTTTAGTTTCTGACATTAATGATGCTGATTCTCTCAGGTTTCTACAAACGCTTAAATTTTCTGCTTTTAAGCATTTTGATGAAAAAAAGGAAGCGTGCATAATTTATGATAATGAATGACTTTTTACCCTCTATTTCACATTATTTGTCCAGTTCTTTTGTAATTATTATTTTAATGGCGATTCTTATTACTGTAATATAGTATATTTTACTGTAATGCAGTAAAAAAAACTGAAATGTTTTTTATTTGAATCAGAATAAATGTCAGAAAACTAATACTATCAGGATGTATACAGTAACAAATAAATCATTACTTTTTTATTTTATAGTGATGAGAATTAGATTTGCATTATGATATTGAAAATATGCCTAATCTTCAGACCTTACAATATAATGAAAGGTCTGGAACTTTTAATGAAAATGGTAGCCATTGGGGAAACAGTATTACTTCAGTCATATCTCAGTTATGGTTTTTATCAACAATTGGTCAAACAAAAGAATGATTATTTGAAATTAAGAAGCTGTCAGCCAGGAGACATAATTTATTACAATGGCGAAATCAAATCCTTGAGGCTTTGATCCCTACTGAGATGAGGAGTGTAAGTAGGCTACGTTTCATTAAGTGCCATTCGGTACTTTTGATTTAGACTAATTTGTAATTATCTCTACGGGCAGGCCTCTGATTAAATTTACAGATTTAGGTCAGTGAAATTTTATTCATAAACACAGTGTATGTATCACATCATACATATCATGTGTTTATCAAAATAACACCATGTTCTTTAGAGTACATAAAGTTTACAGTACATAAAAATAGTTTGATGACAGGAACATTGGAGATGACCTCAAGGTGAACACTTCGTCTTTACACATGTTGGCATTTACTTGTTTTACATGTACTCTTTGTGAAGCAAATTAATAACTGTTTTGATGGGTTTTTTTCCAGTCCAGAGAAGGATCTGAAGGATTCTCTTCAGCCGTATGAAGCAGCCTACCTGTCCAAGTCTCTGTCCCGACTCTTTGACCCCATCAACCTTGTTTTCCCTCAAGGGGGCCGAAACCCACCCTCTAATGATGAACTGGACAGCATCATAAAAACAATAGCCAGGTACACCTCCAAAATACATTATAACTCTTTCACTATGCTGCCTTCTAAGATATCTCATTTTGGCCAATTGTTAAAGGGTAAGTTAGCTGATTTTCAACCAACTTTGTATTGTTACAATGTCAGTAGTATATCATCACCTTCCTAAAATAATTGCCCAAGAAATTTTTTCAGGTTTTTCAGAAAACACAAAAAACTGAACCAATACTTGAATGTATGATATTTATTTAGTTCTTCTTGATGCAGCTGCCATCTTGCAAAGCTTGTAAGATTGCCTAAGTCTCATTGTCTTTTAACTTAGGCAAAATAAAACGGTCTAAGTCACACTCTTGACATAGGCCATTATACTACAGAGGTAGAATTGCATGATCTGTTCAACTGAGGATGTGGGTGATTTTACCAGAGGTGGCCAGCATCATGAGGAGATGACTTATGCAAAAAAAAAAATGTCAAAAATGACTTAGGCTATTATTTTAGGAGGGTGACGATATGTGAATTTCAAATCAAAAACAAAAACAAATCGTTTGTCAGCGAAAGTGCAATATTTAAAAAATTGATAAATCTACAGATCGAGCTTCCGCATTTTTGTATTTCCACCCAAGACAGTCAGATCGACAGAGAAGGGTGCCAAAATCAAGTGCATTATGGGTGTGTTGACGTTTTTTTGGCAAAAGGGAATGCCATAGCCCTTTTAAAAGCCCATCTTGCCAGTGGTGAATTACCTCTTTTAAGGAAGCATTGCATGTATTCTTGATAAGGCTGTGAGCCGTGACCTGGACAAGAGGCGGGGAGGATCCCAACCTGCCTAGTTAGAGGTGCTAGTTGCTTTGGTCTATAAATCAGGCCAAGGTGAGAACAGAGTGAGATTGCGTCAGAATTCAATGCTACGTCAGTAGTTGCTCAACTAATAAATAAATAAATACCAGTAATTAAATTAAATTTAATTAATTAAATCTTGATTAAATTAAGGCTTTTTTAATACTAAAAAGCCTTAATTTAATCCATTTAATACTAAAAAGCGTTGATATATTAAACAGTCTAATCTATTTACAGATGGACAAATAATGGGCTGGAGAATTTATGGGGATTAGATTAGACTACTGACACTGTTTTTATTGACTGTAATTGGTTGACAGTTGATCCTGTGTGATGTTTTTGCACGTTAGTGAGCTGAATGTTGCATCAGTGGATTCCGGCCTGACGATCGCAGTGGCCAAGAACGCAGCCAAGACGGTGCAGCTCTTCTGCGTCAAGTCAGAGCAGCTGGTAAGAGACACACGGGGATAATGAGCAAGGTTGAGCGGGAGGCTGTCTGCTCTCATGCCCCTCAACCCTGCCAGGGAGGTGACGTACACGGTTGGCGAATGAGCTCATTATGAAAGCTGGGGAAGGTTGGGGCTCATCTCAATAAGCGTCAGAGAATCAGTGCACCTGCTG
This sequence comes from Rhinichthys osculus, assembly GCA_029959095.1. Lineage (NCBI taxonomy): Eukaryota > Metazoa > Chordata > Actinopteri > Cypriniformes > Leuciscidae > Rhinichthys > Rhinichthys osculus. Next base: position 40,475,785 of record JARWKJ010000013.1, on the reverse strand, counting down.
TGAGCCGTGACCTGGACAAGAGGCGGGGAGGATCCCAACCTGCCTAGTTAGAGGTGCTAGTTGCTTTGGTCTATAAATCAGGCCAAGGTGAGAACAGAGTGAGATTGCGTCAGAATTCAATGCTACGTCAGTAGTTGCTCAACTAATAAATAAATAAATACCAGTAATTGGATGAAAAATCTGTATGCAACACAATGTTCATGCTATTAGTTTACTAAATGTACTCCTCTATTGTTATTTTGTGGGCATTGAAGTGGCCAGAATGGCTTGAGTCTCCATCTCAATGTAAATAGTGACCAGTTTCCCAATGATCATCCACATTGAGTTACATGAAGATAACAGGCGTAACAAACTTTTCAATGAGATCCTTAATCAATAAATCAGTAGGTTCGAAGTTAGCTGAAAAACTGATCTAGCTTTCTGAGAATTAATCCTTTAAATCCTTAATCAGTCAATTTGTCCTGCTCTCCAAAGATACTGCAGCTGACTTCAGAGATAAGACAAAAAATCATTTAAAGGCAACATGAAATCTTAATTTGTCCTATTTACTTTCTTCAGGGAAAAAAAACAAAAACATTTCATGGTAATGTAAAACCTTGATATCAACATTGATACAATTATAAAATGGTAATTTCCAAGCCTGGAGAAAAGTCATGGAAATAACTGTAGCAATCATAATTTTCTTGTTGTACTTGTACATTTTTCATAGTTTAAAACAGGGGAAGTCAACCTGCCAGTAATTTTCAGTGATCCTGAACCTTGGTTAGGTGGTTCAGGTGTGTTTGATTTAGGAGGACGGGTTAGGCAGGATGGTAGCTCCATGAGCAGATTTGAAATTATTTCATTGCCTATAATGTCTCTATCAGGTAATTTAATTTTTTAATCATGAACACCTGAACATTTTTTATGGATATTCACCTGTAACTTTCTGGTCTTTTAAATAACTTTTTTGTGTAATCATGCCTGACCCTAGATTATTTCTTGCTGAATATTGTATTTCACTCTGAACCAAGGGGGTAATCCATCGACCGGAAGTTGAAGCCGGCCGGGTGCCGCCATCTTGTAGCAGAACTTCACTTGCGTTAGCATTTCCATTGACTCCCATTCATTTTGGCGTCACTTTAACAGCGAATAACTTTACATCTGAGGCGTTTAAAGACTCCATTTGTCCATTATTTATTTCTAAAGAAACACGACAATGTATAAAGGGCTCCATTACCTTCTATGTTACATTATGGCCCCGTAGAAACAGTTTTAGTAAAAATAGGCTAACGATTGCGTCATAACCACTCGACTCTCTGTCGCGTTGTACAGAAATGACCGTACAGTCAGGAGGAGAAGCTCGCAGGCAATCGGGGGGACGTCCCGTCAAGGGAGAAGCCCATAGATAATGAGTCTGTAAAAGCAACGGAATACTTACTCCTGCTCACTCACGCCAAAGAACTCTTTGCTCAAGTTCCCAATCTCTGCAAGATTAACGTTGGCAATTTTCACGCACAGCTACTAGAAGATTTACGTCTGTCAGACAGGTTGCTCACGTCATCAAGCTTAGTTTGAGTCGGTTTGAGTCTGCGCGTCAGGAACGGAAGTGCTCAAAAATCGCTAAAAATGGGCTTCAACTGTCTCAACTGAGTTCCAATGAGATGGCTCGGTCCACTTCTTATACTGACTATGCTCTGGGGCCGTATTCACAAAGAATTTTATCTTACCACTAGGAGTACTCCTAAATCGCACTAAAATATTTTAGCTAGGAGTTTTCTCTTAAAAGTTATTCACAACGCCTTTCAGACCTACTCTTAGTAAGGAAAAATGACAACTCCTAAACTAAGAGTGAGTCTTCGTTGCTATGGATGACGTCAATTCTCATGCACAAGCTTCCTCGCAATGATCACGGTGATTGGTTGTTAGATGACAGGGCCATCATGCGGAACATGACACAGACGCAACAAATCATGGAATTACGACATCTAAATATGTCTGTGTCCTACACAAAATAATAATAGTAATGTCATCGAAATGCATATCACGTTTGTGCATGCCCCAGTGAAGTGTAATTCTAAAAAGGCAGAGAGAGAGAAAAAAAGTCGTGAATTAAATTAAATTAAATCAAGGTAGCCTAATAGCCTACCCTAATGAAAACAGCCACTTGCCTAATAATGAAAAACGACACTTGCATTAACACATTAATTGACATCCTATTAGCCTAAATAGACTAAGGAAACGTTGCTCCTATTGAAGTAGCCTAATGTAATAGTTGAATGACGGTGGATTATGAACTCGCCAAAACGGAAAAGAAAGCCCAACTGGACGCAGGATCAGTTATGGTGTGTTCACACCGAACGCGAATAGAGCGAAAAATACGCGTCTATCGCGTCTAGTTAGACGCTTGAACATTCGCTCGAGTTCAAATTTTTCAACTTGCGCAGAAGACATTCGCGGCAAACGCGTCGCCCAATTCGCGTCATTCGCAACGCCCGGTGCGAATGATGCGTCTATTCGCGTCTTTGCATTGACTTTGTATGTAATCTACTCGCGCAAATAATTAAATTCACGTTCGGTGTGAACACACCATTACTGCTGCTGGCTCAGTTTGTGCTGAAAAAAAAAAAGATAAATGGGAAATTCGGCACTGGGATATCAAGCAAAACACATGGGAGAGGATTTGTTTGCAGATCAATGCAGCATTCCCGCTTGTGTCACGGACCCGGGACGACTGCGAGAGGCGGTGGTAGGCGCTACAATCCTTTGTTGCTCCTATTGAAGTAATGTAATAGTTGAATGACGGTGGATTATGAACTCGCCAAAACGGAAAAGAAAGCCCAACTGGACGCAGGATCAGTTACTGCTGGCCCAGTTGGTGCTAGAAAAAAAAAAACATAATAAAAGGGAAATTCGGCACTGGGATATCAAGCAAATCTAAGCGTTAGACATGGGAGAGGATTTGTTTGCAGATCAATGGAGCATTCCCGCTTGTGTCGCAGACCCCGGACGACTGCGAGAGGCGGTGGTATTCGCTACAATCCTTTGTGAATAGGTCTTAGTGAGTTAGAAGTCCTCTCGACTTCTTTTAAGCTGTCCCAGACTTAGGTGCTACTTTTAGGGCTAAAATGCTTCGTGAATTACTCTTAGTGAAAAAAATTAGGAGTCCTAATAAGTTAGGAGTGACACGCCCATTATTTTTAGGAGTTGCTCCTAAATTCGCTAGTTAGGAGCTACTTTTAGCCTTAAAATTCTTTGTGAATACGGCCCCTGAACATTATGAAAGTTCAGTGTGTTTTGATTACTGATTCATGTTGTACAGACTTCGTTTGTATGTTTGATTTCTTTCATTTTCCTCTCAGCTGTTTAAACTGCCTCTCAGCTTTAGGCCGTGTGTCCACCAAAGCTTTTTCCACGTGCCTGGCGTATGTTTTCAATTGTTTTCAATGGGAGCGCCGCGTTTTTAGAACGCCATGAGCGTAACGATGCGTTGAGCGTTTTATTCACGCTGAAGTGCTGAGAGCTCGGCGTTTTTACAGTTCGCCGAGAGTTGAAGAATGTTCAACTTTGGATAAAACGCAGCGCTCATCACAGTCACTTTTTACCCAGCCGTCCAATCACAGTGGAGGAGGGGCGGGACTAATACCACACCGACCAACTGTCACAACATTCTTTCTGTACAACGACATCGACCAGCAGAGCTAAGCGAACAACATGGATGAAAAATAAATGTTTAGTATGAAACAAATTATCTGCGAAATCAGTTACAAGTAAACTGTGCTGTGGATATTCTGTACCATAGCAACGAAACGTCTCAACGGAAAAAAACTGTGCTGCCAAAACGCTCTCAAGCGCCCACAGCTAGGCGTTTTCAGCAGAGCGTCTAGCGTTTTCAGCTGGCTAAAAACGCTTTGGTGGACATACGGCCTTAGAGAAAAGACTCGACTTGCTCATGTAGGTCTATCTCCATTCACTGTGAGCTGGAGGTGTGATTGATTGTGCCTGGCCAGGGAGGGTGTGATTGGATTAGTCCGGTGTCTGTCCTCGAATCACTGGCCAACTGACTCAATCTGTCTTATGTCAGCAAGCAGATGAATAACGAGAGTTTGGTTCTGTTCTTTCCTTCAGTAGATGTGTGAGATGAGCCATCAGAACCCTGTGAACTCAATTCAGGGGCAGTTCAGAGCCAAACCTTGACCTCTCCTTGGACTGTCTTCAGGAAATGATATCATAGTAGCATATTGCATAAATCTCTTAAGCAGGCCTCACAATCTTGGGAACAAGAAGATCTCCAAGACACAGATGGTTTCTTTTTTATCAAACCCAGCTTAACACAGGCAGCAAACAGACTCCATCGGCTAATGGATGGATATTAATGAAGACAAAGGGAAGGACTGTATCTCTATTGACCTCTCATATCCTTCATCCTTCCTGCTGTGTTAATGGAACGGGACTTAAACCATCTCTGATACACAGATTTACGCAGAGTGCACTTGCAGAGAGAATGATTTCTGAAACGTGGCTAAAACTGCTGCCCAATCTGCCGTATGGATGGCTTTGAGAGTGCTTCTTTCATCACAGAAGCTGAAGCCAGTGTCCTGGGGCCGGTTTCGCAAAGCTATTTTAGACCGGTCTATAGTGTTAGACAAGTCTAAAATTTGCTCATAGACTAGTCTAATGCAAGTTAGACTGTTTCACAAAAATAAAGACTGACTTAATTTAGACCAAAAAAATTAGACAGCTTCCCCCAGGCTAACTTAGGTCTAAGACTCTGTTACCTTGGCAACCAGCAGTAACAATCAGTTACATTACAAACAGCCGAAAGAAAAGGGAAAATGGCCCTTTCCAAATTACCGTAAAACTTCAAATAGTAGCCCGGGCTTTTATTTGCCCAAATCGTCGAACTGCACCGGCTTGTATTTGAGACAGGCGTCTATATGAGACAGGCCTTTATAATTTAGTGTTGAGATGTTGTTCATTAAGTGTATAGGCCAGACTCTAATCTCTAAAAATCTCCAAATGCTCCATGTGAAACTGCGGTCTTCCGAGCTTTTACTATCGCGTCAATTGATTTTGATTAATATGCGCGAGGGAGAGAGAGCAAGACAGGGCTCGTGTTGTTTGAAGACGTGAGAGTGCGCGCGCGCGGCCGGGGCGCTCTCTCTCTCTCTCTCTCTCTCTCTCTCTCTCTGCTTGTAACGCGCCCTGTCAGGCGCAGCAGTCATTCTATTCTGCATCACTCATCGATCAAAAAAGACTTTGGAGGGACAAAAATTTGCTTTGGCGGACGATCTGACGGTTTTAGAGGATTAAATACAACCCGAAACTAAAAAACAGACCCGGCCTCTATTTGAGACCGGCCTTTATTTACCCAAACCTGCAGCCACACCAGGCGTGTAAAAGAGACAGGCGTCTATTTGGGACTCGGCTATTATTTGAAGTTTTACGGTAAACATGTCTTCTTGTTACTACATTCTCCGCTAAATTTCCCAAGTAAAATGTCCTTGTGACTGTTATACTCCTCCAACAAACACATATTTTCCGCTGGGGTAAACTGCACTGAGCGGTTGAATGCGCTTACTCGATCCGCCATGTTTTTTTTTTTTTTTTTAAGTGTCTTATTTTACCCAGAATGCATTGCAGTGTAGTCCTACTTGAGATAGTCAGAGTCTTAAGTGCTTTGTGCAACGGTCTGACTTAGATGTCTATCTGAAGTCTACTATATCTAAGCCATAGTCAAAGTCTATATTTGTGAAACCGTCCCCTGATGATGCACATTGTCATTGTCCAATCAGATGATGCAATTAATGCCAGCTTTCTTCAGTAGCTATGCTGAGAAGTACTGTAGAGTTAAACTATCGAAGAGTGTTTGTAACTTAACTAAAAAAAATATTTTTTTAGCTCAAATGTACTTAGGCCCCGTCCACACTACTGCGTTTTCGTTTAAAAACAGAGACCTTTTGCTACGTTTGCACCTCCTGTCCACACTAAAACGGCAAAAACGGAGACCCAAAACGGAGAAGTTTAGAAACGCTGCCGATCCGTTTTTCGTTTTGAATCTCCGGAGGGCGTTTTAGTGTAGACGGGTCAAAACGGAGGACTTTAGAAACGATGACGTAGTAGAGGCTCACGCTCGGCTCTATGATTGACAGCGGCGGCGTTGACCGTACATGGAGCGTCGGTTTGGGGTTAGCCCAGAGCCAGAGCATGGTGGGATAATTTTAGCAGTGAAGTTGTGTTTACACCGGCACGTACCAGTGTTGGTGAATGGTCACGTGATCCGCGTTTTCAGTCGTTTTAATGTGGACGGAGATCAATTCTAATACGCAGCTAAAACGCTGGTGTGGACGGAGATCGTATTCGTTTTAATTCTCCGTTTCTAAACTAAAACGCAGTAGTGTGGGTGGGGCCTTAGTGTAGCCTGCTATTGTTTCAAAAATGGATCTTGGATGTAGTTCGACTACTTTGTTATCTTAAAATGGCTTGCAACTTGGCAAGCTACAGTTTGAAAGAAGTTTCCTGTAATCTGGTTTAGCTATAGGGGAAATATTTGACAACAGGGCTCTTCTCTGAGGATTACAGAGGTATGATGTTTTTGGTCTTCGGGCAGTTAATCTCAGAATGGTTCGTTTATTGGACTGCAGATATGCACCGGGGGCTATGATTTATTTAACATCAGGTGTGAAGGAGCAACCCACCTAGAATCATAACTAGTGTTACTGCATCTCCTCACCTGCCACGGGAAACGTTAATTAACTGTTGCCTTTCCATTTTTAGACCGTTGCCATGGTACCCACGCTGCCACCATCCTATGTGGCTTTTCCTCACAGACGATGTGTGATATTTCTTTTTCTCCCCAATTTTATTTCCCCAACCCCCAACCTTTGATGAGAGGAGGCTATACTGCTTTTTTACAATTTCGACTTTGAGTTGTTTTGTCTGTAGTGGCTGTTTGTTTATATCAGGAGACAGCAGTGCAGCACGAATATGTGTTTGTGTGCGGTGGTCCACTCGTGACTAAGACAACCCTCTGCTTGTTAGTTCCTGTGGTGTGGCACTAAGCATGGCAAATCCTTCCTCTTTTTCCCCTCCCTGTTGCTCGCCCTCCTACCCACAATGCCACCTGCTTTTGCCGTCTGAGCTCCATGGTGACGCCCGTGTCTCAGCATGCTGACCGCTGTGCCACCACTGAGCAAAGCGCTTCTGACCTCAGACGAACACTGGGATATCTGGGGAAATTAGTGGTAGCCTGCGGTCACCTCGCTTTTGAAGTTGACTCTTTGATTATTTACTCAAGTCTTTGGTTGTGACACTTAATATTGTTTAATCCCTCTATTTTCTCCCTTTCTTCTTATAACCTCCTTCTGTCTTTCTCTTAGCTGTGTACGCAGGGGGACGCCAGTCAGGTGATCGGACCCCTGACCGAAGGCCAGAGGAGAAACATTAATGTGGTGAACTCTCTTTTCCGCCTGCAGCAAGCTGTGGCTAAAGTAAGAATGCCGTCTCTTATTCAAGACACTATAGTTATTATAGGTTTAGTTCACTCTGCAATGCAGGATTTTTTTTTCCATTTATTTACCCTTGTGTTGTTCCAAACCCATATGACTTTCTTTCTTTCTTACATTAAACAATCTGTAGATGAACAAGACTGTCTTCTGTACTATTGGATGCTCAAGCTGCAAAAATCAGTAGAAGTACCATACTACAAAAAAAATTACTACAAAAGTATTCAGATTTGTGTGCTAAATTCCAACACATTTGAATATACACGGCTTCAATAACATGACAGGCATGGTAAATAGGAAAATCAAAAATGTCCTCACACAAAGCTGATATAGCTTTCAAAACACTTGAAATATAGTCTATAAGACCTAAGAACTATTTATGTGGTACCTATTTGATTTCATTGTATTGTAAAAAAAGCTCTCTGGACATTCTCCACAACATCTCTTTTTGTGCTTTTAGTTCTAATGGCATGTGGTGATTTAATCGATGTTTTGCCATTATGTGCTTCCCAAAGCTGTGTTTTTTTATGAACAGATGCTCATAAGAACTCAATCAGCAAAATGCATGAAATCACTACTAGAAAACTTTAGTGGGTATTCAAATATTAAGACTGTTTGAAGTTATTGTAGAAGTCCTGCAGTATTATTAAACTCCTCTATGTGCAGGACACCTGTCTATAAAGAACATATGGCTGCAGTGCCTTTACTCAGTCTTTCCTCAGGAGAGAGTCTTGGAGAAACTGCAGACTCCTCACTAGTCATATCTGTACAATATGAGTGGTGATATTTCACAAGTGGCTTTTTAAGCACCAGATGATGTAGTTCCCTCATTAAAAAAACATGACAGCAGAAGCTTTTTCCTTGCCTGTGATTAATAAGGTAATAAAAAGAGATAACTCTATGATTAAATATTTAAACTGGAGGTGATCAAAGTTTTACTTGTGAAAAGTGAGGCCGCTTGTTTCAGTGGGATTATTTTTTTTAGGGCCTGAACTGTGAGGAAGGACGGGAATTATGGTTTAAGGGCTCTAAACGTTGGATGATTTCTGACTTTGAATTGTTTTCAGGTTATATCTGGACTGGGCACCTTTCCTCCAGCAGCAGAGCAATCGCTCACAGCATCTTTACAGGTAAAGCAAAAACTGCAAGATCCCATTTACACCTAGTATTAACATCACAATGATCATGAAGCATATTCATAGTTTAAGCTGCAGTCCGTAGCTTTTTTGGAGTTAAAAATTATCCAAAATACATATTTGAGAAAATACATAACCAGTCAGTGTTCAAAACTTTCTGCTTGCCTTAGCTCGATTCAAAGCGGTAAGCTTGTGATAATGTTTTTAACTCCAGTGGTACTGGTGGATTTCCGCGGGAGATTCGAGCATGTCTTTGCGTCATTACGTCACATCTGTACACACACATCAGTACACATAAAGAAGGAGTCCTGGCTAGTAGGCTAAATTGAGTAATTACGTCACATCTGTACACATAAAGAAGAGTCTCGGCTAGTAGGCTATAATGAGTGTGAGGATGTTGTGGGTGGAGATTTATAGCCTTTTCTCACAGCACTTGATATAATTAAACTTATCAATTTGATGGCGGATCCAGAAAGGTTCAAACGACAATCACCAGTGACAACAGATTCACCCGCTGTAAAATGCAAAAGACTTCGTTCGGACTTCGGAGTGGCTACAGAAAAAAAGAGACTGCAACCGGCCCCATCCGAAAACAAGGATAATATCGGAAGGACATTACATGTAGTCACGCAATGCTTGCTGACGTTGTTAACATTAACAATTTGAGAACAAAGTATAATTTGCACGGTTTTGCGTGATATGATAACTTATAAGCGATTGTTAGATTTAATCAGCGCGATTTACTGCAATGTCAGAACCAGAACAATAGTGGATGTTTCTTACTAGTTCAGATGACATTTTCTGGTGAAAATTATTATGTTGGTCATACTTCCAAAAAGAATAATCTGTGATTCTGAATGCCAGTATCCTAATCGGCGCGGCGACTGACAGCCTCACAGTCTCCTCAAACACTGTGTTCATCCGCGCTGTGCCGTGTCGAGGGTGTTGAAGTACAACTCATGTAAAGTTGACAACTCCGCGAATGACTGCAATTGCATATTTCGAACAGGGATGGCGACAAAGAGGAAAAACACCGGACTGCAGCTTTAATATAGCTTCCAGATTAAATTACAATTCATTCTGCTCGAAACATCACATTTGTGGTTACATTCAAATTCAAGGATATGTGCTTTTTTGCTGTATGAACATGCAGCGATAAGCTGACAGTAAATGATATATAGTCACCAAATAAAAGACGAAATACAATCAAGACTAGTCACTGGAGATGCATGTTAATAATAGGGTGTAAACGACACCTAACTGCATTTGGTCACATCAATATCTTTTTATACATGTGTTTTATTTAGACATCAGCTCACGGCAGGTTGTAACGGATCAACTGAAGTTCGGATACAAGTGCAGTTAATTGCAAAATCTAAAAGTGAATAAAAACAAAACGATGACTTAAAAAATAAATGTAACATGAACTTGACTAGGCTTGGTATGGCGTGGCATGGACATGAAACTCACAACAGCGGGTTACAGCGTAACATGACAAAGCTAGACCCAGAAACATGGTAACATTAGGGCTATGAACGCAATGACACAATGGACTAATGGGAACTTGACACAATAGAAAAACAAAAGCACAAGGCATGATCACATGGGGAACATAGGAATCACATGACATAAGCAAAAACCATTAAAACAAGAACCCAACCATACACAGGTAATGCCCTCTATATTCATAATATTAATTTTACATTGCTTTTCAGCAACAAGTGCACTGCACTATTTATGCAGACAGTGGTGCGATACACCATTAAGCTTTGAGTATTTGTTTGTGCATCTGTGATAGAAAGAGATTAAGAGGCGAGCGCATGGGACAGTGAACAAAGGGTCAGAATTTTGATAGAAATGCTGCAGCCGCACACAAACACACACAGAGGCTGAAGGTGGTTTTAGAAAGTAATTGGGTAAACATTGAGCTGCTCTGAATTCATCGGTCTCTCCCCTGAGGTAAATTGGCTATCAGATGAGTAAACTGGTCATTCTCTTCCCCTTTATCTCTTTTAACAAAACCTGCCAGCTGTATGGGATCGCATTCACTCTGTAACCCATGGTCTTTTAGTGTAAACAGAACAGTACAAGGTAAAAACACACTACCACACTTTACCACCCGCTGTCCTCTGAGTTGGGCACCTACTCTCCTCCTATGTAGGGTATCTGATCTAAAAAAAACCTGTCCCAAATGGCTCACATGATGTGAACATACGGTCTTGTGGCCTTAATTTGCACATGACCCATGAAGTCATTGTTATCAGAAGATCTTCCACTTACCCTATTGGAAAGAGTACAGTACTTTGTGTCAAAGACTTGTCAAATCAAATCACCTTTATTTAAATAGCGCTTTTTCGTTTCAAAGCAGCTTTACAGTGAAAACAGGAAAATAATGCAAAAAAGGTTTTTTTTATGCTGTACAGCAGATCTAGAAAAAAATAACATCTTAGTCCAGCTTAAGTAAGTTCAGTGATGGTTCATTTAAAAGTTATTAATTTAGTTCATTTATCTATACAGCCACTCTGGAGAAAACAGTGATGTCATCGTCCAGCTCAGTTAATTACTCATATAATGGTGTCAATGCAGGCAGATCAATAATATTGTTGAATATTAAATGTCCCAACTAAGCAAGCCAAAGGCGACAGTGGCAAGGAACCAAAACTTCATCAGTGACAGAATGAAGAAAAAACCTTGGGAGAAACCAGACTCAGTCGCTCAGTTCTCCTCTGGCCAACGAACAATTACAGGTCAGAAGTCAGATTGGATCAGAACATTCAGCTCCATCTGAAATATTCTGTTGTCACATTCGATATAAACTTGTCCCAAATGAACTTGGACTGACTTGCATCACCAAAGTGTAGAACTGAAAGGCATGAGGGTGCCATTTAAGACAGGACAACATCCTTCACATTTCTACTCCTCCCAGTTCCTCATCACATCCTATTCTGAACCAGAACACAACAAACACAACATAATGAAACGAGGCACCAATATCTCCCAACCTCCAGCTGTGCGGAGAATGATGGGAAACCTAAATCTGCTGAGTATGTGACCACCAACTTTGTTGTGAAGGGGTTTAGGAGGAAGAGATGTGCACAGGAGATTTGCTCTTTATCTCCTGCTTGCAGGGAATTTTTCCGATGACCGGTCCTATTTGGTCAGAGAGACCTATTGGGTTTGCATTGATGTCGCTCAGAGATGGAGAGTCAGATAAGAGTATAGGACGAGCTGCCATGACACACGCGATGGTCAGACTGATGTCCCATCAGCAAATGTCAGGCAATCACATGGGAGGAGGGAGAGCAGGTGTTAGAAGGAAATGCTACACAAACCGATGACCTTCAAAAGAAGAAACTCTTTCACACGTTTAATAACAATAATTCTCTCTCTTGTTGTTAAATTCACATTCTTTTTTGTGTCTTTTGCAGTCAGTTCAGGCTCTGATGAGTAGCGCCGTTCAGCCCCTGCTGAATTCTGTTACTGACTCCGTCGAAGCAATACTCATTACTATGCACCAGGAGGATTTCTCTGGGTAAGCAAGCAACAAACACACTGTTATTGCATTGTGCATTCAGCACAGTATATACTGCATATATTGCATGCATTCCAAAAACATACATGTGAAACTACTCAAAGATAAACAGTTGTAGCCTACACTGTCCAGTTATCATCTTGGAATTAAATATAGTTAGTTTTCATTTTAATTTAATGTTGTTTTGACATTTGACAGTTATATCAAACAACGAGTCAAGGAGGATGATAATGATATGACTCCCAGTTTATTTATCACAGGGTTCCCAAACTTTTAAGTTAGCATTTCAAAAATGTAGTCACATTTGCATGTTCAGTTCTCTGATGTTGATAAGATTATTATAAGTAGTAGTATGTTTTAACTCTATAAAAATAAAGACTGAAATATATTACTGTTGTAAATTACAACTGTACTGTAAAATAAATATTTGATAGTTAAAATGAAATGTTGCATGCTTCACTCTGAAACACCCATTATCGTGCAGCCCTATTTATTTATTTGAATTTACACTTAATATAATTATTAGTGTTTCATCAACTCACAAACTCCCTGCAGTTCCCTCACAAACTGATCGACAAGTTGTCCAGAAAAGCAGTAAAGTAGTCCGAGTAGTTTAACCGGCAGCTGAAAAGTGAGAAACCTAACACTCCAGTTTTACTCCATTTTCAGATATATATCTGACCATTTCAAAATACCACACAAAACAAATGAGAGATGTCAAACTTGGGATTTATGTTTGCACAAAGATTGTGTTCTCCCCTTGTGGGCTTTTTCTCAAACACTAACATGGCATTTGGGATTGTGTGCCATATTTAATCTTGTTGAGGGCAGTTCTGTGATCAGGTCTCTCTCAGCTCACCATATTTCAACATAAATTGTTTCTTAAAGCAAGAAAGTGTGATGGGTGTGCTGTCATATTTCTTCACCATTTAAAAAATGTATGGGAGTGCTGCCAGCATTTTTAAAATTAGGTATAACAATGCTACAATGACAAGGTGATACAATTTAGTTTGCTAAATTTGTTTTGCTCCAAATTGACTTTTAATTTCACTATTTCCTATGGAAGCTTGTTTCTGCCACTGAATAAAAAAAAAAATAATAATTGCGACTTTTTATCTCACAATTGTGAGATATGAAGTCAGAATTGTGAGAAATACAGTCGCAATTGCGAGATATAAAGTCGCAATTCTGAGAAATAGTCGCAATTGCGAGATATAAAGTCGCAATTCTGAGAAATAAAGTCGCAATTGCGAGAAAAAAAGACAGAATTTTGACTTTTTATCTCACAATTCTGACTTTTTTTCTCACAATTGCGAGTTTATATCTTGAAATTCTGACATCTTTTCTCAGAATTGTGAGATATAAACTCACAATTGCGAGTTATCAGGCCAATTCTAAGGAAACATAAAAGACTAACTTTTTTCCTCTCAGAATAGTTTATATCTCACAATTCTGACTTTACAACACGCAATTTCGACTTTATATCATGCATTTCTGACTTTATATCTCGCAATTCTGAGAAAAAAAGTCAGAATTGTGAGATAAAAAGTCGCAATTACCTTTTTTAATTTTTAATTTTGTGGCGGAAACAAGCTTCCATAATTTCCTCATGTTCAGTCTTTAGGCTTTACAAATCTCAATTCAGTTATTTTGTGTCAAGGTGTGGGGATGTACATGTGTGTTTTTGACTGTTTTAAAAGTCTCACGTTCCCTGAAGACTCTTTCTCTCATTCGTTGGTCTGGGTGGTCCAGGCAATACAACAGAGAGTGAGGTGCCAGCGTTTGATAACATTTAAACCATCACCCCTGTAATTCAGCGCGGCTTCCTTTTGTCCACATCTGTTGTCCCCTAAGGGCAACTGGAGTCAGGCTTGGTGGACTTGTTTTATTTCTGTCCCTGCTGTCGGGCACTCCAGAGGAAAGACGGCAGAGAAATAAACATGCTATAGAGATGGCTTTGTCCAAAAAACACCCTCAGTTTCACCATGTCTGCGGCAATCTTTTTTGTAGATGAGCTAAATGGGTGAATCTCACAAAACCAATGTCCAAGTCATATTTTACTGTAAAATCAAAAGTAAGAAACAAATGTATATTGTGTAAAAATGCAGGGCCGTTTTAGTTCCATTATTTCCAAATATATAAAAAATAATAAAAAGCTAAGTATTTATATATTGTGGCTGTATTTGTTGTACTGCCTTTAATGCATGCTGATTTTAATTAAAACAATCATTCTATTATAGTATTTGTATTCAAATATTAAATAAATGCTCTATTACAGTAGTGAGAATAATCAAAAATAAAAATGGATAAATTATTTTTTTTTTTTTACTTGAAAGACATACAAACACATTCAGGTAAGGAAAATGATTTGTGCTTAATCAAAGCATGAAAATAATGGTTTTAATTGCATCCTGACATATACATTTTTTAAATTGTGATTTTAAGGTAAAAAAAAAATTATTTAACGTGAGATTCACAAAAAATAGCTTCTTCATGTGTGTAAGGAGGAAAAACATCAGGGAAAACTGATTGTTACTTGCTAAAAGGCATCAACACGACCTTCCTTTTCTGACATTGAGTATCTCAGCAGTTCCAGTAGTGACACATTTATGATATTGATTATGTGACAGAGGAAATCAATGGTGTTGTTTGTAGCTGTGGTCTATGCTCACATTACAGGATTACAGTACACTACTCTTTTGTTTGTGTATGTTTGCGCCCAGTCCTCTACCCGTGGTTGGCCGCCCGGAAGTGCCATGCTCTCTGTACATGCGTGAGCTGCAGGGCTTCATCGCTCGCGTGATGAATGACTACTTCCGCCCGCTGCAGTGTCTGGACTTCCTGTACGACAGTACGGAGAACATCGCCCAGCGCGCCATCACCCTTTTCATACGCCATGCCAGCATCTTGCGTCCGCTCGGAGAGGGCGGGAAGATGAGGCTGGCAGCAGACTTTGCTCAGGTGAGGAAAATGAAGGTCATTTGTCTCTCGTTCACTATCTAGGGATCTTCCTCCTTTGGTGCTGGGTTTCAAAATAACTCATTCAAAAGTGAAAATTCATAATTTGCTCACCCTCATGTTGTTTCAAATTCATACCCAACTTCCTGTCATCCATAAAAGAAAGTATATGGGAACTGTTGCTGTCAAGCTCCAAAAACACCATAAAAGCGATCCTTCTGGAGCACGCGTTAGCTTTGTGAGAAACGATGCGAAATTTAGGTATCCACTGAAAATTCATTGTAGCTCTCAAATCAAATATTTGGCGCCATTAGACCAAATAATTAATTAAAAAATAAACATTCTGTCATCATTTACTACCCCTCATAATGTTTCAGATCTGTATCCATCTTTCTTTTATCTCTAAAACACAAAGTATATGGGACATGGGGCTGTCAAGCTCCAAAATAATGACGTCTTGAATTCCTTTAGCTTTCTGTAAGACACAGAGGAAAATTTAAGCTTCACTGAAAAGTCACTGTAGCTCTCAAATTAAATATATGGCACCTTTACTCACATCAGGTTGTTGTTTTTGTTTTTGTAAGATATATTTTTGGCTTCATAGTGATGTAGTACTCGAGACCGGTCTCGAGACCGATTTCTGCTTTCTCGGACTTGTTCCTTCAAAGACTCGGTCTTCAGGGATGCAAACAGCGCGCTTTTCGGCGCCTCCCGCTTTTTTCACGTCAGTTTGGGTGACTTATGTGAATCGTGCAGATCCGAAGAGTTTTTTTAGGGAGGGAGGGGAGGGGGGGGGGGGGGGGGGGGGGTCTGATTATAATTTCACCAACAGTAATTCTGGATTACCTCCACCAAACAAGTAAATAGGAAATCAGAAGACTGCGCGACAAAACAGCAGGATGCACACAATTGAAGCGACGCGCTAATTTTTTCCAGGCGGAGCGAGATGAAAACACCTCAACTTTTCAGAATGCTGCAAGCACACTGCAGGTCATGTGACAAGAACCAACCAATCAGCTTCACCTTTTCTTAACAACATTGAAAGCTCAGTCAACGTGAAGGATGGGTATGCAACCCAAACACCCGGGTGTTTTTCTCTTCTCCGTAAATAAATCTTGTAGCAGAGCTACAGCAAGCGTTTATCGGTGGTGGAAATCCATTAGCTACTATATAACTTCTTTGTCGTTGTGGAGAGCGCAGTGCACGGTTGCACAGCAACGAAAGACGCCACGGGAAAATCGGACCGAATTTTACTATAACTAATAAAAGATAAGCTAATGTGCATTGTAAATGTCAGTAATTGATCTTTTTTGACTCATTCTTTTTATACAATTGATTTAAAGGCTGAAATATGTGAGGTTTATCTTTTTATAAAACCTTTTTTGTCAAAAATTTATTTGAATTTCATTTTACTCTATGTGCCTATAGGGGTGGGCCGGGGATGGCAGGGGCTGGTAGCAATGTAAGTAACTTACCGGTATCTGAATATTTGCTGCGGGGCGACGGCTTCGATTACCTCTCTTTTTTGACCATACATGTGTTTGCATCCCTGGGTCTTGACTCGGACTCGGCATCACTACTTAAGACTGCTCCTCTAAACAATTCCCAATCTAGCTTAGTCTGTAGGCCTAACTGTTGATTATTAACTGGGGTGATATTAAATCATGAATATCAAAACTGACATGTCGAGACAAAATCTCGACTCGGACTTGCTTCCTCAAAGACTCAGCCTTGACTCGGACTCGACTGTATTTGAAAACCAACGGACTCGGTCTCGACTTGGACTCGGCCCTTCAAAGACTCGGTCTTGACTCGGACTCGGCATAGGCGGTCTCGTCCCCATCACTATGGCTTCATCATGATAGGATAGGACAGTATAGAGAGGCTATTGGCGCTGATCAGTTGGCACCATGTTTAAGTTTGACAGTCAAATTCGTATGTGTCTTTATAGAAAGCATTGACTCCCTCTGCATCTGTGAGTAAACATCCCATGTGTGTGTGTTACAGATGGAGCTGGCAGTGGCTCCTCTCTGCAGACGGGTGTCAGACTTGGGGAAGGCGTACCGTCTCCTGCGATCTTTCAGGTGAGTCTTTATTTACAGTCTGGATGATGTCAGGTGACTTCATCTTCCTGTCCTCGACTGACTGCACTCAGCTCTTGATGTCACATCAAGACATCAAGACTGATTCTTTTGTGTGTATTTCTCACACAAACGCTCTCAATTAGTCTTATCCTTCGTTCTCCTCCTCCCCCCGCTGAGACGAAGCGGTCGCCTGGAGTCTTCCCTCTGAAAATTGCTGTTAATTAACAGTGAGAGAGAGAGAGAAAGGAAGGTTATTAATGGAGATGCTTGTCTGATTAGCTGAGGAGAAGTCAGTGTCTGGATATACTCGAATGCTCACCTTACATTGCTCCTTTGTTGTTTTAAAACAGCTCCATGTTCTTGGTCTTGATTTATTATTGCACGTTATTCCAAATAAAATAAAAAAGTTTTCTTTTGTAATCTTTCATCAGGATATAATAACTTGCTCCGCCATTTAATCGTCTTTCCGTTTCAGACTCTTTGCAAAGCTGCATTGTGTGTAAATGTGTCAGTAGCCGCGTTTCCATTACAGATTTGCGCAAAACTTTTGCATTTTTTTTCTAAATATCGCTAAAAAATGCTTACATGCGCTTCATGAGACACACACGCGCATTTGCACACACACGTAAGGTCTCTCGCTCTCTGCCGTACGCGCGCTGCACGGTTTGGAGCTCGCGAGCTCTAGATTCCGAGAGATTTGAACTAATTTGCGGGCATCAGGAGCCGCTATCAATATGCGGGAGACTCCTGGAACTTCCGGGAGATTTGGGATATCTGTGAACGCATACCTCTCTGTCCATTCATCTTTGAAAACTCTATTTTTTTCGTCAACTTTTCTTTTCCTGGACAATGACATCCTCCACACCCATTCAAACGCTTACGCCGGGAAGTGTCGCGGTCGCGCCTGATTACGTCAAAAGTCACACGTTCACTGGATGTCATGGCAACTAAATCACAGAGGAAAACTTTAAATATCTCGCCTTCGTTTTAATTTTGGACCATCGTAAAAAATAAACAAATGATTTTAACATGCGTTTATCAAAATAGGAAATCCAGACTTTTAATCCCTTACACACAATTAGGGGTCTTGAAATACGAAATTGAGGCGGGTCCAGATTGAATTCCCTCCGGGTCCGGATCCCGACTGGAGTCCGGACTTTGAGAAGTACTGGTGTAGACGCTACTTGGCACATCTTCTTCGCCGTTACGTATGTGTACTCGGCAAGACCGTTTTGTGTTTGAGCGCCCCCAAGTTGTGTTTTACTGTAACTTCAGAAGCTCCAGACACATGAGCAAAAGCGCCAATCTCATTGGTCAGATAGTTTTTCAAGCGGCGCGTCAAACCAAAAAAACTAACCAGAGGCGTTTTTAAAAAAATGACGCTTTTACGAGTGGCGTTTTTCGCGTCGGTGTGCACACTCACATTGGCGCCCTTTGTTTAGTCACGAGGCGTTAAACGTCGGCGAATATCGCGCGAAATTCGTCCCGGTGTGAACAGGCCTTTATACTGTGAACGCCACATATGAGGAGTTTCTCTGTGTTTCTCCCTCATTTCTGCTCCGAGGTCTTGATTGTGACATTTCTTTGAGGTTTAGAATCCAGTATTCCCTGTAATTCTTTTTTCTTTTATGAATTTAATAAAGAACTCTGTCTCGTATTCTGTCCAAACACAGCGCGCACCTCTTAGTCAGGTGACTGCAAATGCGCAAAAACTGTTTCCATTGCAGTTTTGCGAAATATTCCTTTTTCGAATTGCCTGAAAAACCATCTCATTCGAGCGTGTAAACTTTTTTTTGCGATAAACGGGAGTTTTTGCGAAATTGACGTGTTTCCATTGTGCGTATTTTCAATTCGCAATTTCAATTTGTGCAATTTGAAGGGTAATGGAAACGCGACTAGTTATGCGTTTAATGTTTAGTTTCCCGCAGCATAGTATCAACCAATGCTCTTTTGGACATAGAGGAAGTTGTCAGTTATGAACTGATGTCTCATGTTACGAACACCTTAACTTTCATGTTTACTGGCAGGTTTGATTCAGACAGCTTGTATTCTCTGTACTTCCTCCAGGCAGTCTAATAAACATTAGTGAGGTCTCACAGGACAGCTAATCAAATTAAACCTCAGCCATCTATGCCAGCTCTGAGAGCGGCTGCCGTGCCTGGATCCCTCATGAGCAAGGACTGATTCCCCACAAGCAACTTTCCTTTACTCAACTTTCCTTTTCCTGTGCGTGTGCAGAAGGATGCAAAAAGATGTCTGACGTCCATTAGGGAAAGATGTTATTACAAGAGTGCCCTAAAGTAGACATGTAATTATTAATATGGAGATATTGGTCTTGTTTGATCACACTGTTGAGGGACCGGAGATGGGAACTGATGAAAATTTCAACCTGGACTGAGGGTTCCTAGAAATGGTTCAACTTGTAAATAATGTTTTTCCTATCCATGAATGTTTTTGATTACAAATAGCCCCTGACTAATAAGGTATGAGGACATAGTTGCCCTATAGATATGTTTTAATTTAGAGCTGAGTCACGAAGGTATCTCGTGACTCTTGTGACCTTTCCTCTGTTGACTTGGGCAGCACATGAAAAATATGTTTTGCTATGTAAACCTCACAATTACTTTATTTATTTTATTTATTTGGGACAGTGCACATTAATGAAAAATTTTAACTTTTCTGTACAGACTGTAAATGAGCCAGGTTATAGCATAAATGCTCATTTTCACCTGTAGTCCCGAGGCAGGAAGACAACAACATATAAAATAATGCAACACAATAGAATATGACAATATACAATATCAAGCAAGAAACACATTAGCACACATTCAGGCAGAATACATTGTATCAATAAAATTAGTCAAAATGAGGACATAACTGGGAACTTTTAAGAAGCTGTTTAAGGGCCTGTTCACATATCGCGTCTTTTGCGCGCTCAAATTCGTTATTTCAAATTTAGGTGTGTGGTATGCGCGCTCATAATGGAAGATTTCCAAAATCGTTTTTTCCAAGCGCCGCATTGAGATAAAAACATCTCAACTTTCCAGTATGCCGCAAGCGCACAGTAGGTCACGTGACCAGAACCAACCACAGCAACGACAGACGCCTCCGGAGCGCAACCGCCCTAGCGCTTTGGAAAAAGGAGAACGCGGCGCGCCTAGCGTTTTCTATGCATTTTTAGGCGCTATATGTGAATGGCGCCTAAGGTGCTTTTTAACTGTCCAGTAGGTGGGACATTCCCTAATGTTTGTTGGGATGCTGTTCCAAAAATGACCTCCTCTGATAGACAGAACAGTTTGTCCAAAGGTAGTTTTTCTATGCGGGATCTCTATATCTCCTCTGAATGAAGCTCTGGTACAACAACCTCTGTCAGACCTTGGTTTAATGTATGTAGAAAGTGAAGGTGGGGCCAGTCCATGAAAAAACTTTATAAATTAAACAGCTATTTTTAAAATGAATACAATTTTCGAAATTGAGCATATTGTATTTTCCCAAAATATTACACTGATGGTATGACAGGTTTTTGATCAAGTATTTTTTATAGATTTTTCATATCCCGTGTGGTACTTTTACTATACAACAATACTATTGCTATTGTTGAGGCTTGGGCTGCCACGACACCATAAACATGTCTTACGCTACTACACCAGCTGAAGTATCACGATACCGTGCAGTATTGTTAATTAATAATTAAAATCTACAAAATGGACCAAATTTTCATGAAGGTGTGGATGTAAATGAAAACTTTTATACTCGTATAAGTTAATGCTTCCCTTCATAGAGACCAGTGGCATTGATTCAGTTCATTGAATAGCGCTGACGCCATTCATGGGAAAAACCCTTAAACATTGACAGGATGCTATGACAGAGATATTGCTTTCCTCATTTTTTTTCACAAATATATCACTTGACCTGAAGAAGGACAGACAGAGGTAATCACACGGGCTCTGTCAATCTCTCTTTCACTTGCTGTCTGTTTAGTGCAAATCTACTAGGGCTGTAATTGTCCTAGTCGATTAGTCGATTAATTGGTCGATACGTTCTGGTTCGACCAAAATTCTGATTGGTCGATTTTTTCCCCGCGTTCATTTCATCAGTTTTGCCCATAGACTGTAAAAAATGGTTTTGCCGCGCTGAGGCACGCTCATTTCATCAGGTGGAAAGCACTAACTGCTAATGGGGGTGTTTTCAGAGTACCCTTGTTTCACAGGTAACAGTCTGTCTTCAGAACACCCCTTTGTTTTCACCTTTTTTGGATTAGCCCAACCTAAGAGAGAACGATAAGTAGGCTATAAGGTTTGATGCTGAATATTATTTATTTAATTGTGAGAGCGTTTAATAGTCAGTCCTCTTCTAACATGTCAACAACAAAGAAATCGACAGTGTGGCAGCATTTTGTTAAAATTGATAACGGGAAAAAGGTTGAATGCAAAGTGTGCAAGCAACCACACCTCGACGACAAACATGACATATCATCTAAAAGTGGTAACGTTAAGCTCACTTGTCTGCGTTAGCTTGCCCTGTCTGTTTTGAGTAGGCTATATGAACAAATCAGAATTTGCATATTTCAATGTTTTAGTGTGATAACCTAACTTTTTTATTTTTTGTTTGGACCCTAATGTGCAATTGCGCTGTGCCGACTGTTTGTGTTAGTTTTGAGCCTAAGATGCTTTATTTTTCAGTTATGCACTTTATTTCGTTTCTGCTCTTGATCTGGTTTGTTTAATAAATATTCTTTTTTTTATATTAAAGTGTGTTTATTAAGAGTAAAAGCTTTAAAGGAGCTGTATGTAAGATTGTGGCCAAAACTAGTACTGCAATCACTGTCAAATGACTGTAGTATCCAGTATCCCCTCCCCCTCCTCCCTGACTCGAGGTTGCCAGATCGGCTGCAGGATCCAGCAGGAACGTGACGAGCTGCAGCTGTGGTAACTAGAGCAGAGCTGGCAACCCGGATGCCGCAACACTACTGACTTCGTGATTGGTAGATAGGTGGAGGGTGGAGCATCAGACCAAAACACAACATGACAACATCAACATCAGTTGAGGGCTGCAACTGCACTTTTTAAATGACAATATCCTGGCCAGACTACTGTTGTCAGTGATATAAGTATTTGAAATGTACATGATTTCTTAATGTCTAGTGACATTTCAGGGCCATTTTATGATTAATTGAAATAAATTTCTTACATACAGCTCCTTTAAGTTTATAGTCTATTCGTGTCTCAGCCGCAAAGCTGATCTCTCCTATGTTCAGCCTGTGCGAGGACATGCACAGAGCGGCTGAAAAGATAGTGTCTGACAGTTATAACATATGACAAAAATAATTGTCTAAATTATGTTGCATATTCCTCAACAGTTCGTGTGATGATATTACTAG
The DNA here is from genome assembly GCA_029959095.1 of Rhinichthys osculus. Taxonomy (NCBI): domain Eukaryota; kingdom Metazoa; phylum Chordata; class Actinopteri; order Cypriniformes; family Leuciscidae; genus Rhinichthys; species Rhinichthys osculus. The sequence continues at coordinate 40,453,211 of JARWKJ010000013.1, read as the reverse complement.
TTGACAACATCCCAGCTAACAATTTTATGTCATGGGAACGTTCGTTTTTGGTTCCCAGAACGTTCTGGGAACGTTCCCAGAATGTTCCCTATTGGTTCTCCAGGAAAGTTTTCTTAACGTAAATAGAACGTCCCCTTAAGGTTAGGGGAACGTTCCGGGAACCTATTCGGAAAATGAAACCTAAAAAAACCTACAGGGAACGTTCTGGGAACGTTCCCTTTAGGTTATAAAATAGAATCTAAAAAGAACCTACAGGGAACGTTCCTAAGAACGTTCTCGTTTGGTTCCCAAAAAATAACCAAATGGGAACCATGCGGGAACGTTAGGGGAACGTTCTGTGTTTGCTGGGATAGTACTATCTTCGGAAATCATAGGCTATGATATTGCGCAGGTGCACGTGATGCAACGCTGTCAGAGCCGACAGACTCGTGTGTCAGACTCATTTCAGTGCAAAATCGGTCAAAAACGATTTAATATACTGCAAATAGCCTACTAGTTTTTTTTATGTTTATTTATAATTCATTTAGGCGGACAGCAAGGCTACTAAGTACTGCGCACTGTGCGCAGCTAATTAATTTAACATTTTTTTCCTAACGTCATTTTTAGTCGATTTTAGTCGATTTTTAGTCGAAAATGTCAGGACTTCAGTCGACCAAGATTTTCTTTGGTTGAATACAGCCCTAAAATCTACATTGCCTCTGTACAAATCTCAATTGTACACCGAGTCTTGATTATGTTTTTTTAAAAAGTCAGTTGGCGGAAACTAATTACATTCTTCACTCTTGTTATCATTATTTACTTAATTAACATTCAATACATATACTTAATCCTCTTCGTCCCGTGTGAGACATGAGACCGCATTCATTACATATGCATGGCATGAAGTGTAAAACAAAAAGTGCATAGCCTTATGAAAAAAGAAAAAGAAAAAGAGTTTTCTTGCATTCCTCTGCGGTTGATTTCTCAGTATTGCGGTATTACAATATTGCGGTTTTCACGACAGCCCTAGTCACTTGCACTTTACTTTTATTTCACACGTCATCATTATATAATTTACACACAATTTCAGAAGAAACAATGGTCATATATAGGTCGTGTGAAAGGGAACCCCAAATAAGCTACTAAAAGCTTTTAGGAGGGGGCCCGATAACATTAATGTACAACATATAATATACAAACCAAAACTCTGTATACCATAGACACAAAATAGACAAAATAAAATACACAAAATAAACACTACAACAAACAGACGATCCCAGCACAAGTATAACAATTACGAAATGTTCAACAATAATATGTTATAAGCAATCACTGAATCATTCATTCAAAACGGCTGATTTTCAACTATTTTCATTGGTGAAATAGAGCAAAAACATCAATATTGACAATGCTATGTCTAAATTGTCATTTAATATTAACTTTGTTTATTGAACTGTTATATGAAATCAATCACATTTGCAATCGTGTGCTGATATTTGGAAAAACAGCATTCTTGCTTGTCATATTGCTAAATAATGTGTGTAATAATTTGCCCCCATATCTTTAAATTCCCTATTCTGATTGGAGGATAGCATGTATATTATAGCATAGAAATTTATTTATAATGTTAAAATTACATTATAAGGATTAAATGATTGATGAATGGAATTGCATTCGTCATCGCAAAGATGGTTCTAAAAAACTAAACATTACACCTGTTCCAGAAGTGGTCAAATTAAAATTAAAATAAAACTCATAATAAAATGAGATTGCTTTACAATCTCATTATATTGTATTCAAGCATTGCACAAGCTGTTGAGAAGAGCTGTGCTTTTATTACCTAATTGATCGGATTTACGCTTTCCAGCTAGTGAACGATAAAACGTATTTTTAAAAAAAGCATGTAGTCTTGCATTGTTTTCCATTTGAAAAAAAGTCATTTAAAATAAGACTCATAAAATAATACGTTTCGCTTTACAATCTCATTATATTGTAGCCGAGCACAAAAATGAATCCCAGACTTCACTGAACCTGGGATGTTTTTTTTTCTGATTCTGAAATATGATTCTCATCTTGTCAGCGGTGAGTAAGATATCTGCTACGATCCCACTGGAGGACATCATTCGAGCTCCACTTTAGCATGTCACAAACATTTGGTGAATTTTATTGGACATTTTTTCATAAGCACCTACCGTCCAAATCTCCAGCATTCATTTCATGCTCTAAATTACACCCGGTTTGAGATTTGCAGTGAATATGAATATATTTGTCTCTCTGTTTCAGGCCACTGTTGTTCCAAACGACTGAGCACATCACTAGCAGTCAAGCGCTGGGAGATTTGATTCCATACAGCACCATATTACATTTTATGTTCAATCGTGCCCCGGCTGAACTCAAATCACCACATCAGGTACGCACACACACTAATGCCGAGGGATGGAAACCTCTTGGTTATAGATCTTCAAGGATTAAGGTTTGGCGAGTTAGTAAGCAGGAGGTTTTTGAGGTCAAATCCTGTTTATTATGCCCTTGAGCGGGGCAATTCATCTCAAGTTGCCCCATCGCAACTGCCCCTGTGATTGACCTACTGTAAGCAGCTTTAGATAAAAGCTTCTGCTAAATGACACATTTCATATTTGAGTGCTCGGACTGGAAAGGATGAAGATATTTTGGGCCATTTTATAAAATGAGGGTTCTCTAAAATAGCTTTAGCATGGGTGGATTTGTAGAGCTCTTATGTAGCACTAATACAGCTTTCTCTTCTAAACAGAGAGCGGAGTGGTCGATCTCTCGCTATTCTCAGTGGTTGGATGACCACCCATCAGAGAAGGATCGTCTCACCCTTATTCGGTAAGATCCAAGGCTCAAAATTTGCAGCTTCATTTGGTGGCGCCAATTCCACCGCTTTCACAATAAACCTTCCCAGTGACAATCTCTGGAAGAATACTAACACTCGTTTGATTTAGCTTGGTGTTTAGTTTTCTCATCTTTGACCCTTTATGAAACATTCATATTCAGTAATGTCATTTGTAAAACGAACTAGAAATGTCAGGGTTCTCACAATCACAGAAAACCAGGAAATAGCAGGGAATTTTAATAATCAAAATGTAATGTTTTTATCTATTATTTTATAGGGATTGCAATTAGAAAGAGCAATTTATTTCTAATAAAGTTATGCAATTCATATATCCTACTAAAAATATTTATATTCACTATGAAAATGCCCAAGATTTTTCCATGACTTTTGCATGACTTTTTCCTTCTTTTTTTTTAAATTTCCATGAATTTATTTTCAGACCTTTCAACTTTTAACCTAATCCGGTTTAAAATTCCCTAATATTTCTAGACCTATAAAAAATCATGGACATTTCTTAAGTTAATATACATTTTTCTAGTTGTTATGCTCAACTCTAAAATATTTCATTGGCTAGAAATTGCATTTTGTGAGTGCAAAGTGATTTGTAATAATCCCTAATCATAGAAAACTCGTAGAAAAAAACAGGTGTGGAAACTATAAAATTCAGTACTTCAGACAAGGGCCCGGCTGCATAAACATAGCCACTATGTTAAGACTGTCTAGTTTGACTAACTAGCAGTTAGCAAAGTTAAGACTTGTTGATGCATTTAATGCATATAATCCCAACCCTTTTAAACAAATGTACAAATATCCATAAATATTAATATTTGTTTTGTAATTGTAATTAGTCTTGCTTCTCTGATTCAAATCAGACTAATATACCTTTTTATGTAATTGACATTAAAAAAAGACCAGTTTTGAAGAAAAAATTAGATGACTAACTTGTAAGACAAGTCTGAGCAGTTTATGCAACCGGCCAGAGGAAATGATTTCTCAGTGCAACATCAGCGTCCTCTACTGGTGCTCTGGAGGAAATACAGCAGCTTGGGTGTAAACAGCCAAAGTAAGAAATTAAAATGTGTGACTTTCCTTTGTTGCAGGGGGGCGTTGGAGGCGTATGTGCAGTCTGTCCGAGCCAGGCAAGGGAAGGAGTTTGCCCCAGTGTATCCCATCATGCTCCAGCTGCTGCAGAAGGCCACAAGCGCATCATAGGACCTGCAAACAGAGCCCTGTCTCGTCAGGAAAATGTAGACAATTAATCATAACAATACACTCGTCTTCACCAAAAGAAGTCTTTATTATTATCATCATCATTTTGTTTGTTTTGTTCAAATCGGATGTGTAAATTAGTTTGTTTTGCTTACACACACAATGTGTAAAAATGTACAATGTGTGTGTTTTATGGGTTGTTACTGGCTTTAATAAGAATCCCTACCTTTTTAACAAATCTACATGTATTCATAAATAATATTTGTTTTGCTGGGTGCAACAGAGGGAAATAAATGAATTAATAAACACATTATGTAAATGTTGAATAAAGAATGTCTTTAAAGGCGCCTCATTCAGATTGAATCTGTTCGATTTACAGGTGAAACTCGAAAAAATAGAATATCATGCAAAAGTTCATTTATTTCAGTAATTCAACTTAAAAGGTGAAACTAATATATAGACTCATTACATGCAAAGTGAGATATTTCAAGCCTTTATTTGTTATAATTGTGATGATTATGGCTTATAGCTTATGAAAACCCCCAAATCAAAATTAGAATATTGTGAAAAGGTTTTCACAGCTGTAAGCCATTTTCATCACAATTATAACAATTAAAGGCTTGCAATATCTCACTTAGCATGTAATGAGTCTATATAATGTATTAGTTTCTCCTTTTAAGTTGAATTACTGAAATAAATGAACTTTTGTTTGCACGATATTCACATTTTTCGAGTTTGACCAGTATAACTTCTTCAAATGGAAAAAATGAAAATGGCAAAGCCACTTTAAAGAAGGACATGAATGGATCACAATCATAGTTTTTAAATAACAATGGAAGTCAGGGACACATGTTAAGTACAAGCTTGAGAGTGATCACATTAGTCTTTTAGCTGTATAACTGTAGGCCTGCCTCTTAATATTGACTCTTCAGAGACATGATGCAATCCTCCTCATGTCTGTCTCCAGCTTACACTCTTTCCACACTGTTTTCTTTGACCTACATGGCCCAATGCCAGATTCTGGTGTTTAATATGCGCTGTCTGTGCTGCTCTAAAAACATGAATTCAACTTCTCTTCGTCACCAGTTTTGCATAATCATGCAAATGTGATTCATCCACTTGACTAACTGCTCACTGAAAAATTAAGCGAATTATGTGTGTAGTGGCCTCATATAAATAACTAAACTGGACATATAAATGACAGTGAAGATGATGTAATGTAACATGCACCCAAACAAACCCAAGACTTTATGTAAAACAAATAAGCAATTTTAAGATGATTTGCATCTTATTTAGATTTTAATGGAGCTGATATCTTATATGGAGCATTACCCTGCATCTTGTACCTCGGTTATGCAAAGTTTTACTAATAAAGAAATGATTATATAAAGAATACAATAATTACAATATTTTAATAATTTTGTTATTTCTGACATTTTAAATCTACATTGTTTGTCTGTTGTTTAAAAAATACATTTCACAATAAAGCACCAGTATATAAATTTGCATGCTTTAAATTAAATTGTCATCATTTTTAAAGTATACATAAGAAAAAGGCTCTGACATTTTCTGGTTTCATTATCAGTCAATGATGAAATAAAAGCCCCAAATATTTGCCAGAACAATATGATCACCAATTCAACATCAGTCAATTTATTAGATTATATTTTTGTATAATGATTAAATATAATTGTTCATTTACTTCACTCAAATGGCTCAAGTCAGTATATTTATTTAGTGGCCAAGTGTTTATGTTCACATTGAGGGCGGTGTGCATTACTTTAGAACTTTTAAATGGATATCTTCGAGTTTGATGACTTGATAAACAAACCCAAGACTTATTTGTTTTGCATAAAGCTAATTAATATTAATATTATATTATATGGATTATACCTCAGTCAGCTCTCACATAAGCAGTCAGTGTAAATACCTTGAACAAAATTTTTTAAAACGTTGAAAACCACTGAAATATGTGAGGGAAAAAAACATGAACCTATAAAACACTGAATGCATTAGAAATTGTTATAATGTAACGTTACATAACCAGACTAAGACGCGTGCAGCATTATATATGAATGAATGAATAATATATGGTATTGATGTTTTTCCAGATTCCTTAGTTTTCTATCGACAACTATGAATTTATTCTGTTCATACCGGTACATTAATTTCTTAGACGGCCAGATACATGATTTATTTACTTCTTAAGGCTATTATTAGATAGATTATTCTATGACTTCGAAAGCACCCTTATGTGTGGGGGTAGTTAGTGGGTGTGGGGTGTCCTCTCATATTACACACTTTCCCGCGAGAAAACCCTGAGTCGCGCCAAAACCCCACCTGTATAACTCACCTTTATTCTTGCCTGAGCTTGTCATTTAAAGCTTTCATGGGACGTTCGGCATTTATATAATGACAATTAATGATGTGTGACGATTAATTATGTCCCCGCTGAGTTACAGCTGAGACTTGGAAACTTCAGGCGCGCCTGTTAAACGCAGCAGATCAATAGGAGCGCGCGCACTGCCCCGCCAACAAACCCCCACAGGCTTTGGTCAGAGCGACTCTCTGATTGGCTGCAGTGGTCGCTCTGAGGAATTTCCTCCTCTTTCAGCCAATCACCGTAGTTATTTTTACACACCGCTTTCGTGATTGGCTGAGAGAAGGTGTAGCTCTTCAGAGCGCCAGAAAACAAGCTTTAGCGGGGGATTCATAGTCGCCTGACCAGCAGAACGACTGAATAAGAAGATTACTTGCTCAGATCTTCTGATTTAGAGAGAAAATTATGTTCAGATAAGGAGGAACAAGAAGGATCATCTTTGCGAAGGATTTATTTACGTTTTTAGGATTTTTTGTTATCCCAAGAACGGAGTTTAAGGTAAGAATATAGAGTTAAAGATTATATCTGCCTTAAGTTACATGATATATAAATATTAATTCAATTAATTTCCTTAAACTCAAATCTGATTTTTACTGACAGACATTTCAGTATTCAAATAATAAGAAAAAGAGAGGATTTATATGGGAGGATTTATATATTATGCTGCTGATCTTCTACAGTATAACGTAAAACAAAATATACAATATTGTGACAATAATATAAATTATTTCTAACGTTTGATTAATGTTATTTCCTCTGAGAATCTGGTTTCGTTACCAGGCAACTGGTGAAGATATTTGCGCCAAAATCTTTCCACCATCATCAGATCAATCACTTTTTTTACTCCTATGTTTCTTATTTAATGCAGTAGTACTATATTAATATGTAATATAATATCACTTTTTTACTCATGTTTCTTATTTAATGTAGTGGTAGTATAATATGTAGTATAATATCACTTTTTTTACTCATATTTTCCTTATTTAATGCAGTAGTAGTATAACATGTAGCTAATATAATATATCTTTTTTACTCATATGTTCCCTATTTAATGCAGTATTAGTATAATAAGTAATATATGTAATAAACTGATAATGTAATTTGACTTATTAGTAGAATTTGGACAAATCACTTTTGGCAACACTTAACTATCATTAATTAAAAAGTTAACAAACATCAAATTAATGCTTTACAGATTGTTGGTATTATATATTAATAATGTAAGAAATTAATATGAACTTACCAGTGTTATTCATATTTAGTAACATTCATATGAATAATTCAGTAATGAGCTGGTTCACTATTAGTCTAAATGTGCTGGCTATAACTGATTCAATTTTCTTTTTTAGATGGAGATGAAGTGTTTAACTTTAAAGGATTTGCATAGTGTGAGGACACTAGTGAATAAGACAAGCTCAGATGATCCTGTCAGCTTGAATGACCATAAAGTAAGATGATCTGAACGTGTTTGAATTGTATGGTAATGCATCTACTTCCTCATGAGATGTTGAACTAATACCCTGATTTCAGGAGAACATCTGCACGGACAGAAGGAAAACGACCCCGCTGAAGTGTGAGTCTGTGACGGCAGCTGTGAGTGGACATAGGAGAGTTTCCAGCCCAGATATCATCCATATAACCCCTATTAAACACACTGAGAGGGCCCACCCGGACCCGTGGACCCCGACAGCCAACCTGAAAATGCTGATCAGTGCCGCCAGCCCAGATATCCGCGACAGAGAGATGAAGAAAACCCTCTTTAGACCCATTGAAAATGAAGAGAAAGCTGTAGAGGAGGAGGAGGATGAGGAAGAACTCGATGACTCGTGTCAGGTACGAAGAAGTCGTCGTCTAAATAATCAGTGTAATAGTTTGAAATGTATGTGTATTTACATTTATTTGTCTAGCAGACACTACTTACAAACGAAGAGGCGATTCATCTTAAATATGTTCAGAAGTTGTAGTTTTATCCACTGTAATCTCTCTTAATTTCAGTATGAAGCTTTAGACGATTCTGAGAGGAGACCCAGTCGCAAACAGAAGAGTTTGGGTCTTTTGTGTCAGAAATTTCTGGCCTTGTACCCAGATTACCCTAAAACCTCAGCGAGCATCAACATCTCTCTGGATGAGGTGGCCTATCGCTTGGGTAAGAGAAAATAACTCCTAAACCTAATCAAACCCCATTATTTCTGTATAAAACTATTTTTAAAGCATTTATAATCTTTGTTAATGTTAGTACCGGTAAATATATAATTTTTCATGTTAGTTCGCAGTGCATTAGCTAACGTTAAAGTAAAGTATTTGATCTGAGTCATTTCCAGGTATGGAAATATATTCAGACTATTGACCCTGTTCAGTTTTCTAAAATATAAAATTAGGAATTTCTAAAGATAAATTTATCGTACAAGCAGAGTGTTTTCATGGCTTAAGTTTAGTGATCCTTCAACATATATGAATAAATTCAAGGCGCACATTTTCATTACGCAAATCTCTTTGTCTTTTACCATAAGCGAGTCTCTTTTGAACTTCACTAATCGAATGTGTGTGTGCCACTCAAACCAGCAACAGATAAAGGAGCAAATGATCATCAAACTGTACTTTGCTGTTTGATGTTCATTCAACATCAAACCACGATTACAGTATCAAACACATGTGTCAGAGGTGAATGTACCGGTATGCAGGTTATAATTATAACGCGTTTTAGGTTTCTTCTCATCATGTAAGGAACCAATGAAAAAAAAACAGAGAAAATACAAATATTTACAGATCACAGTACTATATACCAAATGCAATGCTGTTTGAACCATTAATCTTAAATATGGTCTGAAAAATGTACAGAGAGGTTTGAAATGGATTGTTCATCATGAACTAAATGTAAAGTGTCACCATAAAATGTTGTGACTGACACCGAGATCTAAACCGTCTCAGGTGTTGGGCGGCGACGTATCTACGACATCGTGAATGTGCTGGAGTCTCTGATGCTGGTGAGCCGAATGGCTAAGAACATGTACGTGTGGCACGGGCGCCCGAGGCTACCACAGACCCTGCAGGAACTCCATCGGGCGGGACGAGAGCAGGGCTACCATCTGCAAATGGACCCGAGAGAAGGAAGCAGCCCGTATGGCGCCCATCACATGCAAAACACACACGGTATGACACACACACATATTCCTCTAAAAGCATTTGGTTTGCATTATTTATAGAGTTGTTCCGATTTCAATACTAGTATCGGAAATGCCGCCGATACCAATAAAAATTCTGGCATCGGTATCGGCGAGTACTTCTACTAGGGCTGTCACTTTTGTGAAAAAATCGTGTTCGATTTTTGAGACATAAGTGTTCATTGAATCGATTGTAAAATCGATTTTCCATGTCTAAAGACGTTTCCATTTTCAACACCAAATATAGGCAAATCCACGGACACCTAATAGGCATTAGGACGAGCGTAAAGAGGGCGCTTGAGACGCACAAGTCAGCAATATTTCTGATGATTTATTGGCGTGAAGTTTCGTGCACAATGACAAACAGGAGCGCAACATTCAGGGATTGAGATTAACACCCTCCGACCCGCCAAATGTGGGTAAAAATGAACTTTGGCGGGAAACGCTGTCAAATCACGAGCCAATCCGGCGTGTTTCTGTGTTTACTCACTTTGCTGGGGAAGTTTGTGTAAGCCAAATCTGCGCGGATTCAGCGCAAATCCTCAACTCATGAGTCCTCATGATATATTAAATACAGCGTATTGCACAGAATCTGCTCATATCTGGCTTACTTGAACACACACGTCACTGCGCAACAAATAACGGCGCGCTTGTTCACTTGCATTGAAGTAATAGTGAATATTAAAAAGCATTTTGTTAACAGAAAGTACATTGTTATTTTCCAAAACCCTTCATGTTCTGTGTCCTGTTACTCCTGTATTGATCTGTCCACCTAAAACACTTTTTTTTTCTTTCTTTTTTTTAAGGCCGTTAAAATCGATTCCCTATTTTCGTTTTCGAAACTTGTGTTGGTTGGTCCGATCGATTGTGCAACGATTTTCGAACGTAAAGTGACAGCCCTAACTTCTACCCATGTACCGATCCGATACCCTTTTCTTAGACAGTAACTAGTAATGCACGCCAGCTTTCCTTAACGCTGCAAATCGGAGATCAATTCTTCTTCGCTGCTCTAAACAGTGGTTGCTTGTACTGGTAACACAGGAAGTTCTGCTTCTGTTTAGAGCAGCGAAGAAGAAAGCACGCGCTAGCAGTATGTCCGCTGTTTGGCAGTATTTAAGACTGGACCAACCAGCCAGTAAAACGGCAACATGTCACATATGCCCTACTGCAATTTTGAGGGGTGGCACAAGATTAGCAGCTTCAACAGCACTTAAAGGGGTCATATAATGGTACATGCACTTTTACAAGTTGATTGTACTGAAATGTGTGTTGGCAGTGCCTGTACACAAACATCATATAATGATAAAAATCCATCCAGTGTTTTTGTTTTAATCTCCTTATATGTTTTCCCCTGCCTCAAACCGAGCCGTTCGAGCCTGTGACGTCACAGGCTCGAACGCCCCTCCCGCGATTGTTGAATGACAGCAGCGTTTCAACACAGACCCGCCCTTGCTCGTGAGCGAGCTGTCAATCATAGTCCGCGCGGTCATTGTTGATATGCCGGAGCACTGTCTATGAGCAGAATGGCGTCTAAGCGATTGTGGTGTTCTGTTCTTGGGTGTAATAACGAACACAGTCATTTTAATGTTCCTAAATCCGAACCGCCGAAGACACAGTGGCTGAGTTTGTTTTCGAAGGGAATATTCCCCACGAGCAACGTCAATGCTCTCATGTTTGCCGAATCATTTCTCACCAGACTGCTTATAAACGAGGAGGGTCAGTATAAAGCTGGATTTGCTAAGAAGCTGCTCCTGAAAAAAGATCGGTACCAGATATTCGTGTTCCTGCTGAACCTCTAGAACAACTGAAGTGAGTGTAAGGTTTTATTAAACTTTATATTAATATTTATATTAATCCTTGTAAATCGCCAGCTGCACGCTTCACAATGAATGCGTCTAAGTTTACACTCAGGGTACATTACGGCATGTTTTCTATGTATGACGTTCTCAATATAATGCATAATCCCACGTTTATACTGAACAACGTGTTATGGTTATTGTGTTACAAACGGTGTACGCACAGAACAGAGAGGCGGGGTGAGCAAAGCTCATTATCATTTAAAGTCATATGCACTGAAACGGCGTGCTGAAAACAGAGCTGTTTTTGACCAGGTAAAATAAGTGTTTTCTTACAATACTAATGAGAATTTTTAATTAAAGTATATTACAAACTTTTAATTTAGACCCTAAAGAATCATATTAGCTTGTACAAAAATGGCATTATATGACCCCTTCAATAAAGCATTTGAAGACGCGTCACCCCGCAGAGAAGGATGAGCCGCGCCAGAATCAACAATCTCTGAAAGCTTCATTCAAACGAAGAGAAAAGTTTTCCAAAGACAGCCAACGAGCGATAAATATAACCGAGAAAATTATCGAGTTTATTGTTCTGGATGACCAGCCGCTGTATTTAACAAAATTGTTTCTGGACTTTAAGTTATAAAGAGGTTATTTTCTTATATTATTCATATATCATTTTTTAGATTCCTAGATTTATTTGTTGCACTTTTTTTATACAGTTATATTGTAAATCTAAAATACCTTTTTCAGTTTACAGTATTAGACAGGGTTTCCGCGGAGTCATAAAAAGTCTTAAATTTAATAATAAGAATTTTAGGCCATAAAAAGTCATAAAAACGTCCGGATTTTCCATACAAGGCCATAAATTACATTTAGCCACGTCTTAAATTGATATGCTCATTCATTCATTATCGCGATATAATTTTTTCTCTATAAAACGATATCAAGAGTTCGATAAATGTTCGATAATGTTTATGCGCCAAAAGCGGAACGAAGCCTATATTGAATTGTATTATATTATTAATATAGACAATGTATTAAAGGACTAATGGAATATAATTACAGTATTTAATGTGTTTAGGCTACTGTTTTTCATACATTTCATGAAGAAACGTGCTATCCTGTTTCAAGACTTGAAACAATATCCCCCATTAGCACATGCAGAAACTAAGAAATTAATTTTCCAATAAAAATATTAATTTTAAGGAAAAATGACAAATGTTTGAATGTTCTACCTCAGATTTGTGAAATGTTCACCTGTTTGGCAAGTGTTTGTCATGATATGTTCTGACAATAAAGAGTAGTTTAAAACCACAATTAACGCTCTGGTTTCTACAACTTTCAGTTAGGAGCAAAAATCTGCCTTTAAACTTAATGAAATAAAGATTTGACATTTATCGTGATAATTATCGATATTGACTGATATATTATCGTGATAATTGTTAAGTGTTGTTCCTGTGTTATTGATACTTAGGAAAAGGGAGCCTTCAGTTTGTAACTCTTAAGAAAATGGAACCTTTAAATAATGAAACTTATTACTTTTAATGAAAGTCAATAGGGAAAAAAAGACTTTTGAAGGAAGTTATTTTTCGTAATTCGTGTAGGTCATACATTTAAATCATAATGGTCATAAAAAGGTCTTAAAAAATTTGACTGACTAAACCCTGCAGAAACCCTGATTAGATGTGTGGCTGCATTTTAAGTTCTTTTTCACTTAAGGAAAATAAATAATATATTGCTGTGAAATATATGTAAGATAATAAAAATACTCTAGGTCACTGTATGTATTTGTTCATGTTTTAATAAGGGATGAGTCTGAAGCACACCATAAAATAATTCTATCAGTTCATACAGGGCTAGTATGAATTGCAGCTGTATAGATACACACCCAGGTATCGGATCAGTACTCGGTATCGGCCGATACCCTGAGTCCAGGTATCGGTATTGGGAAGGAAAAAAGGGTATTGGAACATCTCTAATTATTTATCAAGAGTATACACTCAAAAAAAGGTAACGTCTGACTAGTTGCATGATGCATACCTTCATTTGAATGATTCACCATATTGCACTTGCTCGGTTGATGTCATTCCCTATTTGTTTAAACCATAATGACGGTTGCCCCATTAACTCCATTATTAGTGTCTTACCCTTGTGCTCTATTAATCGGTCACCCGTTAACAGCGTCTCCGGCTTCACAACACTGGTTACCAGGTGTTTGTGTTGATCACAGGTAATCCCATCCCAGCACAGAGACTCTGTTATAAATGTGCCACGCTCTCACAGACAGGCTGAGGAGGGAAGCTGATTATTCAGAGAGGAAGATGAAGTTTAGACATGTTTCTGTGTGCTTAACGCTCGGAGGGGTGACCTGATTAAATCACGTCACTGTTGACCTTTGCTTCAAGCAGCTACATTCAATTCAGTAATAAAATACTTCAGATATAGAGGAACTAAAGCAGACATGGTTTTAGAATATATAGTAATATTTTTACGAATAATGAAAAAACTATTTTGTGCCCTAAACATTTTAATGATGAAGAAATTAATGTATTATAATTGTAAAAAATAATTACAATTAATAAATATTTTGTTATTTCTGACTTTTTACATCGACGGGGGTTGTCCGTTGTTTAAAAAACAGGGGGTTTGCGGGTCTTATAAAGTCTTAATTCACAAATTAAGGCCTTAAAAAGGCCGTAAGTTCATAAAGTCATGGCATTAAATGTTGCATACATTGCAAAAAAAAAAAGGAATATCTTCCTCAGTATTTTTGTCCTGTCTTCCCATACAAATATCTAAACATCTTTAAATCAAGATACGTTTATTTGAAATGCAAATTTTAAAATTCTTGAAAATTTGAACACAAAGTGAGTTTATGCTTAAAAAAACAAGAACAAATATCTGTCAATGAGTAATAAAAACTTGCCTTTGAATTAAGTTGATTTTTCTAAGCCCATTGGCAGATATTTATTATTGTTTAAATCATAAACTGATTTCATTTGAATAATTTTAACAGAAATCAAGATTTACACAAAAATGCATTTCTCACTTACGGTAGTATTTTTGACTTGTTTCCAGTCCAAATATCTAAAAATTCTTAAATCAATACGCATTTAATAAAGTAGTAAAATTACATAAGATATTAACTACTACAAATTAAGTGAGTTTTTGCTTAAAAAAAGCTAAATGATCTGCCAATGGGGTAAGAAAAATAAACTTGTTTTTGTTTGAATTAATATTATTTTTCTTACCCCATTGGCAGATAATTTAGCTTTTTTTTTTTTTTTTTTTTTAAGCATCAACTCACTTAATTTGGATTTATTCCCCCGGAAAACAGGAATTAATATCTTATGTCATTTTACTCATCTAGTAAATGCTTCTTGATTTAAGAATTTTTAGATATTTGGACTGGAAACTAGACAGAAACACTGAGTAAGGAAAGCATTGTCAGTGTATTATTTAATGTAATTTTGAATCTCGAGTAAATGCATCTTAATTTAAGAATCTTTAGACCATTGCACTGTAAAAAAAAAAAAAAAAAAAGACAAACATTACCAAGTGTTTCATTTCACATTTAGGGCGGTGTGCATTACATTCAACTTTTAAATGGATATCTTTGAGTTTGATGACTTGATAAAGAAACGAATCTGTTTCACGTCCTGCTGTCCTCGTCTGGAACCTCTAATGTGGTTACTGTGTTTGCTGGCTTCTTTTCCCATGTGGCCGCTTGTCGCTAAGCAACTGCTTTGCTTCCTAACAAAAGCTTATTACGGTCCCGTCATGAGGGCAGGAGTCACTCGACCAGCCAATTCACCAACCATTGATGCCATTCCTCATATCCACTATCTCTGGTTATCTTCTGCCAGTCACATCACATTTATTCATTCATCCTCTATTCACGTCTGGCATCGTCCACAGTTGCTAAAACTGAAGAGCATCATTTCGCCAAATTCCTCTTGATATCGAGAACCATTTTCACTGTTTCTTAAGTTGCTGTGTGGTTCTCTGAAGGCCTTTATTTAAAAGAGTGGTGCTTCCATTCCTAAAACCACAACTTTCGCATGTTTCACAGTGTTGTAAGCGTGCTTTATCTCTATCATACAGCGGCTTCCAGCAGACGGAAGGATAAATCGCTTCGCATCATGAGCCAGAAGTTTGTCATGCTGTTCCTGGTGTCCAAAACACAGACCGTTACACTCGATACAGCTGCTAAGATCTTGATCGAGGAGGGTCAGGATGAGTCCAGCCACAGCAAGTATAAAAGTAAGACGTCAACCATTTTGAGCTCTCATATTTGGTATTTTTTATTGATTTAAACCCTTAATCATTGTGTGGGGTCATTTTGACCCCACTGGACTTTTTCTTTGATTTTTTAAAAATGTTCCCTTCATCTCAGGGCCATGAAACTCTGTGACTTTTCCTACATAATCTATCTAAATATGCACAAAAAAACTGGGTTCGATTCGGTTGTTCTAAGGGTGTGTAAAAAACTTTTTATCATTTAAGGGGTTTGGGGTCAAAATGACCCCAATTGAAAATGAATGGGAAAATGAAAAAAATTACTTTTTTTATTTTGTTTGTCAAAAAAATAAAAGTAAATCCATTATAAATCTGAAATGTTCTACATATAAACCAAGGCCTGGTCCTAGAGCATAAATAGAAAGTAGAACAAACTTTCTATCTCATACACACGCACACACACATACACACAGAGACACAAATCTATGTGACTGCAACAGAGAGCATTTTTTTACAGAAATTGGCAAATAAAATAAACAAAACTGGCATAAAAAAAAAAAAATCACATATAAATCAAGGACTGGTGCTAGAGCATAAACACAAAGTGGAACGAACTTTCTATCTCATACACACACACACACAAACACACACATGTATGTGACTGCAACCGAGAGCATTGTTACAGATATTGGCAAATAAAATAAACAAAACTGGCATAAATCTAAAAAAAAAAAATATTTAAATCAAGGTCTGGTCCTAGAGCATAAACACAAAGTGGAACGAGCTTTCTATCTCTCACACACACACAGCCACATACACACATGTATGTATGCATCCTGTTCATTACAGTTTTATTGGTGCTGTTTTTTTGTATTATATTGGTTTATTTACTTGGTTTATTTAATTTATTTTGTTCTAAAATCTCTTGTTCTAAAAAAATAAATAATTGTTGATAAATAATTTTCTGAAATAAATAGTGTGTGATTACAGTCATGTCATAGTGCTGACTTGTAATGTTTATGCAAATGTATGTATAATAATTTGCAAAAACAATAATTCAAAATATATCAGACAACAACAACAAACTCTAACTTTGACATATATATTTTGTGAATTGCATAAAATATTTTTATCATATATATCAAGTTGTTAGGAGAATTTGAAGCATGAAGACAAATGAAGGGAAAATGAATGATTCTCTATGGAACTCTATTGGACAGATGTGGTCATTGCACTTTAATTCCTTAACTTTAAGAAAAACAGTTTTTCGACTAACCACCAGATGGTAGTATTTTATCCCTAACACATAGAGCAATGTCCAAAAACTATTTAGATTTAATTATCATCATCATTTAAGTGATTTTTTCTTTAAAAAATCATTTTTCATGTGCCAATTTATGGCCTAGTTATGTAATTGTGCAGTAAATATGTAGAAAACCTAAAAAATTTCCAAAAAAAACACAGCATTATTGTATAGTTGAGAAGTGAATTAAAAAAATGATATATAGTTTTCCATATAAAAAATGTATATTTCCTTATGCAATCACTCTTTAAAAGTTTGGGGTCAATACGACCCCAAACCACTTAAGCGTCGTCCTTTTTAAACAGTGACTAAGAGTTAAGTGTAGCTCACAATCTCTATTTGCCATTTGTTTGTGTTCGTTCAGCTAAGGTACGACGCTTGTATGATATCGCTAATGTCCTGACCAGCCTGAATCTGATCAAGAAACTTCACGTGAGAGAAGAAAAGAGCCGTAAACCCGTCTTCAAATGGATCGGACCTGCCGATTTTCACAGCAGTGGTGCGTCCTGTTTAAACACTGGAAAATAGTCTCTTCAGTATGAATATTTTGTGATTATATGTCTTTTATTTATTTAAGATTCAGATGATTTGAGGGTCTCAGAAGCTCAGATCAGTGCCTCCGTCACGGGCACCGGGGAACGACGGGAGAAAATGACACGTCACTCCTCCTTTCAGGTCATCCCAGCCCCACCTGTCAATCAAAGACGGATAAGCTCCGCCCCCAGCACACCTCAGAGACATTCTACAGGTGAGAACTGGGCAGAACACTGGCATTTTACATGCTTTTAGCAGACACTTTTATCCAAAGCGAGAAGGGGAAAAGCATAAGCCAACAACAATATTTGTTATACAATAGTAATATACAACCATGATGTTAGTGTGCCACTTACATTTGATGCAACTGAAATGTAATGCAATGTTTTTCCTGGTTGTGTTATCAGACGAGCCGGTGGATTACTCCAGGAAGGGTGTGAACAGCACTCCAGTGTGTCAACTGCAGTTTGGAGACAGGTGAGTCCACCTGCACAGAATTTGTATTTGCAGAAATTTACACATATTTCAAACTTTAGTCACTGGGTAAAGATCTGAGCCTGGCACTGAAAGGGTGTATGTTCAAACCCTAGAGCTGATGCATGAACCATTGAGCCCAATGTTATCATTATATAATTTATATACTATTATAATATTTTTAATGAGATTTTTATTCATCGTTTGTGCTTTCGTCATGTTTTTTTTTTTTATAAATGAAAAATGAATGGTTAAATAAAGTGTATAACAAACTTATTAAATACTTGTTAAAAATCATCTAATATTAAGAAATATTAATTTCAATTGGAAAAAAACACGATTTTTAATATTAGTTAACAATACCAACACTGATCTGTAGCTTCTGTGTTGTGTATATTTGCAGTGTTCAGGCCAGTGGAAGCGCTGTAGGACCAGCAGTGCCTCTTCAGCCGGACGTCCCGTTTGCGTCACTGCCCTTTTCAGCCCAGTTCGCTCCTCACCAGTTAGCGTACCTGTCCGGTCTGCCACAAACACCCGTGTTCATGGTGTACAGCGGACACGTCCCCGAGGGCATCAACCAGAGGTCGCCCGTCTCAGGCCACAGGGAGGCACATGCAAAGAAGAGAGAGAGACAGGAGGAAGAGGAGGATGATCAGGCAGCTAAACGAAGCAAACGCTCTGTGTCCATAGAAAGTGAAACGGTGAGTGTTACGAGCCTGATTAAAACTTACATACATGTATTCATCCACATCGACATGCATATGCATATTTTAGCGTATTAAAATGTTCTGTGGGTTATTTTTGCAAACAAAAAAAAGACAAACTAAAGCAAAAAATCAAATTAAAGCTTTGAAGTATTTAACAAAATAACAACATTTTAATATTAAAAAAACAAACATTTCTTTATTAAAATGTGCAATTTTTGTTAAATACTTTAATTTAGTAATACCTTATTTTTTGGAAAGCAATGTAGCTCAGGTTCTAAAAAAAAAGCTGAACAAAAATAAAATAAAAACTGGACAAAAAACAAGGAACAATTAAAGAAAATAATAATAAAAACATTAATACAATAAAATAATACATTATGTAACATTTTAATAATTAGGCTGTTTGCAATAAAATTAACATCAGCTCAAATTTTATCTGATTATATATGCATCTACACACAGGTACAGATTTTACCATGGTGAAATCACTGTAATGCACAGCTTGAGTGGCTTATTTCATTTATAAAATCGTGGCAACAGCGCTATTATAATTCTGAAAGCTGTACTTTGATCTCTAACATGTGTGAATGTCTCGTAGGGGGAGACTGAGAGTTCGCGCTCCAGTGCCAGAAGGTCTCCGATCTGCTCTCGGGAAGGTTCCCCGTGGGACGAGGCCTCGTTTGGGCCAATGAATGAGGAAGACGCCGGAACATCCAGTCCCAAAGATGCCCTCATGTCCTCTCATTACCTCTATGTCCCAAACACAGCAGGTACATGAAAACCCGAGAGTCTGCAACCACCAGTCAATGTCAAACTCTCAGATTGCACGCTCGTTCTAACGTTTCATTTGACTGTTTCCTGTAGGTCTGAACGGTTTGAACTTCCTCATGCCAGCAGGACATACACAAGGAGGTGTGCCAGCTGTAGCTATGCCATATTTTTTGGTGCCTTCACCGCTCATAACAGGTGCGATGCCCGCTTCCAGTGCTGAGGGGGTTGCCAGCAGTGGTTTGAGTTTCAGCATGCCCACCATGTTGTCACCAGCCCAGTTTGTGATGGCAGGAGGGGCATTTAATGTGGCTGAAAAGCTGAACACCCCTGAGCATCATGGGCACCGAATACCAGTGGCCACATTCTCACCGCAGGGACCACGAGTACAAGAGTGCCCTCAGCCAGCACAAACACAGGTCAGTGTACTGCACACAGTTGTAGTGACGCACCCAAAATGTATATTCGGTTTCAGCCGAAACAGGAAAGCTTGAAATCCTTGAGCTAAATGGTGAAGTTTGATTAGCGCTTCTCCAATGCCATGTTTACACGGTCAAGCGTCATGCATAAACTGCACTAGAAGATCTGACATACACAAACCAGTCAGGTCACAAATGTCTGTAGTGGTTTTATTTGGATGAACTGAGATCTTTTAGGTCATGCTGTATTCAGAAACACTAAACATTATCCTAACACTAAACGCTTTGTGCGTTGTTACTTTTCATATGAAACAAAGTCTAAGCTTTCAACTTCAGTCAATTTGATCACGAAATTCAAACGTTTGACGCTCTTTAATGTGACGTGACAGATCGCTTCGAGCGGCACGTGAACCGATCATCTCCTCCTTCAATAAACTTGAATGAACAGCTTATAAGCAATGTCACAATGCCATTACATTTACCTCTGGAAAGCCATTAGCATTAGCCATAGCTTGTTAGTTAGCTTTAAAAAATAACTCTAAAGAGTAGCATTTTGCTTAATACATGCACTGTATTAAATATTAATTATATTTTTTACTTAACCTGTTGTCTTAATATAGAATGTATGTTTCAACAACGAAACAATTATAGCATTAAAAAGGTGATATTAATACTGGCTTATGTGCATTTTAAATGTTTAAATTAGTGCTGTCAAACGATTAAAATATTTAATCGTGATTAATCGCATTAATGTCATAGTTAACTCGCGATTAATCGCAATTAATCGCACATTTTTATCTATTCTAAATGTCTCTTGATTTCTTTTTGTCCCATTATTTTTTCTCATTTTAATGCTCTTATCAACATGGAAAAGTGGATCGGCTTGCTTTGTGCAAATGTTTTTTATAGAAAACAACATTGGCATATACTGTGTTCAATTTCACACTAACATTCTCACTTGGAGCAAATAATCTCTCACACAATGTAACACTGTCCATCAATAAAAGGGTGAAATAAATACTGACGAGGTCCTGATATTGACGAGGGGGCGGAGAATTCGCATCAGCTCTGTGTGTGTGTGTGTGTGTGCTTGGCCATTAAGTGGTGTTTCAGACTGGACGTGCTGCGATGATGATAGCTCAGTTCACAACGACAAAACACACAGATCACTTTGGTCCCGTCAATGGAACCATTTGGCAACTTTTTAAAAGTAAACTTTCAATTCAGAATCTTATTGGCATCCATTTCGGCGTCTGGCGCTCGTCATCCACTCAAAACGTAACGTTAACCTACTATTTGGCCGGCTCGCAAGCCCAAACGAGTGTGTGCGGCGTGCCTGTTGTTTTGTTTCCGGTCTAGCTAGATCCGCTTGCGCTTTGGTCGACGAAGCAACAAAACGTCCTCGCGCGGCGCAAGCCATTGAAATGAATGGGTTTCATAGCGCGGCGCCGCGTCCTGTCGCTAAAGCATGTGAAAAAAAACTACAAAGTTTGCTAGGCCAAAAAGACCGTTAATCACGCGATAAAAAAAATTAACGCCGTTAAAATGGGTTTGCGTTGACGCCGTTAATAACGCGTTTAACTGACAGCCCTAGTTTATATACAACTCAGTTTTTGAGGGTTGATGATTACATAAATGTGATTGGCTATTAAATAAACTAAATGAAAACTTTATCTTTAGTTTGGGTAAAAAAAAAAAAAAAAAGGATCTTTCCGGTGCATCAATACTGTTATAGTATGAAAGTGCTCAGTATTTCAAACAATACATTTTCTATAGTGTTTGTGAGCTTCTCCCCTCCGCTGTTTCAGACTCCTGTGACACCAAAGGAAGCAGCGCTGGGGTCCAAATCTTTCTTTGAGACACCTGGAGCTTTTGGGTCTCTCACCGGCCAACCAGCAGCGCGCAAACGAGGCTCCGCCCAGAGGAGGCTGGACATCGGACACACCGCAGCCAATTAAACTAGCCGCTGCATTTGTGTCATTGGTTTTCAGGCTTCTGTGGTGCTACAGTGCCAAAGACAGAAACAATTTTTTTTACTTGAATTATTTCTCGTATGACCATTGTATAATGTTTACTAACATCAGTAAAAGAGGGCAGATTATTACAGATGCTAAAGTCCCACTCAGGGTCTAGAGTGTGATTCGGTTACACGCCCTTTTCTGGCTCGATTTGTTTTTCCCCACATCATTTCTGATAGTATTTTGGAGTTTATTTGATATCCTACCAGTGTATTGCCTGATTTTGTTTACCATTATTATTTATTATAGCATTTCCAGGGGCTAAAATCATCTATTCAGTTTTAAGCACTACGTATTTAAAAATGTGAAAATGAATTAAGTCTGGATCGGCTTCTGAGAGAAAACCACACATTTGCTCAATTTAGTCGTTTGCCTTTTGCTGATTGTAAAAAGTGCCATATTGGTGAAGCCGACATGCCTTAGAAATGTGTTTGTTACATAATGCCTTCACCACTAAGAATGAATACATAGAAAAGTGTATTTGGGGATAAAGAACAAAATAGTAGTTGAAATTTTCTGCTTAAGTTTGAGGTGCTATGTCCGAAATGAAAAGGAAACAAATACATACTTGAATAACAAGTGAGTATGATCTGCGATCACTGGAACAAAGCAGAATTATCACAGTACTGTACTGTTTAAAACAAAGTATGTTTATGAATGAATTGTTCTTAGACTAGTAATAAATTATTTTTGGAAGCGTACAGGAGTTACATTTGGATTGAGCTTTACACCACAGCGTGTTATTCGTACAGTATTTACAGTCACTCTACTGTAACTCGTAGCATTGCATAATTTTGTAAACATGTTAATTTGTGTCTGAATGTGTTTAGAGCTGCACTGATGAATCTATGGTGCTTTTGTGTTTGTCAGATGTATTTTTTAATCATTTTATGTATGGACACAGGTGTCGTACATGTAATACAAAATAAATATATGTAAAATGAAATTGTTGGTTGGTAAATTCGGTTGATTTCAAATGGGAAGCTGCACAGCCTTAAGCGACCACAAGATGGCAGCATAGACAAAGACTGATGAATAACCCATGATTTCCCATGAAACATCTCGGATACAAAGGCCAAAATCTTTCTTAATTGTCCTCTGAGATTATGATATTAAAACACAATCACAATGTTTATTAATGCATCTATTTGGATGCAATTCATTGAATTGCTAATTAAAAAGGTTGAAAGTCAATGGGGTCCATCAACTGTTTGTTACTTATTTGTAAAGAAACTGGCAGACAATACCGCTTTATTTTGGGTCCAATTTCCCAAAATAAACCGGTATTGTCTGCCAGTTTCTTTACAAATAGGTCCTAAATTTGAAGCTACACTATGTAACAAACAGTTGATGGACCCCATTGACTTTCATAGTATGGAGGGAGAAAAATACCCATATTCTTCAAAATATCTTCTTTTGTGTTCAGCAGAAAGGAACAACATAAGGGTTTGTGAATGATGACAGAATTTTCATTTTTGGGTGACCTATCCATTTAAGTTTAATAGCTAAGCTTAAGAGTATTTAAACCGGTAAGTGTGAGCATTAGTAGTGATATGCGTTTGGTCTATATTATAGTTTTTTTTAATTATCTAGAGTAGACCAACACAGTAACGTTACTCCGCCTGGCAACATGTCAATGTTCATTAATGCTGTTTACACACATTACACCTGGAAACCCATTTTATCATCACAATAAACCCTGTATGAACAGCAATAACTTGCATTTCACCATTTACAGGCCTGTAAACCTCAGCAACACGGTCGAGTTCTCAGAAATAATCACGTCTAAAACACAAAAATGACACTAAATCAATCAAGGTTTGTGGAGAATATTGAATGTCAAATCTGAGTAAACAAACTCTTACAAATAGCCTTAAGGTTCTTTAATGGTTCCGTTTAGAACTTTAAACATCCATGGAATCTTTCTTTATAATGTTATTCACACTCAGAAAAACAAATGGTTCTGTTCGCTAAAAAGGGGTTTCTTCTACTGTGGCATCTCTGAAAAAACAAACCTTTTCACATCCGCCTGAATGAGTGTGAAGGACACTGCATTCCTCCACAGGCTCCTCGTGTTACACACTGGGTAAAGCCGGCTCACGTCAGACACAGACACATGCATGAAACCTAAATAAGCAAATCGTATGTGTAATTTCTCACACGCGTGCCATCCCTCAGCCAGAGTCCAGTTTTACCATAAAAGGAGGAAGGACAGAGTGCTACATCTGTTTTTCATTCCCTCTTTCTTTCCAATATTGTGCCGTTCACTATAAATTCCTTCTAAAGGAAGTTTGGTGTAATGTGCATTCCAGCTGAAGGCCTGGATGAAGAAACTGGAAGAACTGACAGCCTACTTCTATTGTGCTGTCTTTATTTCACATAAAACATTTTTTAAATATCAAATTATGCAATATGCACAGTGCTTTTGTTCAAGTCTATTTTATTGTTTGAACCTAAAAAAATTATTTTTCACAAAAGTTCTGCTTGAAAAGCATTTCAATTAAATGACGCTTGACTTGATATTTTATGTTTATTCTGTGTCATTTAGGTTTTTAAAAATGTAGGCTACAAATACATTTTTGGGTCATTGTTGGTCAAAGATGAGTAGCCTACATTTTATTGACGTCCGCTTGAGTTAAAAGAAATGTTTTGCTAATGTTCCCGTTAAGTTATAAAACGTTAGTTCTAAATGTTCTCAGAACATTCAAAAAGTTTAGTTTTTTAAATGTTTAAAAAAAATGTATCTTGGTTATGTGAACGTTAGCAAAAATATTAAAGGGGTGGTATAATGCCCTTTTCACAAGATGTAAAATAAGTCTTTGATGTCCCCAGAGTGTGTATGTGAAGTTTTAGCTCAAAATACCCCACAGATATTTTTATATAGCATGTTAAAATTTTCACTTTTTGATGGTGAGCAAAAACCATAGACTGTACAAAAGACAAATACGCACTGTTTTTGTGTCTGTCCCTTTAAATGCAAATGAGCTGCTGCTCCCAGCACAGGGGGCGGAGCTACAACAGTTTGTGTCCATGTACCTCACACAGACATGCACTGAAAATGTCAATGTTTATGTTCAAACCGGAGTCAGACAATAATGGAGAGACTCAAGAAGAAGTGACAACATGTAGAATGCAACAGGACATTTCTGAATGGTTAGTTGATGAATTTATGTAGTTTATGTGTAGTATCTTCAAGTCATTGCTTAGCATATTCTGCCATCATAATCTGTAAATCGCGTTACCGGGGGAGGGGTTTATGTAAATTTTAGGGTTAGTGATGTCATTCACCCGGGAGGAATGTCGTGTAGTCCCTACCAGCCGTTTGTTGTAGTCCTTAAAGGAACACTCCGACTTTTTGGGACTTTAGCCTATTCACCTTATCCCCCAGAGTTAGAAAAGTCCATACATACCTTTTTCATCTCCGTGCGTGCTATAAGTCTGTTTGATGCACCCACCGCTAGCCTAGCTTAGCACAAAGACTGGATGTAAATGGTTGCAGCTAGCATACTAATCCAAATAAGTGACAAAATAACGCAAACATGTTTCTATTTACATGTTGTGATTTGTATAGTCACAGAATGTACAAAAAAACAAAGTCACATGAGACACAGACATATTTTAACCGTATAAATACTGGGAACTATATTCTCTGAAGCCGACTATATTCTCTGAAGGCGAAGCACTGCTACTTGGGCGGAGTGATAACCGCAGCACCTGAGAGTCGCCGTGGTGAGGAGCAGAGAGCGCTTCTCAGGTGCTGCGGTTATCACTCCGCCCAAGTAGCAGTGCTTCTCAGGTGCTGCGGATTAAGTTTTGATGAAGTTCACAAACAATCTTAATTACATTTCACAATTTTTTTAAACCAGCTACACATGGGTGCAATAGTTTGTTCTGGCCCGTTTCATACTTTCTTTCCAAAAGACAAGAGATAGGCTATGTATGAGTATTAATAGTAATCCATTTATTCATATAACCCAACACAACTGTTTTGAAGTCATACGCATTTCAGAAACAAACAGCTACATGGCATGTTAATAGTTTAAGAAGGCCAGAAAAATCATCTTAGAAGTTTTTTCTCCCTTAAAAGAATGATTAATTTTCACTGTATGATAATAATTCATAGTTCACTGACATTATGATCTATAGTGTTGATGAGAAGCACTCATGCCAACATGATGTTTACTAACAGAACATGTTCCTGGGGCCTGTTTCAGAAAGGAGGTTAAGTGAAAACTCTGAGTATGTTAACCCTGAAATGAGGGAAACTCTGGGTTTTCTGTTTCAGAATGGGAGGTATGTCAAACCTGAGAAAGCAGGGTAAGTCAAGCCCGTTTCTGAAAGAGAGGTAACTTATACTCAGAGTCAGTTACCATGGTAACTTACTCTGTGAACCTAACCTGGTCGGGAACAGGTTTACTACCATAAACCCAGAGGTTTCCCATCTCACTCAGGGTTCAAGTTTTAACTCAGAGTTGGTTGAACCTCCTTATTGAAACGGGCCCCTGGTCTCCATCCCTTAATAAAATAGCTTCGTCTATTTAAAATGGCAAACATTACAGTAAAGATCATTAATATTCTTCAGGTATGTCTGATAACACATTACAGGCAGTATCAATCGAGTTTGTTACCAACATTCTTCAAAATACCTTCTTGTATTCAACAGAACAAAGAAACTTAAGCAGGGTTGGATCAACATGAGGGTGAGTAAATTATGGCAAAATTTATCATTTTTGGGTTAATGCCTTAAACGGACCTTCAACAATTAAGCATCTCAGTCGGACTTTATCTTGGTTTTATATTCTTCTTAATGTGTAAATAAACAACTGAAGATTTTAATCTAGAAAAAGAATGTGTTTGCAAAAGTTTAGGTGTTCAAACATTAGTTTATTAAGTAAACCGCTACCGTGACAGACAGCATAAAGTGTGCGAAATGCAGTGTTTGCCAACTTTTTTCAACAGTTTAAGCGGTTACGTCATCAGTCTGTGCGCGCGCGTGCTTGCGTGTGTGTGTGTGTGTGTGTGTGTGTGTGTGTGTGTGTGTGTGTGTTTGGAAAAAGAGAACACTCCTTGATAATTTCGTGATGACATTCCAGCCTGTTTGCTGAAGTTCGCGCACACTGGATCAGTTTGGGAATCCGTTGGGAAACACACGTGAAGATCAGGTAAGGTAGTTTTAAACAGGATCATATATTGCCGAGTGTCTGTGTGAGAAACTGTTTTTAAATATTCAGCCATAAAGAAGTATAATATTGAATCGGGTTTATTCTTCTGATGATTTCATTCCCAATAGTTTGATTAAAAGTCAGGAGACGCTGCTCAATATTTTACTGTAAAAAATTTTTTTGGATACGATCGCAGTTCAACAAGTCGTGAGCTTAGAATTATAAGGTTCTATCTCCACTTTTGGTCGAAATTGAGTTTTTGACAATCTTATCCATTAGGTGTTTATTAATGCCTGTGTGGTGTTATTTTTGTAAAAAACAAATATTTGTTAGTAGTTATTAATAAAATAAAAAGGTTCCATCTCACAAAACAGCAGGGATGTAAAAACTTTGATGCTCAATATCTCAGAACTACCCTAAACGGAGATAGAACCTTATAATTCTAAGCTCACGAAGTATTTAAAATTCATATCATTACTGAGTTTTCTTCGTAATACTTAAAACTGACATAATATACGACAGTAAATAATCATATTTAATATTTATGTTTAAAATTTACATTTAGTACTTCCCTGTTTAAAATGTACCTATTTAATAGCTGTTTAATATTTGAATGTGAATTCATAAATAAATAAATATGCAAACATTCCTCATCGATAAAGATGCAATTTGCATGATTGGGTAAAATACATTTGCTTAAACTATTCGATGAACTGACAAAAAGTGGTGGGGCAGTACTTATCATATACATATTCATATTTACTGTTCTATAGCTACTTTCTAAATGATTTTCATTTCATTCATTATGGCAGGGTTCAAAACAACGTTATTACCATAGATTTTATGGTACTTTTTGTAATGTCCTCCTCAGACTCATAGAAACAGTAAAACTCTTTAATAGTGGAGATCTTACTAGTAGAAGACACTCTGGTGTATTCACACATGTTAATATGTGGATAGTTAATGTTGTTTTGAGGCTTAGAGATGCTTGCTTGTCTTCTGTCCTCTCTCATGTCCGGACATGTGTTCAGTCTGTAATCACTCCTTTTATGCTTGATTTGCGTGAAGCCATGAGAAACATTAATATTTTGAGAGTTATGATGTCATTTTACAGAGAGCTGCTCATGTTTTCCTGGAGAGTTGAAGTGACAAATGCATGTTTATGAGATTTTTTTATTTGAATATAGCTGGAGAGGTCTGATATTATTTGTTTGACTGAACAATGATCCTTTGAATTGTCGTGCTGCAGTTTTATTTTTATGAATGCTTTGCTTTATCCTTCCAGACATTGTTACTGCAAAATATAGAACATTGTTTTGTTTTTGTTTTTAACAAAAGAATCATTTGGCTCCATTTGACCCTCCATTGTCCTGTAGCTCCTGGTGGTCTCGGTGTGTTTTGATGTCGGGGTCTCTAGACGTCTACAGGGTGTTTACTGTCTGTAGTTTGTCTTTATTAGTCCGGACAGACGCAGTTGGTTTTTATGGAGGGATTTATGTCCAACGATTTAAATTTAGTGCCCTGGGTTAGGTGTTTTTAGGCAAATTTAGTGCCCTCGCTAACACTTCTCAACACGTTGAAGTTCACCTGGGCAGTTTCCTGAGGTTGATCTCTGCACTCTGCTGGACGGATCTGTTTCCTGTCTTTTAAAGCTGTACTACTCAAGAGTAATTGTGTTTTCTCTCTTCGTAGTTTATTTATCATGCCAAACTGGGGTGGAGGAAACAAATGTGGTGCCTGCCACGGGACGGTGTACCACGCTGAAGAGGTCCAGTGTGATGGAGGGAGTTTCCACAAGTGCTGCTTCCTCTGTAGTAAGTGAAAACAACACTTTACTGTTCAGGTAAAACTCACCATGATGTGTCCAGGTCAAATTTTGACCCCAAATTCAAAGAAAAATTATGTTTTGCATAACAGAAACAGAGCCTTTATTTTCATGACAATTAAGAATGTTTTTCCTTTAAATTCTCATTTTATTTCAATTATTCTATTTTATTTCTCATTACTACAAAAAATAAATAAACAAATCAACAAACTGTATATCTAATGGTTATGAAATATTTTTTTAAAAATCTAAATGAATATATAAATTATTATACGGCTACAAAAAATGCAATGCTTAAATCCTTTAAATTGGCTTAATTTTCTATGAGCAAAATATGTTTTTACTTTTTTTGAGGTTCTTTATGATCTGACTATACTCATCCCTTCATTACAACAATTAAAATTCCTTAATATTCAAATATATTTTATGACTTAATTTGTCCTGCACAGTGTTGGGGAAAGTTAATTTTAAAAGTAATGCATTACAAAATTGCATTACTCAGCGTTACTTTTGCATCACTTTTTCTCCTGGATCTGGGATTTTGCTTGCTTTTAGCAAAAATATAACTTTTTATTTATTTATTAAATGTAAATAAGGCCCTTTCACATCAAAAGTGAAATGAAAAGGCCTGAAGGAAATACGATTTCATTCCTGTACAGTAGAGGGCGCTGCTCAAACAAACCAGCTGTACTGCCACTCTGAATTACAAAAGAATAGGACGCAGTAGAAGAAAGTTCAACACTCTTACTTCAGCAATAAAAAATTAAACACATATGTGAAGTTTAAAGTAATTTTTCCTTATTAGTATGGTTGAATTGGGTCATCGAAGGTCAACAGCAAAGACATTGGTTAATAAAGTGAGATTAAATACATAAAGGCCTGGTTTCACAGACAGGGCTTAGATTAGGCCAGGATTAGACCTTTTAGGACATTAAATGTGCCTTATGTAAAAAACAACCTTACTTGAGACAAAATAATGGCACTGACGTATTCTAAGATATTTCAGTGCAAGTTGCTTTCAGTAAAACATCTCAAACATGCATTTTATCCTGGGATTTAAGCCTTGTCTGTGAAGTATATTTCTGTAATTTAACATTAAATTTAAAAGTAATGCATCACTTTACTAGTTACTTGAAAAAGTCACCTGTAACTGGCGTTACTTAACACTGGTCCTGCAGTGAACGATCTCAGATGTTTTTGTGAGATCTCGCTCTGCTTGAATGCACATGCTTCACATTAGTGCTCTGCTACCAAAATGGCAAAAACAATCCGGCCCACATGAGTGGTGTTTACTCGCGGTGGGCCGCCACAAAAGCCATTCTGTTTAGAGCGAGGCGATGATGAGTTAATGAGCTCTCTTTCTCTCACTCTCTCTCTCTCAATTCAATTCAATTCAATTCAATTCACTCTCTCTCTCTCTCTCTCTCTCTCTCTCTCTCTCTCTCTCTCTCTCTCTCTCTCTCTCTCTCTCTCTCTCTCTCTCTCTCTCTCTTTCTCTCTCTCTCTCTCTCTCTCTCTCTCTCTCTCTCTCTCTCTCTCTCTCTCTCTCTCTCTCTCTCTCTCTCTCTCTCTCTCTCTCTCTCTCTCTCTCTCTCTCTCTCTCTCTCTCTCTCTCTCTCACTCTCTCTCACTGTCTCGCTCTCGCTCTCTGTGTTTTCCCCACATTTCCTCTATGACCAAAGTTTTTAATCAACTCTAGATGTTTCTGGAATCGTAGTGGTCAAATGTGAGGTTTTTACATATTGTTTAATGAGAAAGATGGAGTCCAGGCCAGGGATGTTTTGTTCAGCTGGGTGAATAGGAAAGGGCGTTAACCTCCCTGCTGTGGAATCATGTTTGTCTCTCCTCGGGACAGTATCTCCCATACTAAGATCAAGTCTGTTGATGAAACAATCAAAATCACATGCATTCTAGCTTCTAATCCTGGAGTTAAAATGATAGATTATTAGTGGTGGCATGAATGTTATTGTTGCTTATACTTTTTTCCTCTAACCTAAAGGGAGATGTGTTGTTCCTTTTTGTACGTTTTTTAAATTATTTTTTTTGCCTGGCGGATGATAAATAAACTGCACAGCAGCATGCTGAAATCCACTCGAAACACCTTGGAAACCAAACTTCAGCACTCTAGCATTGTAGCATTGAGTTTTGCATGTGAAAGCACCACTTATTTTCTTGAGAAAACATTAAAATCCGTGTTTTTCCTCCTCCAGTGGTCTGCAGAAAAGGGTTAGACAGCACCACACTGGCCATCCATGAGCAGGAAATCTACTGCAAGTCCTGCTACGGGAAAAAGTACGGACCAAAGGGATACGGATACGGTCAGGGAGCAGGAACACTCAATATGGACCGCGGCGAGAGGCTGGGCATCAAACCTGAAGAGTGAGCATTTGCACTTTTCATTGTTCAAGAAGTTTATATGGATAACTAATATTGTGTGTTTTGTTTTCCATGTAAAATAACAAATGAAATGTACGTTATTATCTCAATGCATACGTGTGATAAGTAGCATTGTGTTGTGGTGCATATTATTTTAGTAGTTTAGTTTCAATAGTGATTGTAATGAATGCACACAAACAAAATCATTAATATATTAATGATTATTATAAACTGCTGCAAAAACAATGCTTGAAATCCAGTATTATCTGTATGTCATGTGTAAGATTTCTCGAGTATTTTAAAAAGTCGATTTGTTCTGGTTGCAAATCCGTCTTCTCTCGTGTGCTCAAGCCTGCCGTCAGGTGATTATTGTTATGAAAGAATCTATTATGTAAGCGGAGCTCCTGCACAGACCCCAGGCGCCCTCTTCATGCCCAGCCAACACAAAGCTGCTCATTCAGGGCCGTTTGTTAGGCTGAGCTCCAGAAAAGCACATCTGACCTCTCCGTCTCCTACCCAGAACCCAAACTCACCGACCCACCACCAACCCAAACCCGTCCAAGTTTGCACAGAAGTTCGGCGGCTCGGAGAAGTGCGCGCGCTGTGGAGAGTGTGTGTACGCGGCGGAGAAGGTGATGAGCGCTGGGAAGGTGAGCAGAGTCTGAACTCTCACATGCTTAACCCTTATAATGCATTAAAAGGCTTTATGCACATGGAACGTAAGCTTATAAAACAGTCATAACTTAATATTTTTCAACTAAAACCAAATTGTTTCTGATCTGTAGCTTCTCATTAAGAAGTGAATGTGCACAAGTTTTTACAATCCTATTACTACATTAACCCCCTTTTTATTAATGAAAATGAAAAATTATTTGAAATGTCCAATTTTACAAAAACTACAGCAAAAACCATTTTGATGCAAGAAAGGTAAAAAAAATGATCAATATTATGAGAAATTTCTATTTGAATATATCATTATATAAAATTTATAAGAACATTAAATTATTTTTATTCTTCATTCACGTTTTTAAAATTAAAAGAATTTGGGTGTTAGCTAATGGTCAATAAATATAAAAAATTAAAATGAATAGTAATGCTGCTGCAAAAAATGCAATGCTTAAATTAAAATCCTTTAAATAATCTTTTTTTTTCTTACTGGTACTTCTTTTGTTGTTTTTTTATACCTTTATTTAACCAGGAGGTCCCATTGAGATTCAGAATCTCTTTTACAAGAGAGACCTGGCCAAGGTAGCAGCCAAATCACAACAAATGCATACATAACAAACACCAAATTACATTTTCATGATAAAAGAAGTACAAAAAGAACACAATGAGACTCTTAAGAAAAACAAGAACATGTCTCCATCACAACACTCTTTACAGTAGTTTTAAATTCATTTATGGACATAAGGGTTTCTAACCTTAGCTCTTTTTGTAGATTATTTACTATACTAATACACATTGATGTAATAAAGGTAATACAACAATAATAGCAAACAGTTCCCAATCCCACTGACGCCCAAGAGGAAATTATTTCAAATGTTTAGAGGAGTGTTCTTGATATACTTGTTGATCTAGATGTTTGCAGTCAGATGGGCTTCAGGTCTAATGGAGAGATTTTACATAACTAATCGAATGGGAATCATAATTTCTCATACTGTCACAGTGACATCACCTGTGTTATTCACTGGGTTCAAAAGTTCACTTCAAGTGTGTAACTAGCGACTCCATTGACTCTTTCTTTACGTCTTCATGAGGGTTTGCAGATGCTCGAGATCTACTGCCAAAAAAACAGCCTTCAGCAGATCCAAGTGTGAAGCATTTGCTCCAGTTTCTGAGTTTAATCACCAGAAAGTCATGAGTGCTCGATGATGATGTTCTTTATCTGTGTGTGTCTTCCAGCCGTGGCATAAGAACTGCTTTCGCTGTGCCAAATGTGGGAAGAGTTTGGAGTCGACCACTCAGACGGAGAAAGATGGAGAGATCTACTGCAAAGGTCCGCACTACATCCTAATGCAGTTTAAAGGGATACTCCACTTTTTTTTGGAAATAGGCTCATTTTACAACTCCCCCAGAGTTAAACTGTTAAAAGTTAAAAGTTTTGCCGTTTTTGAATCCATTCAGCCGATCTCCGGTTCTGGCGGTACCACTTTTAGCATAGCTTAGCATACATCATTGAAGTGGACAAGACCATTAGCATTTCTAAAAACAAAATGACCAAAGAGTTTCGATATTTTTCCTATTTAAAACTTGACTCTTCTGTAGTTACATCGTGCACTAAGACCGACGGAAAATGTAAAGTTGCGATTTTCTAGGCTGATATGGCTAGGAACTATTCTCTCATTCCTGCGTAATAATCAAGAAACAAGAGTCAAGTTTTAAATAGGAAAAATATTGAAACTCTTTGGTCATTTTTTTTTTTTAAATGCTAATGGTCTTGTCCACTTCAATGATGTATGCTAAGCTATGCTAAAAGTGGTACCGCCAGAACCGGAGATCGGCTGAATGGATTCAAAAACGGTAAAACTCAACAGTTTAACTCTGGGGGAGTTGTAAAATGAGCCTATTTCCAAAAAAAAGTGGAGTATCCCTTTAAAAGGGCAGTGGTTATGATTAGGTCACACATATTAAACAAACGGCATCATGACCAACTTCTCAAGCTTTTGAGACAGTGTTTGTTTGTTTGTCTGTCAGGATGATTCTCTGATAGCAAAGCAACATCAAAACTTGAACACGTATAACTAGATTACCAAGAAACTCTTGAAACAAGACCGGAATCAGTGAAGAGTTGCTGTAATGATGAAGACAAACCTCATCTGTTCTCTCTTAACTCGTATGACATGTCGCTCTCTAATGAACTACATTCATGCTTAATTTCTTCTTTGTTGCTTTTCTTTTTTAGCATGCTATGCAAAGAACTTCGGACCTAAAGGATTTGGCTACGGTCAGGGAGCAGGAGCTCTGGTTCACGCTCAATGATAGGACTTTACTATTGTTCAAGAGGTTGTTACTAATTTCAAATGAAGAAAATAATTTTGTTATATTTTCATGACAATTAACAAGGGTCAACAGCGCGAGCATTTTACTCGCATGAGCGAACTGTAAAATGTATTTAGGAGCACGAGTGTGAATAAAATGAAAATTAAATGTCATTAAAAGTCTTCAGTTTGGGAATGGAAACCCAGCAATACAGCCAAATGTGATTATTAAACTTCAAAAGGCAATGATTTTCACATTTGGTTACACTTTATTTTAAGGTGACGTAGTTACATGTTACTACATGC
Organism: Rhinichthys osculus; assembly: GCA_029959095.1. Taxonomy (NCBI): domain Eukaryota; kingdom Metazoa; phylum Chordata; class Actinopteri; order Cypriniformes; family Leuciscidae; genus Rhinichthys; species Rhinichthys osculus. The sequence continues at coordinate 40,418,717 of JARWKJ010000013.1, read as the reverse complement.
ACCACTTACTATAGTAAGAACAGTAAATTATGCATAATTACAGGTAATTATCCCTAAACCAAACCCTAACCGTAACTATAGTAAGTACATGAAGTTAATTAATATGTACAGTACAGTATGTACGATGTAACTGTCTCCTTAAAATAAGGTGTAACCTCACATTATAATCTGGACTAAAACATGGCCTAGGTATTGATTTGAAAATATTCTGATTCTTTATTATTGTTCGGAACCACTTTACCATAATGTTCTGTTAGTTAATTCATTAATTAAATAACTAACATTGGAAAATTCTTCTAAAGCATTTATTAATTTTATGTACTAATACATTATTAAAATCAAAAGTTGTATCTATTAATATTATTTAATGGACCTGGACTAACATGAGCAAACAATGAACAGCTGTATTTTATTAACTAACGTTAACAAAGAATAACTTCTGCTCGTTATTAATGTTAGTTAATGCATTAACTAATGGGACCTTATTGTAAAATCTTCATTTTGCTTGTAAATGTATCATTTACCTCCTTAAAAAAACATTATTTGATCAATTTGCATTGCAAATTCTCATTATCATAATTTAAAAACAGATATTTGTAACTGCTTTATATTAAATCCTCTATATTATTGTTGATTTTAATTAAAAAAGTAAAATATTGTGTACATTAATGAGAATGTGAAACTGTCACTATCACAATTTTTAACAAGTAGTCCTAAAAATAAGGTTAATTTTCTTTATACATGATATTCTTGATCCTTTTTACAAGATGTTAATTGTGCATAGTCTGTCCATTTAGATCATTTTGATATTTTCATAATTATTTTTTTTTTTTTACAATTTGTATCATTTAAATAGAATCTTTTTTCTGTATTCAGCAATGAAAATTTGGTAATGTCCATTTCCTTTATGCAAACTACTTTTTTCCACCCTTTACTGGGTATTAATAGCTCATAGACTAGTACATTTTACAAGCATAAACATGTTCAATGTGAAATAAACACTTGTTTGCAGTGCGCTTTGATTGAAAACTACTCACAGGCCTTTCACCTTTGAATGTTTTATTAATAAAGCCATTAAAATTGAACCATGCCCAATAAGTTACATCTGAAGCAGAGTAGGGTGACGTCCTGATCTCAGCTGAGGCACTGGAGATGAGCATGTGCTTTTCACATGGTGGGAAAACAGCCGGACAGCAATATGTGAGTATCTTCCCTAAAAACAGTGTCACGTGTATGAATGACTGTAACTGTGCCTAATCCGAAATATTACAGTATCGGGGGCCCATCGACTGCGTCCATGAGTGATGATGTCATCACAATGTGCCCTCTTGAGTTACAGCGTTTCTTACGTCTACTTCTCTGTCTGGCATTTACAATTTGTACATCCAGTGGTACAACAAACCCAGCAATGAAACATACAAAAGAAACCCTTTAAGTTGGATATTAATCAACGAGAATGGGACATTCAGATATAATAAATCTGCCGAGCGGCCGCAGGGACACGCAATAACGATACACACATTGGGTTTAAAATGTACAAACAAAAGGATAAAAAGTAAAATAAAAAAACCCAGCTGCAAATACTGAACATTCACTATTTACAGATGGAGCGTCTCTGGGATGGCAGGGTGATCACATGCAGTGGAGACTTGCAAGGTCAAAGGTCTATACACAGCAGTGCCAGACGCCACTAAAAGCTACAGTCATACACTTGGATAATAGTCCATTTTTTTTCTGGCTTTTTGGTAAGATAAAAAAATTAGGAGCAGCTTCAACTAACACAGACAAAATAAAAAAACAAACAAAAGTCAATCACAGAATAATGAATCTAGTTCATTTATGTACAGATGCACATTCTTTACATCAGTTCGTCCTGTCAGCTGTTGCAATGACAACAGGAAGAGGAAATGGAGGAGAGCAAAAGGGGGAGGAGCTTCCTCTTTACGTAAACGTGAAGATCCCTCTGCGACGGTGGGAAAGCGAGCTTGTTTCTTCAGTAACAATGAACAATAACAACAACAAAAAGATCAGTGCATTGTTTTTAGGCAGACAACCATCATCGCCGCCAAAAAAAAAAAGTGAAAACAAATGGAAGAAGCCCATCTGGCGTGATAAACGCAACTTCCATTAAGATCGTACAGCTATCAGGTCCACTTAATGGCTTTTCAACAGCATTTTTAACTTTAAATGTGTACACTTCCTAAAACTACACATACATAATAAATAGAGGTTCACATACGAGCGTATTATTTCTTGTAAATTTGGAGGGCATCTGGGTGAATCCCGTAAACCCGTCGAGAGCGCGTCCAGGTCACATTTCAACCCAAAATCAAGTATATTTTCATGAAACTGAAGATTGTTCTGCACCGTGACATTATCTTGATGGAAATTCAGCATGTTTCTCCCGCAGCGCTCATTACCGTAATGCATCCAGGCGATTTTTTGTTCTAATTCTCATTGTAATACAGTATTTCAGTTTTTTTTTGTAATACAATGATTTAAAAAATAATTAGCATAATTTAAAGGCAGTATAATAAAAAATACTTTGCTGTGTAAATGAGGAGGAGGTGGTTTTTGTGCATTACGGTAATGAGAATTAATCATTTATTTATACAATTTCTCATTTATTTCTTTGGATTTTAGAGTGAAATATAACCCAGGTTCATGTTCTTGACACGTTTCGCAGGATTCTCCCATCTAAACTATTAAACATGCTGGAAATGTACATATATATGATGAATGTAAAAACTGAAATGACGTAAAATGACCGAAACTCTTTGAAAAATACTATATAAATAGGTTAAAATAAATATGTTGTGAGTCACATTACTTAACGAGGGGCTCAATCTAGTCTTATGAATGTTTTTAGTCTATATGATTAATATCAGAACATTCATACAGAATCATGATCGGACAAATCAAGGCAGCTTAAAGGAATCATTCACATAAAAAGGAAAAGTTCTGTCATAATTTACTAACCGCCATGTCGTTCCAAACCTGTATGCATATTTTTAATATGAGAAATCACGCAGCTCTTTTCACTTTCAATGTATGGAAAAGAACAGCGTGAACATTCTTCCAAACATCTCCCTTTGTGTTTAAAGAGAGAAAGTTCAAATCTCGAGTGAGCAAATGACGACAAAATTCACAGAATGATTCCGTAAAACCACAAACGGCACAGCGGCTGTTAAGCTAGTTCTCATTCCTACACACACTCTTCCAGGATGAACCAGGACTTGCGACCGATAAAGATCTGATATCACTTTAAAAGCAACAGAAAAGGGTCACTGGAAGAAAACAAAAGTAAAATAAATGTGCGAAAGAAACCAGAAACGTCTCTGCTGACCAATCGAGGAGAGTTTGTTGTACTGCACACACCCCTGAAGCCATTAAACTCCTCCTCTTCCTCACGTCCCTGCGTCTCAAAGTGCCGTCTATGGCAGGGGGGGCGGGTGGAGTTGGTGACGGTAACCAATAACAGCATGCGTATCCTGACTGGGTGAGGTTTGCAGTCTCAGTGAAGGATGGTCCCGGTGAGCAGCCTCTCCCCTCTTCTCCCTCTCGCTCACTCACTCCTTCACCGCGCTACACCAGCTGGTATCCTGAGCCGGACGTCTGGTCGTACTCTATTGTGTACTGAGAGGTCCAGTCTATGGCCACGGGCCGCAGCAGACCACAGCAGCGCAGCTCAAAGAAATCGATGAGGTTCCTCATACAGCCGTGACTGCACGGGACAAACAGAGGAGCAGCGTTACTACTGGGAATCATACAAGCGAGTCTTTGGCTTAAAAACAACTGACCAATTCTATCTTTACCAAAAACAACGACGGCTTCCTAAACAAACCTTGAGAAGTTCATAGTTTTGACTAAATTGGGAGACCAATTCATGAAAATTTTTCAGGTTTGACTATTTATTTGATTTATTATAGACATTAGTCAATCATGCTGTGTCCCAAACAGAGTTATTTTATTATTAAAAAAATCATTTGATTTAGCTTTTATTTTTATATTTTCAGTTTATCGTTTTAGTTTAATATTTTTTTTTGTGTAATTTTATGTGCTTTTGTCATTTTTATCAGTTTCTGTTCATTAAAAATATTTACTTTTAAAGTACTTTAATATTATTTCAGTTAGTAATTGTTAGTTGCTAAAGCAAAATTTCTAATTTTATCATCTAATATTCATATATTTTTTCAGCTTTATTTCAATTAACAAATGTTTTTAATAGTTTTAGTTTTCAATAACAACTGGTTTAAAACCATTTCTTCCTACAATGTTAAAAATAAAAACTTTTTTTCTTCTTGAGATTTGGTTAAATAGTTTATGAGCACTGAAAAAAACCAAACCCAAAGCGATTTGTCATCATTAAACTTATATTTTGGTAAAACATTGGCCATCATCCACCTTTTTTTCTATAGATATAAGCATCATATAAAGTCCATCCCATAATGGAAGACTTTTTTAATAACTACACATTCATTAATAATTTCTGGAGGTCATTTATTTAATCTAATGGGATCTTTCTCTAAATTGTTGGTGTCTAAACAAGCACGAACAGAAACAAATTTTGAAGTTACTAAGGGTATCATATAGATTATATTCTACAGACAGGATTAATTTTGAATATACAAACATCAATACGCTTGACAAATGAACCATGTGCCATCTTCCTCTGTTCAGTGCTGTTCAGATAAACTGAGTTTAAAGGACTCACTTGAAAGGGCTCTCGATGGACGTGGCTGTAACTTTAAAGTGCTTATATCTTCTTGCGTTCATTCGCTCGTTTGTAGTGATGCCCAGAACAGCGATCTAGCAAGAGACAGTCAAACAAATGTATCAACATACACATCAAACCACAAATACACACAAAATCTATTCCAACATATGAATAAAATTGGACTATAAGGTATGTTATAGGATTTTGCGTCACGATCATAGACTGTAAAAAAAGACGGCATTTATTATGTCTAAAGCCCATAGCATACTTAGTTGTTTTTTTGTTTTATGCGTGCGTACAGTCGAACGCGTAGCCTTTTTTAAAGTATACTCTATTTGATAGTGTGCGCAAACGCAGGCGGTCGACTCTATAAAGTTTTCAAAGTTGTCCAGTGTCTGCGCTATTTTTCTCCAGAAGTTATGACGAATCGAAATGTCTTGATTCTCTTTTAAACTAAAGTTGTGGCTCTCTCATATCCCCCTCACACAAGCACTTTTCAATGCGGGCGTCTTTTGTTGTTGCAGTCTCCGGTATTTTGTAGTTGTTCCGTCTCTTTAGTTTCGATTCCTACAGTGAAACAACGGCCCGGACCAGTGTCGCAACCTTGTGGAACAACTGATTAGTGCAAAACAAATTCAATGCGCATGTGCGACCTGTGCTTACAAAGAACAAAAAAAAAATCAGGTGGCACATGTACAGAACACACATACTATTCTGGTGACGCAATTTGCATCACACGCACTTTACGCAGACCCTCGTGTACACAAAAACCCGGAGTATACTTTGGGCTTAATGAGGATAAAGGCTTCTCTAGACTTGAGCGTATCACCTGGTAGAGCTGGCACATGATGAGCACGGCGACCCACATGAAGTGAAACACACTGTTGAGAAACATCCAGAACATCCACGGCGAGCATGTGGCGATCTGCGTGATGTAGTTCCAAAAGCCATCTTTAGTGTAGCTGGTAGCACAGTGAACACTCCAGTCTGCAGAAACAGAGTCCAAAATAACTTTCAATTCATCAAGATTATAAATATGCTACTAATGCAAAATCAATAGTAGCAACTGAAAGTTGTTTATATTCATTTATCGCCACGTTGTTCGTACAAAACCATGCAAACTCAATTGTACTTACAGCAAATGCATCCATATATCATCCAACAGATCATACACAACAGGAAGAATAGGTAGCCCATAAAGTAACGGTGGTTTCCACTTCCTGCCCGCAAACAATGAGGAAAGAAAACCAGACAAATTAAAGGAATGATTCATACCCTTTCTTATTCTAGAAGAAATATGAGGTTTCTATTACGGGATGCAGCTTTCTTGACTATTGTGAATTTCCTGGGGGAACATTTGAGCAATCTATGACTTTTCATTGTAATGTCAGGAGGAAGAGCATGTGAGGTTGGGGAAGGCTAGAAGGGAAAATCTGCACTTGGAAAACTCACCTACGCAGTTGCCTACCCAAGGGCAGTGGTGATCAAACTTGGCGATGCATCGATTGCACACGGCGCAGTGTTTCGATCTGATGGGCTTCCGTATCTGTGGAGTACAGGTCGTAAAACGAGCGTTTAATGTGCGATGGAAACTGCAATGCAAATCAGACCGTTGGGTTATCCGCCGGCCAGCGCGCGAGGAGACGACTGGTGCTGAATGTGTTTTAGCAGTTGTGTGCAGTAATGGAAAAGTCATAATTACCAAACAGGTGCTGCAGAATATGCTGAGATCCAGAGAGCCTGTCTCTGCCAACTCAACTATAGTCTAAATAGAGAGAACAAGAGAAAAGAAATGGAAAATGTAAGTGATGCTTTCTTGTGCGTAAAGCTTAGTAGGCCGTGAGACAGAGGGTTGATTGGTACCATTTTGAGGGATTAAACCGCATGGTGATTTTTGTGTAGGTATATGACCCTGTATTTGAAAAATGTGTGATAGCATTAGATTCAAGGTAGTTTTTGGTTACAGAGGACGATTTTCAAACATATGTCAAGAAAAAGGATAAATTAATTTATCTTTAAATAAATTTACAATTTTATAATTTTTTTTATAAATTTATAAAAATCTTTATACATTTTTATAATAAAAAAATTATATAAATTTTTTATAAAATTGTATACATTTTTATAATAAAAAAATTATAATTTTTTTTATAAATTTTTAAAATTATAAAAGGATACATTTTTCTCTCTTGTAGTCACTGAACACCTTACCTTGAGGAAGGATGATATAAGTGTTATTCTAATGAAAGCTACCATGGAGCGGATGCTATCACACATTTTCCAACACTAGAGATGTGTACCTTCATGAAAATCAAAAAGAAATGTAATCCCTCAAAATGGTGCCGGTAGCTCAAATTTGGGGTACCGTCTCATGGCCTATAGGTGTTCTGGATGGTTGTTTAGCGCCTCAAGATGAACTTTAAAACGTTTTTAATTACAGCTGAACTCGTTTGCAGTGAGAGATTTGACCTTTTTCTTCTGCTCCTCGGATGCTTTGATGATGCCGGGGTCAGACTTCCAGGACTTGCCAAAGTTGTAGAAGAGAGCCAGGCTATTGAGCAGGAACGGCAGGTGGATGGTGACAAACGGGAGAAGTGTGGAGGGTTAAGGAAGTTTCATTTAATATGAAACAATGGGACTCGCAATATTTTGGGCCAATGAATTCCCAGGATCGTTTGTGATTACTTGATGAAAGTTTAAAAAAAATGTATTGTCAATCATCGTTCCGACCATTTTGTGAACTGGTTCAAATGATTAAGCGAAAAGAACCTATTCTAAAGAATGATTCAATCACAAAACAAAGACTGAATGTGGGAATAATAACTAGTAGTCATTCCATCTAACTTGTGATGTTTTTAAGACATGCAAATTCAAGATTCTTATAAAAAGTCGCAAGATGAGATATTTCATGAAAATTACTTTCTATCTTACAAAACACAACAATCTGACAAATGAATTTATAAATTGAGACTGAAAGTTGCGTGGAATTCTGAGCTGGAACATTTCAATGAATTATTCCATCAAAAAAAGTACCATTTCGTGTTTGACATCTGAAATGCAACACCTCCAACCAGAGAAAATTAAAGGACATACTGTCTAAAAAGAGTGACACCCACAAATGCAGAAAATCTGTTTCTTCTGTAAGTGGGTCGGTGTTTTCGCTGAGCTGAGCTGCACACGGGCAACAATTACAGCAGGAAAAAAGCTCAATCCTCTGAGGAGATGCTCTATTGTCGGATGATAAGGGCGAGAGGGAAACGGATCCACCCAGAGCTCTTGATCTGATTTTTTTAGCACCAGGGTTTGAGTGTATTGTTTCTATTCCTGAGCTCTGGAGACACACCTGGACACATTGCGGTTCTGTGCGCACTAAACATCACTCCACAACCTCCAATTACAGCACAGAGCCACACAAACCACATTTCAGCAGCTTCACTCAATAAGCACATCCAGACATGAGTCACGTCTTGAGTGGTTCCTTCAAAAGAGGAGGAAATGCTTCAGCTTTGGGCAGAAATCCTGTTTTCCTGCTGTTTGACAGCAGCATAAACATAGAAATGCAACATGTGTCATTACCAGACCTAGATCTCTCTCACACCACGGTGGGCGTCGTGAAAAGAATCTTATATCACAGTATGAGTAATAATTATATATCACAGTGACCATTTATAGCACAATGTTGTTTTTGCTGGAAATGTAACAAAAAAAGTGTTTATTTTTATTAAATAACCATGTAGAAATGCCTGATTTTTGGATATTCTAGCTAAATAAATACTTAAAAATGATAAGCCCTTCATTTAATTTTGATTATTATTACTTTTTGATAAAACTGATGGGCACGAACCAAAAGACACTCAATATTTTGAATTGCATTACTTTGCTAAACTTTTCTTTTGTCTCTCTCTCTCTCTCTCTCTCTCTCTCAATTCAATAGATATATCTAGCAGATATATGGTGTAGCATAATCTCACATTGACGAGACATTTCTACCGTTGCACACTATATACTGTCAAGCCGTCCAGCTCCCCTCTCACCCACACAATATCACTTAAAGTGTCAATTTCACTACATTTATTGTGTGAGTCACTCCTGATTCCACGGAAAAATAGCCATATCCATGTTAAATCTGTCAAAGATGATGCATGTGCCCAGAGTTTCACAGTATGAAACATCAACCCAATGTTACAACACAACTTGAAACAAATCAGCTCCAGACAACCGTGGGCGAATTATGGATATTTTCATCTCGGTTTATGTTGTTTAAAATAAAAAAAGTGCAAACGGACAAAAAAATATGTCAGACACTGAAGCATACGGCTAAACTTCCCATCTCTATCCTCGGTTCCTTTCATTAGGTCCATCACATCAAGAGAACGTTAAAACAAAGGTCTTGTGAGCTTCTCTACCAGATTCAGACCTTTCAACATTGAAAAGTGAGATATAGCCATATAAACTGGGTCAATTCAGTGACGCAGATTTAAGTTTCATGCAGGGAAAACAACACAGACAGATAAAGAGAGAAGATGTTTGGTTTTCCTGCTGTGTTAGCGTTCTTATTCGGATGCTCATTGAGTCAATGAACAGATACACATTAGAGCTGCACGATTCTGGAGAAATTGACAATCACATTTTTTTTTTTTTTTTTTAATCGAGATCATGATTCTTGAACGAGGAATTTGAAAAGAAAAACAAAACATGTAATTTACTAGAGGTTCTGACAAAATGTTAGCAGCTGCAAGATATTTAAAAAATATCTAATCCATTTGAATCTCGAATTACTTAAAGAACATTGGTTTGAATGGTGAAAGATGAATGATTCAATGACTCGCAAAGACTACTGAATGAAACAGCATTTTTGAACAAATCTCTTGAATGAATGATTCAAAGAAAAATAATTGTTTAACAGTTGGATGAGGTGGCGACTGGTGTAACGACTGATTTATACAATCTTTATTTGAAGCGTCAAGTTACTTTTTTAAAAGGTGATTTGCTCTATTTTGATCGCTTCTGTAGACATCAGTGTTTATATTCTAAGCATAATCATTTATCTCAGTACTTTGGTGATAATTTGAATTATTGTAACAAAAAAAAATTATTATTTGAATGTTTGCTGTGACCGTACTTGTCAAAGGTTTAATAGTCGTCATTTAGGAATAAGATGGTGTGGGTGTTTTAATCGCGATCATGCCGCTCTAATAGACAAATGGATGCTTATGTGAGTCACTCTGGATAATACAGATTTTTTTGGAATGCAATATTGCGATTAAGTGGATTGTATCAACTTATTTAGGTTGCATCAATTCCATATCATGATCATCAAACTGACAGCACAGGAAGTGAAGTAAATGATGGAGCGACTGAAAAGGATATCGTTCCAGAACCAATAAAACCAGGTGATGTACATCCAGAACTTAGTGGCCATATAGATGCCCAGAGGAAGAGCGCTATGCATGGAGTGATCAAAGAAAGACCTAGAAACAGAGACGAAATGTTAGCCATGATGGTCCACACTCACATCAGAATCCATTAAAAGCCTGAGCAGCACCACAGATGGCTATAATGGCATGCACGTCATACTTGGAAAGGAACTGCACGACGAGCCACACCGCTGCATACATCACACCCTTGATGAGCCAAGAGTCAATGTCCAGATCGGCGATAAATCCCACCAACCAAATCACCATGAACGGAGTTCCCAACATCACCTTCTGCCTGAACTCCTGCGAACAGACACAGAAGTCAAAGTCTGGGGCCAGGTTCACAAAAAATCTTCTTAAGAAAAAGGTTAAGTTCAATTCTAAGAAGTTCGTAAGAATTTTTTAAGTGTAAATCTCGCATTTTTAAGCTCTCAAATATATTTTTTTCTTTCTGAAAACGATGGGGTCAAATGCCTCAAAGTTTGCGTTGCCTACGGATTAACGTAATACTCATAAGTGAGCACTGTTTTAATGGACCCCAGAATATTTTTATTCTGAATAATATTTTTAACTGAATTTTATTCTTAAGAATCTTTTGTGAATCTAACTCCAGAGGCTTAAAAATGTTTTTTTTTAAAGCGGTTCTGACTTTCGGCAACTCGTCCAGACTACAAATCAGGGCAGAAATTGGTGTAAAAGTCATGTTGTGTTTTCCTGCCTTCAGATACAGAGTCTGCATCATTCAACATTCATTACAATTTGATTTCTCCTTAAAGGGGGGGGGGGGCTTTCAGTCAATCTCATGTTAATCTTGAGTACCTATAGAGTAATATTGCATCCATCATATCTCCAAAAAGTCTTTAGTTATATTTATAAAAGAAAGATAGGCTGTATCGAGTCTTTCCGGAAAAAGCCGAGCGGTTGGAGGCGTGCCGTGTGGGCGGAGCTAACACGCCGATAGACACACAGATATTTGAAGCAGTTCTACTCACCGCCTGCAGTTCCAACGCAAGACCGTTAACCTTTAGTGTTGGCACTGCTCCATCCTTGAGAACTAAACTATTAGCAAATCCGGCTTTGAACTGGGCCTTGTTTATAAAAAAAATCATCCTCCAAATGCATGGAACAAACACGAACACTTGCACAACTGTGTTGATGTTCTGGAAAAACAAACACCATCCACTGGTCCCTTAACGCTTGATTCTTTGGGAATCTGTGCAGTGTTGTCTTGACTTGGCAACCGAAAACACACTTCTTTGGTGACATATTGCAGCGCAGCCGATGCACAGCGCTTTGATGGGCATAGGTTACAGTTATCGCTCTACACGCGCGCCCTTCCGAGAGAAGTGCCCTTACGACCGTATAAGGAAATTCCGGCGCATCTGACGTCATACGCGCCCATACTCGAAAAAAACTTTCCGAAACTTGTGACAACCAGGAAGGAGTATTTTGAGAACAGAAATACTCAATCAAACGTACAACTTAATTTTTGAAACTTTGTCCATGTTTAGCATGGGAATCCAACTCTTCAACAGTGTAAAAAACTCACTATGAATGAAATAGCATTTCACCACCCCTTTAATGTCAAGTGATTGCACAGCAGGACAAATCTTTCAGTTGCTTTACCTTGTCCATTTTGAGTCGTTTCAGGTACGAGGGGCTGTCGTAACCTTTGGCCTGTCTGGCCTCCTGCAAATGATTTATCATCCACACATTTTTCCTCTGTTTGGCCAGATCCAGCGGCGTCTCCCCCTGCCACCGACAAATATTATCAGATGTCATGTGCACACATCATTTCAGTGTGCTGGTGTGGCCGTCTGGACCTTACCTTGATGTTCTGTGCATCGACGTTAGCATTGGCGTCCAGCAGCAGACTGATGACCGTAGTGTTTCCGGCCAGAACCGCCCAGTGCAGAGCCGTGTTCTTATGATATTTATCACCCAGATTCACCGACACATTAAACGTCAGCAACAGCCGTGTCGGGTCAACACTGCGGCAGAACGCAGAAGATCACACCTATTAGCTTTACATTTGAACAATGGCAAATTAAAACATTTCCTCTCACACACACACCTGTGCGTCCGATAAGCCGCCCACATCAAAGGGGTCATGCCATTCTGATCCATCATATCTACATCCTGGAGGACGACACATAAAAAATAAAACATAAAAGTAGGATCAGGCTGAGATCAAATGCAATGGGTTCATGTAATATCTTTCCTAGAGGTCAAACTGCTGTGGACTGAAATGTCATAAATGCCCCCTGCAGGCTGAAATGGACTAAGCAGGACAAAAAGCATCATATAATGAATCTTTTACATTTTAATAAAGAGTATTAAGTGCAAGTGAGGAGCACGTGTTCCCCGAACTTTAAACATTTAGCAGCGCATTGAGGGGCACAAAAAAAAACTATCAAACAATATGTTTTTCCTTAATAAAGGGATTCATGAAGACATTTATGACAAAATTATTACATTTATTAGAATGCAAAAAGTAAACTAGGCTTTAAAATATTTCTGCTTCAAACTGTATTTAATAACTATATAAATATCTATAGGCCTACTTTAAACTATATATAACTGTGCGTATTTAATTAACAGATTATTGTGCCAGTATTACTAAAATCTATATATTATATACAGGGTTCCTACAGTTTTCTTCAAGTTAAATTCAAGTCTTTTTAAGACCATTTATATAAAAAATTAATACCTATTCCACGTCCCTACCAGCAAAGAAAAACAAAATCCTTGAACTTGTGTTCATTTATTTTTCAAATGTGGAATGGGTAAAAGATGATAAGCCAAGCAGGTGTGAAAAATAAAAACAGTAGGCCACAAGAAAGTTTGCCGAACAATGTTAAGTCCATGCTGGAAATATGGGGAACTGAGAGACCCCTGAACAATAAACATCGAAAATCATAATAATCGTGGTTGACAAATGAAACTTTTGAGGAAAAATACAATACGGAGAAATTACATATACAGCACAATTTTTAAGACCTAGACATCAAAATTCAAGACTTTTTAAAATCTTTTTAAGGTATTATTTCCAAATGAATAAATTCAATGCTTTTAAGGCTTTTTAAGACCCCGCGGGAACCCTGTATATAATGTGTGTTAAATACATTTCTTAGCCTTTCCTTCCTGTGATGGGTTCACCCAGACAGAAGCTAAAAGAGTATTGAATAAAATGGCAGATTCTGTTTATTTTGTCTCCAATATACCAATTATAACAACCAGAAGAAAAACTCTGTATGCATAACGCATGACTTAAACAGGCCCGAAATACACTGGGACTCTTATTTTATGCTTAACTATTGCTGGATGTTGATCCAAAAAGATGCAGGAGATAAAAAATGCACACTAACATCCATTAAGGCTATTTGAGACTTTTTATGCCCTTAAATTTCACAAACCTTTATTGGCACACATCTTTTTTAATCGCAAATGCAAATGAAACAGTAGCACTGACGAGCCCTGGATGAGACATTTTGATGGTTACTTTATTTTCGTTGGCTCAAAATAGCTACAAAATAATCAAAGATATTCTGACTGGCTTTGGTTTTGATGAGACCAGCGTCACACAGAACGTTTTATGGGGAGGCTTTATATAAACAAGCGTACCTGTCCCTTGGCAATGAGGTAAGCCACAATGGAGGTGTGTCCAAACTGAGCGGCCAGGTGCACACAACTGCAACCCTCCCCATCGATGAGAGACGGATCAGCACCATACTTCATTAACTGCACCACCATGGAGAGATGGCCCTGTCTGTAGGAGAGAGAGCGGACGAGAGGTGTCATTCACAGACTTACTTAATAAAACATCACACACATACCTTACAGTATGCACTAGGGCTGTGAATCTTTGGGTAGGCAGCGAATCGATTCGATTCACGATTCATAGGTTTTCGATTCGATTCAAGAACGATTTTTGCAAATTCAGAAAGATTCGATTCAATGCGATTCACATTAAAATTCGATGTGATTCGATTAATTCGATTCGATTCTTAATTTTGTATATGCATAGGATTATTTAAATGCTTCCCCCAATGGGTCTTAGTCAGGGTGTGAATTATACAGCTGCCTTCGGGGGTCAGAGAGTGAAAAAACAAAACAAAAAAAACAACAACATTTTGTCTATTGTTAACGTTAGTTCATGTTAATTTTTTTAATGAATCTATTATTATAAAAAAAATATTTCCAAAGCCTATAAATTAGCATTTGTAAAAATGTAAACCAAGATTTAAAAAGGCTTTAAAAGTAGCTATAGTTACTTTAAGTATTTTGTAGGAATGGATACACAACCTTAAAGTGTTCCTGGTACATTAAACATCCTCCATTGTGAGACAAAAATACCATGAACTTTCCCAACTAAACCTTAACTAACGTTTCCTCATGGAATAGCTACTGTTCTCTTTATCCGATTGAACATTTTCCTTGTGATTCTGAAAGCAAACGCGCCGGCTGTCTACTTGTGCTATATTAACGATTACGAATGCAACTTTAATGCGCATCTGATTGATGGATAAACCACGCGCTCTTATTTCAGTGTAATTAATGTTGTAGTTATTTCATCAGTTCAGTTTAACGACATTAAGTTACATTTCATTCATCATTCATGATTAATCGGAAGCGTGTGCATTTTAGACACCTATTATACGTTTTCTCTTTCCATGTAATAAATGCGCACCCTTGAATAAGTGGGGTTTTACTTTAACTGCTCAGGACGGGTATGACCCATTTCCGTAAAACTTCAGTATCTTAACTTAAAGAAAATAACGGTGACGTTTCCACGCAACGAACGCGTTGTTTCATTGCAGTGCCCGCGCAATGATATGGCAGCTTTATCAATGGCTTGCTTTCTCGATAGAGAGCTGTCATCTGCTCATGTGAACACCAATGGCTGTCCTGAGGAGAGCTCAAACATGGACTGCTCAAAAATCTGCAGATGAGAGCTATATGGGACCGAGCGCGAGCGAAATCCAGTGAAAGATGGTAAGAGTGCAGCGAGTATGTGAGAGCTGTGAGGACGCGAAATGACGCCGCTGCAACGCCTCATTAATTCGCGCATGTAGTCATTTAATTAATGTTTATATGTTTTAAAGCACTGAATCGATATAGAATCGCAAATTATTCGATTCTTAGCATTTTAAATCGAATATTGACCGAAATAAACGATTCACGATTCGAAATACATGTTTCAAGATCGATGCATATGCATCGTCAGGATTTGTAATCGATGCATCGAGAAAACGAATGAATCGTTACACCCCTATGCACAGTATGAATTTAATACTTGCATGTATTTGATGCAGGTAAACTGTATACTTTGATACCTACCAATTTATATGAAATCTGCAGTATACAACAAAACACACTCTCATGCAATTTAGTATAAATATACTATTAAAGTATTTTTTTTATATTTTGAATTAGCTTTCATTTTTATATTTTCAGTTCATTTCAATTTTAGTTTAATTTATAGTAATATTATGTGCTTTTGTCCTTTTATTTGTATCCGTTTAGCTTTAACTTTTATTAGTTTTTGTAATTTAAAAAAAATTTCAATTCAATAATTCAACTTAAAGGGTTAGTTCACCCAAATATGAAAAAAAGTCATTAATTACTCACTCTCATGTTGTTCCAAACCCGTAAGACTTTCGTTCATCTTTATAACACAAATGAAGATCTTTTTGATGAAACCCGAGTGATTTCTGTCCCTCCACTGACAGCTACGCAACTGACACTTAAAACGTAATAAAGAGATTGTAAAACTAATCCATATTAATCCAGTTCAGTCCAAATTTTCACCATAACTGATGTGTGAGTTGAAGAATGCTTATATGTAAATAAAAGCCTAAAATAAATCTGCTCATCATATAAAGCAATACTGTCTCTTCTGGAAATTTGGGCTAAACCACTCCATTCAAATGGATTAGTTAGTTTTACGATCTCTTTATGAACTTTTTGAAGCGTCAAAGAGGCAGTTGCGTCGCTGTCAATGGAGAAACAGAGATCTGCCTGATTTAATTAAAATATCTTCATTTTGTTTCAATGATGAGTGAAAGTCTTATGGGTTTGGAACAACATGATGATTTTTTCATTTTGGGGTGAACTAATATTTAATATTTTATTTCCGCTTTATTTCACTTACAGAAAATGCTTTTAGTTTTAGTTTAAGTTAACAATAACACAACATCAAATGAACTTGAGCTTCCATGTCTAGTGTGATGAATGAACCAGAAAGTTCAACAACATTTTAGTGTATTAATTAATGGTTTGATAAATAGTAAGCAGTGTACAGAATATAGTGGTTGTTCTGCAATAAGTCACCTTGTAGCCCAGTGTAGTGGCGTAGAGTTGAGATCTCCTCCCAGCTGGTCAACTATGGCACCTTTAGATATGTAATGCCTATGAAGAGCAGACAGACAGCGTTCAGGAAATGAGTGGACTTCTGAAGTGAGACATCTAGGCTTTATCATACAGCTAAACGTCTGTTACAAAAGAGAGCAGCGTAAAGTGAATGACTGCGACAGAGCAAGTTCTCATTAATTGGAGGATCTGCACACGCGTACAAACACACAGCCACACACACACACACTGTAATGGAAATTTCAAACTGGTTGTGCTTCTTTGCTCGTCTGAATGCTGAGAGTAATAACTATCTATTCCTCTGTGTATGTGGTGTCTTAATAACGGCAGGGGAGAAGCTAGCTAGGAAAATTCTCAGATCCAGGAAAGGAAGGGGAATGTGTATACAATAAGCAAATAAGACACAGACAGATACGTACTTGACCAAGTCTATGCGGTTGTTAATTGCCGCCCAATGCAGGAGTGTGACATTTTCTTTATCCGGCTGACGCACGTCATATCCGGCATCCACCAGCTCACGGCAGCGCTCGAATATGCCATACCTGAACACACAAACAGCTCAAATTACACAATAAAACACACAAGCACTAGAGAAACATCCAAAAACAACAGTGTCAAATGTACAGTGTTTTGCGTTCACTCACAATACCAAAACAGGACAGAACCAGGCTGCTCAACTGATGTCTTTTGGATGATTTTTTATATATCTAGATGTTTCTGGGAAAGGGTTATTTGCGTAGATGGATGTGTGTGTGTGTGTGTGTAGACTCACTGAGTGGCTTTGACGATGTCCCAAGTGCTGTAGTCGTCCACGTGGCTCTTGCGGCTAACGCTCTCGCTGTAGCCATGGCTATAGTGACTCGGGGTTTTAATTTCCTGTGGGAGAGAAAGATAGTCAGTTCATCTCTATCATCTCTAGAGCAAACGGATAGAAGGATGAGTGATGGATGACACAGGGGATCTTGGACACGACGTGTCTTATATACGGTCAGTCTCCATGGTGACATCTCTGATATCTCACTCAAACAAACATACACACACTGCTGAAATAAAACTGAAAGGTGCTTTTAAAGGGGCCGTTTCCTGGAAAACAGGATTTTCTTGCTCTTTTGAGGAGTTTGTGTTGTGTAAAAAGTTGAAAATAAAAACTGATTATTTGATCAGGTCTCCTATTAGCATATTAACATGACCGCCCACATTTACATATCAACCCCTTTCCAGTTCATGCAGAGGTTAGCTAATCATCATCACAAACTGCTATTTATGCATCATCTTAAAGGTACAGCAGTAAAACAGTCTGTTTAATACTCATATCATAATATCAGCAAGAAGGCAGAAAATGTTTCTGACCTGTTTTTGTCTATTAACTTTGTCTAACGTTATAATTAGACTAATAACCCCTGAGACTGATGTGCTGCTGACGCTCAGGTCAGGGGGTGTTTGATGACCAGCAGATGTCCAGAAGCTTCAGCTCTATTGATTGGTGGGGAGGGTCTCTGTCTATTGTATTAAAGGCCCAGGGGATGCTGATGTCCGATAGAAACCCCAAAAATCACCCGAGCCATTTTGACACGAACCTTCATCTTTATCCTTTTCACTTTTCCATTAACATTTATTTTTAGGAAACCTGTATTTATTAATTCTATAACATTTTTTATTTTTTATTTCCACCGCCTTAGAGACAACTCAACTACCGCAGCCCTGCCCCTTGTTTGTTCATTTTTTTAATATCTTTGTCTACTTTATAAATTCAGATTTTGTCCAGAATTGTCCCTCCAAATTAACATAGAAAATGCAAATCCAAAAATAAAATGTGACAAGACAACAAAAAATCTATGTATATAAACCTTTTGTTTTAAACCAATAATATACTATATAATTATAAACCACAATCATAGGAAAAGTCCTCAATAAAATAATATCAGACTAGTTGTTACTCTTCAGAAAAACACAGTTTACAGTTTTACACACCAGAAAATTCAATTAGATGTGTAAAAACACAGTAAAATTAGATTCCTTCTAACAAAAGCTTGAAACAGATGCAAAGGGCAAACAGAAAACACTCACAGGACACAGGGGAGTCCTGGCAAACACACCGAGCTCCGCCTGTGTCTGTGTGTGTGTGTCTGTGTGTGTGTCAGAGAAATGCCAGGCCAGCAGAGATGAGACATGCACACACTGGCCAGAGATTCACATATAAAGATGACAGTATGCATTCATAATCGGTAGCATTTAATCCCTAAAATATAAGTCTTCTATATGGAGGACTAAACAAATCCATTAGTAAGGAGTAAACAGCTGGACAGAGTAACACAGGTCAGCAATAAAGCCTTGTGTTTAAACTTATCAGCACAATCATGCTTCACACTTGCACCCACAAACACTACATATGAAGCCCTGTCTCTCCAAGTGGGTCTGTAATTATTACCTTCATAAACACTGACATGCATTCAGTCTCTGTATCGAAGGCTGATCTGACACTCATTTTATCAACACAAAGATTCAGCGAGCAGCCACATGACTCCACACTTCCAGAGGAAAGCCCAGTGAGATTATCTGAATGCCACAGTTACCCTCCAGCAAAGCATCCAGAATGAGAGAATCTGCGTGAAGGGGATATAAATTGACATCCGAGTCAAATCTTCATGTCTAAAAGGCTCTCCAATAGGTCAGAGGTCAGTCCAACAGTAAGCACATTGTACAAGTACTGAGATGATGATCCATCACAATATACAGCCACCAAGCATAAAGCAGCTAGAAAAATT
Source organism: Rhinichthys osculus (assembly GCA_029959095.1). NCBI lineage: Eukaryota > Metazoa > Chordata > Actinopteri > Cypriniformes > Leuciscidae > Rhinichthys > Rhinichthys osculus. The sequence continues at coordinate 40,399,446 of JARWKJ010000013.1, read as the reverse complement.
CAATGAGTCCAAAATATATTGAATGTATAACTACCTACGATTTGACTATGGTAAATTAATATTGTCTTTACTGAATGATGCACACCGCATTTCCAATAATGCAGTGCGCTCAACCAATGAACCAGAAGCAATATCAACCACGAATTTGAACCTTTACTTGACTCACAATTTAATCGAGAGAAAAAAGAAAAAAAGACAAATTTTTACAAAAATATGATTAAAAACACATTATTTGCATTATGATAACCGGATGCCACTCACCAAAATAAAATGTAATGTACTAAGGTAATATGACAATGTTTTAAACATTATTTTTGATGGCCGATGACATCCAATATAAATGATATTACACTATTTAACTTGCTTTAAATGCTGCAATTAAATTTAGATGTATTGTACATATTTACTAAATTAGAAACAATTGTTAAATGAATCAATATGGGGAATAAAAGTTTTAACTTGATCAAAAACCTCAAATTTGACATACGTAAACAGTGGCATATGACATGATTATAACATAACGGCAAACTGAATATAGCGCAGCATAGTTTGAAATAAAGGATTTTAAAGAAACCAGAAAAACTTATTGGATTGATTAAAAATGAATTAAATGCCAAATATCTGCTGATATATCAGCCATGCCGATATATCGGTCATCATCACTATTCACCTTATATTTTAAATATATACATATTTCTCAGTATAGTATGCTATTACTTTCAAAAGCATGGTAATACCACGGTAATAGTGACATTACAGCAGGGTGGGCTGAACTGAGGAGCTCACCGCTAGCCGATGTGCACTTAATCCACATCTATTAGTCATACGCATGGCATTAGTGTTAATAATACAGGTTTTTATATTCCAGTTTAGCGATCAGAAATAGATCTCATGAGCAATCCTGAGCTGAATGTCTCGGATCCTCCTTAATTCACAGTGCTCAGTGTGAAAGCACACTCAGATGTGTTATATATCACATGTAGAATTAGCAAAAACAATAATGCTTTGCAAGACATCCCACCAGTTCAGACCACCAAACAGAGCGAAACTGATAAAGCGAGCAGTTGGGAGATTTAGCACCACCGGCAGGCCTTTAGAAAGGAGTTTGGTCGTTTCATTCAATATTTTTGTGCCTGGTTTCAGAACAGTTGGTCTAATTCAATACGGGCCTAATGTTCCTCCTGCCAGTGAGGAAACAAGCGCTTACAGCATCTGTGAGACCATGTGACACATACTGAGATGCTTGGCTTCCTATTACTACAGGAAGACTTTTAGGCTGCAATTCTTAATGTACAGATCAGATCTCTTGACCATATCATCTGATTTTTTGTCCCAGTCTGTTTACATTCACTTTAGACACGACTGGTATCCAATATCTGTGTTTACATTAATCCAGGATTAATGTGTTTATATTAATCCTGTGTTTACATTTACATTAAGCACAACATGAGTCTGTGATGATTGCTTTACTATGCGACATGGTTGGCCCTCGGGTTTTGAATGGCCATACTAAAAGGATTTATAGCTATTATTCACGTCGATTATTTGCCAGCATGGATAAGTTCAAAGAAAAGAAAAAATCTGATTTTTGTGTTTAAACGTGTGCAACAAATTCAGATCTGTGTCCAGATGGGAGTAAAAAAAAAAATCAAAAACATTGTGGCAGTGTAAACGCAGCCTAAGATCTTGCTCTGGAGAGTGTGTGCTCTATCAAAAGCTTCTGTTAATGCGGTTAATTACGCTGTCATTTATATCTTTAGTTCATGTCAATGTCCATAAACACATGTCTGGACTGACCGTCAACAGCCATTATGAAATTATATTCACACAGTCAAGGCAATGCATCACAGTAAAGGCCCATTCACACTAATAACACCAATAATAATAAAGATGTAGTTATAAAATTGTTAAAGAATAGCAGAGTCCACACCACAACTATAACGACAACAACACAGAGGAATGATATTGTTGGAATCCTTTTCAGAGCGATTTTTTCCAGATTATGAAAAATGAAAACATTGACAGCCAAACAGAATCAATCCTGCTTTTAATTTTTATCTCAGGATTAACATAACCAAGGATTTTTTTTTTTTACAGAGTTAGTAACTTCTTGTTTGTAGAGTGATTTCACACATCATTTTTACATACAAAACCACATATGAAATCACACCCACAATGCAGAAACAGAAAACGGAACAGCAGAAAAATTAAATGCCACAAAACTACATTTGCTGCACACAAACAAACCCTCCAACAAGATGGCACACTTTTGACTAAGGCAGACACACACCTTCCCATTGACCCCTCTGAGCATCATCTGAAGAGGAAAGGAAACCTCAGGTCTGATGGGTAAGGGACAGATGGCTGGCTCTTCACTATATGACTGCCGCCCACCAGGTGACAACTGGACCCTGTCGACTTTCCACTAGTTAGCAGCATTGATTAACTAATAGACACAGACTGTCTCTTTCATAGTAGTGGGGTTTCTTTCTGTTCTGCTGGGATTTTCAGTCCAATCACTGAGATAACAGTGTATTATTATTTATTTTAAACGAAATTATTTGTATATTTTCTGTTTGTTTGTTTTTTACAATCAGCAAAAGAGCGGCTGGAACAATTCTTCACATGATAATATAACCTTTTGATGATGCATCACAAGCTAGATATTAAGGACAGCTAATCTATTTTTTCTCTCTCAAACATTCACATGCAAAACACCACCTCTATCATGGTTTCATGTTCTAGCCTCTAAATCAACCAGCTCGTCCCACTGAACACCAGGGCACACATAGCAAACACACACTAGATTACCAAGACATAAGTATATTTTGTAAAATGAGCATTCATTGCACGTCTGTTATTAAAATTGTATTATGCCTTTGCAACCCTGCTCTACAGATATCAGCATAAGTATTGGTCGACCACTTATTATTAATAACCTATAATATTAATACATTATGGCCCGGTTTCATAGACAGGGCTTAGATTAAGCCAGGATTAGGCCTTAGTTCAATTTGGGCATTTAAGTAGCTTTTTTAAACATGCCTTAGAAAAATAAATATTACTGATGTGCATCTTGACACAAAACAATGACCCTGACATATTTTAAGATATATCAGTGTGTATACGATATAAAACAAGTTGTTTTCAGTAAAGACAGCTCAAACATGCATTTTAATCTGGGACTAAGCTTAAGCCTTCTGTGAAACCGGCCAAATATATAATTATAAACATTGCAATAAAAAGAGCAGCTTAGGTCTGCTGAGAGCTTCCTTTCACTCCAACAGGTCAGCGTGTGTTAGTATGACTTTAAGCCAATTGCCATTCACTGAGACTACATGTGTGTGATCAGCTGTAAGGTCAGTCAGTTTGAGCATGAATAATTTACAGCAGGAGGTCCCATATGAGCAAGCTGTCAGGAGTACTACTATTGCACATAATAAAACTATAGGTCTCTCATGTAAAACTCCCCTGTCAATGCAAAGTCACTACTATGAGTCCTTATACAAACATGCATATCATCCATTGCGGCTCAAATAATAGTATTTATTAATGAATATATTTATGAAATTTACGAGCCTGCAAATAACTCACAATGACAGCTCTGAAGCAAATCTGTCACATTTGCGAAACAAACACCAAAATGCAGTCAAAAAGAATCGGACAGACTCTTATAGTGCACTAAAACCAGACAGATAAAAAAAAAAATGCCAAAATTAATGTTCAAATCTGAAGGTAAGTGGATGCAAATGATGAGGTTTGTGAATGGTGTCTGTCATTTAGACGCAAACGCAGCACAACACACTGGAAATACTTCTGTAATATCCTAATGTCACGTGTGTCATTGCACAATATGGAATAAAAAAGCACCCCTGTCTTAAAACATGTGATTAGACGTGCGATGAAGCGAAAAATAAAAATTAAATCTATGGATATGAAAGGCTAACGTTAGCAGCAATGCTATTACGCAGCAGTGGGGGGGATTCAGCCCCTCTCCTTCATTGTGAGAAGTTAACAGTAGAAATGGCGCTTTTACTGGACGTGAAATCACTTCGGCTTCGTTTAGGATTGCAGCTGGATAAACGCTGTGTTTTTTACCTCGGGATGGAGGATCGGGACGCATCCAGCTTCTTTCTCAAATTCGTCCAGAGCGTCCGCCATCTTGCTGCTCGACCACGCGGAGCATCATGGGAAAAAACTTTTAGGGGGCGATAAACAGGAGACGCGCGCGCGCACATGAGGAAGCAGTGCGCGCTCGCGTGTGATTTGACCTGGTCAATTTCATATTTTTAAATATTATTATTATTATCAGTTTTAGAGTGCCTTATTCCCATAGCGTTTTAAAAAAAGAATCAATACAAGAGCATTATTTAATAGAAACATCAATAATAACCAATATATATATTTTTTCAATTTCACATTATACATAATGATAATTAGTCGAATCATAAAAAATGCATAAAATAGGTTAAACCGTGTATGTACACAATATTTAGCCAAAAAAGAGAGAGGATTGATCGAATATACATTTATTTCCTGTTTTATTATAACCTATAAAACCAAGAATTGCATTCTCAAATATTTAAGATACATCAGAATTCATACGATATAAAATATCCAGAATCTATTCTCAGGGGCTTATAATTACAACAAGATCAAAACAGAGATCACAGAAAGAGCAACTGATATCAATGAATGCACCGATGGCTAAGAAATGTTTTTAATTTTAATTTGGACATAAAACCGATGTCATTCACAATGTTATCGGCTTTGCCTTTACTACTGTTGCTGCATTACGTCATCATCCTACTTTATATAAATATATACAAGTCTGTTCTACATGTGCGTATCCTTTTTTAACCCTTATCTATGAAACAGTTGTATTTTTATTTATTTTGCCCTAAATATTTTGCTCATCATCCTCCGTTCATGGACTGATATGAAATGCAACCATGAATGCAACGTGGTTACGTCATGGCTGTCAGATGGAATGTCGTCAAATGTTTTTTTCTTTTTTTTTTTTCTTTTTTTTTTTTTTTCTTCTTCTTTTTTTTTCTCTTTATACTTTAGTTTAGTCTCTTACTTATTTATGTTAAACTAATTTTGGAAAATCTTGGATTGTTGTCTTTTTGGATGTCATGTTATTGTTTGTATGTTATGTCTAATAAAAAAAAAAAAAAAAAAAAAAAAAATGTTTTTATTTTATTTTATTTCTTTGCCCTGTTTTGGACGCTCATTACCACGTGGTGGCAGCATTGGATTCCTTATGTATTTATATATTATATATTTATTATCTAGCCCTTTCCATGTTCATTAGTATGCCATCATGCCATGTTAACCAAAATAAAAGTTATGTGAGTGAAAATGTTCAGATTCTTTAGATCAGGTCCAAATTTATTCTGCAAATATTTGTGTAAAATATTTTGTGACATTGTATAATTTGTATTGCACATTCCATTTAAAAAAAAATCTGTTTAAAAAATAAAACAGTAAACACATACGTTACATATGAAACATAAGGATATGGGCCATCTTCAGTTATATCTATGATCTTCAGTAACATTACAGGTTCACAACACGTTAGGCTTTTAATATGATTTTTGATTAAAGGCTCCTCTGGATACGTAACAGGCTCCGCCTAACAGCCGGAAAAACAGTCAACTGATCTGCGGTCTGCCTGAATGTTTAAATCAAACTGGCGTCATTTCGTGTTCCATCTCAGAGAACTGATTCCAGACCTGCTTTCGTGCGTTTTTTTTTTAATTTTTAGCCCAGTCGAACGCCGATCCCTCGAGCGCGGCAGACAGACAGAACTCAACGATCGCAGATAAACAGTCGCGCTGAAGAAGGAAGACAGACGTGCGAGCGAAGGCGGCCAGTAGTATAGCACTTCATGGCTTTAATATTTCAACAAAACGCGTTTGTGGTTGACAGTTAGAGCGTTTTAGATCTCCCCTGCCTATGTAGGATCGTACCTGTCAGGATACGTCTGAGAAGTTTTAACCCATTTACTGATGGACTGACAGACGGATTCTCCTCAGACGACGCAATCTAACGTACACAATTCACATTTGACCTTATTCCTCTCAATTCTCTCAAGCCCGTGTTTTCCGTCAGGAGGACTTCAGACAATTAAGGTTGGTGTTTATGTTTCTGACTGTAATTCTACATTTCTGTACGAATAACCCGTAGACTGCACTCTACTGGCTGAGTCTTAAAACCTAGTGAGCTGCCTATCTAGACAACATGTTTGGGCCACAGGTTTGAGCATCACCCGCGCGTGCAGCGTCTTTGGGCGGGAATCATTGGCTTATGCAGCATATTTTGCGCAATATAAATACACATTGGTCTCTCAAAATACAGTCAGCTGTCAACCTAGATTGTATTTTGGTCATCAACAGCACGTGCACCATTACAATCCCAAAATACCATGGAAAAGCATAGTAGTAGTACCAGTGTTTTGGACATGTCCAATATTCCATGGTATTCCTTAATGTAAGTTACCTTATATTCTACCTAGAATATATATATATAATATATACAACCCTGATGCGGTCTAGTTAGGCTGCAAACTAACGTTAGGTTTTTGAAACACTGTCTGCATTTTGCAGGTCTTGTTGATGGACATATCATATGCATGTATGGATCATCCTCCATCATTTAGATCGAATTTTCTGTGCGTTTTAAATTTTAATGTCTTCAAATCTATACGAAAAGGTTGTTTTTAGTGGTTTAATTGCAGTGAGCATGTATGTTATGTAATAGCTAACGTGACACACTCGGGCTGTTTTTGTCCCTAACATAAACAATAATATTTATCTGAAATGCAGATGTCCTTTATAAATATTTACAAGGGTTAACCAGAGTTTACAATACCATTGTTATGAAAGTGAAATCATAATAAACAAATAGGGGGTCTTCTTCAAACAACGTGTTCTGACCCATTTTTCATAAAGCGCCATGGACAGGCTGTACAGTATAACAAGTATCACATTTTTTCATTCTATCACATTTTTTGGACACTACCGTAATGGTAATTCCATGGTGTCATTTGGGTTAGTTCACCCAAAAATGAAAATTATCCTGTAATTTACTCCTGTAATTTAATTGACTTTCTTCTTTCTGCGAAGCACAATCGGAGTAAAAAAAATCCTGTCTCTTCCTAGCTTTATAATGGGAGTGAATGGTACCTTAGATTTTGAAGCCCAAATATTGGATCCATCCATCATAAAAGTAACTCATACGGCTCCAGGGTGTTAATAAAGGCCTTCTGAAGCGAAGCGATGCATTTTTGTAAGAAAATATCCATATTTCTAACTTAATAAACTATAATCACTGGCCTCCAGTGACGGCCGTACTCGAGTCTAGTTCCGATGGGAGAGTGACCTCTGACCCGACGTGTGACGTATGATGTAGGAGTAGCGTAAGCTTAGGTGAGAGTCGACGCCTCTCGCGGTTCAAACTAACAAACTCAAGCTCCTCACACATTTCTCTTTACAAATTAAATGTTTTAGACTTCTAATTTGTTTTGCTCTATCTCTGTGTCGGGTCAGAGGTCACTCTTCCACCGCATTGATTATAGTTTATAAAGTTAAAGTGGATATTTTTCTCATATGGATGTGTTTTTTGGGCTTTAAATTCTAAGGTACCATACACTCCCATTATAAAGCTTGGAGGAGCCAGGGTATTTTTTTTAATATAAGAAGAAGAAAGTCATATACACCTAGGATGGCTTGAGGGTGAGTAAATTATGGGATAATTTTAATTTTTGGGTGAACTAACCCTTTCAAGTAACATTTTGAACCTCACATTTTAGGCCTATATGATTATGATAATCAAGCAGTATTATGATGTAGCCTATAGCAAAGTATCATTGTATTACAATCTTCCATTACATCCACCAGTAAACTATGGTACTAGCTTATTACAGTATTATTATTTTGATTTATCTTTTGTAAAGGACCCTTTTTTTCTTTCTTTTAAAAAAAATAAATATGGTGAAGCAATGGTTACCATTGTACATTTCTGGCAAAGAAATACAAAGTAAACCACATCATGTTGGCGACCGGTACCTTATCCCAGTGTGATGATTTCTATGTGATGTGTGGTAAATCTTTAATTACCATAAAAGTAGCCTAATTAATGGATAACAACGTACTAAATTACTGTGTAATAACAGTAAATGTGTGTCATTAGAAGCAGCCTCACAAAATGATCTAGTTAATTAGCATTCAGTAACATGGCCATTTAATTTGACCACAAAACTTAGTGTCATTCGCACAGTTTTGTTGTTTCGTGCTTTAATGTCTTGGATTAGACGAGCACGGATACACGCCCGCTCCAGAATCCTGATGCGGATAATGCTTTTGTGTGTATCTTTGACCTTTGCGTAAAGGTTCATGTTTCCACTTTCCCCTTTAGAGGCGTTCAGAAACCCGAGCGCACACTTCCACATAGCTTTCTGTGTCACATTGTTGGAATGAGGTTGTGAAATGTGAGGTGGAGCACCTGTAAGAGTTTCAATGTTGTAACAAAGTCCCATAGAAGAGAGTGCATCTTAAGGAGAAGTATTAGCAGTAACAACTGCTAGTCATCCTAAACCCATAGCGTGTTGTACACCTCAGATGTCAAACACTGTCTTCCGACTCTGATATAGATCTGTGTTCAGGATCCAAACTTCAAAAGAACGTGATGCTTATGTCATTGTCGCCTCATTATTTATCAGCAGTTTCCCAACAGATTGTTTGCTTCGTCGGAAAGTGTGGATGTGCACAACATTACGAGAGACAGTGATCGTCATTTGCATGTCAAATAGAGTTTCCATTCCTGCGTTGTTTTGCGTTATTGACGCTGCTGGTGTGTTTGTCGTCTTATTTTGCATAGTGTTAGCAGCTGACGAGTGAATCTAAATCAATTGTGGATGCAATTGTATAATGCATTTTATATTAGAAGCTGGAAGATCTAGTTCCTGACAAACTGAGGTTTATAGTTCACTGTAAATAGTTCACAATTTTTTTAAGTTAAGAAATTCAAAGTTTAAGTAAGCAGAACTGACATATTTTTATTTTGTATTTGTACATTTGAATTGTTCTTAACTTGAAATGTTTGAGTACACTAATTCATACATTTAACTTAAAATTTCATGTAATCTCAATGTGAACACTTTTATTAGTATAAACTTAGCTAGCTTTAATAAGCTAGTTTGCTAACATACTATTTTGTTAACATCTTAACAATAGTATGCTATACAGTAACACTTGCAGCAATATAAAGGTTTTATTTGTTTTCAAATCAAGCTCATGCACCACTTGTCACCATGATGGTAACTATCCTAAAACCAACATTAACAGAAATTCTTCTAAATTAGCACAACGAAACATTAATCATTACTAAATCACCCGCTTAACATTAATCTTGCACAAAAAAAACAATGTATTACACTTAATTTTAGCATTTACTCTCCCTTTCGAGTGCCATCGGCAAAGCATCCTGGGAAATATACATCCCAGCCGTTTCAGTTAAACTTAAGTTCGTCTAAATTAAAAGAAATAATTTCATAAAACTCAAAACAATGAAACAGTTCAGTTTACTTAAAATATATCCATTCTGTGAACTTGAAAGAAAAAGAAAGTGATAAATACTCATAAAAGTTAATTTGACTGAACTAATTAGTTTAATTTAAGTTTTTCCTACTCAAACCAATTAAGTATTTTGAGCGTTAGGGTTTACAGTGTTGGACTTCAACAGACGTACGTGACCAGTGTTGTCCCATTCACAACAAACGACTCTTGTAATTAGTGATGCACCGATCATGATTTTTTTTATGGCTGATTCTGATCTTTTTATGAGCAAATGGGCTGAATGAGATACCGGTTGCTGATTTTTAAATATTTTTTTGTCTTTGTTTAAGCAAAAACAGCACTGTGCTTATAAACTCTACTTTATACGGAGGTAAGAGGGAAAGAAAATCCATCGAAGCGTTTCCTTCAGAGATACATTCATATAAACCCCCACCCTCAATTCAGACAGTATTTATATTTTTCATCCAATATTTCGAGCACCATGAGCCTGGTACAGTATTTTCTGCTCTCCTCTCCTCTTTTGAGTGTCCCGTCTGGCCTGCTAACGTCCTGTTTACAGACTTCGTAATATTTCCACACAAATGACATTTTGGGAAGTGATTGCATTGCCGTTTGTGTACAGAGTCCAGAACAGAGATTGGCCAAATTAAAACAAAACAAAAAAACAGCCTGCCGAACAGTGCATCTCTACTTAATGAATCTTTCAAAGGCACGTTTGTTAACAATTAACAATTGAATCTTTCTAGTACCAAATGGTGATGTCCAGCTTACAAATTCACAGCTATTTTGGGCTGGTCATGAGGCATGAGCTCAGGTGCAAACCCTCGGCACCCCAGCAGAGTCACTGCAACGCTTCGTTTATATTAATGATCCGTCCTGCTGACACGGACGCCCGTAAGACTGTGGCCGTAATCTCTCGATAGTGCCTTCAGTTTTGCCTGAATACCAAATCAAATGGAGATTTAATCCTCATTAAATCCGTCAGCTTCATTATGGTTTCTCTTGTGTCCTTCACAAGACTCTGAATGTCAAACCTGTGAGGGGCATCTGAGATCTGAAGCTGCCTTTCGTGATTTGAGAGAGTGAAACTGGCCTGAGTACCTTGGAAAATGTGTGAATCAGTGCTGCTCTATAGCTGTTTAATAATAAGACGACGATTTGTGTGTCATTATGTGACGGGTAGATTCATAAACGCGTGTTAGAAATGCTTCCTTGTAAGAAATGAAACAGACATCAGGTGAGAACAGAAGCTGTTTCCTGTTTCATGTTGATCTCGAAACCCTTAAAACAGGAAATGCACATATAATCTGATTCAAACCCTTCCTGAGATGAAGTGTTTAATTTAATAGAAACGTTTTATGTGGATTTGTAATTTTTCTGTTGAAAATGTGACTGGTACTTGCCTGTGCAGAACATGCTGCTTTTGCATTTATTTATTTGCATTTGCATTTTTTTATGCATTTGGCTGACGCTTTTATCCAAAGTGACTTACATTGCATTTCAAGGTACACATTTACATTCTTATCATTTCTTGCTTTCCCTGGGAATTGAACCCATGACCTTTGCAAGCGCCAACGCTCTACTGTTAGAGCTACAGGAAAGCCAGATTTAGCAGATGCTTTTAGCCAAAGTAATTTACAAAAGAGCATAATTAACCACAAGCAATTTCTCATAAGAGCCAACAAAATATCCATAGCAAAATGCCAAGTTTCAAGTATAAGCTAAATTAGTGCAGAAGTGAAGAGTGTTGTGGTTACTCGGTGTTTGTTCATTGGCCAAATATCTTTTTTAAAATAATTATTATGACTGTCATATCTCCATTTTTTTTCCCCATAAATCATTACTATTGGTAACCCTTTACGTCTGTCTGAAGTGTTTGCAAATATTTAACCGATGAAAAGTATTAAAAGGAGTTTGTGGCTGAACCTCTTAACTCTCTTAACATTGGATCCTCAAACTGTCAGTCAAATCTCATAACCCCACCCCTCCTCCATCGTGAATGAATTGTCTTACATATTTCTCTGCTTGTTTGCAATGCAAGGGTAAATAAAAAACTGGCTGTTTGAAAGAGTACAGCATTTTTTCTAGCACTAGGCCTATATACTGTATATATATATATATATATGTATGTGTGTGTGTGTGTGTGTGTGTGTGTGTTTTATGTATTTGAGAAGAGGAGGAGTGTCTTAGTCTAGCATTTGTCATCGAGTCATAGCTAATACTGCTGTTAAACAGCCTATGCAAAGCACTTCATCTTTTTTAACGAGATGTTGGCCAAATGACAGAATGAGTTCCTGTATACCTACAGTAAACTTTATTACCTGTAAGTTGATGAAAACGTAATACAATGCACTTACTGCCTCAGATGTGGCCCTTCTAATGACGGACAAAACACGTATGTCTGACATTTGAACTCCATATGAGCTTGATTTTGGTCAAATGTTAATAATATAATAACACATGCAAGTGTCTGACCATCTATAAAGCCACAATATCAACTTTGACACCATTTTTTTGAAAAGTAGCCACCCGACAGCAACACAATCTTGGACAAAATGAGAATCAAGAGCCAGATTCGAACTAGAAACTTAAGATGGGACGTTTCTGTAACACAGCCTCGGGGTCATGAGTTGTTTGATTTATAAGCACACGGCATGCCTTTTCTTGAGTCTGTTATTGCGCCGCCAGCTCAGTCTGTGCTGTGGTGTCAGCTGAGGTGAATGGTGTGGACTTTCCTCCAGTTTACAGAGCTTGTGTGGACAGAACAGTAACCCAGAGCCGGGATGTCAGTGAGGAGTGAATAATGTGTTTCTCGACAGGCAAGCTGGACCAGGGTCTAGGGCTGTCAATCTTCCTCTATAATACTATTCGAATTCCATTCCTTATTTTATTTAATATTCGAATAATATTCGAATATTAAATGCTCAAATTCATCCTATTATTAATATTTACGGCATTACTCAGGCTTATGGATCGCCAATGCCAATAGCATGTGGTTGTTGTTACACGTTCTGTCCATATTTGCGCTTCACGGGCGCTTTTTTACGTTGTTAAACATTTACCATTTTTGACAGTATTGTTATGATGATACAGCGTGGATAACGTGCACAATTGTGTTACGATTCAAAAACGTTATTGTTCCCCAGACGAAACAAAAGCATTTCATTTTCACATGTGTGTAAGTCAAGGTGGCGAGAAAGGCAAGATTCCATATAAAAAAAATAAATGAATGGGAATGGGAGCAGGCTTCACTCAATGATTAAACTTAAACTTTAAGAATGCTGGCCTGATGATTAGAATATATAACGTTAAACAGGAAAGAGGCCGCACTATGCATAAATTGTTTTATTTGCACAAACGCGTTTCGGCGCGTGCCTTCTTGAAACGCGTTTGTGCAAATAAAACAATTTATGCATAGTGCGGCCTCTTTCCTGTTTATATATATAAAAAAATTAAAATATACATAAAAAAACAATATTCGAATAGTAACTTCAGCATTCGAATAGTATTGATTTTTTTAATATTCGAATTATATTCGAATTTCGGAATTCGTTCCAACAGCCCTACCAGGGTCGGTTATTTCTTTTTTGGCATCTTGTACCATGTTTTTGTATCTTTTCTGTACGTCTTTAACGCTGACACTCAAAGGTCGGATTAACGCTGTTAACTGTCGTAGCAATCTTTGTCCAAATTAAACATGTCTTCTTGTTACTACATTCTCCGCTAAATTTCCCAAGTAAAATGTCCTTGTGACTGTTATACTCCTCCAACACACACATATTTTCCGCTGGGGTAAACTGCACTGAGCGGTTGAATGCGCTTACTCGATCCGCCATGTTTTTTGTTTTGAAAAGTGTCTTATTTTACCCAGAATGCATTGCAGTGTAGTCCTACTTAAGATAGTCTGACTATCTTAAGTGCTTTGTGCAACGGTCTGATTTAGATGTCTATCTGAAGTCTACTATATCTAAGCCATAGTCAAAGTCTATCTTTGTGAAACCGGCCCAAGGTGTCTTTATTTTTGTGAAACTTGCATTAGACTAGTAGTCTATGAGCAAATCTGACTTGTCTAACACTATAGACCGGTCTATTATAGCTCTGTGAAACCGGCCCCAGGCTACGTTCAGATTGCAGGCAAATCAGATCTTTTCAGGCAGACTGTCCGCACTATTAATTGCAAGTGATCAGATAAGATTTGTGTGTCCAAACATAACCAACCTATCTGGATGGGGTGCTTTGGTAATGACGTCAGCAAACCCATACCCAAAACTTGCATACCCACATATGTGACGGATGCAGGAAAAATGGAGGTGCAACATCTCGCTCTACAAATGAGTGTCCTGTCGAGTGCAGAACTCCTCCGTCACACAGGAAAATGCAGAAATCTCTGGACATATATAGCATTTCAACACTGTATGAATTAGGGCTGTGTAGTGTGTACTAACGATAAACTAACGATTATATTTTCAATCGATTCATCTATTTATTTTTTTGTTATCATTATTATTATTAATCGAATAATCTAATTCTATATTCCCCCTATTCTATATAATGTTCCATATAATGTTAATCCATTGATTATTGTCTGAATAATTATAATAAAAGTAAATAATGATATAATGCTTCAACATTTCAAATTTTCATTTAGTTAATTTTTTTGTCTTTTTATTTAAATTAACAAAGTTTTTAATAGTTTTAGTATTAGTTAGCAGTTCATCTGACCAGTGGGATGAGTGTTTGAAACTTTATTTTTGTAAATTCTGTTTGGTGATACTAAATGAGACACTTACCTCGTTAGCAATATATGTCCTACATGAAAAATTAATCCAACAAAACATTCCTGTGCCGGTCTCAGTGCGCCAGTGATCGTGCCCTGACTGGTTAATCTGTACAGAAAGGAGAGACGTGTTGCTGCAATGCACTTTCAATCCTCTTTGTTAAATATATTGTCATTGCTTAGCTTGAGGCTTTTGCTGAGATGCTTGAAAGAGAAAGAACAGAAGAAGAAGTCTGTAAAAATATTCGGTTTCATTGTTTTCTCCTTGAGAATGACCTAAACCTAATCCTTTTCTTTTGGTTGTTAAGTGGATTTCAAACTATTTATTTTATTTTATTTATTGTTTATTTGTCAGGGACCATGCACAGTTCAGGCCCTGTACCAGAACTACTAAACTACATATGATCAAGTCTAAAATCAGCTCTGTTTTACCTTCACCAAACCCTCTGGTTAAGGGGTCAGTGTTTGTTAGTTTGACTGAGGGACGAGGAGGTTACTTGATTGTCATGTTAATGAGGTTTTGGTTTCGACTGAAGGAATCCCGCTGTCCCGCGTGGCACATATTCTCCGCTCAGAGCTGTTATTAGGAGCTCCTGGACATGTTCTGTGGGCTGAACTAAATATATATCACTTACAGAGGTGAACGGTAGGGAACACGGCCGACTGTGAGGAGAGGCACAGAAAGAGGACCTTCATCTAAAAAAAAATAAAGGTTCTTGTTTACACCAATGTCTAAAACGTTTTGAGCTTGTCCACTTTCGACAACTTTCAGAGCTCGTCTAAAACGCATTCAACCGGATTGCATTCGTAGTGTAAACGCTCATGTGCGTTCGAACCGCTGCAAAACTTCTTCTGACATAATGCGTGAACATTATAGGAAGAGCTCTAGCCAGACGGGATTTACACTTTGTCGCCTGAAGACCCAAAGTTTGGTTTGAAGATGAAAACATACCAAGCACAATGTTCTCTCACCATCCCTGATTTCTGACACACACTCACAGCGTTCGGCTGGTCTTGTGTCTGTCAGAGCAGAAACTAAAGCTGACGATCTCTGTGTGTTTTACCGTCGTCTCCGGTCGTGTTCGTAAATTGTGTGAGCTTATTTCATCCGTTAGATTGAAAGATCTGAAAAAGCCCATACATTTAATTTTTACCTGAAATAAAGTCCTTCACATTAAAGGTAAAGCGGTGGTTTAAAATAAACCAGAACTGCTCGCATATTTAAATGTAACCATTTTAGTATGTAAAACTGTAATATGTATAAGTAAAGGGTTTATTCTATCTTATTAAAATGCACTGTAAGAGTGTAATGTAATGTAAAAGTGCATGTGAAGTTTTATGCTTAAGTTGTAAGCTCATTTCTGGTATAAATTTTGGTTGGTATTTGAGTGACATCTACGTCTATAAGTGACATATTGTGGTAGTTTTATTCTATGAGTAGTAATTTGTTGTTTTATTTATTTATTATTAGAAAAGCCTTTCTAGGGACCTGAGATGCAAATTAGCTCGTGCTATACTCTCTATGTACAATACATATTTTCCAGCTTTGACTGGGATCATGTTTTTTTATACTGTCCCTATATAAATAAACTGAAATGAAATTTACATTTCATAATGTAGTGCCTCCCCTGGAAGAAATTAAATAATTTAATATAATTGTATAATTAAAACATGGGAATTGTGTCTCTCTCGTCAATCTGATCGACCAAAAACGCATCTTAAAACCAGGCGTGAACAAGGCCTAAGCCTCCATGAAGAGCCTTTAACATCCATGAAATCTGTGCACTGCACAAAAGGTTCTTTAGATTTTTTTTAATGCTCTTCACACTAACAAAACAAAAAAACAAACACGTTTTATGTGAATGGCCCCACGGATGTTGATTTTTATTTCTCCTTTATTTTTGGCACCAAGTCTGTATCCTTCCCTGAATTAATCGTCCCTGTTTCCATGCATTCTAAACATATATTTATTTATTTAATTCGTCATAATGGTAAGTATGTTCCGCTCTGTTTTGTTGTTCTGTTCTGGCACTGGATGTAGTCATGCTGCGTTGTGATTGGTCCTGATTGCACACTGAGGGGGTTGGCGGAAAAATCATGCTTTCTGCAGTTTAGAAATCATGCATGCTCTCACATCGTGATTTTAATACGAATTACGATTGCACACCCCTCATAAATGGGTATCGCTCTCAACTTTGAGTTAAACCAGAATTTTAAAACAACATAGGATAGATAATGCATAAATGGTGAAGTTGCATTAAAAATAGTGCACAGAGCAGATGGAGCAATGAGAAGGGTGCGCTGAACGCTTTACTTTGGGTGTGACTCTCTCTCTTTGATGATTGGTATGACTGCGATTATGCACTGAATAATCGAGTTTTGTGTGGCCTTTAAACACATCACTGACACATTGACACAGAGGGTTGATTGTTGTTCTCGCCGTCTGTCTTTAGTTTGTGTAGTTGCGAGATTATTGCTTCGCCTCGGGCAGAGGTTTAAATTCTCTTTAATTGAAAACACCCTCAGGCCACTTTAAGACGTGCACATCTTCGTTCCCTAATTGAATATTAAAGAATGAAGAGGCTTTTATTTGGAGGGAAATCTTTGTAAGTATTTGCAGCTGGTTCCCTGAGGTGAAGGATGTACGACGCAGTTTGGCTGTTATTACATAATTCAATTTCCCTGCTCTGTTATTTATAAAAATGTCACATGGTGATGTCACAAGCCGGCTGGATGTCTGGCAGGGCGGGTGATTTTTGTTATCTCAAACTTCGGCCTTCTGCCATACGAGGAAGTTCACCTGAATGCTGATAATTACTTTACTATTTTGAAGAGCCTCGTTTCCAATTTCTGTTACGTTGAAACCTTTAAAAAGCTTTTAATCTGTTTAAAGTGCTTCCCTTCACATTTTAGTTCCTCTTCCTCACATTTGTCTTTTAATTCATTGTTAGTCAAGCATTACTTTTGTTAACTTTTAAGATTTAATGCTAAGTAAGTATTAAACTTTGGTGTGTGAAGTTTTTGTACAAATCCTAATCTTTGGGAGAAATTACTCCTCGTCTCCTGGTACAAAAACACTAGAAAGTCTTGGGAAGTTAAGCCAATTAAAGTCGTATAACAGTTGTATAGTGGTCTGTTCATTATAAGACTGAATTAGATTTAGTCGACACTTGTTTATCCCTCGGCTTAGCTGTTTTGCGTGCTCTATAAATGCTTCAGTGGTGGGAGACGGTAATGCAGTAGTTTTTGAAGAACATTTCACAGTAACCATCAGGGTGTCTGTCTAACTGATGAGGTTACGTCATGGAAACCCGCTCTGATGTGGGCAGAGACTTCTCCCTAGTAACACCGATCTGACCCGCTAATCTGTCTAAGCCTGGTGCTGAAAAGAGAAGGAGAATGAGAAAGCACGTAGAGTGACTTCGGCGTGCTGACAGGCATATCATCAGCTCTGTGGAGTGAGCGAGCAGTGCGTCGAGCTGAGAAGAGGAAGGGTCACGGGTTTATGCACGGACCGGGGCCTTGAGAAAGACGGGGCATTGCTGTAAATCACTTTAGATAGAAGATAGAAAAATATGAAACATAAAAAGAAAAGAAAAATCTATTTTATGTATAGTATAGTAATTGTACTTTGTTAAATCGGTAACGTTACTAACAGGTTTTTTTTTTAAAACAAAGTGTATTTTCATTTTAATACTATTTTCCAAAAATGAATCAATTAAATAAATTGTGTTATGTATGTACGTGTGTATATATATATATATATATATATATATATATATATATATATATGTATATATATATAATTGTATTTTGTAAATTATATATATATATATATATATTTAATAATTAATAATATAAAATAAATACATTTATTTATATATAATTTTAATAGATTTAATGAAAAAAAGTTTTTGCATATAAATATATAATATGTAATAATATAAAATATATATGTATATGTAATTAATATATATCATTAAAAAAAATAATATATATATATATATTTTTTTTAATGATATATATTAATTACATTATATATAATTTAAATAAAACATATTTAATAAATAAAAATATTAATAAAATATTTAGTAATAATAAATAAAATAAATACATTATATAATTCTATACATAATAGATTTAATTAAAAATAATTGTGTATAATAAAATGTAATGATTTAAAATAAAATAAATAAAATGTAATATAATTCTATATAATAGTTTATATATATATATATAAATTAATAAATCAGTTGCACAAAACACATTTACATATATATATCTTAAAATGCCAAAAACAGTCTGTTTCATTGCATTATTAGTGGTTTTTAGAGGAACAATGCTGCAGTTATGCTCAATATGACTCATTAAGCATATTATTGTCAGGCTCTGATCTAAATGAACGTGTGAGCCTCTGGTTGTGTGAATCCATATGGGACAGTGTGTGTGATACGAGGTGGTTTGCTCAGCGTCTCGGTGGGGTAGATGAGTTGCTTGAGCTCAGAGGGAGTCTGGATAGAGAGACGTGTGAAAAGAAGATATTTTTACTGAAAAACACACCTTTTATCTACTGCTGCCACCTGGGCCACACACACACACACACACACACACACACACACACACACACACACACATTCTGAGAGGAACTGCAAATTAATAGAGAGATATTGTGTTGCAGAGTTAAGACTTATTAATTTGTCTTTCAGTAAAGTAATCAAGCACTCAAATCAATCGTTTTATGGTTGTTTGTTTAGTGGAATAATATAGTTATTGTTACCTGTGGTGGATTGCGATTTAACTCGCTGTTAAAGTGAGTTGTTGGGCTTGGCACACATTTGCCTGAATTTTACAGTGTCTGGTATGTTAATTCGCTCTCAGCAGATGATGACTTATCTTGCACTTCAGAGCGTATGCATATTTTTGTCCATGTGAATGTAATAGGGGTGGAACGGTACACAGAAGTCACGGTTCGGTTCATACCTCGGTTCAGACGTCACGGTTCGGTACGATTTCGGTACAATGGAGGGAAAAGCAAAACAAAAATGCAGAAGGCATTGTATTTTTGAAATAAGTTTTATTAATAAAGGCATAGAACCAGTTTATTTGTAGTGCACTGACAATAGTTTTATATAATTCGTTTATTAATTAAATTAATAAAAAGACAAAAAGACCTTGCGATATGTTTGGTAATTGTACCTGAATTAATTTAAAATTAATTTGCTATATTTCAGATAAATATATTTGTTTTCCTTAATTTTAATTAACATTATTAATTAACAATATAACATTATTCTCATCTGAATTATAAATAATTGATTTCTGTATAAAATAATACTACCATTAAAAACACATTCGATTTTCTTTTTTAATCAATGTAGAATGTATAAGATTAGTGCTCCGAGGACAAGAAATGAAAACCAATGCGATATGATGAATGTCCAAAAGATGGGACCCACAGACTGTTTTGAAATGGAGTTGGATAAATATGTTTTGCTTTTAAAACAGTTTACACAGTGTGTGTGTGTGTGTGTGTGTGTGTGTGTGTGTGTGAGAGAGAGAGAGAGAGAGAGAGAGATTTTGGTTGGGTGACAGTTGTAGGTTACAGTTTGAGAAGAGTTTACAGTGTGACAAAAGCACAATATTGTGTTTTATTGCGAGTGTACACAAATATAAGTAAACACTTTGCAGGTTTAATGATCTGTATGAACAAAATGACGGAGTATGTTTTTTATGTGTCCACTGTTCGATCGCGGCCGCGCCTCTCTCTCTCACACACACACACACACACACACTCCAGCATTGCAATCTTGACATCGCAGCCTGTTCATTATGCGGTCACACCAAACGCGAATAGAGCGTTAAATTCGCGTCTATCGCGTCTAGTTCGACGCTAGTCCAAAGCGAATAGGACGCGCGTATAAAGCCAACGTTTGAAGTGAACGCGCGTTCACCGTTCAGAGCTAAGCCGATGGTAGCATACAGATTATGGGTCCCTAAAGAACCCGCGTATCTAACAGTAGTTCCGCATTACATTAATTAATTTTCACGCCAGTTTTATTTATTTTTATACCGTGTATTCTCCGTGTAAATTCGTGCACCGAACCGTGACGCCCGTACCGTTTCGGTTCGGTACGAATACATGTACCGTTCCACCCCTAGAATGTAACGAGATGCTCTTAACCCAAACTAATTTCAAGCAATCTGAGGTTTTAAAGTTCATGATAAACATGACTTCAGTCAAGTATATCTAAACTTTTGAGACAACCTAACTCCATCTCTAAAACTACGGCCCTGTTTACACCTGATATTAAGAACGTTTTCATCAATCCGATCACAAGTGGACGACACTAAATGCATGCGTAAAACGTTGTGAGCTTGTCCACTTTTGACCACTTTCAGAGCTCGTCGAAAACGCATTCGACCGGATTGCTTTCGTACTGTAAACGCTCATGTGGTCGAATGCGTTCGAACCGCTGCAAAACTTCTACTGACATAATGCGTGAACATTATAGGAAGAGCTCTAGTCAGACGGGATTTACACTTTGTCGAGTGAAGACCCAAAGTTTGGTTTGAAGATGAAAACATACCAAGCACAATGTTCTCTCACCATCCCTGATTTCTAACACACACTCACAGCGTTCGGCTGGTTTTGCGTCTGTCAGAGCAGAAACTAAAGCTGATGATCTCCGAATGTTTTCCAGTCGTCTCCGGTCGCGTTCACATGTAAATTGCGTGAGTTTATTTCATCCAAGCGTGCCGCACAAGCCCTGAAAAGTGAAGCCGAAGCGTCTCGATCGCCCTCCGGTGGCCGGTCCCAGTATAGGTAAACCCCGCCTCCCCATGTTTTCAACGGCACGTGAGACCAACTAAACAATTAAATTACACTTCAAATATCGTTTTTCCAAATATGGTTTCTGTCATTTACTGTAGTTTTTATCACGCTAATGTAAGTTCAAGTGTTTGTTTTTAAAATAAATTTGTTTTTAGTTGATGCGGGTGGTGTGACGTCATGATTGACAGCTGTGATTGACAGGTTCTCTGAGCGAAGTAGTCACTGAAGCACCACCATACTTTTTTTCGGGATCTTCAGAGGACTGAGGAGATTGGAGCTTTAAATTTCAGTGTTTCCCCTACCATTGTTTTGGGGGGGGGGGGCGGCCCGCCCCCCCCAAAACGACCCCCCGCCCCCCCTAAAATGCTGACGAAATCCAGTCATAAAAAAGGAATTTAGTGTATAACACGGAATTTCACGGAATTTGTAAATTTGAGGAAAAAATAGAAAGTAGTTCAGTACACTTGAAATCAAATCGTGATGTAGACTAGTGTGTGTGAATATTAAAACACAAAGACTATTTAAATACGAATCCTGCGTGTTCTGTGTGAATGAATGGTGCCGCCGACGCGCAGTTTCATTTACCACACACACACACACACACACGCACACACACACTGAAGCACGTGTGACGCTTGCGCTGTTTTTTGGCCTATATGAAGACACAAATGCATGAACTTCCCCTCCAGGATCTAGATCCACTCTGAAAGTCACTCCGTGATCATTTCACCGCTTCACTTGAGAAAAACTATCATCATGACATAACACACAGAAACTCAAAAGTTCTTCACGGCAACCCGTCAAAATAAAAGATCGGTTTAACTTGACAGAAATATATTACTGTTGTACATTAGAATTTAGATATGTCCCAATGTAATAATACACTAACACTAATCCAAATAAATTATTTAGGAATAATCCATGTTTTAATTTTAACAGTAAAGCTCATTGTGCAGCAAGTTATTTGACAAAAAGTTTATTTAATTTCATGATTAAAATTGATGATAAATGATAAAAATTTGTGTTTATTACCAGAGAAAACACAACACAGAATTAGTGTGACATTTTTTTTCATATATTTTTTTTTCAAAAAGTTGTATAAGTTGAATGATTCACAATACATGATTTCAATGAATCAGACATGCTTTTTGATTGCAAAAAAAATTTTTACACCACGTATCCGTAACACGCCCGCTCCGCAACACTAGCAGTCCCCATAACCCCCCCCCCCCCCCCACCGAAAAAAATCCTAGGGGAAACACTGAATTTAATATCTAAATTTCTATAATTAATCAAAAAAAAGTGCAGGGCGTGTGCTTGCGATTGATTCGGCGAGAGTGAGGGCGGGGCCTTGATTTCACGGCTTTACTTCCGGCTCACGACTGCGCATGTCTGATCCCGAGACCGCTTCTGCGCAGACTCAAGTACAAGATGTCAGCGCCATATCGGGACACTCGCGGCTTCACTTCTGACCAATGGAAGAGAGCGAAGGCCGTCGTCCATCTTGTTTTACAGTCTATACTTTCATCCAGTAGATTGAAAGATCTGAAAAAGCCCATACATAGACCCTGCGCTTGAAGAAATCAGGACAGAAGTGGATGAAAGTGGACAAAAGAGACACGGGATTAAAACACAGGGATTGTCTCTCGCCTACTTTTGATCCGATCAACCAAAACGTATCTTAATACCAGGTGTAAACGGCCTAAAACATAAGCAGACGCGCTTTAACCGTCTGTGGAGTAAGTGCTGTTAGAGACGAAACCCTCCAGCGGCAGAGAAACTGGGTCATGCAGATTGAATCAAATTAGACCGTCTACCTTAATGTGTTTATTGCTCTGGACGTTTTCTCTCACCACTGCGATCTGTATCTGCTCTCAGATTCGACGTGTCCCATGAAGTTCTCAGAGTTGGTCACGTATGTTCACACAGATTGAGTGTGGGAGTGTTGACGGTCACAGGCTGACATCTAGACTTAAGCTACAGCCGTCTGTGGGAAATTTACAGAAATGTTTGGGATTTTTGCTTTATCATTCAGTGTGAAATCACAAAGCTAATTAAGGAATCATTTTGAAACAATGTTTGTTGTTCTGCACTGTTTTGGTTTATTTCACCCAACGCCCATTGTGGTTTTACTTCTGCAAATAGATATTCTGTTTCCAGTTTTAGCATTTCTTGATTCTCTTTCTTCCTCTTTTGTGGTATGGTCTGGTAGCAAATTGCCTTAAATTAATTTCTTGGGGTTTTTTTGTACATATTTTTCTTGTCTCTCTTATACAGTTCAGGTCTTGGAGTCTCTACTAACAAGTTGAATCAGGTGTGTTTGATCAGAAAAACATACAAAATCTTCAAAGTTGATGGTAACCACTGACCTAAACCAGCTAGTTTTTGTCCTACACCACTGTTTCTACACCCTGACAGGACGTCAATAACTCAAATAAAGAATAAATGTCCTTGGAAAATTGCATTGAGGGATCAATAAGAAGAAACAGCCTTTGGGGACTTTTTCTTTGTCTTTTTAAGGTCAAACAAAAACAACAGCACTCAATTTTAATGTGATATGACTTGAGAGTGTTAAGATGAGAGATATTTTAATAGTGTCTCTAATATATGATTTGGGAGGTTTGATTTCATTTTGGGGAATCAGTTTGTTTTGATCTCATGGTGGCATTGTTTTTTATTTCTATAGATAAATATTGCTGTTTATTGCTATAGATTGCTATATTGGTGCATTTAAATTTAATTATTTAAATTGACTTATTCAGTCAATTTTTGAAAAAACGCTGTGGAAAACATGTCGATTAATTTTTTTTAAACTACATTTTATTGTATTTTACTATTTAACATTTTGAAGTGAATTTACTACAGTGACTGCTTGATCAATATGAGTTCCTTTTATTTATTTATTTATTTATTTAGTTGTGTCATTTCAGAGCAAACGCATGTATTCAATATTGAATGTTATCGATATTACCCAACCTATGCATAAGAAAATCTGAAGGTTTCTGGCTGCTTTCGGTGACTGAAATTAGCATGCTAAAAGGGCAGAATAGGTGTTAAATAAACAGGGGCGTTTAGAGAGCTAAATATTCCTCTCTGCTCCTTGTTGCCGGACTTCAGTCACTGTTCTCAGATCAGCGCGTCCCTCCACAGCCTTTCACCTGCACCGGCTTTGTGTTTCACAAAACGCATTGAAGTTTCCTTTGAAGTCGCGCCTGCAACTGTTTCTATTCCCTTTGGTCTGCAGCGTGTGTGTGTGTGTGTGTGTGTGTGTGTGTGCGGACCATTATTTCCAGCCGATGTGTTTCAGCCACAGGCTCTGGATATTTCCCAGTTATTCAGATTCAGATTCAAGAGGCATGAATGTTGGTTCAGAAGAACAGTTTTCTACCACTTTCTGGTTGTGGTTTTGCGTCCCGCTGGGGAGTGTTAATTTGACAAGGTCTTTCTAGAAGTCACACACACATTGTGTTGACTAATCACTAAGCTGTGACTCTCAAAATATTTTACATCTTTGTCTGAGACAGGAATGGGGAAGAGTTGACAAACTGGTGAAAAGTTTCAAATATTTAAGATTCTTTGTGTTTTTGAAACATCAGTTTCATATACTCAGCAAAGCTGCATTTATTTGATAAAAAAAAAAAAAAAAAAGTCTTAATATTATTATAAATTAATTTATAACTGATTTTTATATATATTAAAATGTCAGTTATTTCCTGGATTTATTCCTAATTTAAGCATTTTTTCAGCATCCAGTCTTCAGTGTCACATGATCCTTCAGAAATCATTCTTAAATGCAGATTTTTGTTGCTTAGTTATTAATTATTATTGGTCCCTAGTTATTAGGGGTGTAACGATATTTGAACCGAACCGAAAAACCGCGATACACCACCCACGATACGTATCGCGATACTCTCATGGCGAACCGAACACGCCCCGCCCAGCCCCGGCTTATTGCACCTCATGTGTTATGTGTACACAACGAATACAGGGCTGTTGCCTAACCACCATTAACCACATATAATCGCAATAAGCTCAGTGTTTTGTTACTTTTGATAATAAGCAAGGTGTAATCTTTCAAATTATGTCTATTTGATCACGAAATGCAAACAATAAATGCCGTTTTGGCGCTCTTAGATGTGGCGTGACAGATATCACTGTATACATGCGGCAGCGCGGAGCGCGATCATCTCTTCCTCAGTTACAGAATAAACATGAATGGACACCCGAAGGTATGTTGAAAGATACAGTATACTTACTGAAAGGCATCATAACTCGTGTAAACACTCAATCAGTGTTTCAACAGCGGAAATACGTCAATAAAACGCTTAGTTTTTCACATAGCTTTATATTTACCTCAGGCAAGTCATTCAGTGTCCACAGCTTGCTGGTTTGCTAACTCTTTCACTAAATAAATGCTATATATTAGCCTATATATTATATTTTACTTAACCTGTTTATGATATCTTGATTATTTAATGTATGTTTAAAATAGTTGTCATGAAAATAACAGCAACTGTGTAAATTATTATATAACAATAACAAATTAGAGTAAAAACATGTTAATGCAAAAATTGCCTTATGTGCAGTTTACATGTTTTCATACAATTTGTTATTTGAGTGTTGATTATTATTATATCATTTAGGCTAAAAGTCTAGGCTCTGTTGTTAAGCTTTAATGTTATAGTAATGTACAAGTAAGGGCTGTAGTTTACAGCATTAGCAGATAATTTTGTTATCCTTGAGAAACGTTTACTTGTAATTGAATTAATTTAAAGACAAGGACACAATTTGTTCATTAAAGCACTGTTTAATAAAAAATAAAAGCAATTTTAGCTTTCTAAACCCCCCCACCCCACCGAAATGAACCGAACCGAACCGAGACCTCAAAACCGTGGGACGAACCGAACCATCAGGTTTGTGTATCGTTACACCCCTACTAGTTATTAATAATGTCCCTTATTGTCAAAGTTATGTTTCTTGATATTTTTGTGCAATCCGGATTTCAGGATTCTGTGATGTATAAAGTTCAAAGGAACAACATTTATTTTAAATAGAAATCTCTATATAAATGTCTTTCCTGTATAACTTTTGATCAATTTAATATGTCCTCCTTGCTGAATAAACAGCACTGTATCACATTTTCCACAAAGATATTAAGCTGCAAAACTGTTTTCAACATCAATCAGAAATGTTTCTTGAGCAGCGAATCATCATATCGGAATGATTTCTGAAGGATCATGTGACACTGACTGAAGACTGGAGTAATGATGCTGAAAATTCAGCTTTGATCACAGGAATAAATAGATTTTACAATTTATTAAAGTAGAAAATCATTGTTTTAAATTGTAAGTAAAAGTATTTCACACTATTACTGTTTTTACTGTGTGTTTGATTAAATAAATGCGGCCTTGTGAGCATAAGAGACTTCTTTCAAAACACTAAAAAAGTAATTATTCCAAACTTTTGACCATTAGTATAGCCTATGCGCACAATGAAAAGGCAAGGACGTCAGGTCAGTTTAAGGTTGTCAATTCAGCCGTATCACGTCACACTGTTACAATTTCACAGTCTACAAGGCCTCCTGGACCGCCTCTGCTTTCTCTCCATCGTTTTTTCCCCTTCATGACCTACTTTTCTAATTATAGATCAAAAGTTTCCGCTTGTGAAAGTTTGGTGTGAGCAGTTGACCGGCCATGCGTTGAATCGGGGTCTGTGTGGCACCTGAGGACGCTTATCTCGCTGTGTGGGCCGTTTGACTGACGGCGTTGTAGCCGAGATCAAATGATCTGAAGTACCTGCTTGAGTGCCATCGATGTTTGAGCTTTGAATAACAGCTGTCTGCGTAAGATATTGTCATGAAATGTCCTGGTAAAGTAATGGTAACTTTCAAGAAATGGTCTGTAATTGTCTACAGACTAGCAAATGTGAGAAAATAGTATTTTGAGGCATTTTGCTAAACAAATTGTGGTTGGTTGCTTTAAAGGAACACGGCACGCCAACTTTTTGGGACTTTAGCTTATTCGCCGTATCCCCCAGAGTTAGATAAGTCCATACATACCCTTCTCGTCTCCGTGCGTGCCGTAACTCTGTCTGACGCACCCACCGCTAGCCTAGCTTAGCACAAAGACTGGAGTTAAATGGTTCTGCTACTTCTGCTGAGTGATTTGATCGCAGCACCTGAGATCACCAGTCACGTTCGCTACTATAGCTATTAGCTAGCTAGTCACGTTGGTTTTGTCGACGGAAGTAACAACTGTGCTTTTCTGGTGTTGCGCTAATCACTCCGCCAAAGTAGCAGGGCTTCGCCTGAATTCTGAGAATATATTTCCCACCAGTATGTATGTATACGGTAAGAAGATGGCTGTGTCTCATGTGACCTTGTTATTTGTACACACTGTGACTATACAAATCACAACATTTAAATGGGTAAATGTTTGCGTTATTTTGTCACTTATTGGGAGCAGTATGCTAGCTGGAGCCATTTACCTCCAGTATTTGTGCTAAGCTAGGCTAGCGGTGGGTGCGTCAGACAGAATTACAGCGCGCGGAGATGAGAAGGGTATGTATGGACTTATCTAACTCTGGGGGATACGGTGAATAAGCTAAAGTCTCAAGAAGTCGGCGTGTTCCTTTAAATGCCAGTCTGGTGGTCTTTTCCTCTCTAACCCTGCTTCTAAAATTGCATACTGGATATTAGGTGCTACATTTGGTTTGAAACTTACTTTGTGACCATTAAAAAAAAACCTTCTATATAGAGTAGGGACACAGAAGTCACGGTTCGGTTCATACCTCGGTTCAGACGTCACGGTTCGGTACGATTTCGGTACAATGGAGGGAATAGCAAAACAAAAATATAGAAGGCTTTTTTATAAATGTCTTAAGCCTTGTATTTTTTAAATAAGTTTTATTAATAAAGGCATATAACCAGTTTATTTGTAGTGCACTGACAGTAGTTTTATATAATTACTTTATTAATTAAGACAAAAAGACCTTGAGATATGTTTGGTAATTGTACCTGAATGAATTTAAAATTAATTTGCTATTTCAGATCAATATATTTGTTTCCTTCATTTTAATTAACCCTAACTTTATTCTCATCTGAATTATAAATAATTGATTTCCGTATAAAATAATACTACCACTAAAAACTTTTGTTAACAGTTGTAGGTTACAGTTTGATAAGAGTTTAGAGTGTGACAAAAGCACAATGTTGTGTTTTATTGCTAGTGTACACAAATATAAGTAAACAATTTGCAGTTTTAATGATGTCCTGTATGAAAAAAAATGACGGAGTATGTTTTTATGTTTCCACTGTTTGATCGCCCGTGCCTCTCTCACACACACACGCACACAGTTCGATCGCGCGCACCTCTCTCTCTCGCACGCGCGCACACACACACACACACACACACACACTGTTAATCGCGCCTCTCTCTCTCTCTCTCTCTCTCTCTCTCTCTCTCTCGCGCACACTAACACACACACACGCCAGCATTGCAATCTTGATCGCAGCCTGTTCATTGCTGCGTTCACAGTCACACCAAAAGCGAATAGAGCGAAATTTATCGCTATTTAAGAGTTTTTTTTTTTTATTTTTACCGTGTATTCTCCGTGCAAATTCGTGCACCGAACCGTGACGCCCGTACCGTTTCGGTTCAATACGAATACATGTACCGTTCCACCCCTAATATAGAGTATGAATGTGTAAATTCAGACGTACTGCATCCGTCTTGTTGTCACTCCCACTGTTGCTTCATTGCCATTCACAAAAGCCTTTCCCGTGGCATCATGGGATGGTAAAGTGTTCATCGAATGGGCACTTCAGAATATTGCCGGAAGTATAAGGTCATCCAGACACTTTTCACCTACTTTGTATTTGTAGTTTTGTACTATGTATTTGTATAGTACCTCTGTTTTTCGCATACTAAATAGTAGGGAAGTATTCGATTTCGTACGCAGTGCAAGTATGCGATTCTTTAATAATAATTGTCATTTTTGGCTGAACTCTTGCTTTAATTATGATTAAGCTGCTTGGCTAGCCTGGCTATCATAAACATGCAACGTAATAATGTAATTGTCTGAAGTGAATCTGTTTGTGTCTCCGCAGACATGCAGATCTGGGAACAGCATTGACCGGCGCTCTCTGGTGAAACATGGAGTCTTGTGCCGAGTCTCAGGGTGATCCTGAGAGAGCTCAGGTGAGTGTGAATATAATGATGTGAATATGAATTATGTGAATATATTGAGCCATTAGAGCTCACACAAGCATGTATCGGCCTTCACAATGACAAGAAGAAAGCTAACACTGCTGACGCCAAACACTAAAATCACCACACTTTCTCTCCCATTAGCGACTACAAAAGACAGAAATACACCTCAGCTGTCAGTGTTTGAGAGCGAGCCTGTGAATAATGAGTAGTACAAATGACTAATGCATGCTGGGATACTTCTTACTGCCCCAAAATAATATATTTAAGGGTTTTTTTTGCATCGTGAGATTAATTTCATGATGCTTAAGACATTTTTAAGCCCTTTTTTTCGTATTACTTCGTATTATTATTATTATTATTATATATATATATATATATATTATTTATTTATTTATTTATATTATTTCAATTAAGAGAAGCATTTTATGGTAGAATTTGTTGCACTGCCTTTAATGTATGCTAATTAATTTTCAAAGATTGTTTCAGTTTCAGTACAAAAAATACTGTTAAAGGAAAGAGAAACACTTTAGATAGAATTTAAAATGCCAAACATTAAACATTGTTTGGCATTGCGATAATGAGTTAAAATTTTTAATTGTAATAAAAATAAAGTCACAATGCATGTGTCCAGAAAATAAATGATAAGCCCATTAAATGTTCACTATTAAGCATTTGCGTTTCTGGTTGTTTTGCTAGCGCACAAACTACCAGTGAATCATTTCACACACAAGCCTCAGGTGTTACCCAGCATGCACCTGTGAGCCACATACACAGAAGTGCTTTCTATCACTTTCATTAACCCCAAAAAAATGTCTGTTGAGGAGGAGTTGTGTAGGTGTTGTGTATTTACTTTATTCATGAGGCATTAAAGCCGTTTACAGGAACGAGAGCTGTGAGGGGTTTGTTTGTTTATTGTTAATTTCAGTAAAGTGTGGTTTATATTCATCCGGCTCTATTTGTTTCACACGTGTCAGAAAATACATAAAGGTTTAGTGTCCACTTTGAGATCAGATCTTCAGCTCTCTGAAGCGGCAGAGAAGGAAGTCACTGTGTGCAAGACAATTTTGGCTTTTAGTTCCCTGTAAATAGGTTGTCATTGCACACCATCCATTCATTCACTCACTCACTCACTCACTCAATCAATCACTCACTCACTCACTCACTCACTCACTCACTCACTCACTCACTCACTCACTCACTCACTCACTCATTCACTCACTCACTCACTCACTCACTCACTCACTCACTCACTCACTCATTCACTCACTCACTCACTCACTCACTCACTTAATCAATCAATCAATCACTCACTCACTGACTCAATCAATCAATCACTCACTCACTCACTCACTCTCTCACTCACTGACTCACTCACTCACTGACTCATTCACTCACTCACTCACTGACTCACTCACTCACTCACTGACTCACTCACTGACTCACTCACTGAATCACTCACTGACTCACTCACTGACTCACTCACTCACTGACTCACTCACTCACTGACTCACTCACTCACTCACTCACTCACTGACTCACTCACTCACTCACTCACTCACTGACTCACTCACTGACTCACTCACTGACTTATTCACTCACTCACTGACTTATTCACTCACTCACTCACTCACTCACTCACTGACTCACTCACTGACTCACTCACTCACTCACTGACTCACTGACTCACTCACTCACTCACTGACTCACTCCCTCACTGACTCACTCACTCACTCACTCACTCACTCACGCACTCACTCACTGACTCACTCACTCACTGACTCATTCACTCACTCACTCACTCACTGACTCACTCACTCACTCACTGACTCACTGACTCACTCACTCACTCACTCACTGAATCACTCTCTGACTCATTCACTGACTCACTCACTCACTGACTCACTCAGTGACTCACTCACTCACTGACTCACTCACTCACTGACTCACTCACTCACTGACTCACTCTCACTCACTCACTGACTCACTCACTCACTAACTCATTCACTCACTCACTCACTCACTCACTGACTCACTCACGCACTCACTCACTCACTCACTCACTCACTGACTCACTCACTGACTCACTCACTCACTGACTCACTCACTCACTGACTCATTCACTCACTCACTCACTCACTAACTCACTGACTCACTAACTCACTGACTCACTCAGTGACTCACTCACTCACTGACTCACTCACTCACTGACTCATTCACTCACTCACTAACTCACTGACTCACTCAGTGACTCACTCACTCACTCACTCACTGACTCACTCAGTGACTCACTCACTCAGTGACTCACTCACTCACTGACTCACTCACTCACTGACTCATTCACTCACTCACTAACTCACTGACTCACTCAGTGACTCACTCACTCACTCACTCACTGACTCACTCACTCACTCACTGACTCACTCACTCACTCACTAACTCACTCACTCACTCACTCACTGACTCACTCACTCACTGACTCACTCACTCACTCACTGACTCACTCACTCACTAACTCATTCACTCACTCACTGACTCACTGACTCACTCACTGACTCACTCACTCACTCACTGATTCACTCACTAACTCATTCACTCACTCACTCACTCACTGACTCACTAACTCATTCACTCACTCACTCACTGACTCACTCACTGACTCACTCACTCACTCACTGACTCACTCACTCACTCACTGACTCACTGAATCACTCACTGACTCACTCACTCACTGACTCACTCACTTACTCACTCACTGACTCATTCACTCACTCACTCACTCACTCACTGACTCAATCACTCACTCACTCACTCAATCACTCACTCACTGACTCACTCACTCACTCACTGACTCACTCACTCACTCACTCACTCACTCACTGACTGACTCACTCACTCATTCATTTACAAAAGCATCAGCATCAATTAATTACGGGTGAGGTTGTTAATTACAATTATGGGTGAATCTCACAAAAAATATTTATTATTAATAATCTGTTTTGTACAAAGAAAAAAATTTAAAATGAAATGTGAATGAAATGACATGCATCATATTTCTACTGAAATAAAAATATATTTTTTTCTGTCCAGATACATTTAAAGATAATTAAATGTAGCATAAATTAAAAAAAAAACTACCATAATGTACTTTTAATTTATTATAATATAATATAATATAATATTGCAGTAATGATACATTATTGCACATTATGGTAATTAGAATTTGGGGAGTATTTAATAATAATATAATAATGGAACAATGCAAAAACACTAATTATTCTAGAAATAGGCTTCTTTTTTTTTTTTTTTTTTTTTTAGAGTATAATTTCAACAAAACAAAAAATTACTTTTGATTTTGGGGGTGAAAAATAACTTGGACTTTTGTTTTTGTGAGATTCACCCTTATTCTGAGAATGAATCAGAATTTTATTTAGCACTCTTCAGTTTTATTGTCATTCCAGTCCTCGATTCTCTTCTTTGCTGTTAATGGGCACACAATGAAACAGCAGTTGATCAGCCATGACGCCTAAATTTGATTGAAAATAAGAATCGACTGGCTTTATTTACTCCAATGCTTTGAGTTATAAATCTCACACCCTTCCTGCCTGAATCACCTGAACGGACAGAGACACGATGAGCTGTAAAGTTTGGAGGGATGTAAAATTACAGCTACTTTATGACTTCTGCTGGAAAAATCAGTAAACCTTGACCCGAGAGCCAGACCTTATTTACAGGATCGTTTGTCATACTTTCGGTCTGAGCCCTATCCCAAGATGCACTGGAGCTTAGTTTGTATGTTCTTATTTTTTTTACTTTTTGCTATATTCACAACCTGGTCTTGACTGTTTACTTTGACTGTATTACTTCTTTACCTCAAAAATATTCAGGATTTTATTTAATTAACATGGTTGTTGACATTCAAAAGTATGTGAAACACAATCAAACTTTATTGAAGTTTGACCATTTCAAATAGTCCTCATAGTTTCATCAGACTGATGTGTTTATAAATGCGCACTGGATGACGCTGGTGATCATTTTACATCAGATGGAGGAAGACGACGGCTCTCTGTTTGGCAGGAAACCTCTGCCACTAGTTTCCTGTCTTTGGTAGATGACACAAACTCTGAGCGTCTCGTATCTGAGAGCAGATGTCAGCCGTACGAGGCCATGAACGGGATGTTTCAACTAAACACAGATGCACAAACACCAGTGGAAATGTTTGATTTAGAAATATAAAATGAAAATAAAATGTTTGCTCATCGTGACCTGCTGGAAACGCTCTTTCGAATAGCCTCATGTTTATGTAAATGTGAATTAATTCGTTTTTTTATTAGCATATTGTGAGTAATTACTTCTACTGAAGTTTAGGATCTTCAGAGAACATCATCTATATTTGCTCTGACACTTTGGCTATTTATAGTTTGCCAATATCTTCATATTATTTCACTAATGAGCCTCTTTTTACTGATTATTATATAAAGTGAAGCCATAGTCTTTAAAGTCTTTATATTCTGTATTTTCTGTAATGGGCTCATGAAGCGGTTTATAGAATGAATGAATGATGAATTATTAATAGTCAGATGGAAAATGGATATGAGTCATGATGGGTTGGTGCAATTATCCAGATGTCAACTTAAGGGTGGTTTATAAATATACATATATAAAAGAATATTACAAAGAAAGCTTTTTGGTCAAGTTTGAATGCCGTGTCTAAGTAAACGTGGTCAATGAGAACACGTTAAAATAAGTTGTTTTAGGTCAACTTTGTGTGTGTGTGTGTGTGTGTGTGTGTGTGAACATCACTGTCATAAACTAACCATTCATACACTACTGTTCTCAAGTTTTGGATCTCTCTTTTTATGTTTTGAAAGAAGTCTCTTTTTCTCACCAAAGCTGCATTTATTTGATTAAAAAAATAAAAATACAGTACATTTTTAAAATGTAATTTATTCCTGTGATCAAAGCTGAATTTTCAGCATCATTACTCCAGTCTTCAGTGTCACATGATCCTTCAGAAATCACTCTAATATGATGATTTGCTGCTCAAAAAAACATTTCTGATTATTATCAATGTTGAAAAACAGTTGCGCTGCTTCATATCTTTGTGGAAACCTTGACACATGATTTGATTTAGATTTTTTATTATTAATAGTATTAATAGCATTTATTTGAAATGAAAATCCTTTGTAACATTAAAAAATGCCGTTACTGTCACTTTTAATCAATTTAATGCATCCTTGCTAAATTTAAGTATTAACTTACTGACCATACAGAAATTATTAGTTAATAATGTTTTTTGCTTTTCTATAAATGCAAGTTTTATTTAGTTTGTTTGGGGTCACCAGACAGTTTCATAAAGTAACTCAATCATAATCAAAATAAAACGCTTCCTAAAAAGAATACTTTTTTTTTTTTTTTTTTTTTTTTTTTTAACCTGCATGTCATGTAAACATCAGTGTGTGTGTGTGTGTGTGTGTGTTAAAGTGCAGTATATGGTGTCTGTTAAGTTTTCATTGTGTCCAGTTCACTGACTGTCCAGTCGTGAGAAACCCTGAGCAAACAGACGATCATTTAATGATCAACAGGGAGGAGCAGCATCTGAGATGGAGGAGTGTGTGGGAAAGAGTAGATCAGTACTGCGCGAGCGAGAACAGAGCGATTCGTGTTGTCCCGCACGCACAGTGTGTGTTTGTATGATCTCTGTGTCTGCGCAGACGGCTCTGGCTTGCTGACGGTAGGATAGGGCTCCGTTTCTCTGTTACTCTCATAAGACATCCAGACGGATGATGGATCGCTGGGTGGTGTAGACGGCGCTCTGTGTTGATCCTGATATATCAGTGCTCTGTGTCTTATAGGATCTTGAATGATCTTGTATGATTTTGTTGGGCTGTAGACGTGATTATTGTTTGTTTGTTTTCTGAACAGTTACTGAACTCTGATCATCTGTGGGCTCTGGTAATGTTGCAACTTTAGATGCTGTAGTTTTACTGTAGTAACAGCATTTGCATTGTGTGTGTGTGTGTGTGTGTGTGTGTGTGTGTGTGTGTGTTGTGAATTCTGGACACGAGACAGCTGTTGGGTAATCTGTGCGAGTGGTTTGTCTGCGGATGGTTGGCCAAAGCATGACCGTACTGTTCAGAAAGCAGGGCTCTGGGAATGTGTGTGTCCGTCTCATGACCCAGTCTCACAGCCTGTGTGTTAATAAAACAATAGAAAACTAGATTTGTACATTTTCTGAAGAAAATGTTTTTTGAAATATGGTGTTTGCCTTGATGACATGATGCCCAAAAAAATATGAAAATTCTGATTTACCTTTCACTACAATCTAACATATAATTCGTTCCCCTTTTTAACAAGTTATTTTATTAAATATAATTCTCAAACGTAAAAAAAAAATTATTACACAAAACATTACATTTCTTAAATATATTTAACAAAACATTGAATTCTTAAATATACAAAAAAACGGAATTACGTATTAAATCTTATAATTTATAATAATATTATATCTTTATAATTCTTTTTAAAATATGTATATATTCTCGTATATAAAACAATGACATTTCAGTGATCAAATATTCAAATATATATTTGGGAATTAAGACTATTTTATGCTTTTTTTTAAAAAAGGATTTGTTTTTTACTATAGAATTATTATATACATATACATGTTTCTAAATGTTTTATTCTTTACTAGATATTATTCATTATTGCATTCACTTGAGAGTTTGTGTCTTTTTTTTTTTATCTTAAGCACGTGAACACGGTGTCTAGAGTGCTCTCACTCTCAGGTCATTTTAAATGCAAAACAGAATTTGTTTATTTTCCATCAGTATTTGTCCTGCTGGCTCCTGTTTGTTTTTATTGCTCTGTTTCTTTGCCAGTAAAACTACACCTTTCTTCCATCCCTCTTCCTTGGCATCTTCTGCGGTTGTCAGCTCAACCTCATCCACGTCAGCTGCGTGTGATGTTAAACGTCTGTAATTAGCAAGTGTTTGCCGACTCCTCTCCCACCAGCTGACAGACAGCATTAGCCGATCAGATGCGTTTGCCTTCCCAGACTTCATTGACATTTTCACTCCCCTGAAGTAGATGGAAAGTGCTTTAGTGACATTACCACACTGCTGTATCCGCAATGTTCTCTCAAACAGAACAATTTAAAGGAGATTTGGAGCTGAACCATCTGAAATGGGCCAGCGGTCGATATTAAGGCTGACTGGAGATCAGTGAGAACACAGCAGAGGTAATAGGATCCTTCCCTGGACCAAAACACCTCACAGGGATCCCAACCTATTACATTACCAGCCAATGAGAAGCGTTTAAAAGCATCCCAGTGATAGATTGATACTGTATACACCAACTTTACCTTCCTTTCTCCATCTGTGTTTTCTTTCTCTTTTAGCATTCTTGTTAACAACACACTTATTTCTTTGAGGAAATATTTTTAGCATTTATATAATGCTGTCAATGGCTGTAGACAATCATTTAAGTGCATCCCTCAGTTTGCTTACACGATTACTGGATTATTACTTATCTAACGAACAGGAAATGCATTTATAAGCAAGCAAGCAGGAGCATGAATAAAGATCAGCAGCTCATGAATATTAATTAAGTGAAATACATTACCATTTGCCAAGTTGTGTAACATGATTTGTTGAAAGGCATGTTTCAGCAAAAGTGAGTTCTAGCTATTATCGCACACCACTTACACCCATTTAACCAAGTCTCCTGCCTGGCCATATAAATATAATTTTACACACAGTTTGCTATGTTTTTCCTTGCACAACAACCCAAAAATGTAATCTCTTAAAATATAATAATTATTCAGAAAGAATAATACAGTTGGATCAACAGAGGCAGTGGAGAATATACAGAAAGATGGACTAAAAATGTTCTGGCAGCAAAAGTTAACGTTAAAAAGCCGTATGGCGTGTTTATTGGAAATGCATTTAGGCCTAGAAGTAATGATAATGGGACAACTTCAAGACCAAACCAAATATGAGACTCAATTCAACCACAACTTCAGACCAATAGGCTTTGAATGTGTGACAGTCCCGTTAACAATGAGTTAACTGTATCTAGAATTAAATGGGTTCAATTTATGTCAGATTTTTTCGTGCAATTTTTGTATGCACGTCTTATGCTAACAGCCTAATTATCCATGACTTTCAGAAGACCAAAAAGAATGTGCAATACATATATTAAAATCATCTAGTCGGTGGTTTGCCTGAACGACTGAAGGGAGTTTTGCACATTCCTAAAAGCTTTTATGAGTCAGAGTGCTTTAAAAGTGCTTTATTTCTCTTTAATTGTGCCCTCAGGACTGACTATACCGCCTCCGGATGAGCGACGACTCTTTCTAGGTGTTTCAGAAATCTTCTGCCCTGGCTGTCGATGCTTCTGTGGGGGTTTTTTTCTTGTTGTTTTGTGACTTGGTGTTAAGGACATGACAGTGCTGATCCAGCAGGAATCACGTATCGGCCCGTCGACTGTCACCGCCGCTGAAATCCACGTGTGTTAGTGCATGCAAGCGGACGTCGAATGCTCTTGAGTGTTTCACATTAATCTCCCTGTGGATTTGCTGGAAAACACCCGAACACTGAGGGTTTAAAACATCAGCTGTCGTCTTTGTTTTGCAGGCCGCTTGACTCATCTGAATTCACTCCAGGAGATGCTTAAACAGTCATTTACGGGACTGTAAATCAAGGTGGTTTCACAAAATGTTGGCAGCTTGGGCAAGAAACATAGTTAAACTTTAAACAAGACCGCTGAGCCGAGTGTCAAAAGCACCTTTAGATTAATCAGTGAGAAAATGTGCATCTGTGAAATATTCGTCCTTAGTCGGTCACATCATGCACCTTGAATTACAAAATACTCTCTGACTGCGTTTAGTTAAATAACATTCTTTGAGCACGTTCTTAACCCGATTATGCTTAATAATAAGACAATGCATGTGTTCGTGTAAAAAAAAAAAGTTATTTGTCAGAGTAAGGTCATAAATGGTTTAAAGGGGACCTTTTATGCACCTTTACATCAAAGTCTTGATTTTGTTTTTGGGCTCTGCTAGAATAGGTTTTCATGCTTTAATGTAAAATTGTTGCGGCTCCTCTCTTCCCAGTCTGTCAGTAACGCTCTGTTTAGTTCCTGTCTCTTTGAAGCCCCTCCTTCTGAAAAGCACACTGTGCTCTGATTGGTCGGCTGGATCAGTGTGTTGTGATTGGTCGAGCGCTTCGAGTGTATTTGGGAAATGTCCCGCCCCTTACCATAACGACCCGTTTCAACACACTACTAACTAACTCAACCAGAATTCTGTTGGTTTATTGAAGTGCGCATGTGTGATATATTACAGAAAACCAACCTTGCTGCTAATTTAAGTGCATCCAGACAGAGCGAGCGTTTGTGGAACTGGAGGAGGAAATACAGTGCTTGGCATAAGTGAACACACCCATGCTAAAGTTGACTAAAAGGAGGAATAAAAAATCATCTTTTGGAAATTGATCTTAATGCCTTAATTAAAAAAAGAGGAAAAATCCAACCTTTAAGGACACCAATTTTCTTTGTGAATGAATAATGTATCGTAAAAAAATAAATAAATAAATGTTCTTCCTTAAAATACAGGGTGCTTAAGTCAGGACACCCCTGTTAAATTCCCATAGAGGCAGGCAGATTTTTATTTTTAAAGGCCAGTTATTCTATGGA
Organism: Rhinichthys osculus; assembly: GCA_029959095.1. Lineage (NCBI taxonomy): Eukaryota > Metazoa > Chordata > Actinopteri > Cypriniformes > Leuciscidae > Rhinichthys > Rhinichthys osculus. The sequence goes on along the minus strand of JARWKJ010000013.1, from coordinate 40,360,350 downwards.
TCCAGGACACTATGCATCCTGATGAAGTTCCCTTGGCCTTTGAAATTAAAATAGCCCCACATCATCACACACCCTATACCACACCAGTTAGCCTAATAGCTGGTTTGATTTGCATTGAGAGATGGTCTTATGGAAAGTACCCCATGCCAATCTCTAGGTATGGTGAAGGCTATGTGATGATGTAACAGAAAACCAACCTTGCTGCTAATTTAAGTGCATCCAGACAGAGTGGTACAGTTTGTGGTACTGGAGGAGGATATATATCGCAAACTCCGACTCTTTCTTGACCCAAGCAATTATAAAAATATGTTCTCATCACGTGCAACCGAAGTAGAAGTGGTACAGTCAAAATACTGCTTATTTATTGTTCATCACATCTCACATAACAAATTAAATACTCATGAGTCTGATACAAGAATGATTACGATTTGACGTCACTACTGGGAAAGATATATATGTGTGTGTTTGTGTGTATATATATATATATATATATATATATATAATGTTTTTTATTTTTATTTTTTTTTTTATAAAGTATTGCAAACGTGGTTTACTTGCGTTGCCAGGTTATAGGTTTGCATGTAAACAGGTTAATCCAATGAGCTGATTTCTGGGAGTTATCGGTGTATCATGTGTGTGTGTGTGTGTGTGTGTGTGTAAGGAGAAACCTGCTGATGCAAGGATTGATCGGATCGATGTGCTGTATGCTATTTTGGAAGATCATTTGCAGCATGTTTGGGCCTTGCATGTTCATTGTATATCTTGCCTAATTTGATCATATGTTTGACCATATGTAAAGTCATTTAGCAGAATTATGTTGATTTTTCTCTCATATTTAGTGCCGAAGAGGGAATAAACAGACTCCATGTGGTGCTGGTGATGAGCAATTGCATTGATTCATTAGTCCAGACAGAATCGAGTGTCATTACCATAATTTTGCATCAGCCCGGCACCACAGGAGAACTAAATATGTGTCCGGAGAAACCTTGAGAACGTCAGCATTACATCAGCGTTTAGTTTGTTCTGGAATCTGAGAATGTACTGACTGACTTCTTTGTGAGTCTGACTACATACACTATCATTCAAAAACAAATTGTGGTCGTTTTAATATTTTTTTTAATTTAAAGTCTCTAATGATCACCAAGGCTGCATCTATTTATATAAAAAAAAAAAAAGTGAAATATTATTTTTTTTAAAGGACAGTTTTCGATTTGAATACATTTCAAAATGTAATTTATTCCTGTGATCAAAGCTGAATTTTCCGCATCATTGTCACATGATCCTTCAGAAATCTTTCTAATATGATTTGCGGCTCAAGAAACATTTCTGATTATTATCTGTGTTGAAAACAGTTGTGCTGCTTCATATCTTTGTGTCAAAATCATGATGCATTTTTCATCAGGATATGAATAAAAAGAGCATTTTAAACAAGCATTTATTTGAAATCAAAAGCTTTTGTAATAATAACATTATAGTTAATGTTATAGTTAACATCTTTACTGTCACTTTTAATAAACAGTTTAATGCATCCTTGGTAAATAAAAGTATTAATTACTCCAAAAACAATCAAATCTAAACGTAATGTATGACTGAGTCACAGAAAGGTTGTTTGTTTTGCTTCGCTATGTAGATTTTTAGGTGCACTCTGCAATGTGTAATCAAAGTTTGACCCCTAAATAAATGTTCAGTGTTTTTTTAAATGATGTACGCTCACATGAGAGGAAGACTCCAGTCATAAAAGACGTTTCATTCACATGGTAATGAGCCGACATCACATGACCAGCTGAATAATACTTGCACTATCTTGTTAACCGTCTTATTATCGGACACTTTTGCTCACTGAATAAATTAAAGAGGGCTGGCTTTGAATCGTGGCATTGATAGCCGAAACGCTTTTGCTTGTTCAAGATGACTGCCAAATCAGTGCACCTTTTAATAATACTAAAAATATTCACAAATTCTTAAGGAGAAATGTCCCATCACTTTGTTGTCTAGAAGATAGCCTAATGCACTGTCAAAAATAAAACCGTAATTTTTGCGGTAAAAAAGCGGCAGCTGTGGTTGCCAGAACTTTACTGTCAAAAATACGGTAGCAATGTTATTGGTTTTACAGACTTAACTTAAAATTTACAGTAATAAATCGTAATTCATTATCTGATATAATGTTAATTTACCAACCTATTGAAAAATTTATATCTGTTTTGTACCATTGTAATACACTGACAACCAACAATCATCACAGCAGTGATGAGAATCACATGATCAATCAAAGCTCATCACAAGCAGCTCTTCCACAAGAAGGTTAATAATAATAATAATAATAAATTTTATTTATAAAGCACTTTTCATAAAAGAATCTCAAAGTGCTACAGAAACCACAATAAAACAATCTAAAATCAGTAACCAATAAAATACATAAAAAGAAATGAAAAATAACAAAGCCTAAGGACCACTTAGGAAAGCCTGCCTGAACAAAACAGTTTTTAGCTCTTTTTTAAAATAATCCACCGACTGGGGTTTTCGCAGATGTTCAGGGAGGGAGTTCCAGATGCGAGGGGCAGCACAGCAGAAAGCTCGGTCTCCCATGGTACATAGTCTTGAGCGTGGCTGATGGAGAAGGTTAGCAGTTAGGGACCGGAGGTTACGGGTGCAAGATTGAGGGGTAAGGAGATTATTAATACTTAAATAAAGAAGCTGCACAGTGTCATTCACACACACCATCATGGTAAAAAAAATGCAATAAACATTCATTTAACAACATTAAATGTAACATGAAAACCCTAATGTACATAACTGATTAGAAAAAAAACAAGAAAACTATGAGGAAACGGTTATTTCAACAAAAATACATAAAATGTGAAGTGTCACGCAGGGAATTGTGGGAATGTCAATATACGGTTTTTCACTGTAAATTATACAATGAGTTGTTCTTTTTCACTTTCAAAAACTGTAAATTTAACGGTAGTTTACAGTAAAATTACATTAAATGTACCATGAGATCTTTCACAATTATTTACCGTATATAGTACTGAAACTTTCTGTTAACCAATTAACAGTTTGCACTGTAGCATTTTTACAGTAGCCTGGATGCCAGCCCACAACATTTTTGGGTCGGGAAGTTCGGTCTGGACTCGATCCATTTAGGAGTAATTATGATCGGTTCAGAATTAGTCGGGCCAATCAAATTGCCAGGGCGGGCTTTATACGATGATGGACAGATGATCTGCAGTTACGTAATCCTCACGTTATCAAAGAGCGCTTGGGTTGAACTGGTTTCCCTCAGAGACGACTGCCGCTGGAGAACTGAGATGTATAGAGCCCGCTATCGCGTCTGTTGTAAAAGAAATCGACAGCGCATTCATTTTAAAAGACGAACAGAAGAACTGCAATCAAGGGATTTGTCCATTTGTCCACAAGTCCTTCCTACGGGATTCAGCAAAAGTTTATTTTATCAGCTGGCTCCGATGGTCGCTAAGAAGATGGGACGCAATGAAAGCCCTGTGGTCGTTGTGGTTTCTCCTTTGGTCGCACTCATGGAGGACCAAGTAAAAGAAGCAACATTCATTATTTTACTACTTCTTCCAAAGCGTGTAGTTGAGTTCTGTTGACAATTTGCGTAGCTCATAAAAAAACACTTACTGCGCTGCTCTGATTGGTTGTAGGTCTATCCAATTGAGTCCAGAGCTGTTGTTTTTTTCCTGGTTCGGTTAAGACACGCCTCATAATCAAAGCCCTATGGAGCAGTATCAGACTCACATTCTGACTAGAATACGAGTATGACGAAGTCAGGCTATTTTTACAGTCTTTTACCGTTAAAATCGCGATTATTTTTTACAGTGTGGAAATAGCCATGGCTCAGATGATCACTACAGTATATGGGAACTTTTGAGGCCTTCAGAATCATCAGGAAGTTGTTGCATCTGCCAGTTTTATCACAGTGAGTTTTGGGAGGGCGTCAGGAAGCAGAATAGACAAACATGGGCAGTAACATCAACACAGACGCTGGAAGCTTCTTGCAGGAGGAAGCGGAGCAGACATTGAGTTGCTTAAGGATTATCGAACAGATGCTTTCCCGGCTGTGCAATGAAAACATGCCGTTACTCATGATAGAAGCGCGGCTTCAGTTGATCTCATTGGCTGAGCTGGAGAATGGGATAGTACTCTACTATAGTACTAGTAGTGCATTGTATATTATAGCTTTCATATCTGCTGTTTACATTAAATAGCCAGATGACCTCTTGCAATTGCCTAAAATATGAAGTGTAGACTTTGGGGCACATTATACAATCAGTGTTGTTTTAGTATTATTGCATACTATTATAGTGTTATTTTGTATTGGCTTTTGGTTTTATATTTTCAGTTCAGTCATTTTTTTGTGTTTTGAAATCTTAAGAAGTTTTTTTTACATATATATTTCTATTTAGCTTTAACTTAATTAACTAAAATAATTATTTAAGTTTTAGTAATTTTATTTCTTCAACTTCAACTTATTTATTCAGTTAGCTGCCTGGTTGTTGTTGTTATTTATTTATTATTATTACTTTATTTTAGTGATCAAACTAGCTTTAGTTTTTGTTAACAGGAACAACACTGCCCACAATTCAAAGTGAAAGAGGCTTTTGGATTGATTCTGTGTTTTATATCCTTAATCCCAGTAATGCTGAAACCGCTTTGATACTGTCATAAGTGGTCAAACATCATAAATCCTTGAGCTTTTCAATCCGCTCTAACTGTTATTAAATTATATTTGTACAGAGCTAAAATATTTTAACAGATTAGGTAGGCTGGTTTATCGTTAATTCAGACAGACGGACATGATTAGACTAGTTAGTTGTATGCCAAATATGTTGCTTTTGTTTATGCAAGCAAATGAACAGAACAGATTTGACGTGTCATATATGCTCATGATGAGGGCATTAACATGAACAGGTTCTGTAGGTTTAATTCAATTACACCCATCCAGCGCAGCTCTGAAATCTTCTTTAATCAAACAATAACCTACATGACCTCAAACCGGCTTCATTTGCCAATAACTGTCACAAGTGTATTTGTTGTACTGTGATTGACAGATGTGCCGACCAATTAGAATCCCAGAGCTATAATCTGTGCTAATCCACATTGTCCTGTGTGTGTGTGTGTGTGTGTGTGCGTGTGCGCGTGTGTGTGTGTGTGTGTGTGCGTGTGTGCGTGTGTGTGTGTGTTCTGCTTAGTGTCTGTTCAGTTTGATTTTGTTGCCAGTGTTTTATGCGTGTCATTGTGTTTGTCATTTTTAACTAATGCTGCTTTTCTTTTTCCCCGTTTGTCTTTTTTTGTCCTTTTTTTCCCCATGCCGTCTTTCTGTCTGCTGCCAACGTGTCCCAACGCACAAAATCTCACCAACACCAAAACCAACACTGCCTGGCGGACCCTTGATGTGTGTGTGTGTGTGTGTGTCTGTCTGTGTGTGTGTGTGTGTGTGTGTGTGTGTGTGTCTGTGTGTTCAGCATCATGCAGAGAACAGAGAGAACCCTGTCACCGCAGGTAAGAAGCTGACATTCACGTGTGTGTGTGTGTGTGTGTGTGTGTGTGTGTGTGTGTGTCTGAGAGAGAGATGTACGTATTCACAAGAATCTTGTGTTATTTCTCCTTACACATTTTGCACTGCGTCATTGGATCATTCTTATGCAGATTTTGATGTGCATTTAATTTTCTCATCCGAAGACGTGCACAAACACAATCATTACTGATTTACGGCAATCTTGTTGCAGTGAGAAAATTAATAATAGTATTACAGATAAGAGTTTCAGCACAATACCATGTAATAATTTTGCCTGTTTTTATTCTGTGCATTGGCCACTAGAGGGAGCGCTGACCCACAAAATGTGCATCTCGGAGTCAGACAGACAGCAAACAAATATGGCTTTTTGGTGTATCCAACTCAAAGCTATTTAATCTCTTTTGTCATTTGATATCAAAAGAATCACAGTGTTTAAATCCAATTAAGGCAAGATGCCTTAAGAATAGGGTAAAAAAACTCAGTTTCAAACATTTTTGTACTAGTTTTCTGAACTGCAGATGCAGAATTATCTAATTAAATATGCATTAATTTGTATACATTTCCAGAACAGAAATCTAAACATTGGATGAAGCCAGGTTTTATTTTGTTGATATATTAGTGTTTAAGGTTTTTCTCTTTTTATCACTATCATAAATCTGAAAATATTGTCAACAGCCAGAAAAAAAATCACCCTGTTTTGAGGAATAAAATCAGGCAAGTGATATATGTACTGTCCCCTCACTATTATCCCAATTTCTCCGAACTCTAACATTAGCTTGTGCTTCATCGTCCCGAGTAATCTTGCTCAGTGACTTTAACATCCACGTCGACACTCCCTGTTCTAATAGTATTCAATTAAATATTGTTTTGAACCGCTTTGCTCTCTGTTATTACAATGTTATGGTTTTTGTGTGTATTTGACTGTTTGCACTATGCGATATGCAACTGCAATCGCTCATGTCTTAGACAAATGTCTACTGTCCATTTAGTCTGTTCCTTACTGTTATTGTGAAGTGTCCTTGAGCTTGAGAAAGGCACTATACAAATTAAACACATTATTATTATTATTATTATTATTTTAAATTAAATCTATACAGACTTTAAAAAGATAGTGTATTATACACACAAATGTTTGTTTTTTTTGTTTGGTAACACTTTACAATAATATTCATTAGTTAACATTAGTTAACTACCTTAGTTAACATGAACTAAGAATCAACAATACTTCTACAGCATTTATTAATCTTAGTTAAAGGTACAATATGTAGGAATTTTGTAATAAAATATCCAATAATATTTCCTGCAGTTGTGTACTTACAATATCCCAAAAGTCTCCAAAGATTTTTTATTTCAGAGAAATTCCAATTTTAAATAAGTGGCCGTCCCGGAAAAAAAATGTCGCCTGTCAATGACCCAATATCCGCGCTATCCTCGGTTTCCACTCGTACTGCCATAGCCATGACGTAACCATGGCGACAGACGTGGACAACTGCGTAGTGCGTAACGTTTAGCGGCACACTGTTGTTCTTTCAAACATTATGGACCATGGCAAGCAGACTTTGGGACAAAAAAGGAGAACTAAAATGAGGATCAATATCGGCGTGGCGTTTTCGAGATTCCGAGAGCTCCACGTCCGCGACTAACTTGGAGCAACACTGCTCTTGCATATACTTTATTAGACAGGTGAGCAAATGTACATAAAACAAAAGGATGTATCGGTGTTTCCTTGCAACACATGCAACTGTCAATAATATCACTTATAAACAATGCGAGATACATAGGCCTATATGACGTGACAGATCAATCATTATGAATATGTTGATTCACCTCAAAAACTATCAAGTGATTGTTATGCTGATGAAAATTCAGTTATATTGCTCTTTGTACTTTGGTAATGCTTTTTATCACTTGTGTTTTGACCAAGATTAATTAAATACAATCGGATATGTGTTAAACAATATTCAGCCATTACTTGCAAATGTTCGTTCAAATTTGAGTACGATTGGTTTGAACACGTAAAACAACAAGGCATTAACCATAAACATGTACAACTGCGCAGCATTAACCCAACAAATCATTTGACAAATAGCTGTAACAGGATAATATAGCATAACATTTCACCTTCCTTGCAGTTAATTCATTATGGTGACATAAAATATTGCGATCGGACGTACAGGTAATACAAATAAATTACCTCATCCGTGATCATGATTCATTAATTCCATAACATCTCTGGATGGGGAAAACGACATCTCCCATCGTTCAACTCTCCCTCATAGCGTCATCAAGCTTCGCCTTTGTTATTGTTGGTAACTGTCCCCTCTTGTGGCGAAAAATTCCTACATATTGTACCTTTAATATTAATTTCAACATTTAATAATATATTATTAAAATCAAAGGTTGTATTTGTTAACATTAGTTAATGCACTGTGAACTAACATAAACAAGCAATATATCTGTTTATCTTTTAGTAACTAACTATAACAAAGATTAACTAATACAGTAACAAATGTATTGATCATTGTTAGTTCATATTAGACTAATGAACCTTATTGTAAAGTGTTACCATTTTTTTCTTTGTGTCTTTCCAGTAGACTGGAAAAAATAAACATGTAATGAAAAGCCAAATAGCCCAAAATCTCAAAATTGACCAGTGCATAAAAAAAAATCTTTTTCCTCTAGAGTCTTGCCTTAAAACCAGATCTTACCAGATCAATCCTAAAAAAAATTGTGTGTAGTGTGAAAAACAGCCACTGATTCAGCGTTCAGTTGTTTTATAAATGCATCCTCTGTCCCTGTTATTTTTCCATAGCTGCCTTAATGCCCGGTGATGATGCGGCGCTTCTGACCCCGGGAAGGATGAGTCAGCGTGGGAAGGAGGCGGGGCTTCACACGCCCAGTAAAGACCTGCTCACAAGCCCCTCCCTCAGCCCGTGCGTCAGCTACACCCACGGTAAGAGGACACACACCACCACAGCTGCGGCCACATGCATTTCCCCCACAAGTCTCTATGGGCTGAAGGCTCTGTGTTCAGTTTGGCCGAAACATTTTAAAGGTCGCATCTGCATGAAAGTGGAAATCTGATCCCAGACCAGTTCAGTTTACAGGTTACATTTCCCAGGTTACATCAGCCGTAAAGTGGTTTGAGAGGTAAAAAATCAATCACTTTAATGTCATTACACCATGAACACATGAAGTGTACAGGTGATGCAATCTCCAAAGGATGATGGTATGGATAACAAGTATAGGATATATGCACACGTGCACAGTAGCGAACAATGTATACAATACAATATTACACTATACACAGAGCACGGGGACATCTAGTTAAAGTAATCGTCACAGTACAAATATTCATTACAAAAATGTTATTGCATTGTTCTAAAAGGTTTTGAAAACAACAGTAGATCATGCATAATGGGATTCTGATTTCAGTCTTGACTTTAAAGGAACACGCCGACTTTTTGGGACTTTAGCTTATTCACCGTATCCCCCAGAGTTTGATAAGTCCATACATACCCTTCTCATCTCCGTGCGTGCCGTAACTCTGTCTGACGCACCCACCGCTAGCCTAGCTTAGCACAAAGACTGGATGTAAATAGCTCCTGCTAGCATACTAATCCCAATAAGTGACAAAATAACGCAAACATTTTCCTATTTACATGTTGTGATTTGTATAGTCACAGAGTGTACAAATAACAAGGTCATATGAGACACAGCCATCTTTTAACCATATAAATATTGGGAACTATATTCTCAGAAGGCGAAGCACTGCTACTTGGGCGGAGTGATTACCGAGACGCACCGTGGTGAGGAGCAGAGAGTTCGTTCGGAGTTGGAGTAATAGAGTCAGCAATTACTAGATTGTAAAAGCATAGTTTACAATCATGGGTGTTCGCTGTATTGTAAAGAGAAAAAGGTATATATGGACTAGGGGTGTAACGATATTTGAACCGAACCGAAAAACCGCGATACACCACTTACGATGCGTATCGCGATACTCTCATGGCGAACCGAACACGCCCCGCCCCCTGCTGCCCCGCCCAGCCCCGGCTCATTGCACCTCATGTGTTATGTGTACACAACGAATACAGGGCTGTTGCCTAACCACCATTAACCACATATAATCGCAATAAGCTCAGTGTTTTGTTACTTTTGATAATAAGCAAGGTGTAATCTTTCAAATTATGTCTATTTGATCACGAAATGCAAACAATAAATGCCGTTTTGGCGTTCTTAGATGTGGCGTGACAGATATCACTGTATGCATGCGGCAGCGCGGAGCGCGATCATCTCTTCCTCAGTTACAGAATAAACATGAATGGACACCCGAAGGTATGTTGAAAGATATAGTATACTTACTGAAAGGCATCATAACTCGTGTAAACACTCAATCAGTGTTTCAACAGCGGAAATACGTCAATAAAACGCTTAGTTTTTCACATAGCTTTATATTTAACTCAGGCAAGTCATTCAGTGTCCACGGCTTCCTGGTTTGCTAACTCTTTCACTAAATAAATGCTATATATTAGCCTATATATTATATTTTACTCAACCTGTTTATGATATCTTGATTTTTTCATGTATGTTTAAAATAGTTGTCATGAAAATAACAGCAACTGTGTAAATTATTATATAACATTAACAAATTAGAGTAAAAACATGTTAATGCAAAAATTGCCTTATGTGCAGTTTACATGTTTTCATACAATTTGTTATTTGAGTGTTGATTATTATTATATCATTTAGGCTAAAAGTCTAGGCTCTGTTGTTAAGCTTTAATGTTATAGTAATGTGCAAGTAAGGGCTGTAGTTTACAGCATTAGCAGATAATTTTGTTATCCTTGAGAAACGTTTACTTGTAATTGAATTAATTTAAAGACAAGGACACAATTTGTTCATTAAAGCACTGTTTAATAAAAAATAAAAGCAATTTTAGCTTTCTAAACCCCTCCACCCCACCGAACCGAACCGAGACCTCAAAACCGTGGGACGAACCGAACCGTCAGGTTTGTGTATCGTTACACCCCTAATATGGACTTATCTAACTCTGGGGGATACGGTGAATAAGCTAAAGTCTCAAAAAGTCGGCGTGTTCCTTTAACACTTTGTTGACTTTAACAGACCAGTGTTTTACCAGAGTTGGTTTTCACCACTAGAGGCTGCTGAAGTGTCATGAAACCAGACCAGAACACACAAGTATACGTGCAGCCTTTTATTAGTTTAGTTTCTAATTAACACAGTTCCTAAAGTCATGTAAATCAAATCAAGCAATCAAGGAATGGTACAATTGCAATGTGAAAAATGTCACAGAAATGTTCAGTAGTGAATTTTTCTGGTTACACTTTGCACTATTTTATTGGCAAGATATCAGTCTTTGAGCAATTCCTTCGTTGACAACAGTTTGAATGAGGAAAGCAATATATTTGTCATAGTATCCTTTCAATTGTTATGGGGATTAGTAAGCCAACATTATTATATAAAATATGAATTGTTGAATAATAATAGCCATTAAAAACTTTGTATTTAATATATATTATTAAATACGTTGTAAGTAGTATTTTGGATACCTTATATCTGTAATTTGAGTTAAAAAATATATATATATATATTTTTTAGTGCAAGCAAGCCATTATATTGTAATCCTGTTTTCTTCTGTTAGTCTTTTAATAAGAATCGTATAAGAAGTTCATGCACTCTTGCTCTTCTCTTCTAGGGCTTTGTTAATGTTCCCATACTTAAAGTTGCCATAGTCATTTATTTGTACCATTTTGTTTCATTAGCAGGGACGTGCACAGGGGGGTTGCTCAGGTTGCCCGGGCAACTGCCCATATGCCCTTCTCACTCAAGTTGCCCTTCCGAGAAAAAAATTCAATCGTACAATGGATGCAGAATTTCACGTAGGCCTAGATTAAAAAAAAAAAAAATCGCAAAGCCTCATTTACTTCCATTCGGGCACCGAAAGTGAAAGTCAGTATGAAGGGCAAACGCTGCACGCGCCCGGCGTAGGGCCACGCAGATTACTTAAGGCCACGCCTCCATCTCGTGTCATAGTCATAGCGCGCCGTCAAATGTGTAGCTACAACATCCACGACAAAATGAAGCGAAACTATCCTTCTGGTCACGAAAAGAGGAAGAAGAAAAAAACCATGAGAGTGAATTGCGGGAACAACAATCAGGTAAACTTGTGTTCTCTCCTCTCTAAGTTTGATTTCAGCAAAGTTTGATGTTTTTCGGTCTTGCTAACCTAGCTGGGCAGGCAGTGCATCTCTTGCATCACTTTGTGGCTGACAAAAGTGAGAGTAAAATACAATTATTTATTACGTTTGATTTTGATAAACGACAAAGTGCAACGGTGTTTGTTTACTGCAGCTCGGAAAACATAACCGCGTCGCGTGTGTTATCGTGAATTCATATGCGCGTTGCCGAAATGAAACTCGCATTTTTCAAGCAGAAATATGTGGAGACCAGACATACTGTACAATACATGCACGTGAATGATGGCACTCCCAATCAAATTACACATTATACTTTTAAAACAAGACACTGATTATCTAGTCTCAGTGTAGTTAAAAACTCTAAACAACTGCACTAATTATGCTAGATAGAAAGCAATGTATTGACAATTTGACATTGATTGACTACTGATTTATAGGCTATATTGAATAAAAAATGTTGATTAGCTGGACATACTGGTCAAAATGGATGCACATCCCTCAGTAAATAATAACCATAAATCAAGAATTGCTTCAACATGCATAATACAAAATTAAAAAAATCATACTGATGCCGAAAATGCCCAGGCTGTAGAAAGAACCAAAGTTAATCCCAAAAGCCAAAGCTCAGGGTTATAATTTATTATTTTCTTCTTATTTATGTTTACGTTAATATTCACTTGTTATGTTAACATTCTATAGAAAATACTCTATTCAATAAATACTGTGTGTTTGAACCTCATTCTGTTCTATATTGTTGTACTTATTCTTTGACTGTTTTGTTTAAAGAAGGGAGGATTGTATGGGAGTGCTGAAGTGTCAGGTGTGACTGTGGCAATGGCAAATGGTTTACATAGCTCACGACATCACAGGTCAGGTAGAGGCCCCTTAGCAGAATTTTGCTTAGGGCCCCAGGGAGGTCAGGATCGGCACTGGGTGTAGCAGTCGATTCTGTTCCTTACCGGAATTCCTGTTCCCTTTACGCAATCATACTACAAATCATGCGTAGTTGCCCAGATGAGCAAAAAGCACAATTGAATGTACGGGAAGCCAAAAGGTTAAAAAAGGATTGTGTTTTTTCTGAAATCTAAGCGTTTTTTTTTTTTGTTTTTTTTTTAGAAGCGAGTTTTTCCCCATCTGTCAAGAATTCAATCCAGATTATTTATTTAAAAAAAAAAAAAAAAAACAATAAACAATAATATGAGGAACTCTTTTTCTCATGTGTATTTTGGTGACATTTAACATATTGTTAATACATTTTGTATACTGTTTACAAAGTTGCATATCATAAACCTGTCATCTTTGACGTTTGCAATCTTTATAAATAATAATAAGACCATAATATGAGGCATTGCGTTTGGACATAAACACGGTCAGATAAGGCAATTTGTATGGGCAAAATTCAACTGAATATATTCCTTCATATAGCCCGTGAGTTTTGGGGGTATTGCCCTTTTTTCAGGTCAGAGCAACTGCCCCACAAAATTCCTGTGCACGTCCCTGTTCATTAGTATATTTTAATTGATCTATTTATCCTTTTTTTAGGGTTTGAGAGATAATAAAGATATTGTTTGATAAGTGCGATCTCTGATTGTAGTCCTTGAAAACCAAAAAAGTAGTGCAAAAGGTGCTAGACCCTGACAGTCCTGTGCGGTCAAAGTTCAAGCTCACTGTGATGGTATGTGGAGCGTCCATGTGATCGCCATAATCCCTGTGTCATTTACAGCCACCTGTGATACACACACACACACTCCAGTCTCACATCTGTACACCGCAGTTATTAATGTTTTCAGAGGATTTGGCTTTTATAATGATGATGATTTTAATCTGATTAAATGCACCGTTCCTGTTTGTAGAGCTTGTTGTGGTCCCTGATTCAAGCACTCACGTTTGGAGTGTCTTATGTGTGGCGTAACAGTTGTTCTTCATGGTTCTGGAAGGCTTGATGCTGACACACACACACACACACACCATCACATCTGCACAAAACCTTTCAGTGCGCATCATGTCAGGTCTCCATAGCAACAGCAACTGCACCTCGCCATTCTTTTGAAAGCCCATTCAGCCTCTTCTTTATATCCTCGGATGAATCACAGCAGTTTGGGTGTGTTCTGATGATTACAGATGTATAATAGAAAGTTTCTTTGTGAGTTCATCTTGCAGATGTGGGCCACGTTTCACTCAATTATTCAGTGCCGCCGTCACCAGCAACCCGACACGAGACGCAGCTTTCTCCCGGTGAGAACGCACCGGGAATAGCATCAGTACACCAACTGAGATGCGCACAAATCCTCTTTACTGGCCTTCTTGCTCTGTTTGAGACAAGAGCATGTGTGCTTGGCCTGGATTTATTGGATTACAGCCCATCAGTAAATGGGGTTAATATGCACACACAGTATGCAGCTCAGCCAATCAGAAGTTGCTTTTCCTAGATGTTCCATCACTGTGGCCAATCAGACGCAGGGTAATTTGCATATGGGAGGTCAGGTGTGAGCATGCTTTTCACATTTCGTCTGCTGTCTGGGAATATTATGGCAGTCCTGTGGACCAATGAATGTTTGATCGTCAATGGAGAGGGTTGGACGTAAAACTTTTTTTGTATGAATGACTTGTATATTAATCTGCCTGCACACAAGGCAAGTACTCATCTAGTGCTAGTGCTCTAATGCTTAGTTAGAGTATGCTTAGTATAATTATTTAATGTTGTTTGTTTGTATAGTTATAGCCTCCTTTGCCTGCAATGGTACCTGGTGAGAACAGAATTCAAGTTTTAGTGTACATTAGTAAATCTACTCATTAAAATGTCATAAAGTGATTTTGTGGTGGAGGATTTGAACTTGAAGATGACAGATGAGATTGGTTTCTTGAGGATACTAGTTGTCTGGGTGGTTTGTTTAGTAGAATTAAATGTTGTCTGACTCATAACGCTTATTTGTTAGGCTGGTAATCCAGGCTCATAGCCTGATTGCATTAGGCTTCCAAAGCAGAAGACTTTAGCACCATTAGTGCATTGACCAGGTCGGTCGGAAAGCATCATATTTGTTGCTTTTGCTTGTTTTTATCACTCACTTGGAGTCGTATATTTGAGCTTCTTTGTCTAGGTTCAACTAGCGTCATGAGGTGCATCCTGGGATGCTTTTTAAACAATACTGAAGTTCAAAAATGCTGGGCACTTGTTGGTTGCAATTTTATTTTTTTAAATTTACAATTTATATCTTATTACATCTGCTCTAGTGGTTATCAGCTGATTTTACAGTGTTTTTCAATTTATCACTATCGGTCAATATTGCATATATCAGCTGATATTAGATAATTGTGCTTGCTTTTTTCCCCTATTTATACATTTAGATTACTTTGCTGTCATCTAAGGATCGCGTAAACTACAGTCAACCACTAGTTACAGCCACAAGCACAGTTATACGATTCTCTGAGTCATCTTTGTGAATAGTACAGTGGTCTGAATCATTAACCGCTCGGCTGCTGACACTAATACGCTAGTTCTGTTTAACCTGCTCATTTACTCATTTAGTTGAGTGGGAAAGAGTTCAAACCGTAACTGTTTTTCTTGCGGAGATCAGTTTCACATGAGGAATTCCCACACCTGCTCAGGTTACTAAAAAAAACTCTCACACACACTACAGATAACACACTACTGAGCAAATTAATTGAGCTCCCTGAATGTAGCACAAAATAAGATACAAAGGGTTTAAGAATTAAAGGAACAGACTGCACTTGAGTACAAATCAGGTGGCTTTTTATGGAAAAGATTAACATGGTGTTGACCTCGGGTGTTTTTCCACATAGTTTACTATATGTGTGTGTGGGTCAGATGGTCTGACATCCCTCTCCACAGTGGATAAACAGATCCTCGTCCCCAGAGGAATGTCCCCAGATCTATGACTGCCGTCATCAGCGCACAGCTTACGGCTCAGAGCTAAAGTGGGCATGTTTTCACCAATCTTCGGCTAAAGGAACATCGCCTGCCATGTTTGATTGTGCTCGGTAGCTTTACGGATTACCAGCAGAGATACCTGCTGAAATTAGCCGTTGACTCACCTGCCATATCACTTAATTCAGAGACACAATCAGCCCGTAAAGACTCTCCTGTTGGGCACAAGACCAAATGGCTAGAGTAGTAAACAGTTAAACAGACAAATTCCTGAATCGATGGATGGATGGATCTG
The DNA here is from genome assembly GCA_029959095.1 of Rhinichthys osculus. Taxonomy (NCBI): domain Eukaryota; kingdom Metazoa; phylum Chordata; class Actinopteri; order Cypriniformes; family Leuciscidae; genus Rhinichthys; species Rhinichthys osculus. The sequence goes on along the minus strand of JARWKJ010000013.1, from coordinate 40,344,415 downwards.
TAGATACATTGACAGATAGATGATAGACAGATTGATAGATAGATCTGTAGATACATGGATGGATGGATGGATGGACAGATCTGTAGATACATGGATGGATGGACAGATCTGCAGATACATGGATGGATAGACAAATTCATAGATAGATAGATGGATAGATAGATTTGTAGATACATGGATGGATAGAGAGAGACAGACAGACGGTTGGTAAAGAGACTGGTTGGTCAGTAGAGAGAGAGAGAGGTCATGGGTTGTTAAATGCTGCTCAAATGAAGCATAACTTCCATTCAGCACAGGATAATGAGCAATAGGCTTTGAATTATACATCCACCAGAGCATCTTAATTAGTTATGTTAATCAGGGCATCATTCACAGCCATCCTGCTGTCTCATCCGTTTGGTGCTCCTGGTTCTTTTTGGTTGCCTAGCAACTTCAGAGTGACATCAGCAAGACTCTGGGAGGAATGCTCTGATTGGTTAAGATGCCCAGTGTGAATTTTGATTGGATAGAAAAAAAGATGAATCTGGAGTGTTTAAAAGCCTCTTGAACTGCTTCATTCTTTACTTTGATTCATCTGGAGCTCTTCTCCAGTTCACTGACCAAAAACAGGCTGAATTTACACAAGCTGTACCGAGAAACAGGCAGAGCTTCACAGTCTCCTGTGAGTTTCTTGTTGGCAATTCACTCCAAGCAAACAGCTTCTAAATTGACTTGGAGAAAATCACTTTGTCCCCTTTGGATCCTAGTGTGACTAGGATTGTTTAGGACAGCTTTTTATTATCATATTTTTGCATATTATCGTCATAGTTAGGTTCTCCCCTGTACTTTGGCATCTTGGTCTAGCTTATGTAGATTGTATGCATATGTATATTTAATTAGTGGTGCTTGCTCATGTAGAGCTTTGGTTAGTGATTTGAAAAGCACCGAGCTTTAAGTATTAAATTTCACCATGTAATGTTTCTTATTGTCTGTTACTTGAAGTCAATGATGCTTGATTGGAAAAGTTAGCATTGTAACCTAAGTGTAAGACTATGGTAAGTTTGATTTGGCTCTGTAACATAACATTGTTTTAGTACAGTATAAAACCTTTGAGTCTTACGAAAGGCTCGTGAAAGATGGATGTATATATGTGGCTGTATCTTCTCCGTATGAGATTTGACAGTAATAGTGTGATCAGGTTAGATGTGGCCGATGGCTTGGTTCTGTTTTCACCAGCACTGTCAGCAGAGTCTGTTTGAGAAGGAGGCGTGAGTGTGTTTTAGATATTCAGCTACAGTATCCTTCGTTAAGCATTCTCTCTGAGCGAGCCGCAATACAGGATCTCTGAAAAAGAAAATCCGATCTGAGTCACAAAAATATAGAAACATGCAATGATTCAGTCATGAAGTGAATCTGACAAAGGCTTATTAATATGTTTTAAGTTTAAGTCATATTTCAAATAATATTTTGCATACATGCATATACTGTATGTGCTTTTGCATTTTTACATTATTTTCATGACATTGAGCTTAAGCACATCAAGCACAATTTTCATTTCCATAATGCGCACAAATCTCTTTCTTAATACTATAATGGGAAATATATTAATTTAAATGGGAAAGTATTTATGAGAGTTTTATAGTATTGTCATCTAATGCTGATTTAAATAAAATATCGCGGTGTAATTGAGAATACTGAGAATAAAAAAAAAGGTTAATTTTGCCGAAAGAATGCAAGAAAAAGATCAGTGTTTTTCCTTTCCTATATATATATATATATATATGTGTGTGTGTGTGTGGAATGCAAAAAATATGTTTTGTCCTTATGCAAAATATATAAAATAAAAAACCATCCATCCATCCCTGTATCCTTCCATCCATCCCCGTATCCATCCACCCCTTTATCCATCCACCCACCCCTGTATCCATCCATCCATCCATCCCTTTATCCATCCATCCATCCCTGTATCCATCCACCCCTTTATCCATCCATCCCTGTATCCATCCACCCACCCCTGTATCCATCCATCCATCCATCCCTGTATCCATCCATCCATCCCTGTATCCAGCCACCCCTTTATCCATCCATCCCTGTATCCATCCATCCCTGTATCCATCCATCCCTGTATCCATCCATCCCTTTATCCATCCATCCATCCATCCCTTTATCCATCCATCCATCCCTGTTTCCATCCATCCATCCATCCCTGTATCCATCCATCCCTTTATCCATCCATCCATCCATCCATCCCTGTGTCCATCCATCCCTTTATCCATTCATCCATCCATCCCTGTATCCATCCATCCCTGTATCCATCCATCCCTGTATCCATCCATCCCTTTATCCATCCATCCCTGTATCCATCCATCCATCCCTTTATCCATCCATCCCTGTATCCATTCATCCATCCATCCATCCCTGTATCCATCCATCCCTTTATCCATCCATCCCTGTATCCATCCATCCATCCATCCCTGTATCCATTCATCCATCCATCCATCCATCCCTGTATCCATCCATCCCTTTATCCATCCATCCATCCATCCATCCATCCATCCATCCATCCCTGTATCCATCCATCCCTTTATCCATCCATCCCTTTATCCATCCTTCCATCCCTGTATCCATTCATTCATCCATCCATCCATCCCTTTATCCATCCATCCATCCATCCATCCCTGTATCCATTCATCCATCCATCCATCCATCCCTGTATCCATCCATCCCTTTATCCATCCATCCATCCATCCCTGTATCCATCCATCCCTTTATCCATCCATCCCTGTATCCATCCATCCATCCCTGTATCCATTCATCCATCCATCCATCCATCCATCCCTATATCCATCCATCCCTTTATCCATCCATCCATCCATCCATCCATCCATCCCTGTATCCATCCATCCCTTTATCCATCCATCCCTTTATCCATCCTTCCATCCCTGTATCCATTCATTCATCCATTCATCCATCCCTTTATCCATCCATCCCTGTATCCATCATCCATCCATTCCTGTTTTTGTCAGATTTACCACATACATCATGCAGTCAGATCAGAATGAAACTGAAAAGAAAAATAAAGAGGTACAGATCTAGTGACGTAACAGCTCTAAGCTTTTTTTTTCCCACTGATTGTCAGTGCCGTCCAAGAATCTGAGACAGGGCTCTTTCTCTCTCTCACTCTCACACACAGACGAGCGAGAGAGAGAGGGAGGGCGGGCTGCAGTGAGTAACACTGAGAGAGAGAGCCTGTGTTTTTTCAGAGTGCAGTTGGTCAGCTGTAGTATAGCAGCAGTGGAGTATGTCTGAGCGTGTGTACGTGTGTTTGTGGTGACTGCCGAATTACCACAGCAGCCCTCAGCCTCGTCCTCCTCAGGGTGAGGCCGTCCTACGCCCGCCCCCATGATGAAGCAAGAAGGGATTCTGGGCCGCCGCCGGTTCTCCACCTGTGGAGGAACCATCTCAGGCCGCCCGCCCCATCCAGACGGACGCAAACTCATTCGCAACGCCTCGTTTGGGGGGTACAACGAGCTTTCTGTCTGCTTGCCAGGTGGGTCTCATCAACACCCTGGTGTGAATCAGGAAACTTTCACATGTTTTATCTCTCTGGAAGTGTAGTTTCGGTCACGTTCCTCTGCATTAGTGCCAGGATTGATTACAGTGTGAACCATGAGTGTAGCCAAAGTCTATTAAGTTTTATAGTTTTGGCAAATTGCTGTTGACTGAATGTGTGCGTTTGACTCTTGACTGCCCTCCAAATTAAAGTGCATCTAATAACTGACAGCACATTAGCATCTGTTACTCATTGCATCGCTATCCTTCAAGTGTGTGACGCACCATGTCTCTTTCAGCCTTCAATAACACCTCCTGCCATTTAATGCACATTTTTCAGTCGTCAATTCTATATATCGACATTGTAACGATTTGGGTTCCATTTAACGTCTTTACTCTTATTTTAATTATTTAAAGAAGAATTTATCCTAACTATGAACTCAACAATATGCCAAACAAATATTTCACTGGTTTTGTTTGATATTTTGTTGAGTAAATTAGGATAAATTATTATTTACCCGTTTAAAGAATAATAAAGTGGAGCCTAAATTGAATTTATGTATTGTAATAATTTTGTTACTTAATTGTCCTGATTTAAGTCTCACGATTAAGTAATATACATTTGACTTAGTAATGGTTCTGTTTATTTCCAATTTCAGTGAAGAACTTGTCCGACCGATTCAACCAGTCTGAATTGGACTCGCTGATAAATTTGAGACTTGCCTTTATTTATATTATTTTACTACTGCATTCTGTCTACATTGACTGAAGATTAATGTCCAAGAACTAAATCGTTCTGTTTCAGTGTTTTTTTGTTTTTTCTTTATTATTAAAATAAGCCAAGCTGGTTCTGAATAAGAGCCAGTTCTCAGTTGCCAAGCGTAGTTCTCAGAAACCTCATTTGATGGTTCGCATTAGGGTTGGAATAGCATAAATCAGGACAGTTTCTTTTCTTTATCGTCTTCTCAAGGTCAGTAAGCCGAGCTGTTCAGCCGAACGCAGATGTTTCTGCCTCAGCCATTGAGTAGTTTCAGCTCTCATAGTGAGTTTGACTCGTATCAGTGCGGCCTCCGCTTTATTTATCCTTCATGATTATGCCTTTAAGAAGAGAGGGATGCATTAAATGCTCTTATTTACGCACACAGGCCGCTCGCTGTGCTCTGGATGCAGGCAGATGCTAGTCTTCATTTAGCATGCTTCAGAGATGGTGTTTTTATTTTAATACTCACATTTGTACGCTTACCCGGCATTTTCATTATTGATATCTTTTCTAGCGTTTTAATGGAGTCCATTGAGTAGAGATTAGCTAATGGACCCAGAGTGTATTGCATTTGCACAAATCTTGTCTGCGCGTGACGTTCACCTGTGTGGAAATAACAGAGTTCGCTTAAAGGGTAATAGCTTTGATTTAATACTGAATCACTCAAATCCGGATTGATGGATCATTATAGTGGATAAAGATGCAGAGCTCAGCTGTGGCTGCCCACTTTTTTTCATGAGTATTTTTTGTATATATTTATTTTCTTATTAATTTTCTCCATAACTGAAACTAAACTGGCCAGCTCAGAAATGAATCACATTTCTTTCAAAGTAAAGTGTATTTGCAGAATGAATTACCCTTCTCATCCCATAAGGATTTATGATCAAACAGTGGCATTTGTTTGGGTTTTGGGTTTTTTATTGTGTTAATAAAATATGCACACAAAAAATATATTTATGTATTTGAATTGCATGTAAAGTTTCCATCCAGTTGGATTGCACAGTTTAAGCTAGCAAGCTAATAAACCTGATGTGATTGTAAATTGATTGGATGGTTAAAAGTGTCATTGGTGGTGATCAGCTGACAAGGAAAGTTGTTTAAGAGGTGGAGCAAGTAATTATATGTTGATGAAAGGTCATTTTTTAAATTCGAATGACATTTTGATGTCATGTTCACTACCAGTTACCTTTTCCTAGCCTACATAATCCTTGAACTCATAACAAACACAATTTTAATGAAGGTGAAATAAGTTGAAAGAAGCTTATGTTATTTCGAAACACGAGAGTGCTTGGTTTGTCCTGAAAGGTTTTTGCTTTATCACCTAAAATCATTTTGAATAGTGTTTTTTTTTTACTTCCAGAACAAGTTGAGCTTTATTGTCCCACAGATAAATCCGAACGAGACAAATGAATCTCGCTCCGAGGATCATCTGCACTTTACTGTACGAGGTGGCAGATTAGCACAGATGTGTGATTATTAATAGATGGCGTGCACAAAAACACAAGTGCGCTTTCCCATGTTGACACCCGTGTGCTGACCGGATGACTCGCAATAACACTCCATTTGTCATTATGCTGTGTTGTTGTTGCGTTATACTTCATTAAAATGATGTATGGCACGTTTCTCGTATTAAGTGTTATACGGAATAGTTTGTCTCTGTTTCTAGAAGATGCTCTCTGCCCTTCAGACGGACTGAGCCTCCGTGAGGCCGATCGGGTGGAATTACACCCTCCGCTGCTGGTTCGCCGTAGTCAAGGACGCTGCAGGAGTGTGGAAATATCAGACACGTCTCTGTCTCACAGCAGAGAAACACAAATACACAAGTAGACCATTAATGCACAATGCTTGTTAGGGTCATAAATGCCTTTTTACATCTTGATTTTGTTTGTGGGCTCTGCTAGAATAGGTTTTCAGGCTTGCATGTTCAAAAACACCTTATTTTTTACACATTTGACATTGTTGCAGACATAGATAGATATACCGGTATGTAGAAACCACATTCGACCGCTACTTTGATGCATCTGCCATCTTGGAACGATCAACATTTCAGATGCTGTCATCACTCATTTCAAGATGCCACAACATTGCACAGCCTTTGGTTGTAAAAACCGCCAAGATTTAAAGCGGCCAATAGAAACAGCCGCTAATGAGGCATCTATGTATATATATATATATATATATATATATATATGGTTGCAGTGCGTTTCTTCCCAGTCTGTCAGTAACGCTCTGTTTAGTTCCTGTCTTTATGAAGCCCCTCCTTCCGACAGCAGTGAGTGTGTTTTGTTCCTCTGTCTTGCAGTGATGATGTGCTGTATTTTTGCCTGGACTCTCTGCATGTCTAACTGTAGGCACGCGTGTTGAATGTTTGATAAGCAGGTGAGCCTGCAGTGCTGTCTGACAAGAATCTATCAGTGGTTTTTTGTCCACGGCAATATTTAGTTTTAAATGTATTTTCTATGTATATCCAGTCCAAGCTAGCTCCCTTTCTCTCTGGCTAATGATCAGAGCTGTCTGTGAGCTCCTGCTTTATGAGTGTATTATTACTCGCACAGCGTCATGGCTTATTAAACAAAGACACACACAGATGTCTCCTCTCCCTCCTCGTGGAGTGAGCTGTCATCTTCCCGTGTTCCTGTAGCTCAGTGGTAAATGTCTGTGTTATCCCAGACAATATTTACAGATGAACTCGACTCACTCTGGGACTGTTAAAATGCGTTCTGAGGTCCCAGTTTAATATGCAGAGAAAACTGTAAGACATAAAAGATTAATGTAAGACATATAAAGGTTGGTGTGTGTGTGTGTGTGCATTAGGGATGTTCCTAAAGCCTATCTGAATTCGAAGGCACGAAAAAAAGCCCCTAAAAAGACATGGTTAGGCTTGCTGCGGTATTCTGTTACATTACAGTACATCAGATTTCACTGTTTTCACAGATGACTGACAGGATGATGTCGGAGGATTTTAATTCGATTCGTTCAAACAGCTGATTCATTCATGAATTAAGTAAATGGCTCTCTTTATGAATGGGCCATTGAATCATTGGCTCACCCGATTGAGTCGCTCAAAACGCGGATTCATTCAGAAACGAACGTGTGTTACTCGGAGACGCACAACAGTTCTGCTCTGGCTTGTTGGTAATATTTTCGTTGGCAAAATCGAGCAAGAACAGACAATATTGTGTCTAAAATATAACAATATTAACTTCTTGTTTATTGAACTGTTGCATGAAATCAATATCCTATTTGCACTCATGCTTTTCAGGACATAAACAGCACTGTGTGTGATATTGCTTAACTAGCCTATATCATATGATATAAATAAACGACTAAAACTCATACAGGGGCATTTTTTGCCCTGATATCTTGAATTGTATGGGCATTTTAACTCCATTCTAGTATATATACATCATAATATTGAGCTGTCAATATTATTGTTTTTGTTGTTATCAAAAAAATATTACAATAATGGTTCAGATTAATTAGACTACAACAAAACATTTGAATGTTTTAGGAATATCATCATTTTTATTAAATATTGATAATGCAAGTTGTTAGGGTTTTTATGTGTCTGAAAGGAAAAATAAAACATTATTATTCGGTTCTGCATGTCTGGAACAAAAACCAGTTTTGGTTAAAAAACTATGTTGTTCACTCTCTTCCTTAGACTTCTATTCTAAGTGCATTTTCTGCATTTAAATGCAATGTAAATTTTATTTAAACTGATAGCACACTAATTTTAAGGCCACTTATGCTTATTGTTGATGTTTTTAAGGACATACTTGAGGTCAGACACTAGATATCAGCGAGAGAGAGTGTGTGTGTGTGTGTGTGTGTGGGGCTAATATCATGCATCGCATGTGATATTCTAAACTTAATTTCCCAGCTGTCCCATTAGCATATTGAGCACAAGAGGAACTATTACATCTGATCTGAGAGCTGCTCGTCTTTAGACCTCCATTATTCACAATGTAACTGCTCACTTTAATCGATAGGATAGCAGTGAGAAGACAGGAAATGATGCATGGGAACAGATTCAAGATAGTGACGTCAGATTGCTCAGTAAATCTGAGCCTGTTGTTAAATAAGAAGCGAGGTTAATGCAGATTTATGCGGCAGCAGAATAGGTAACTAATATGCTAACAGGCGAGTTATGCTGATGCTCTCATCAGGTTGAGGACATGTGGGTTTTTCTGCGTATGATTAACATGTTTAAGAGCTCTTGGAGTGCAGTGTTTTCTGAGATGAACACAATGCTTGCCCCGGCAATCGACAACAGAGACAAAAGAGCCGTTTAACCTGATCGATGGGTCGTTGTTTACATCCATCGCGGTTCGGTTGGTCCAAAAACATCAGGAGTGCATCTTTGCTCTCGGTCTGTTCATTTGGATGTAGATGCTGGAACAGCTTGAAAATGGTCCGGGTCTGTCAGTAAAATGCACAAGTTTCCTTTATTAAAGCATCTTATGTGACTCTTATAGCATGAACGAGTTGTCTGCTGTTGTGCCTTTGTGATTAAACTGGACTGAAATATCTTAAGTTTTCTGCAGTTGTTGCTTTGAGATAATCTAAGTGATAAAATTAACTATTTAGCAGAACAATTTTCAATTTCAATTGACAATTTTTTCTCAGAAATTGCTAGTGCATTTCACAATTTATTATCAAGAAATGTCAAGTCAGTGGCATGATGATTTGACTATAATTGTATTTTTTTGTAAAACACACAATTTTGTTTTATTTACAACTTTTTATAACGTATATGTTTTGTCACATTAGTTTAGGATCCAATTCTCACTATTAACTATGATAGTAAGGCAGTTGTTAAATGTAGGTATTTGGTAGGATTAAGGGATGTAGAATATGGGCTTGCAGAATAAGGCATAATAATAATTAATAGCTCTTTAAAATGTTTGTCAGTGTCCTACCCAGTCTTACTGTGTCAATGGAAAATATGTCAGCATTGAACAGAAAACTGTTTATTAAGCTTTTCTATAAGCTCTTCAATCATAACTTGAATTAACTTGCCAACTTTTTTTTATTACACTCCCAGCCAACAAAGTCAAGACAATGATTCCGTCAAGTAGAGATGTTATTTAAATTGACAGTTGTGCTATTCATGCCTAAGAAACTAACTGGTCTTGACAGAGTGACATTGACAGATCGTCCTCGGCCTTATCTAATGAAACTGTTTTTTTGCTTATGATGAAGTGTTATTCTTTTCTCAGGGCCTTAGATATGGGACACGTCCACCACCATCAAAACACACCAGTGCTATTATCGTTAACAAAGTAAAATCATAAAAAACATTTGATGATTTCTTTTGCTAAATAATATTTACAAAAGTATACATTTACACATTAAACATGATGATTCCTGCTACACCTGTTATTTTCAGGTGATGTTTAAGAGCCGTTTGTGTCGTTAAGAGATCAGATGGAGTAGCATGTGTGCAAGCTGTCGAAGCGAATGTGTGTGTTCAGGTAATTCCCTACATTGTGGGGAAATTTTTTGGTCCCCATGAGGAAAACAGCTTATAAGTCCTACTAAATACCATACCATACCATAAAAATGGAAAAAATGCAGAAAGTTTTCTGTGATGGGTAGGTTTAGTGGTACATTTAGGGTTATAAATATCATTATGTCTATGTAAAGACCCCATAAAACGTGTGTGTGTGTGTGTGTGTGTGCCTCCAGCCGTTGTGAATCTCTGACTCACGGCATTCAGAGGTGTTGATACAGCCGTCACTGAGATATTTTCTCAGGGTCGTGGGACTGAAATAATCTCATATTTTGCTCTAATGGAAAGATGTAGCTTCTAAGTGCAGGTCTGGGATCAGATTTTAGACCTTAGTGAACATTTAACATTGACCAATACAGGTTTTTCGATGAGAAATGTCTCTTGTTTTTACCTAAGTTTAAACTGCACTTGTTGTTTTATTAGCAACACGTAACCTACCTCAAGTTAATCATTAGACTTAAGGTCGTATCAAGAATAGTGAAATAACACTGGTGTTGCTACCGTGAGAATCCTACATGTATATATGTTTTTATATAGACATATTATCTTATTGTAACATATTATTATAATTATAAATTATTTTACATTTTTTATTGTATAACATGAATTGTGATATATTTGGTGATACATTTTACACAGGTTAAGGAAAGAAAGGGGAAAAAACAAGAACAAACACAAAACACAGTGCAAAGAGGTTTCAAAGCCTTTCAGTATTTTATATTTGTATTTGATATATTTGTATATGCCCAGTAATCTAAATGGTTAAATATCAGCCTAGCTAGTCGAGTTGAATTACAATGTCTTGTTTTTTGCAGGTTTTGAACGTGGCAAAGAAGAAATCCTGCCTCTGAAAGAAGACTCCTCACACTCCATATCCAAGAGCAAGGTAAACTCACACTCACACAGGCTCTTGTTTATTCTCCCCGCCCATGATCCTCTGAGGCCTGGAATCCGATCAATGTGGGTCGGCTGGTCCTCTAGCAATCTTCAGGCCTTGTTTATTAATTATACATAGTCAAGAGCATCTCAGAGGTGACAGGACTGTACATTCATTAGCAGCGCATCAGAAATAACCCTCGAGAAGATGCTGTTAACATCCAACACTCGGTAATATGATCAAATTGCTTCAGGTTTGCGTAAGGTTTTGGATGTCGTGGACGTGCCGCCACATCCAGACAGACCATTAATACATGCACTCGCAATCCCTAATAAATCCCAAGTCACAGATCCCGTCAAACATGAGCGCCGGATTGCAGTCCAGAAGAGCGTGAGAGCGCCGTGTGGAATTAGCTGATATCTTTCAAACCCTTTCAAAGGCATATTTAACCACTGTTTACGTGAAGATATTTCTCATAATCGGCTTTGAAAGGCTTCAGTGTGAAATTAAAATACAGATCTTTACCTGACACCAGGGTCCGAAATTATGTTTTGACCCACCTGGTGATCTGAGTAAATGTTCAGGCTTGAAGTGCTTCTAACTATTCATGAAACTGTATTTTGCATTATTTCTTTTTAAAAATACTCTACTTTTTTTTTTTTTAGCTGTTTTTCCTTTGTATTTTTCCAAGAAACATTAAACATTTATATTATATTTATTATATTATGTGTGTTGCAGTGTTATTTTAGTATCATTGAGATACTGTTATAATTTTTGTTTATATTTTAAATAGGGCTGTCAAATGATTAATCACGATTAATCACATCCAAAATAAAAGTTTTTTTTTTTACATAATATATGTGGGTGCACTGTGTATAATTATTTTCTATATATACATAAATACACACACATGCATGTATATTTAAGAAAAAAATATAATTTATATATAAAATATTTATATTTATATATAATATAAATTATATATAAATCTATATACTGTATATACATGAAAATATTTCTTAAATATATACAAGCATGTGTGTGTATTTATATATACAAAATAATTATACACAGTGCACCCACATATATTATGTAAAAAAACCTTTTATTTTGGATGTGATTAATCACGATTAATCATTTGACAGCCCTAATTTTAAATATTTTTTTTTATTTTTTTATAGTGCTGCACCCATGCGATCTTATTCTTAAATGACATCGATTCACCTTATGAAATTAACTTGATGCTTCAAATAAAGATTGTATCAATTACATCTTTACACCAGTAGGTGGCGACAAGCGACTGTTAAAAAATCTGTTTGACATTAAATCGTTCATTTAAGAGATTCGTTCTTTATGAGTGAGTCATTGAATCATTCGTTCAAACTTTTATCTTTTTCTTTTTTTTACAAAAAAATTAATAAAATGAATGAGATATTTTTTTAAATAGACTGCAGCAATAAACATTTTGTCAGAACCCCTAGTAAATTACATGTTATTTTCTTTAGTTGTCTATTCAGAATCGTGAAAAAACCTGATTTTTAAACAAGTAGTAGTTTATTTAAAGTTATTTTAATACTTCAATATAAAATAAAACTTTATTTCAGCTAGTTGCCAAAGTAAAATTTCGCTTGGTTTTATTTCATGTAATGATTATTTTATTTCTAGTAATGAATGTTTTTTTATGGTTTTGGTTTTTAGTTAATAGTTATATGTGTGCATGTTTAATGAATTATGACATTTATTGAGGCCAAGCTAAAGCGCAGCTCAAAATATCATGATGTGCAGCATGTTGTGCTAATTACTAAAGTCTGTGTTGGTTTCACAGTCGGAAACCAAGCTCTATAATGGCTCAGACAAGGACGTATCTGCGTCTGGAAACAAACTTACAAAGAAGGAGTCTCTCAAGGTATAGCCACACTCATTAATGGCACCCAGAGTTTCACTGTGTTTCTTGCATTTAATAGCTGTTTATGCATTATGAGTACTAAAGACCAATAATTATGACTGTGATGCTTGTTCAGGTGCAAAAGAAGAACTACAGGGAAGAGAAGAAACGCGCCACTAAAGAACTGCTCAGCACCATCACTGATCCGTCTGTCATCGTCATGGCCGACTGGCTCAAGGTGTGTCATTAAAATGTGTTTATTCTTACAGGCCTTTTTCATACTGGAGGTTTCGGCGTGGAATCAAGTTAGTTGCATCGGGAAAACATGAGTGTTTGCGATACAGATGCACAATTAATCGCTAAAAGATTGCGATCTCGATTCAAACGCCCACACGATATTCATAAATGACAGCGATTCGGCTATATGTCCATCGCAGTACAGTCACAGCGAACCCAGAGATAGCAGTTGTCATGTATAGGTCTTTTCAACCACACAGTATCTCTCAAATTATCACAGAAGTACTGGTTTATAGATAAACACTGATAGTATAAATATAATATACTATCATATTACTAATATATAGTAAAAATATAGCAAATCAACTTTTGAAAGTAGCTTGATGCTTCAAATAAAAATTGTATCAATGACATCGGTACACCAGTAGGTGGCGACAAGCAACTGTTAAAAATGTATTTGTCATTAAATCATTCATTCAACAGATTCGTTCAAAACGCTGAAGTCTTTACAAGCGAGTCATTGAATCATTCACTCGAACAGATTTGTTTTTGGGGGGTTTTTTTTTCAATTACACAGCAGCAATTAACATTTTCTCAAAACCACTAGTAAATGACATGCTATTTTTATCTAGTCGTCTGCTCAGGATAGTGATCTCTTTTTTAAACAAAAAAATGGTGATTTCCAGTTTATCCGGAATCGTGCAGCTCTAGTCTGCGTTTCGGTTGTATAGTTCACAAATAATATGAAAGTAATTCAGCAAAAGGTTTTGATTGGACTACAGTCTGCATAAGTAGTATAATACATGTCCATTTATACATAAATGATCTAAAAAAATATCTTATTCTTCATTGAATCTCACGTAATTCATCCACACCAGACAGATGCAAGTGCTCTGCTATTACGTTTTGGTGGTTGAACCCAACAGGACAAAAACATGATTAAAAAGTGAACAGCATTTTTATTTTTTGACGTCTCCTCCTCAGTCTTTACATCGCTGCAGGGGTAAACAGCTGATTTTAATAATCACAGTGACACTCACATTGATTAAAGCAATGTGATAGTATGCAAAAAAGACCTGCAGGGACAGGAGAAAGGGAAGTTAAATCGATCTTATGTTCGGATCAAGTAATCAAACCACATGAGAAAACATCCTTAAATTGACCTCCAGTCTCACATGAGCCCGTTTTCTCTCTCTCAGATCCGTGGCACGTTGAAGAGCTGGACCAAGCTGTGGTGTGTGCTGAAGCCAGGCGTCCTGCTGATCTATAAGACCAATAAGAACGGCCAGTGGGTCGGTACCGTGCTGCTCAACGCCTGTGAGCTCATCGAGAGACCCTCGAAGAAGGACGGGTTCTGCTTCAAGCTCTTCCACCCCCTCGAGCAGTCCATCTGGGCCGTCAAGGTACATGAGAAAACTCGGAGTAACCTGAACCTTTTTGGATTTGCATTGTTTTGCATTATCATTTGAAACTTAAATGTTTGGAGTAGGCATACTGTCACGATCACCAGTGAGAGTTCCCCTTGATTACCATCAGAGGGTACTCCACCTCAGACTATTATCACCCTAGCAAAGACTACATTACCCATAACCCACTGCCCAGAGTATCAGCCATGATTGTATTAATTTCTGCCTATATAAACCTGGTTAATTGACCGTTCGCAAAGCCCCACCCCCTTTAGTTACTGTTGCTATGTCCGCCGCTCTCACACCATGTTCTCACGCAGTAAAAAGTACAATGCGGAGCAGAGAGGACACTGACAGACAGGACAGACCAGGTTACTTTTGATGTGAAACAAAGTCTCACCTTTCAAATTTGGTCATTTAAAAAAAAATAATTAAACAATAAATACCATTTTGTGGCTCTTTAATGTGTCTGACAGATCGCTGTAGAGCCTCAGTTAAAGCTGCTCGTGAACCGATCATCTCTTCCTTCTAGTTCATTTATGTTTCAAATATTTTTATTAGAGCACATATTCACATCGTTATATTATCTACATCATACACGGGAGTATAATATATAACCACATAGAAATGTGTGCAGTTAGGACATACTGTCCTCTTTTTGTTTTAGAACATACAACAATGTCAAAACAACACAAAAAAAAGAACAGAATCAATGGATAAACATACAGAGTACAGAAAAAAAAAGCAAGAAAAGAAACATAAATAATCCCTCTTTCCCACCCTACCCAGCCTTATCCTTCCGTCTAAATACTACTTTATTATAATTAGAGGGAAACATTAATTTAGAAAGCAAAAATTACTTTTATTTTTTATTAAACAGTGCTTTAATGAACAAATTGTGTCCTTGTCTTTAAATTAATTCAATTACAAGTAAACGTTTCTCAAGGATAACAAAATTATCTGCTAATGCTGTAAACTACAGCCCTTACTTGCACATTACTATAACATTAAAGCTTAACAACAGAGCCTAGACTTTTAGCCTAAATAATATAATAATAATCAACACTCAAATAACAAATTGTATGAAAACATGTAAACTGCACATAAGGCAATTTTTGCATTAACATGTTTTTACTCTAATTTGTTATTGTTATATAATAATTTACACAGTTGCTGTTATTTTCACTATTTTAAACATACATTAAATAATCAAGATATCATAAACAGGTTAAGTAAAATATAATATATAGGCTAATATATAGCATTTATTTAGTGAAAGAGTTAGCAAACCAGCAAGCTGTGGACACTGAATGACTTGCCTGAGGTAAATATAAAGCTATGTGAAAAACTAAGCGTTTTATTGACGTATTTCCGCTGTTGAAACACTGATTGAATGTTTACACGAGTTATGATGCCTTTCAGTAAGTATACTGTATCTTTCAACATACCTTCGGGTGTCCATTCATGTTTATTCTGTAACTGAGGAAGAGATGATCGCGCTCCGCGCTGCCGCATGCATACAGTGATATCTGTCACGCCACATCTAAGAGCGCCAAAACGCCATTTATTGTTTGCATTTCGTGATCAAATATACATAATTTGAAAGATTACACCTTGCTTATTATCAAAAGTAACAAAACACTGAGCTTATTGCGATTATATGTGGTTAATGGTGGTTAGGCAACAGCCCTGTATTCGTTGTGTACACATAACACATGAAAACATTATAAATGTCTTTACTTTCTCCTAGTGTTGTAGTACTCGAGACCGGTCTCGAGACCACTTTTTGATGGTCTCGGTCTCGTCTCGGACTCGACCGCATTTGTACTCGGTCTTGTCTCGGTCTCGGACATTGAGGACTCGGGATTTTTTTTCAAGACCATAACTGTGGAAATATCACTAAATTTCCAGTATATTGTCTATTTTTTTGTTAACATCCTTGCTTTTATTGTATGTAAAACGTACTGATTCAAATCCAAGCAATAACGGGACTCATTGCTAATTATGTATTTTTGTTACCGCTGTCACCCATCCCCGCCCCCTTTCACTCGCAATCCCAAGAAAGTGAGCTGTTGTCTGGGAGAGGGAGAAGATGTCTGCATCATCTATCATAGTCTTATTTGATGGGTGAATAATGTAGACGAACTGCTGCGCGTGTGACGGGCGCATGTTTAAGTGAAGAACGAGCAGAGAGAGAGAGAGAGCCCAGGTCGCGCGCGCGCACTCTCTCTCTTCGGAGCCAGGCGAAAGTGTAAACAAGGCTTCACCGTCTCCTAAGCGCTGTCTTGCTCTCTCTCCCTGGCACATATTAATCAAAATAAATCGACACGATGGTAAAAGGTCGGAAGACCACATTTTCATGTGGAGCATTCGGATATATTTTTTTCCTGAATTACCGCTGGGTGTGAATTGTGCTAAAATACCTTATCTTCTCTGAAAAGCGTTCCGCACATTCAGCTGACATAAACCATGCACAGTTTAAATAAACGAAAAAACCTATCCAAACCTATCTTGGGCATTTTTGCACACTGTAAAAGATGCTGGATATAATGTACTGTAGCCTACATCAAATGGTCAGTCAGTCATGTTTTTGTGGTGTTGTGCAGTGCTACTCATCTATGTGTTTATCCATTGCAGTGAGCTTGAACTTATGAAGAGTGTTTTGCCACTGCAGTTTGTTAAGGTTTGGCATATGATGAAACTGCTCCCAATTAAATCAATTGAGTACTTTTATAAATCACATGCAGTTAGGCCACTGACTTTCTGACCTCTTTGTATTAGATATCTTTTGTTGCTTTGATAACACATAAAAGCTATAAAAGACTCTTACTTACAATAGTTGTTCCTAAACATTAACATTTCACATAGAATTACTGTATTCATTACAATACACAGCTTTTCTGCATTTTAAATGTTGACTGTTTGGCATTTCTTTACACATTTAGCTATGTGGTTAAAAAAAAAGGATTATTGTTGGTTTAAAAACAACATAACTTTATGTATTGTATATAAAAGGCGGAGAAAAGTGAAGACTTTAGTGATGAACAATGAATAGTGTTTTACATTCTGTACTGAATGATGAAGTCACCCAGGAGTATTGAATAAAGATGGTTAAGTTTATTTCAGCTTTAAATGTTTAATATCTAGGTGTTTGATCAATTTGAGAAGCTCTTTTGATCATGTTTCACATTTTATTGTGTCATGTAGTGTGGGGCGCTGGTCTTGGTCTTGACTCGGTCTCGCCCTCCCTGGGTCTTGGTCTCGACTTGGTCTCGGCCCCTATAAGTCTTGGTCTTGTCTCGGTCTCGATACACTTTGGTCTTGGTCTTGTCTTGGTCTCGGGTTAGGTGGTCTTGACTACAACACTACTTTCTCCTTTGCTCAATTTAATGTGTCCTTACTGAAGTTTAAAAAAAAATCTTATCGTTGACTAAAACTATTGACCGGTAGTGTATAAAAGAAATATAAAGTATATAAAAAGAATATAATACTTCTAATATTCTTTTATTAGTGTAAAAAGTACCATTTGGATAGTGTGATGAAGTGTTTATTGTGTTTACGTGTGTCTCAGGGCCCTAAAGGAGAAGGCGTGGGGTCCATCACACAGCCGTTACCCAGCAGCCACCTGATCTTCAGAGCGGCTTCAGAATCTGACGGTGAGACACACACTCAACAGACTGACCAAATAAAGCGCTGTATTTTCCTGCGGCTTCAATCTTGTGCGTGATGTGTGCAGGCCGATGTTGGATGGACGCTCTTGAACTGGCTCTGAAATGCTCGAGTTTGTTGAAGAGAACGATGATCAAAGAGGAGACGCCACAGACCGCAGAGCACATCAACTTCTACAGTCTCCTGCGGGCGCACAACATGCAGGGCTTTCAGTGAGAAAGACACATTAACACACTGAGCTGTCATGTTACGGGCTCTTTAGATTCATATTTTATTCAGCATTGATAAAAACTGACACTCCATGAACTTGCATATTCATTTTTAATGACGGACGATCAGCGGCAGAGTGCCGTGACATTTACTTGAAATCTTTAGTGAGAGTTCAGTCTTGGCTAATATAATACCAGATAGTTATTTTTATTTTATGGCTCACTAGAAAAATGATAACCAATGATATAAATCTTCAATGACTACGTTTACATGCACATTCACGATCGAGCACATTAATGCTGCCTACTTTTTCAGTGGTGTTGGTTCTGGAAGTATTTTTTCCATTCATTTTTCCCATAGGGATTTAGAAATAGTCTTTATAAAAGCGTTATACACCTTGAACTAAAACAGCAAGCTTTGAGGTGAATCACTACATTACAAACTTTGATTTGAAGCAAAAAAGTAGTTGATAATCATACTAAAAGATAAAGGTACAAGACTGCGTACTTAGCGGCTTTAGCGAGGAAAAGAACTACAAAAGAAAGCATTGTGATGACATAAAAAAAAGTAAGTTTATTGCAAAGAAAGAAAGAAAGCATAGCAAGACCGTCATGCTTTACAGCTAAAGAGCTCTTTTGGGGTATTTTGCTTGTTGCAACCCTCTGATTGGGGGAATTGTCTGTACTGCATCATGGGTAATGTAGTTTTTCATCACAAATTCAGCTGGTAAACATGATGATTTAAAAAATAAGTTGAAATAATGCGGGCTAACGGCTTTAACAAAAGCCTATACAATCGATGAATAATAATAATAATGATACATTTATTTATAGAGCACTTTCAATCAGAGTGCTTTACAGAAAGAATATAGTTAAAATACAAACAATACAATAAAAATTTAAAATCGAGACATCCATACATTCATCCCACAACCCCCAAGATTAACAACCTCTTGGCTCACAGTAGGTCCGTCTTTAAAGGTTTATTACTTGTCGTTAAAAAGCATTTTCACTATTAACCCAGAGTTTTAACTTCCTGGATTCAGCTGTTGGACTTACGCTTACATTGACCAAAGCTGATGTAGTCAGCGCATCACTAGTCACCGATTAATGTAAGTCCTGTGTTTGTGTACTAACTGAGAGTTTGCGTGATCCACCAGGTTTAATGACAGTGACCAGTTTAAGGATCCAGACCTGTATTCTGATAAGTCGGACCGTGAGAATGAGCAGGAGCAGGAAGAGTGGGAAAATGAGGTGATGGATAAAAGTGAAGAGAGCGACAGCGACACGTCGGAGCGACAGGAAGACTCGTACGTCGACATGGATCCCAACGAGACGCTGCGGGAAACGCCATACATTGAGCAGAGCCACGAGGAGCTCGGAGAGGTGTGTGTGTGCCAGTCAAGTCCAGCTATATACAATCCCTCATTTAAAAACACTGTAAATGCTATGTAAATAATGACATTATCATGATGAATTGTCATATTATAAGTCGTTTGGCTCAAGTGGAGTGCTATTAATGCACAGATGCTAACACAATATTCAGATGTCTATTTTTACAGCAGACAGCTGGGGAGATGAACAGAAAGTCTGTGGTGGATATGACACAATCTGTTCACTCAATCTGTGTGTGTGTTGTGTTTTTCAGGCTGGCGAAGCGGCTCAGACAGAGACGGTATCAGAAGAGAATAAATCTCTGATCTGGACTCTACTGAAGCAGGTCCGGCCCGGCATGGACCTGTCCAAAGTCGTTCTGCCCACCTTCATCCTGGAGCCACGATCCTTCCTGGACAAACTGTCCGATTACTACTACCACGCTGACTTCCTGTCGGAGTAAGATAACACACACACACACACAGGGGCGGAGTGGGACCAAAAAATCTACCGGGAAATTTCGTAGACCACCGGCCCTCGTCGCCGGCAGGGCCGGATTAAGAGCCCCCTGGGCACAATGTCTTGTAGGTCCCCTCTTAGGCAGGCCAAATGTATATTTTGTCCAGGGACATTTTAATACGGCATTTACAGTTTTACTGATTTAAAAGTAACTTTGTTGTACTATGCTGGAGTAGTTCATAAATGGTCGTTCTTTCCCATAGGAATTTTTAAAACTATGTTGGGTGGACCTCTGTGCCTCTAGGGGGGTTCGGGGGCATGCTCCCCCGCAAGAATTTTTTTTACATTTTAAGGTTAAATGCATCAATCTCTGCTCTTTGAGAGATCAAAATTAAGAGCTTCAACCCATGAACTGCTCGTTGAACAAAGAAAAAGCATTGATTTGTACCAGGACAATAAAGAGGGCATCTTTTTAGTTATGAGAGTCTCAGTCTGCATTACATTATCAATGATGTTTTAGGATGCCAAACAATTATTATTATAATGTAATAATGATTTATATAATTATTCCTATGACGTAAAATTCATTTAGCCTATAAATGTACTATATAAATGAAAATGAATATTTCAAAAGTATATTTTAGCCTACATTACACTATAATATAGGACAATTAAAATATTTTTGTCCTGATTTCTTCATTTGCAAGAAATAAACCCTTGAGCTTTTAGGAGAAAACACCAGATAACCATGCTGATCGCGTGAGCAAAGTAATCACCCAGCACAGACAGGATGCCTATTCTTAAAGTCTTGTGCTGTTTTATAAAGACACAAAGCCATATCATGGTTTCAATTTTAGTTCGTTGGCAAAATATAACGCTAGAGACCTTAATGTTAGGTTATACATTTTACATCTTTACATATGTGTTGGGAAAAGGGAGAAGAGAGAGTTCGGCAAAAGGCGGATTCGAACTCGGGTCGAGCGCATCAAAAGCTGCTTTCAAGCACTTCACGCCCTACTACCTACGCCACTGTAGCTGTTTCGTAACGAGTGTCTTTTTGCTTTAAAGACAGGCACTTAGTGCAAATATACGCTCTGTTTAGAAAATGTAAAAAAAAAAATGTTTTCTTCCCCTCGCTTGGGCCCCAAGTGCGCATGGCGAATTTGCAATGAATATATTTTATCAAACCGGCCCTCGCGCCCTCGAAACAATACCGGCCCACCGGGAAAACTCCCGACTCTCCCGATTGCCACTCCGCTACTGCACACACACACGCACACAGTGACGTTCAGAGTATTCAGATGGTCCTTTATATTCCCAAATAAATCGGAAACTAATAAAATAATTGAAAAAAAACTGCATGAATATATGTTAATGTTTGTTGAAAAACTAAAATGAAAATTGTTAGTGAAATACATAGTTGAAGCACTACTAAAACTGAAATAAAAATCATGCAAAATATAAATAAATTAATAACAATTAATTAAAGAACACCATAAAATTACTAAATGAACCTAACAATTAACATATGAAAATAAATATTAATATCAATTTGAAATATTAATAACTAGTAGTAGTAGTTTATGAATAATAATAAAATTACACTGGTGACAAATCTAGTGCATTGTTAGGTCCTACTTAAAAAATATATTGTGTTTTAAAAAACATACATTGTTCTAAAATTAAAGTGATTTAAAAAACATTAAATTGTGTTTAAAAACAAATAATGTGTTAAAATTATATAGATTTTTTAAATATTATATTTATATTTTTAAATGTAATTTATATTAAAATTATTTTAGCATTATTAAGGACATTATTTAGCATTATTAAATAATAATCCAATTAATTAAATGACATTCATTCATATTAATAATAATCACAATAAATTGTTTATTATTGTGATTATTACAATAATAAATAAATGTACTTTATTTCATTGGATTTTTCGTCCACATATAGTCCTCAGTGTGAAGGCAAAATAAAATGTAAAAATATACATAAAATCTGATTTTAG
Organism: Rhinichthys osculus; assembly: GCA_029959095.1. NCBI lineage: Eukaryota > Metazoa > Chordata > Actinopteri > Cypriniformes > Leuciscidae > Rhinichthys > Rhinichthys osculus. The sequence goes on along the minus strand of JARWKJ010000013.1, from coordinate 40,322,476 downwards.
TTTGTTTTATTAAAGAAGCTTTATCATAATTGTTTGTGTCGTAAGGGCGGCGGTGGAGGAGAACGCTTATAACCGTATGAAGAAGGTGGTCAAATGGTACATTTCTGGATTCTACAAGAAGCCAAAGGTGAAGACAGATTCACTTCCAGCCATCAGGCGTCTCAAATCTGTCATTTGACTTCATATTTTCATATTTTCGTCATTGACAGGGTTTAAAGAAACCGTATAACCCCATTATCGGAGAAACATTTCGCTGTTTATGGATCCACACCAAGACAAACAGCAAAACCTTCTACATCGCAGAGCAGGTAAAGCAGTGACATCCACTTTGATTCCAGTTAGTATATTATTGAACTACACACCAAGATAATACATATGTTGTCCTCCAGGTATCCCATCATCCTCCAGTGTCAGCCTTTTATGTCAGTAACAGGAAGGATGGCTTTTGTCTGAGCGGCAGCATCCTGGCCAAGTCCAAGTTTTACGGTGAGACAGAAGATACACTATTAAATCGCATGATTTTGTATAACACACACACGTCTGATTGTGAGTTTGTTGGTGTTTTTAGGAAACTCTCTGTCGGCCATCTTGGACGGTGAAGCCAGGTTGTCGTTTCTGAACAGAGGGGAGGACTATGTGATGAACATGCCCTACGCTCACTGCAAAGGTCTGTCTGCGCACGTGCACATATACGCTAATGTGAACTATCACCCGTCAGCACAGCTAACAGTCATACTGCACGACTAACCCTATCCCCGTTGTCTTCTGTAGGGACACATCTAGGTATGTTTACATGTCTAGTCACTCGTTTGGACTGGTTTAGATACGTGTGCAGTATCCAGGCTAGATTTTGCATTTTAGTTAGAATATGACGGTTTGGTAACACTTTATACAGTATATCTCTTAATAATAACAAGAAAAACAATAGTTCATTATGTAACGCTTAACAGATCTTTAGCTAATGTATATTTAAATGGTTTTTAATTTATATATATTATATATTTTCTAAAGTGTGTATATTTTATTATTTATATCATAAATCATATATATTATCTCTCTCTCTCTCTCTATATATATATATATATATATATATATATATATATATATATATACACACACACACACATACATGTTAATAATAATATATTTGTGTTTAATATTTAGTTATATGGATATGTACCGTATTTATATTTATGTAATTTACTTGTAAAATTATATTTGTAATGTAAATATATGTATTGTTAATGTTAATTGTTTATATATATATATATATATACTTATTTTTACATATTATTAATGATTCATAATTATTATAAATATAGTAATTTATAAAATAATGTAATTATAAATATTTATTAAAATTGTGTATATAGATAATACGATTCATAATTGTATTGTAGTTGTCATGTATATTTATAAAGATGTATTCATATATATATATATATATATATATATATATAATGCATATAGTAATACATATAACAAGATTATAAATGTATATTATGTTTGTGTGTAAATACATGATTATAACAATACTTTATATATATATATATATATATATATATATATATATATATATATATATATATATGAATATGAAAAAGTATATCAAATACATATTTATAACAGTATTTTATATATATAATATGCATTTAATAATATACTTTTTTCATATTTGATCTGTTAAGCTTTCACTAGTATTTGCTAATGTTGAATTGTTATCATAGAGTGTTACCAAAGGCCCTTCTCCTGCAGACTGAGCTCTGGCTTAGCAAGCGTCATGTATTACGGCTGTTTGTCCAGTAACGTGATTTGTGCGTTGTTGGTTTAAAAAAAAAAAGATTATTATTATTATAGGAGAACCTGTGCAAATACAAAAAATCGCAATGTCCTTGCACACACACACATAGGTTTATTCAGTAACAGTCAGATACAACATACACCCATGCAGATTAACACACATTCTGTGTCTGTGTGTCTCTCAGGGATCCTGTACGGTACTATGACTCTGGAGTTGGGCGGACAGGTGTCCATCACCTGTGAGAAGACGGGCTACAGCGCTCAGCTGGAGTTCAAACTCAAGGTGTGTGTGTGTGTGTTTTTGAGCTTTTGTGACATTTAGAAGAACGGTGGGGCGCAGACAGAAAGGCCACAGACATCACATTCGTAACACATCATACCAAATGCCACACTGATAACGGCACGACATCCACAAATGGGTGATGCTTTGTATGACCTGTTTCAATGGCATGACTGATATTTCCCCGTCATCTCAGCCGTTCCTTGGCAGCAGTGATAGTGTCAATCAGATCAACGGGAAGATCAAACTTGGGAAGGAGGTGCTGGCGACACTCGAGGGGCACTGGGTGAGTAGTGTGTGTGTGTGTACAAAAGTATCAAGAAATCAACTGTAAAAGTCATTGCACACTGAGTCCGAAATTTTCCCACGTTAAAAAGTAAATACGACCTCACGGTGTCAATCACGTTTACACACTGCCTCGGAAACTTTCGTCCGTCATAAAAAAATTGGGATTGGGTTCGATTTTCTGCATTTTGAGAGGTGTTTTGACAATTCAGAGCTGCAGAATGACGAATACGAAAAAACGCATAAGAAAATTTCGGACTCAGTGTGCAAGGGCCTTGAGGGTTACATATAAACCCCAAAATGGGTCTCTTTACATGTCAATCAAACGCTTTTTAATGTCAAAGTGAGCAGCTCTTGGCTGGAATAGTCAAAAGCATGTCTAATATGTCTAAAGTGTGTGGTCTAGCCACAACTAATGATTTTAGCAAATCGAAATGTCTTTTGACCTGAAACTAAGGCTTCTTAGAGCTCTTTGAGATTCAGATTGTCATTTTGTGTGTTTTCTACAGGACAGTGAAGTCTTCATCAACGATAAGAAGACGGGTGAGATGGAGACGTTCTGGAACCCGACGCCAGAGCTGAGGCAGGACCGACTGATCCGAGGCACCGTTCCTCCTGAAGAACAGAGCGAGTTTGAGTCCGAGAGGTATCGATGCTCATCACATGATGCGGGATCACGAAATTCATTCGTAAACATATATATATATATATATACACTAGAGATGCGCGGATGAGCTCCAACGTCACCCGAATCCGCAGCCAAAAACAAATCATCCACCCGCCACCCACTCGCACCAATAATTTAAGTATCCGCACCCGATGGTCAAATTATATGTGTTGTTACACGTGATGATAAATGGATCTCATCACCTTCAACAGCGGACTCAGCGACGGTTGATGCACACATCTCTACTGGTAACATTATACACTGATGAATGAGCGCTGCTTTTTCAATGAACATTTCTTTAAAACAAAATTTATTTGACAGAATTTTCTTTTCTTAATGGCATAAACAGGGTTTACTCCCATGAAACTTAAACTGGAATGTCACTGTTTCTGTCACTGTGACTTCCCGAACAGGCGAACACACACACACACACACACACACACACACACACACACACACACACAAACCTCGAGACTAGATTACTGTAATGCTTTATTGGCTGGTTGTCCTGCATCTTCAATAAACAAGCTACAGTTAGTCCAAAATGCAGCCGCTAGAGTTCTTACTAGATCAAGAAAATATGATCATATAACACCGATTCTATCATCACTTCATTGGTTACCTATAAAGTTCCGTATTAATTACAAGGTCTTGCTTTTGACTTATAAAGCTCTGAATGGTTTAGCTCCAGTCTATTTAACGGATCTTCTATCGCCCTATAATCCATCGCGCTCTTTAAGATCACTAAATTCGAGGCTTCTGGTCATTCCTAGGATATCCAGATCCACCAAAGGAGGGAGAGCATTTTCACATTTAGCTCCGAAGCTCTGGAATAGCCTTCCTGATATTGTTCGTTGCTCAGACTCGTTCTCCCAGTTTAAAACTAGACTAAAGACGCATCTATTTAGCCAGGCATTCATATAAATTTTTTATCTTACAGTTACTGTAAATTCGGCCTCTACTTCATAAACGCCTGAGGAGAACTGGCCCCGACTGAGCCTGGGTTCTCCCAAGGTTTTTTTTTCTCCATTGGGTCATCTGATGGAGTTTTTGGGTTCCTTGCCACTGTTGCCTTAGGCTTGCTCAGTTGGGGATATTCAAATTAAATGACCCATCATACCACTGATCAACTCTACCAAACTTGGATGTCTTTTTCCAGTAATAAACAAACACTGTTAAGTTGTTTCGATTGATACTGTGAGGCAGCTTTGATACAATCTGTATTGTGAAAAGCGCTATATAAATATATTTGACTTGACTTGACTTGACAAACACGTCACAGCCGTTGCATATTACATACCCAGCACTTGATTAATCGTCGTCAACCGCTAAATCGCTCCCACACGGTACGGTACTTTTCTTTCTTTCCTTCCTTTTGTTTTGTTTTTAATTCTTTTTTACTTCACTCTCGGACCTGCTCCATTTCTGCTTAAAAAAGCGGACCCAGTGCAGCGTATATCTTAAAGAGAGTGCAAGTTAGTGCCTGGTGGAAAAAATTAAATTTTAGACATGCTCATATTTTAGAGATTATTTTTGTTAATAATGATTTATCATATCCACCTGAAATTAATCCGAATGTTATTTTTGTTACTTGACCCGCCCGATCCGCAGGTTATATCCGCAGCGCCCGCGGATATAACCGTGATCCGCGCATCACTAATATACAGTATAATGTGGAATGCCACGGAATTTGGAAAAGAAATTATGGAATAAATCAAAATGTACACGTAATCGAATTGTGATATGGACTAGTGTCTGTGAATATTAAACCACAAAAGACAGCTATTGAGATCTGAAGTCTGGATGTTCTGCGTGAGCGGCACAGTTTCGTCCACTACACACACACACTGAAGCACGCGTGACGCCCGTTGTGTTTTCAGCATCTGCCGTCTCACTATATGAGGAACACATAAACTTCATCTGGTGAAGAGTCTCTACATCAGCATTTCATATGAGAAAATTATCAGTTACACACAGAAACTCAAAGAGCTTCTCTACAACCCGCCAAAATAAAAAAAGTTCGGTTTAACTTGAAGAAATTGTGACATCACTATTGGACATTATTGGAATATCAAACGGCTTTTCTATTTTATTATTTTAACAGTAAACCACTGTTGTACACTTTAAAAGATTAACACAATAATGTTTTATGCCTTTTTTTGGTTGCCACCATTTTTGATTAATACATTGTATTAATTACAACCTAGAATTTCTAGAATTTTTTTTGTATAAATAAATTGTTTAAGTTTTATGAATTAAATTGGTTAGACATGATTTTTTATTAATGAAAATTAATTAAACCGTTAAAACAGACAAATTTAATTAGAAAACAGAATTTTGGGAAAATAAAATGGGAAAATAAAACTAGATTTAATAGGGCCCTAAATTTTTTATTTTTGTTAAACTTTAAGCTTTAATTTAAATTTTACCATTAAAATGGAAAGCAGAAAAAATTAAAACTAAAAAAATCTGAAAAATTGATTTAATAGGGCGCTACGTGATTGCTCAGTGACGTGAGAAATAACATAGTTTCACGATTATTATGAAAAGGAACACATTTCCAGAAGTCTTTCTCTGTCATCTTCAGGCTGTGGCAACATGTGACACGGGCCATAAATAACAAGGACCAGACGGAGGCGACCAATGAGAAGTTCATCCTGGAGGAGGTTCAGAGGAAGGCGGCACGCGAGCGCAAGGCCAAGTGTGAGGACTGGATGCCCGCGCTGTTCGAGCAAGACCCCGTCACCGGAGAGTGGCATTACCGCTACGCTGAGTAAGCACAGACTTATATTTCATTACGCTTTAAAAGATTCATTCAACTGATGTTGTATGCCTTCACTTGAATGCCACTGTGTTTGATGATAAATTTGTATTAAATCATAAATCCAGAAAAATTAAAGCACAACACAGAAAAATATTCATTAGGCTCTATTATTATTAAAATTGTATTCAATTATTAAAGTTTGATGAGTTTTATTAATTAGACATGATTTTTGATGATTCAATTATATATTTTTATTTTATTTATTTAACTAAACCATCAAAATGGACTGCAGAAAATATGAATGGAAAACAAGGAATTTGGGGAAAAATAAAACAGATTTTATAGGGTCATTTTTGTTCAACTTAAAAAAAAAATTATAATGTTTCAACACAGGATTAAAAAAAACGTTACATTTCACAAGGCCCTATTGTTATAAAATGTTTTATTAATTAAGTTGTTAGCTTTTTGTGAATTCAATTGATTAGACATGATTTTTAAATAATTTAAATTAAGTTTGTTTATTTAATTTAACCAAATTGAATCCAGAAAAATTCTAAAGGAAAACACAGAAAAATGAAACTGATTTCATAGGGCCCAATATTTTTTTTTTTTTTTTGATAGCTAAAATTGAATTGAAGCATTAAAACGGATTTTGAGAGCAGTTCAGCCAGCACTCGCTGTTGGTTTTCTAACACACGCTGCCCCCTCCTGGACAGGAAGTGCATTGTAGGGTGTCCCGTTTACTGTGAGGATGGTGTGTTTCTCTCTGTGTCCTAGCACTCGTCCGTGGGATCCGCTCAACGATCTGATTCAGTTCGAGAAAGACGGCTGTATTCAGACCAAAGTGCGCCACAGGACGCCTATGGTACGTTCAGCCAGTGTAGTTAGTCTCAGTACCCAGCAGGGCTCCCGGAGGGACAATTACCTGAGCCAGGTACGTCCTTCTGTCCCTACCTTTCCCTCCTTCTACCCACAATCCCTCTCTCTGCTTCCATCTCATCATCGCCTGCCGTCGCCTGTGCTTTGTCCATTCTTCAACCTACCATTCACCGTTCTGCAATGCAACCAATCATCTGCTGCCTGACCTGGTCACATGACCACTCTGCTTCATTTTCAGCTTTTGTTTTTTCTTTGTGCTCTTTGGCGTCTGACTCGCATGCATGCCTGTGTTATGGGATGCAGGGATGCATCTTTGAAACTTGGGTCCAAAATTAATTGTTTTGTGAATCTTGGGATTTTGTATAAAATATGTAATAAAATAATAATTAGAAGTTAAATTTGCATTATTGAATTTGCATTTAAATAAATAAATGTAAGGTTTAAATACATAATGTAATAATAAATATTTAGAAATTTAATGTACGTTTAAATAATAAATGTTGTAATAAATGAAAAATAGAAATTAAATACAAATTTTTTTAATAAATTTTTAAAAATATATAAATGTAATAAAATTTATTAGAAATTAAATGTTTTCAAATTAGAAATATGTAATAAATAAAATAATAATTGTAAATTAAATTAGCATTTAAATAAATAAATGTAAGATTTAAATGCATAATAAATCTAATAATAAAATGTATTTAAATTGCATTTAAACAAGTAATAAATGTAAAAAAAAAAAAAAAAATTTAAATTAAATTTCCAACTTGATAGAAACATTGCTAATGGCACAAATATGCAAAATACAGCTTCATGGCCAGTATTACATTTTTATGGCTGGCAAAAAGTTAATTTTGGACCCTGTTTGCAGCCTTTCAGAAATCTGAGAATCGCATATATAATTCAGACACAATATAAAGAATGAAATGTGTGAATGTTCGGCTCTCGTCTGCGTGTGTTCCTGTAGGTGACGGGACCAAAACGGAAACATAAGAGTGATAAACCTAAAAGTCCTGAAAGTGGCTGCTCGTCTCCAGAGCCGGACCGACAGGACTCGTCAGGCAGCGAGAGTACGTCACACACACACACACACACACACACACACACACACACACACACACACGTCCTCAAACATGCCACGACGTGCCAAACACCTGATCATGGTCTTTCCTTCAGGGCACAAAAGCAAACACATCAGCCGCCTCCGGAAGAAAGGAACAGATCTGAGTGAAATCCAAAGTGCCATTGAGTCGATCAGAAAAACCCAGGAAGACATTAACAGGTGACGCCGCATGATCTCTAATAAATACTTACTTCAGAATCAACAACAACAATATTCACTTTTGTTAACATTGCCATCCAGGAGCGTCAACGCCCTGAGGAGTCGAGTGGCGAGTCAATCGACGACGGAAAGTTGGTTCCTCACTCACAGAGATTTCGCCATCGTCCTCTTCCTCATCTTCGTCCAGGTCCTCCTCAACTTCATCTTTAAGTAACGAGTCCAGGTCTCCTCAAACGGGAGACCCTTCATTCCTTTAGCACCACCTCACCACACATTCGGGTTTCATTCGTTCCGGTTTTTTTATCAATTCGTATCGTCGGCTAATATCAGCCGTTGGTTGAAGTGCATTGTGGGATGTTTTAGAAATGACTGTTTACTTTTATTCTTCAAAAAGAGGAAATTCTCATCAGCCTCCAATGGTTTTAATTTATTTTATCACTGTTTTTACCCTCCATGAGCGGAGTGGAGGACGTCAGTCAATATACACACTTAATGGGTGAATATCATGAAATCTAGGTTAAAAAAAAAACTAAATGAAAAGCCTATTGATATGATATTTTAAGCACATTTCACCCCAAATTCTCATGACTGAAGTGCAAAAAAAAACTTTTCGTTACTATAATCCACAACAAAAATGATATATTATTAAGTATTTGTACGTGATGGTATTTATTGTACTGCCTTTAATTTGTACTGATTTAAATAAAATTTGCGAATGGATGCATTATAGCAATGAGAATTTGGAAATGTTATAAAAGTGAATATGTCTTAATGCATTTTAGTCCTAAAACTCAGATGTTTTTTTATTTCTTTGGGACTGAAATGTGACCTGAACACCCGAATATAAAACGTAAAGGTTCAATATTGCTGATGTTACTGATATTTTATGAACATTTTATTAAATGAATGAAGGATGTTGTGAGTCGAGGTCAAATTTTGTATTATTTAAAACTGTTCCGGGAACAATTTCATTCTAAATCTTCATTTTGAACAGCACACTATGTGGATCCTGCATTTCATACGTTCGTAGGTCGTGTTTAAAGGTAATAATGTTTAATTTATTTGAAGGACACTTGAGGAGCGTGTGTACAGTATCTCAAGCTTCACGTTTAATATTACTCGGAGGAAACAGTAGATCTAGGCGTAGTAAACCTGTAGCAGGGAATACTGTTGCGTACTTTTGTAGTTGCTTGACTCTTGTCTGCCAATGTTACATCAGACTAGATGTACGATTAACAAGCCAAATAGTCTGAGAGTAGATTAGTGTTAACGTCTCATCTGTACATAGTAAAGAACCCATTTCGTTTTGTACTTCTAATCTAGAGAAATGTGTGTTAGCCAGACGCCGTCACCCATATCCCCGTCACGTGTCTTTGTTCGGTCACCTGATCACTTGCACAGCGTCCAATCAGATGTTTGAATGTGCTCATGTCAACAATAACTACTAAAAGAAAAAAACCACGTGCCTTTACAGCCGGAGTCTGAGGGATTACACCCGACTGTTTAATTCCCACCATCGTTTGTCTTTATTTCTCACTCTGGAGTGAATGTGCCATACTCGATCTCGGAGACGTTTCCGGCTCGGCGTCTCACTGTGAGTTTTAGATTTCGTCCCGGAGCTCAAAGCTGCCATAGATCTGCCATCGTCTGCCACCAAACCAGGGATCAAACTCTGTCACATGCACTCTGTTCAGTGTTCATCTCCACGTTGCACACTTCAAGGCTTCTAGTTGAGGTCATTGTTCGTTTTGTTACCTTTTTTTTTTTTTTTTTTTTTGCCCCAGGCTCTTTTTAAAGGTTTTTACTCCTGATCCATGTTGTTGTTTTTTTTGTTCTTGATAATTTCCTGCAGCTGTCTCTATGTACAGATCATGCTTTGTTTGTATTACAGAAATAACTTCCTGTAAGTTTATTGTCACCTGTGACACATCACCAAATAAATGGAAAAGACTGTACTATTGTTTCTCCTTCTTTTGCAGATCAATATTGATTTTTATTAAATTGGTTTTGTGTAAAGGTTATTTTAGTTATGATTTTCTTCATTTAATTTCCAGTTGATTTATTTATTTATTTCATTTACACACTATCATTGGTTTTTGTTGTATTTATTTGTTTTATTTTTAATATGCTTCTGACTGGTATCATTTAAGCATTTTTAACTGTTAAATATCAAGTCTAGTGGGATTGCTTATATTTGATTGTACAGTTTTATAATATAATAAATTCTATATTTTTAATATTTGTTTTTATTATGGTAATTATAGTGATATTTTATCACTGATATATAGTCTATATTATTTTATGTTTATTTTTATTATACATATTAATGTTTTTATATTTTTTAACATATATTTGACACAATACTCCTAAAAGAGTAGGGATAAAGTATGCAGATACCTGTGAGATTCTGAAGTGCACACATGATATTTTACTATGAGGTCACAGGAGAGGATTTGTGTATGGTAGAGAAGCGACTGATAGGTCACATGATGACAACATGATAAAGTATGTCCAGATTACATAGTACACATTTTATATTACATACAACATACTTTTATAGCAGTTGCAAAATACTTTCTCAAAACAATTATGTAATTTCAGGTGCAGCCTAAACTTCAAATCAAGAGAAGCAAATCCTTCAATGGATATGAAATCTTTCCTGTCTCCTGACCAGTTTTAGACGGTGGTTATTCTAGATCAGAAAGAAAAGCCTTGTTGAGCCGTCAGTATCAGTGAACTGAATCATGATGCTAATGAAAGTGATAGCTTGTTTTCATATGACGTCACGTCACTGCGTTGCCATGGCGCCGCGAAATGCAGTCAGATGGGGGGGATGGGGAGCCAAGATGGCCGAGTGAGTGAGTAGACGCTTTCTACCGAGCTCTGCAAACTAAAGTTTTGGAAACGGTAAAACTCAATTTATTATCTCGCCAAGCACTACATTTTGTTTTCATAAGTACTACAGAATCGTAAGATGAACGATTGAGTAATTTCCCCTCTTACATTGGCAGAGGTCACTGATTCGATTGCTCTAGTTACTCCAAAACAATAAATCCCCCGGCCGGCACTGACGGTTTAACCGCAGAATTTTACAAAGCGTTCTCAGATCTCTTAGCCCCATTTTTTACCACAGGTTTTTATGGAAAGTATAGAGATTGATACCCTTCCTCCTAGCCTCACTCAAGGGCTGGTTACCGGTACATTGATTCCCAAGCCTAGAAAAGATGTGCTTTTTATTGACAGCTGGAGACCCATTTGTCTGCTAAACACGGATTACAGAATTATGGCGTCGATGTTTGCAATAAAGAAACTCTTGACACAATTATAGATGAATCCCAATCAGGCTTTATGAGAAACAGGCACATCTCTAACAATATTAGACTAGTTTTAGATATTCTTGACTACTCTGACTTGATATCTGAAGATGGCTTCATCCTCTTCTAGATTTCTATAAGGCTTTTGATACAATAGAACACCAATTTATTTTTCTGTTTTTAGAGAAATTTGGTTTTGGGGACTTTTTCTGCAAAGCAATTAAAATCAAATAGCTCCATCATACTGAAAAATGGAACTTCCCCTAGATTTTATCTGGAAAGGGGCATTCGATTTCCCCTTGTCTCTTTTTACTTTGTACACAAATTCTCACAACTCGTGTCGGTAACAGTGCTATACAGGGAATTTCTTTTGCGGGTAGGGATATCATCATCAGTCAGCTTGCTGACGATACCACAATCTTTTAAAAAAATGCAAGTCAGATACCTGTCGCCATTCAGGTAATTAATCAGTTTTCAGAGGCCTCTGGTCTATGCCTAAATATTAATAAATGTATTGTCTTTAAAAGAGTGTAACACACAAACTGTTTGCTACATTCCGATCAAGGAAGAAGTTACGCACTTGGGTATTATTATCTCTAAAGATCAGAAAGTTAGATGCCCATTACATTTCTCTCCAATTGTTAAAAAAACTCAGAGCAAACTGAACCAGTGGTGGCAAAGGGACTTCTCTAAAAGGCAGAGTGTTGCTCACCAAGGCTGAAGGGATATCCCGGCTCACATACCCAGCTCTCTCTTTACACCTGGACAGTAAAATTTGTAAAGACATTGATGGAATGCTTAGAAAAAAAGTGTTGTTATGAATAATTATGAATCTGGTAGGCTCAACTTTTTGGACTTTAATACTCTAAATAATACTTTCAAGATTAATTGGGCTAAGAATTTTCTTAAAAACCCGTTCTCGATTTGGAATTTTATTCCCCACTATATATTCTCTCGATTTGGTGGTCTGGGCTTTATTTTGAACTGTAACTACAATGTGGACAAACTCCCTGTAAAACTGTCCACTTTTCACAAGCAGGTCTTTTTAGCTTGGTCTCTCATTTATAAGCATGATTTCTCACCTCACAGGTATCTAATTTGGAACAACAGAGATATTTTATATAAGAACAAGTCACTCTTTTTTGAAAATTGGGCAGTCGATCAGATTCTGCTGGTGGACCAGCTGTTTAATGGAGAGGGGCAACTTTTCTCCTATAGTGGCTTTTTTACACCATTTTTAATTGGGGCATTTATTTATTAATTTTGTTGTTTGGTGGCGGAATTTATTTTTTTTTTTTTTGAGAAATAAACCATTTTACATACAAAATAGGCATAGAACAAACATTAGGCTATTAACAATTTTCAGTTCTCAAAAGGCAGATGTAAACGTAAAAAAAGAGATTTTAAACAAGGAGCATTACGATATTGTCTTTATTTTCTGAGTTGACAGATTTAAACAGCATCTGTTGTCTCTTTCTCAGCATAATATGAATCCAAAATCCCTTTCAATATCTCACTCTCATCAAACTGGGGAAATACATTCAAATACAATAGGATATGTAGTAGATCCGTAACAATTTCAAAACTGTATTTCATTCCTTGTTATATAACCTTTGCCAAATTAACATGTACAGTATGTCTTTTATCCTCAAATGATAAGTCTTTGAGTCTAATTGCATGAAGTTTCTTCAGACTTATTGGAGTCACAGACATCGTTTCAGGTCAAGATCAGTCTTTCCTCGCCACCTGCCTCGTTCTTTACAATCCGGTTCATATTCAGCTCCAGAAAGCGTACTTTGAACGATGCTGTCTATGGCTTCGGCAGCAAGGGACACACATGGTTGGTCATATCATTGTAGCAGAGCGGCAGATAGCTGGAAACTTGATCCCCAGGGAAAGTAATCAGCTGGGAACCCTGACGATTGATGCCCTCGTACAACACCCAGACGCCACCCTTCACTTTGTGGGAAGAAACTCTCTCACCGAAACCAGTTTCAAGAAGAGTGGTTTCTTTGCGTAGGGTCAGTCTTTTCCCTCCATAGTTCACTTGCTGAAACAGCGTGATTTTAGGGTTGTTCAGGTCATCTGTGACCATCTTGAGGGAAGAAAACTTGTTTTTGTCAGCAAGGTTGATGTACTCTCCTTCCTCAAACACCCGCTGCTTTCCAGCAAAATTCTTGTCATAATACGCCAACGCCACCCATGGTTTGCCAATGACTTGGAGGCGATGCTGTTGTTGAAGCCCTTCTCTTCTAAGTTGTGGATATCATAATTGAATTCAGAGTTTCTGCCATTGAAGCCCACTTCGCTATAAACAATGATCTTGTTCATTTTGAGAGACTCAAATGCAAGTGTTTTTAAAGCAGCCTCCTGTAGTTCTGCCGATGGGAACAGTGACTAACTTGGTGTGCAGAGCTGCCTTTCAAAGCACAAATACACCAAAGTGGGCGTTGGCTAGGTTATGACAGTACAGGACACACACTCACTTACTCACACACACGCACCCACGCAGTCATTCACTCACACACAGACTCACACACAGAAGCTGGAGCTGTCCTTCAGCAATCTGATGTGGACAGAAAAGACCATCCAGTTTGTTTCTTTTGGAGAAAGTTGAACTCATTATTCCTAATTCGTGGTTTAGAACTTGTGTGTATCTTATGACTGTTTATTGAGTTTTGTTATGTTTTGTTACTGGGGTCTTTGTGGGAGTCCCTGTCTTATGGGGAGGGGTGTGATGACCTCTGCTGTTGGTTTTGGGAATTGCTGTTCCCCATCCGTATCAAGAACCAAAGATAGTTTTAGATTTTTTTTCATGCGTGTGTGAGTTTATTTCAGTTTCAGTGTATTTCTTTTCTATTTTAGTTTTTTTTATTCAGTTTAGTTTGTTATTTAGCTTTTTTTTTAAGTATAGTCTATTATAGTCTGCACAGTCTATTGTAATTGCTTTTTTGTAGTTAGTTTTAGTCATAAAACATTTTTATGTTTTTTTATTCAGATTTCATTGAACTAAAATCCTTTCATTTAGCATTCATTACTGATACCGTTTTGTGTAAATAATGTATTGGCGGTATCTGTGAATGTCAGATGTGTTCACTGTATCTGCAATGCTTTGTATTTACTTTAATAGCCAGCAGAGGGCGCTTCAAAGTAGTTGGTCAACGTGTCAGGTTTTTTTTTTTTTTTTAATAATGGTAGATTAGTATTTTAGGCATTTTGGTTGAGTTTATAGAAGTTAGATGTAGTTGTTTTGGAGGGTTAGTGGGTTGAATGCATTCAGCCTGATGCTACTAGTCTAGGGTTTATTCACACTGGCATTGAAGCCGAACAGCTGAAGCCGTCATTTAATCCACATGTGTGCTGATGCATGCTGGGATAGCAGCTTCCAGAGCGGTGGGCCATCTTCCCACCTGTCACTGAGATGTCATAACCCTGGTGAGTTCACATGATGATGTCATAACCCTGGTGAGTTCACATGATGATGTCATAACCCTGGTGGTGAGTTCACATGATGATGTCATAACCCTGGTGAGTTCACATGATGATGTCATAACCCTGGTGAGTTCACATGATGATGTCATAACACTGGTGAGTTCACATGATGATGTTATAACCCTGGTGAGTTCACATGATGATGTCATAACCCTGGTGAGTTCACATGATGATGTCATAACCCTGGTGAGTTCACATGATGATGTTATAACCCTGGTGAGTTCACATGATGATGTCATAACCCTGGTGAGTTCACATGATGATGTCATAACCCTGGTGAGTTCACATGATGATGTCATAACACTGGTGAGTTCACATGATGATGTCATAACCCTGGTGAGTTCACATGATGATGTCATAACCCTGGTGAGTTCACATGGTGATGTCATAACCCTGGTGAGTCCACATTGTGATGTCATAACACTGGTGAGTTCACATGGTGATGTCATAACCCTGGTGAGTTCACATGGTGATGTCATAACCCTGGTGCGTTCACATGGTGATGTCATAACCCTGTTGAGTTCACAGTGATGTCATAACCCTGGTGAGTTCATGTGGTGATGTCATAACCCTGGTGAGTTCATAGTGATGTCATAACCCTGGTGAGTCCACATGGTGATGTCATAACACTGGTGAGTTCACATGGTGATGTCATAACCCTGGTGCGTTCACATGGTGATGTCATAACCCTGTTGAGTTCACAGTGATGTCATAACCCTGGTGAGTTCATGTGGTGATGTCATAACCCTGGTGAGTTCATAGTGATGTCATAACCCTGGTGACTTCACGTGGTGATGATGTCATAACCCTGGTGACTTCACATGGTGATGATGTCATAACCCTGGTGAGTTCACATGATGATGATGTCATAACCCTGGTGACTTCACTTGCTTGACTTGGCAAACACCACTAATATATGCATTAATTAATGTGAGTGAAAATATGATTCACAGGATAATTTTTGTACTTTCTCATAATCATAAGAATAATTACTGGGTTAGAAATGTGAGTGTTGCTCATTGAATGGCCCTTGATGAACGAACACCACGAATGAATCACGCTGTTCATTCTGACTGTATTGTCCACACAAAGCCTGAAATGCGTGAAGTGGATTCCTGATTTAGAACTGAACACTGAGGGACTTTGAGAACGACGTGTAAGTGAATGTGTGAACTCTGTGAAAGACACAGGTGACAGTCTCTGCTCAGACTGATCACGTTCACTCATATCCGTCGTCTCAGAGGGACCAAATCCATGATGGAGATGAAACAGAGAGCTCTCTTTCTCGTAATAAAAGTCATTTATTTTGGGTTTGGATGCTTCCTTGGATATTTAGAGCGTTCCATCAGAAGATCAAATCCCACAATGCTGCGGTAGACCTAAATGTGCTCACTGGGAAGAGAGCTGAGCATTAATGCTGCAGAATAAGCGCTGGATCCACTTCTGTTTCAAGGAAAGAGTGTCAAGATGAAACTGCTAGGGTGTTGTTAGGTGGCCTAAATGACTAGTGACCAAATTATTAAATGCTGAGCGGATGTAGCTTGCATGTCACTGGTTAGTGACTTTGTATTAGTTTGTGCAAAATCAGTGTGTTTGCTTTACCAGGCTGACGTAAATGTGTGAAATAAGAGCGCTGGAGCTGTCGTGAGCGCCACGGAGTTGAATGTGCTTTCCTCAGACCTGAAAGTTAATCTTCACTCAATTATTAATAGCGAGGCGAGAGGTGGCACAGAAATGCGCGGTTGGGTTGATCTCCGCTGTCACGCCGAACCCCGCGAGTCTGTCATCTCTGAGTCTTTGCCAGTCCAATAAATGGATTTCCTTCGCATCCATATTTGGAGCTCTCGACTCATTGTCTCCAGTGCCACCGTTGCTAAGATACCGTCTCCGACAGCATCTCGAGATGTTGAGGCTTTGGTCTAATCCCGCAGGACACGGAGACTTGAAACAGACCAAAACAGCTGGTCCCGCAGATGCCTACACGTGCTGGGAGAGAGAGAGAGAGAGAGAGAGAGAGAGAGAGAGAGAGAGAGAGAGAGAGAGAGAGAGAAAGAGAGAGAAAGAGAGAGAGAGAGATGCAGAAGTGTTATTATGTAATCACATCATCACACACACGCAACCACATGCAGCCCTGCAACTTCCGTCATATGCTTTACATAACAGATGTGTCGTATATGACCAAAATACACCACAATAGCATAGTCCTTTTACATCACACGTTTTATATGATAATCTTTGGGGGTTCCAAATCAAAATAGAAATTTTATACATATAAAAATCATGCTGTTTTATGTTATCACACCTGTTCCTGTTCACTGGGATTTACTCTCCTTGTATTTCAGCCCTGAGTTTCCTTAGTTCTGTATCCGCTATCATCAGTGTTAAGGTCGTTGCACACCGTGCCCGAAATGTTCGCAAGTTAAAAAATAAATACGATCTCACGTTGTTTCAATCACGTTGCCTCAAAAACTTTCATCTGTCATAAAAACATTTTGGATCGGGTTCGATTTTCTGCGTTTTTCGCAAACGTGGCAAGCATTTTGAGAGGTGTTTTGACAATTCAGAGCCAACGAATGACGAATATACGAAAAAACGCATATGAAAATTTCGGGACCTTTAATGTGGTTGTGTTACGGTATTCTTGAGTTTTGTTTTGGATTTACTAAAGACTGTTTTTGTTCCGTACTCGTTTCGTCTCGCGCTTCACTACAGCCATTCGTGACAACCAAATTGCATATTAAACTAAATTAAGGCATTTTTCTCCACAAGCCTGATGTTACAAATATGAATCTCACCAAGAAAACACATATAGAAGCTCTCTAAATATATAGTCTTAAAAGGTTAGTTCACCCAAAAATGAAGTCATTAATGACTCTCCCTCATGTCGTTCCAAGCCCGTAAGACCTCCGTTCATCTTCGGGACACAGTTTAAAACCCCTTAAGTGTCACCGGCCCACCGGTGGGCCAAAATCCATTACATTTTTAAAACAGTAATATCCTATACTAAATCTAAACTAATCTTGACAAACTATATATCATTTGAAAGCTTACAATCTCTAGTTTCCATATTTGATGATTTTCAAAATGAATTACAGAGAAGCCATAATTTATCAATTTGCAACAAGAATATTTTCATACTCCTAAGGCATGTTTAGACCTTTATTTTGAAATAGTGATGAACATGAAAAATCATGAAAGAAGGGTAGAAACCTCAGTTTGTTTTCATGCCAAGAGTTCAAAAGATAGCATCCATTCAATTATTTTAGAAAAAAAAGGTCTGAAATTGTTTTAAATATAAAGAAAAAAATTATAGATTCACCATTTGTGATGTGGCAGGAAGCTATAACGCACATACTTGTTCTTTTTGTGTTTCTTAGAGGTTGAATTCATATCAAAATCTGCCAAACTTCTCATATTACTTCTGAATAGGATGTCTACTTCATAAATTGTATGAAAATTGTGGAAATAATAATTCATATCACTCAAAACACATTTGGAAATGGAGGCGCCCTTATATGGGCAGTAATGGAGTCTAGTTGTCATCTAGTGAAAAAGTTTGGTACTGAGCACAAACAAAATCTTACTGAAAGCTCTTTTTTTGAGATATCAACCTAAAATTTGAAACACAACTTGTTCAGATTTTTGACTTTGATTTTTTTTGCAGTTTTAGAGTCGCCCAGGTTTTGAAAATATATATTTTCTATAAAACATGAATAATTAAATTTTTTACATTGAACATTTTCATAAACTCAAACTTCTATAACTTCTTTTCTGTTTCACTTTCTTAATTTATTTCACTTCTACAAAAATCTGCCAAATGTCTTCTTTAAAACGAGACAAATCTTACGTCTATATTCCAAAGCATTCTTGAATTACTACCATTTAAGTTTGAAATGTGCATTTTCATGTATATTCAAAAAAAGGGGGGGTGACACTTAAAGGGTTAAGATATTTTAGATTTAGTCCGAGAGCTTTCTGTCCCTCCATTGAAAATGTCTGTACGGTATACTGTCCTTGTCCAGAAAGGAAATAAAGACATCATCAAAGTAGTCCATGTGACATCAGTGGGTTAGTTAGAATGTTTTGAAGCATCGAAAATGCATTTTGGTCCAAAAATAACAAAAACTAGGACTTTATTCAGCATTGTATTGTCTTCTGGTTCTGTTGTGAGTAGTAAATAGCCTACAGCACCTGTCAAAATGATTGATCACAGGTGGGCGTGGCTATCATTTGATCTCCCCCCGCCCCTTCCGGTTCCCCCCCTTCCTGTCCCGCCCCTTGGCCCACCCCTTCCGGTTCCGCCCCTTCCTGTTACCTTTGACCTAGTTCCGCCCCTTCCTGTTACAGCTTCTGTCAAAATGATGAACTGTTTGAAGTTTGTTTGATCAAGAAAAGGGAGGTATTGGTATTTGATGTTAACATAAGCTTTGATGTTACAGTTACAAAGCGATGGATTGTTATTTTTTAGCGCATCCCCTCGCTTTGCCTAACATTATCATAGCAGGTGTGTGTGAAAGTGATAAGAAAAAACTGTGAAAGTTTATCTGACACAAACGTAAAAAATAAAAAAAACATTCTTTTCTTTAAAAGAATATAAACGATTATAAAATAAATAATATAAATAAATCATACTAAAACCTCACACAAAAGTTTAAAATAAATGTATTCAGTGAAGCAAGCATTTCAGATAAAAAAAAACGGAGCCATTAAAATTGTAAACAGTTAAAAATGTATTAGAGTTGAATAATATAAAACATACAGTTTATATAAAACCTCACACAAAAAGTTGAAACAGTTGTTGAACAGTTGTAAACAGTTTAAAATTTATGAATGATTTCACTCTGCCTCAAAACAAAAAGAGTGGCTCTATGTGTGTGTGTGTGTGTGTGTGTGTGTGTGTGTGTGTTTGTCAGAGCAGTAAAGGATGCGCGGTGTGCACTTATCTGCCTGTTTAGATAAAATAAAATAATCTTACATGTTTTACAGAGTTGGAAGAAAAATCCCCCGCTAGAGCCGGATCTCTCTGAAAACTATCTCCAATTATAATTTTTTTGGACCGTAGGGAGTTAGGGAGTCGTTTGTGTGTGTGTGTGTGTGTGCACGCGTATGTTGCAGCGGCATGGATCTCCTCCCCTCCCTCCACATTGCTGGGGACCTTGGAAGTTTATCTCACACAGAAGTTGAAAAAGCATGTTGTTCATTTAAAATCTTACTAAATTACTGAAGTTGAAAAGCATTCTGTTCCTTTAAAAGTGTATAAATTAAAGTATATCATATATAAAATAAATAGTTTACTAAATTACTGAAGTTGAAAAGCATTCTGTTTACTTAAAATAAATATTTTACAAATTTACTGTACCAATTATGTTAGATTTAGATAAAAATAAAATCATCTTACATTTTCACCAGGGTTGAAGTAGCTCCTATCACATAGATGTCCATATTGACCATTTAAAGTTGAACAGAACCCCAGAGTATTTCTCTCTTTCTCACACCAGCGTTTGACAGTCAGAGGGGTGTGTTCAGTGATCAGAATGAGACTGTGAATTTTTTGCTAAATTAATTTTCATAGTGTATAAGCATTAAAAGTTTGAAATAGACCTTTTTAAAAATATGATTTTAATTAAATTCATTAAAAACAAATATGCTATATCGATGGTCTCTGGGGAAAACTTGACTATATTTTTTATTTATCAGGGTGCATGTAAAGAACTTTGAAATTTGCGGCTCTCACAACTTATCACACACATTGTGTGAAATGTTTAATAATTCCTCAAGTAGTATCTGTGAGAAAATCCCCACATATGGCTATAGTGAGAGAGCTACAATGAAGACTTTTAGAATCTGTGATGCCTCAGGCCGAGCCCCATTGATAGCTTGCTTATAAGCTCCTTCCGATCACCAGCACATCTTCAGAGAAATACGTTACTTTACAATAATGTTAGCTTCAGGATATAGGGTGACAGAGCAGATGAGCCTCTGTGCATCATGTAATGTTAGTCTGCTAACGCCTTTCCAGAGCCAAAGTTTTGTTCGTACTAAATTTATTTCAAAGCATAATCGTAAAAGTTTAACAACTTTTAACAACTGTTTTATTCCAACATTTTTAAAAAAAGAAAACAGAGAAATAAGGACAGACAGACAGATACGGTATATATAGACAGATTTTCATTGAAACATCAATGGGGCTCGGCCTGAGGCATCACAGATTCTAAAAGTCTTCATTGTAGCTCTCTCACTATAGCCATATGTGGGGATTTTCTCACAGATACTACTTGAGGAATTATTAAACATTTCACACAATGTGTGTGATAAGTTGTGAGAGCCGCAAATTTCAAAGTTCTTTACATGCACCCTGATAAATAAAAAATATAGTCAAGTTTTCCGCAGAGACCATCTATATAGCATATTTGTTTTTTATGAATTTAATTAAAATCATATTTTTAAAAAGGTCTATTTCAAACTTTTAATGCTTATACACTATGAAAATAAATTTAGCAAAACATTCACAGTCTCATTCTGATCACTGAACACACCCCTCTGACTGTCAAACGCTGGTGTGAGAAAGAGAGAAATACTCTGGGGTTCTTTTCAACTTTAAATGGTCAATATGGACATCTATGTGATAGGAGCTACTTCAACCCTGGTGAAAATGTAAGATGATTTTATTTTTATCTAAATCTAACATAATTGGTACAGTAAATTTGTAAAATATTTATTTTAAATAAACAGAATGCTTTTCAACTTCAGTAATTTAGTAAACTATTTATTTTATATATGATATACTTTAATTTATACACTTTTAAAGGAACAGAATGCTTTTCAGTTTCAGTAATTTAGTAAGATTTTAAATGAACAACATGCTTTTTCAACTTCTGTGTGAGATAAACTTTCAAGGTCCCCAGCAATGTGGAGGGAGGGATGTAAGATTATTTTATTTTATCTAAACAGGCAGATAAGTGCACGCGGTGCATCCTTTACTGCTCTGACAAACACACACACACACACACACACACACACACACACACATAGAGCCACTCTTTTTGTTTTGAGGCAGAGTGAAATCATTCATAAATTTTAAACTGTTTACAACTGTTCAACAACTGTTTCAACTTTTTGTGTGAGGTTTTATATAAACTGTATGTTTTATATTATTCAACTCTAATACATTTTTAACTGTTTACAATTTTAATGGCTCCGTTTTTTTTTTTATCTGAAATGTTTGCTTCACTGAATACATTTATTTTAAACTTTTGTGTGAGGTTTTAGTATGATTTATTTATATTATTTATTTTATAATCGTTTATATTCTTTTAAAGAAAATAATGTTTTTTTATTTTTTACGTTTGTGTCAGATAAACTTTCACAGTTTTTTCTTATCACTTTCACACACACCTGCTATGATAAGCTTAGGCAAAGCGAGGGGATGCGCTAAAAAATAACAATCCATCGCTTTGTAACTGTAACATCAAAGCTTATGTTAACATCAAATACCAATACCTCCCTTTTCTTGATCAAACAAACTTCAAACAGTTCATCATTTTGACAGAAGCTGTAACAGGAAGGGGCGGAACTAGGTCAAAGGTAACAGGAAGGGGCGGAACCGGAAGGGGTGGGCCAAGGGGCGGGACAGGAAGGGGAGGAACCGGAAGGGGTGGGCCAAGTGGCGGGACAGGAAGGGGAGGAACCGGACGGGGTGGGCCAAGGGGCGGGACAGGAAGGGGAGGAACCGGAAGGGGTGGGCCAAGGGGCGGGACAGGAAGGGGAGGAACCGGAAGGGGGGGAGGGGCGGGGGAAGATCAAAGGATAGCCACGCCCACCTGTCATCAATCATTTTGACAGGTGCTGTAGGCTATTTACTACTGTTATGCCAGCAGCCATATCACCATGTAGCCCAAGACTGTTTGCCCACTGAAGCTAAGCAGGGCTGAGCCTGGTTAGTACCTGGATGGGAGACCTCCTGAGAAAAACCAGGTTGCTGCTGGAAGAGGTGTTAGTGAGGCCTGCAGGGGGTGCTCACCCTGTGGTCTGTGTGGGTCCTAACGCCCCAGTATAGTGACGGGGACACTATACAATACAATGCTGAATAAAGTCCTAGTTTTTGTTATTTTTGGACCAAAATGTATTTTCGATGCTTCAAAACACTCTAACTAACCCACTGATGTCACATGGACTACTTTGATGATGTCTTTATTTCCTTTCTGGACAAGGACAGTATACCGTACATACATTTTCAATGGAGGGACAGAAAGCTCTCGGACTAAATCTAAAATAACTCAAACTGTGTTCTGAAGATGAACGGAGGTCTCTCTGAGGGCGAGTCATTAATGACATCATTTTCATTTTTGGGTGAACTAACCCTTTAAGGTTAAATGAACTGTTCCATATTAAACGAAACCACTATATTTCATGTGTCATGTTTTCAGGGTTAGTTGCATTACAGACCTGGCTGCAACCCACCATGTGTGCGCTCAGAGATGGAGGTCACCAGGTCTGACCTCTTCTGTTTCTTCTCTTTTATCTGACCCTGAATAGAGTTCCCCACACATCCACGTCTCTTAAACGGGGGCGAGGGCGAGAGCTGGCAGAGAGAGGGCCGACTCAGCACAGTTTTTATCGCAGCAGAGAAAAGAAGTGCTGCAGCCGAGCTCTCTTTCAGCTCAGGGATTAAAAGAGCATTAACACGGACGTCTGTCACAATAGCGCTCTGCAGCGTGTGCACGCACGCATATACTTCAGTCTGTGGTTATTAAACATATATCTGACTGCGCTGGGCTCTTGTGATGGTTATAAATAGCGGATGAGTTGTTAAATGAGGTCATTATTAGCTGCCAACTGCGGTTTCGTACTCATAGAAATGAGCAGGATGTGAAGCATCCTCCATTTTGGTAAATTTAATATATATACAGTATATATATATATATATATATAACATGTAGGTTACTAAACCACTTTTGATTCAGTCATGCTCAATCATCCCTGTCAGCCTCATCTCATTTCAAGAAGCTTTTTGCTTAGGGTTAGTGATTTGAACACTAGTATTAAGTATTAAAGTATTAAAACTTTGTGCAAAAGGCATGAATGGTCCCTTATTCAACAGTGCAAAGCTTGACATATGAGATAATAATACATTTTCTTAAGCTTATTGAACCTAAAGTTTGCATATGTGTTATGTTGCGTTTCATATTTGATACATCAGGCTCATATAGTGATATAGTGAGAATATGGAGGTCAAACTCAAGGAGGAAAAACACCTAAATTTAATTCGGAGGCACAAAATAAAACATGCAATTTGCTGCAGATGATGATATTTTTATGGCCAGAAAGTACGATGAAATTCTGATAGCTTGTAATGTAACTCAATTAGATCTTTATAGCAGTATAACAGAGTTGACATAAAATGCATATAAATATAAGTCCCCACTCTCTCTGCCAATATCTTAAGATGATATTTAAGTGCTTAGATTTATATACTTAGATACAATGATTGAGAGATGAACAAATAAACCTTCCTCAAAAGCCTGATGATCATCACCTTGATACAGATTTTTCAACAAAAAAGAAAGAAAGATGTATCAGGTAAACCTAAGCTACTTTAGTCCAGTAAGTGTTCATCTTAAAACATAAAATTATCCTTATGTTTACTTTATAAAAGTCAGTAAAGATTTCACAGCAAAAAAAGACAACCGTAAGCTCAAGGTTGTACATTTGTACAATCACACTAAAGGCCTTTTACTTGATAACAAAAAATTAAATAAACAATCAATCAGACGACAGAAGGCATGTAGATTGTGTGCAACGGGTTTATCTGCAAAGCTTTGATCATGTTGATAATTTAGAGGCCTTAAAAATCTGTGCATCAAAAAAGAGACAGAAGGTTTTGTAAGGTTAAAAGAGATCTGAGTCGTATTTTGAGACCAGAACACCTTGACGGCAACTTTTACATGGTTGAGCAATACATGTGTCGTGTTCAAATTTATGTCAACGTGAGCCAAAATGACTCAAGATCCAAAAAGACATCTCTCGTCTAGTGAATCAGTCACGTAATCTCTCTCTTTTTGAGTTGCATGCTGGTCTTTTCTGTGTTCGGTGGGTGAATTAGTGTGACTGAACAACCTGGTTTGTTCATTTGGCTGCTGACAGTGACTCACTGTACCTTTAGCTCTTCAGAAGACATGGAGACTTGAAGGACAGCAAAGCGTTCTCCTGTGTCACTTCACATTCGTCTCTCCCCCGCCTTTTGCTTAGGAATAGAGAGAGAGTGGGTGAGCCAGAAAGACACAAAAAAATAAAGAGATATCCACAGAAGAGGCAGATTCTGGCTGGCACAGACAAGATGGCAAGAGAGAGCGAATCTCCATGGGGAGCTCGCATAAAACCCACAATATTGCACATTATGCCCACCTAAAACAAAAAAGAAACTCTAAATCTGAATACATTTGTTCTTTGGCATGTTCAAACTGTTACGGCCTGTTGATTAAATCAAGCTGGAAGAGCTCATGATATCAAAATGAGAGTTTTGTGGCATTTAACGTTAGTGCAGTCTTTGAGCTTATATAAGTTAGCTATATGCTAGTGATTTTTTTGTGTGTTTTATCATTTAATGTATCATATTTCAATATTTTTTTCATTTTTTAGCAGATGCTCCATCCTGCTCAAAATACCTTTTAATACCACGACTTAATCATAAACTTAAATATGATTTTCATCCACAATAAACGATACTAAAATTTCACCTTTCAAACGTCCCAACATTCAAGCACTTTGCGTCGTGTTTCTCCTGGTTTTGGTCTCATTTTTGAGTCAGACAAGACCAGTTTTCTCCAACCGGATCAGTGAATCAGTGAGTTGTTCACTCGATAGCAGATGCAACCGGATCATTCCCGTTCGCGAATGAATCGTTCAGTGCGTTGTGTGAACCGATCCAAAAGATTCACCAATAACAATCGACTTGAAGGATTCGTTCACGATTCGGACGTTGCTATCGTGTCAAGGTCACGTCTCGATTTCTTCAGTTCGAAATAACGAGGAACAATATTTTCTACATTGTGAAAAAGTAAACTATTTGCCTATACATTTGCAATATAATAAAGTGAAAGGTAAAAAAAAAGAAAAAAAAGTGAAAATGGCCTACTCGCAATCCCCTCATCTTCAAAAACAACAGTAAAAAAGTTGATAAATATTTTTAATCGCCAAAATTGTATATTTTTATGGTCATTTTTGTACAATTTTGTATTTTAAAAAATCTGGTATGATTGTGTTTCCACTTGATCCATGATGACATTGTTCCCTTTAGTCACATTAGCATGCCGTGCAGAAAACGAGTATTTGTCTATTAATTAGTCCATAATTAACACCACAGAAATGTGTTAATTCAGTGTGGACTTCGCCGACTGTGGGCTAAAGGAATTATTCATGACGAACAAAAGTGTGAACTTGAAGCACTCTTTGAGCGGTGATGCAGCTCTTTCATGCTGATGCTGACAGCTATTTCCAGACAACTCCATATGGCTGTTCTGTGAGCTGCCTCTTCAAATAAATCTGTTTGTCAAGCATATTTAGTGTGGTATATGATTGCTTATACTTTATGAGCAACAGACCTCCCACACCATTAAACTGTAGGCCTAACTTGTTCATTTTATTTGGGGCTTTAGCTTTAGTTAATTATAACACTGACTGTTAAAACGATCAGTGTCTTATACGGAACAAAAAAGGAAGCTAGTAAGTGTGTATGAGGTCAGTTTCTGTGGCGCAGAAACTTCTACTGGCAGTGCAAGAAGAGTGTGAGAGTGCAAAAACGAAATCTGCATGAATAAGTCATGAGGAGGTTCTGGCTGGTGAGGGGAGGTTTGACATCTAACAGCTTCTACAGGGGAAACACCCTCTGATACAGCAGAAATATCAACACACACCGCGAACCCTCGCCTGTGTTCACGCTTCTGTTCCAGCACACACTGTTGACCAGATGAAGCTCACTTGAGAAAGTCGAGGAGGAAAGGTCCACAATTTCAAACTTTTGTGTATTCACTCATTAACGAGAAGTTATATGGTTTTAATTGAAAAATATGAAGTTATGACTGTATAAACTAACGTTCCATCAATACAAAAGGTGTATTATATTTTTTTAATGCATTAGGAGGGTTAATCTGTCTATCTGTCCATCTACTCATATATCCATCCATCATGTTGAAAACATTTTACCTGGAAAACCTGATACACTTTAATTCAAACATTTGGGGTAATTTTTGGGTAAAGACATTAATACTTTTAGATATCATAAATCCATCTATCTATCTATCTATCTATCTATCTATCTATCTATCTATCTATCTATCTATCTATCTATCTATCTATCTATCTATCTACCTATCTATCTATCTATCTATCTATCTATCTATCTATCTATCTATCTATCTATCTATCTATCTATCTATCTATCTCTACCTATCTATCTATCTATCTATCTATCTATCTATCTATCTATCTATATCTGTCTGTCTGTCTATCTGTCTGTCTGTCTGCCTATCTATTTTTCTATATCTCCATCTATATCTACACTGTAAAAAAAATCCTGTTGTTTTTACGGAAAAAAACTGGCAGCTGTGGTTACCAGAACTTTACCGTCAAAAATACGGTATCAATGTTTTTGGTTTTACAGACTTAACTTAAAATTTACAGTAATAAACCGTAATTCATTATCTGATATAATGATCATTTAATTTACCAACCTATTGAAGTATTAATATCTGTTTTGTACCATTGCAATACACTGACAACCACCAATCATCACAGCAGTGATGAGAATCACATGATCAATCAAAGCTCATCACAAAATTAATAAACAATAATTTAACAACATTAAATGTAACATAAAACCCTAATGTACATAACTGATTAGAAAAGAACTAAGAAAACCAAGAAGAAACATAGTTATACAAAAATAAATCAAATGTGAAGTGTCATGCAGGGAATTGTGGGAATGTCAATTTACGGTTTTTCACTGTAAATTATACAATGAGTTGTTCTTTTCACTTTCAAAAACTGTAAATTTAACGGTATTTTACAGTAAAATTACATTAAATGTACCATTAGATCTATCACAGTTATTTACCGTATATCTAAGGAAACTTTCTGTTAACCAATTAACAGTTTTGCACTGTAGCATTTTTACAGTCTTTTACCGTTAAAACCACGATAATTTTTTACAGTGTATCCATCCATCCATCATACTTTTATTCAGCAAGGACACATTCAAATGATCAAAAGTGACAATAAACACATTTATAATGTTGCAAAAGATTTCTTTTTCAAATAAACACTGTTCTTTTGAACTTTGCATTCATCAAAGAACATGATTTTCACAAAAATATTAGGCAGAGAAACTGTTTTCAGCATTGATAATAATAAGAACCATTATTAATAATTTAGCGGCAATAATAATTGAGCATCAAATCATCATATTAGAAAGATTTCTGCAGGATCATGTGACACTGAAGACTGGAGTAATGATGCTGAAAATTCAGCTTTGATCACAGGAATAATAAGTTACACTTTACAATATATTATATTTATTCAAGAATGTAGAAAAATCATAATGATTCCAAACTTTTGATTGGCAGTGTATGTTTGCATGCTCTTGCACTCATATTTTTTTGTAACAAATCCGTGGCAGTCAAAAATGGCGCTCTTTGCATGTTATGTTTTGGTGGTAAGTCCCAAGGGACGAATGCTTCAGTAAAACAGAGACATGGCATCTCCTCCTCTGGAGTTGCAGTGATGAACAGATGCTGCTAGTCACATTAATGACAAAAACAAACCAGTAAAATGTATTCCACGGTAAAGGTTTGGCCTCTCAAAATAACAAGGTATATTTGAACAGGAGCCTCTGTAACAGTGATGTCACGTTTCCTCATCTCTCCTCTGGCTCTACAGGACGGGCATGTTGCCATGGTGATGGCGCAGTACCACAGTCCTCCAAATGTACTAAGATTATCCCATGGTCCTGTCTGGTGGGGGGAATCCTGTTTACGCTCTAGATCTTTTTTTGGAGGGCACATGTATGCCATCTTTCTCTTTTTGCTTCTTTGCAGATGCAAAAGTGCAGCATTTCCACTCCTCCCACCTGCAGTGCAATAAACCCCCTGAGAGGTTTCAGAAGGGGGTGATGGAGACTGTCCTGTGGTGTTTTTGCAGTGGCGCTCTGTGTCCCATGTTTTGGTTGCAGTGGAAGACAGTGATCTTTAAATGTCCTGTGCCGGGAGACCGCTGGATTACGTTGCAGTGAAGGTCATGTGACAGTGACAAATCCAACACAAGGGTTCTGCTGAGTCTGATATTATTGTACCAGATGTGCTTCATCCTAATACCTTGTGGTCAAATCTTTGACCCACAACCAGGTCATTTACTGTACAAATACACCATCAGCATCATCATATCCAATGAAGAACATGTAGGGCTCATGCTTGGGTCATACAAAATCTCTGGACTATAGAGAATATTACTGCTAATTGTTTATATCATTTTCTTTAAATATTATGCATGCATTCCTTTAATGATTTATGTAAATTCTTATTTTAATCTACGTTTTTTTTTTCATGTTTACTATATGGCACTTGAAATCGCAAAAGTTGTTGCCATAATGCTTTATTTATTTTGTTATTTGTTTTTAATTTTCATTTATGCATTTGACAACATATTTAGGTTTTCGAAAGATGTGTGGCACTTCAGAAAAAAAATCTAAATCTAGTGTGTGTATATATATGTGTATGTGTGTGTGTTTGTGTGTAAATCAAGATTAGAACATTTCCTCAAAGGAATACTTAATTTATTACACCCTCAAATCTCTAATATTTTACTGCAGCAAAAAAAGAGTGAAACTATATGCAGTGATATTTTCGTATCATTGAGATATTATAAGTTTTGTAATAGTTTGAAATGGTTTTTATTTTTTATTCTAATTTTCGTTTTAGCATTTTTTTTTTTTTTTGTGCTTTTCCAAATGTATATATAGTTTTTATTTTTTTTATTAATATGTCTATATAGTTTTTTATGAATTTTTATTTAAGTTTTAGTATGTTTCCTTGTCAACAAGCTGTAATAAAATAAATGTACGTTTTTAACATCTTATTTCATTTAGCGTTTATTGGATTTCAAGTAACAAACATGTTTTGTATGATTTTGTTTTAGTTTAGTTTAACTTTAAGGGTTTGTTTAAATCACTAACCTGAGTCTTAGCCGCACTGATCTAAACCAGACAGTTTTGCTCAGGTGTTTTGCACCTATATTTATGTATGGGTGAACACCTGTCCTTCCCTCCACGGGCTGCTTTTGGTTATGTAACTCTGTCACTAAGTTACTGTGTGTGTGTGTGTGTGTGTGTGTACACAGATACAGCTACTGATGGGTTAACTGTGTCTCTGTCATTGCATTAATTTTTAAAAACTGTGGGCATCTATATGTCAGCTCCTCTTACTGTCAGCAGGAAAGCGAGCAGCAGGGTTGAAGTCTCAGCGCTAGATGATAGTTACAGAGAAACAATAAAAGGTGAGAGGCCGACACGCGCTTTCATGCATGCGCTCGGACACTATTAGCTCAAATGTTCAGTTAAAGGGAGACTTTGTTCATTTCCCTCATCATTTACTCACTCAAATGCAGCACACGAGTCATATAGACTACTTTTATGATGCGTGAATGATCCTTTTTGGAGCTTGACAGCGCTTTCATCACATCCATTTTTTTGAAGAAAGCAACCTTTAAAAGGCAGATTTTGTTACCAGAAGCCAATGAAGCGATGCGAAGTGATCGGTCTCCAATGCCAGTCTGCAGTGAACTGTGGATGCTGATTAAAAGGTCATGTGTAGGTTATTAAATATCAGCAGTCTCACCATGAACATCCTCCAAGTTTTTCTCAAGATGACGTGATGTGGACACACTTAATGTGAAATGGTTTGAATGAAATGGTGCAGAAGGGACAGAACAAAGATGCATTTTGCAACTACAGCAGTCTATATGTTGCGCTTGAGGCATTGAAGAATTTTCAATTATAACTGATATCTCTGTCTGCATTTGAACATATTAAAAATAATTAGTTATGCAATTGTATATGAAAGGATGTCATGCAACTCTTTTCAGGTTTAAATAATTTCTAGGCTGCAATATTTTGGCAATCATCTTTGACTCCATCGGGACAGTCTGTGATCTTCAAGGCTCATTTGCATATCATAAGCTGATTAAAAATGCCAGTGACAATGTTAGAGTTAAATGAAACATTTTTAAAGCAAATAAATAAAGTGTGGACTGGGTGTACAGCTTTACTGTTATCTTCTTCTGTTTCAATGTTGCATGCATGGTGATTTTTTGCAGTCCTTCTTTAACTTTTGTTGTTTTTTTTGCTTTTAGTGCAACACCCTTCATATAGAGAGAAACAATAGTGTCAGAGATCACTGGCTCAACGAGGTCAAGTCAAAGGTCGTTAGGTTTTATAGAACCTCTACAAAAACAGTTTGACAGATACAGTTTTTCTCAGTCGCTTTGGTGCCTTTCTCACATCACTATTTACATTTGCACAACAGTTAGTTCAACCGCCACAAGTTTTAGTCATTTGTGCACATCATAGTAGCAGTTTCTCATTCCGTCCAACAAATTGCAAATGCTTTTGGACATGCATCAATTGCTTTCATACAACTCTCTGCTGTTTTATAATAGTATCATTTGCTTATGTCAGTCAAAATTAACTATACTTGTGAATGCTGAATAGTCATTCCATATAAAACTATAGTCCTCATTTCATTGCTTGAGTCATCACATACAAAAATGTTGAACTAGTTGTCAAAATCTGTCAAGAAAAAAAAGAAAAGAAAAAAATCTTTAAAAAAACAAACACTTTTTTTATCCTAAATTGAACAATTTCTCTCAGGTGAACCTCAGCTTTCACTGATGAGAAGGGATGTGCATGAATGATTTACAGTACTGTGTATGTTGTATGTTCAGTTCCAATATGTACTGCAATATTGTTTGTGCACAGCTCTACACAAAGGGAGTTTATGTTTGTTGTAAATAATGGTGTATTTTTTCTTTTGCACAATGCTGTGAACAAATTAGAATTGCAAAGAGCATATGCAGTAAAAATGTGAAACATACATATTCAGTGTCTTGTACTCTTTACCTCACTAAATACAGTAATGTGTAACTTTACTGTAGTTTTCAAATGGCTGTGTAAATAGTATGTGCTGTCTTGAGCATTTTCAGGTAGTGTCACCAAGATCTGACTTTTTTGCATTGGAAAACATTTACAGAGTAAACTGTCATAATGAAAACATGACAAAGCCATTTGACTATCTTGTTCATAAACTATGGTGTCAGGACTTTTCATCTTGACGACACTGACACTTTCATTGACATGAATACTTGCTTTTGTTTTGAGGAATGATCCATTTTGAGCAAGTGACACACTTTTGCAGGTTATCAACTTTTTGCAGTTTGTAGGCCTACTAATTGTTTTGAGAACTGCATTAACTGTTGTGCAAATGTAAATAGTGATGTGAGAAATGCACCAAAGCGACGGAGAAAAACTGTATTTCAAAAAGATCAAGGCTTTTTGCTAATGGGACTTATTGTTTATAGTTTAATATGACACTTTCTGCAATTGCTGTGAATTCAATGGCATCTACGGCGAAACAACCTTCAAATCTAAGCTGAGTAGTTTTTGCTGCAGGTTTCTGGCATCCATGCCCGTTTCTTCTAATCACACAGAACAATGACTCTATTTATATTCTTACAAATTTGATAGCGGCCCAGGAATGCTTTAACACACCACAAGAAATGTTTGAAACTTTGACAGAATCAGTTTCAACAAAAATGTTTCCAAGTTTGTTTTTATTTTAATAAGCACACAGAAGACAGTCTTTCCAAACTCTCTACTTCACCCGACAGACAGACAGATAGATAAATGGATAGATAAATAGATAGATAGATGACAGACAGACACACACACACACACACACACACACACACACACATAGACAGACAGATAGATATAGATAGATGGATAGATGAAAGACAGACAGACAGACAGACAGACAGACAGATAGATAGATAGATAGATAGATAGATAGATAGATAGATAGATAGATAGATAGATAGATAGATAGATAGATAGATAGATAGATAGATAGATAGATAGATAGATAGATAGATAGATAGATAGATAGATAGATAGATAGATAATGTTTCGTCGCAAACGCTTTGGCGGGAACCTCCACCCCGGCCCACTCTGGAACAATGGCATTCCCCCCTAAACGATTTCCGGCAGCCCCTCCTTTTGCGCTCGCCGTTGTCCTGGTGGCATATTTCCGAACCCTACTATGACCAAGCCTTGGCTCATGAATATTAATGAGCTAATGTGCACGCCAACGTCTGCTTTCCAACCAATGAGAATAGCCCTACAGGCGGAACTGCACGGTACGTAATTAATATTCATGCGCCCCGCCTAGTCCATAGTAGGATTAGCAAAGCGCGACCTGTGTTACGTGCTGACGCCAGATGTATATGAGCGCACGCGGCGGGATCTTTTTCCCCTTTTAGCGCCATCAGAGCGGGAGTCTCGCGCTGTTCACTGCGCAGTAGCATCTCCGCCTCAGACAGACCTCTACTCGTCGGCTCCTCGGTAAGGACATATACCGCTGAGGGACTGCATGTCCATGTTTATAGACGTCTTTTTGTTCACACTAGAAGATAAAGTTCGACTTAAGTCGAGATTTAAGTCGTCAGGATTGGATATTTAGCGCGTGAGCTAACCGTTCATTCAGCAGCCATTGAGACAGACTCCTCCATGATGGAGATGAAAATGGCTGTTCGTTTTTTAAATATCGTTTAAATCCAAGTTTAATCTTTAAATAAACTGATGGTTTTAGCGTTTAAACGTTTCTTTGTTGACAGACTTGATTGGTTACAGTTGTTAGAAACGTTGTCTTGATTGTCTTTTCTCGTGTTGGTGGATGATGGTAACGTTAGTTGGTCTGATCTGGCGGGTAAGTTTTTTAGGGGGTGTCTCATCACGTTGTTGGGAAAATGGAAATTAAACCAATTTATTTGATTAAACCGTATTTTTTAATGAAAGTCTAATGGAGTGACGTAAATATGGCACATGTTCGGGTCATGATTAGGATAAAATTATCTGATGTTTTTACGCATGCTATTTAAATTCAGCTTACTCTAACGGTTTCCTCATAAGCTTGAATCTGCATCGTTGAATGGCTTTGGTAATTTCATAAGTTTTCTCTTGTTGTGAGTGTTTGGTTATAAGGATGCTGTGCTGCTAACAGCTTTAGCCGGTGGGTCTGTGGAGGAAACACGTGGTGATGTGGCCTGGTGAGAATTGACCAAAGCACTGACCCGTGGATCAAATTCAAGATCATTAACCCAGTTTAAGAGTTAAACAGCTGTTTTAAATGGTAGCTTTAGAAATGCCTTGACCTAGTTGGTTAGTTTAATGTTTAATTCGTCACATCTGTATGAGATCTGGCTGGTTAGTTGCCAGAGGCTCTTATTGGATAGAATAAAGCTGTACTATTGAAGTCAGCCAGTAATATTTAATTTTCTCTTTTAATTTGTATTTATGTCTGGCATATTCTTTGCAAGCCTCGTTGCAATTATTAACACGTGTATATGATTTTTGCATTAGAGTTTGATCTACAGTACATAGTCTGTTATTCTAATCAGAATTTATTTGATAAAAAATACAGGAAAAAACACTAATATTGTGAAATATTATTAAAATAATGGCTTTCTATTTTAATATAATTTATATCTTTGATACAAAGCTGAATTTTCATCAGCCATTACTCCAGTTTTCAGTGTCACATGATCCTTCTGAAATCATTCTGATATACTGATTTAATACTAATACTTATCAATGTTGGAAAGTTGTGTGATGCTTTTGAAACATGTGATCCTTTTTTCAGGATTCATTGATGAATAAAAAGTTAAAAAGAACATTTATTCAAAATAGGAATATTTTCTAACAGTATCAATCTTTACTCTCACGTTTTATCAATTTGAATAAAAGTGTTGATTTATAATTTAAAAAAAGAGAAATTACTGACCCAAAACTTTTGAACAGGAGTGTATATTGCATTGCATTTCAAGGTACACATTTACATTCTTATCAGTTCTTGCTATCCCTGGGAATTGAACCATGACTTTGGCGTTGCAAGCGGCAATGCTCTACTGTTTGAGCTACAGGAAAGTTATGTAAAGCTTTTAACTTGTGCATTAAAGGGATTGTTCACCCCAAAATTAAAATTGTCGTCATTTAGGCTACTCACCTTCATGTTGTTTCAAACATATATGAGTTTCTTTCTTCTGTTGAACACAATAAGTGTGTTTCCCCCATAGTTGAGGGAAAAAATACTAGAAGTCAATGGCTACCGTCAACTGTCTGGTTCTGAATCTGATTGTTTAAAATATCTTCTATCTGACCATTTTCATTTTTAGGTGAACTATCCCTTTAATTTGTGACGAGAGGGGCTTCCCTCAGTCATGAAATAACAATGAATTGTGATTTTTAGGTGTGGGAAAATCATGCACTTTCTAGTCTACTTTGTAGACCATAAATTGCAATTTATATGAAAAAGTCTGTGGTGAATCATGGCGAAGTCTTGGAAATTTGATGGTCATAAGGTTTGGGAACCTTAGAGAGGCTTTTTAACAAGTTCATTTAACCTTTGCTCCCAGGTCGGATAGCTTTTATTAGGTTTAAAGGCGTGCTGTCAGCTTTCACTGCTGATGAATGGTTATGAGAGTCTGGAGGAAACCTGCCAGGAACTTTGTCCCGGTATCGTGACGCGCCATGATCCGTAGCTGCCATTGTTTGGGGAACTCTTGTGTGTCTGTATTGACAGGTTTCAGCTGTCTGATCTTGACGCAGACAGAAAGAGGAAGAGATTAACCTTCAAATCTGTCAAGAATGGATGGTGTCAGGTCTTCATGTTATTGATCTTCTACAGGCGAAGAGCCTCCTGTCTGTAACGATCAGCTCTTGAATGAAGTTGCTCAGTGTTGCCGCTGGAGGTCTGGACGTGGGCGTCCGAGGTCGTGTTTGATCCGACTGGCTCATAGACTTCAGATTTGGAGGCGGTGGAACTGGCTCGTATGCAGGACTGCACTAACAAATGGATCCAGTCAGATTTCGAGCTGAAGATCGAGGGTTCACACCTTTAATTATTGCTAATCTATCTCAGAAACCCCCAGGGGTTGAATTTCTGCCATTGAAGTTTTTTAGCGCGAGGATGGCAGTGTGTGCGAGTTTCAATGCATTAGCATCTCAAAATCCAGTCTGATTGGACATTTGGACACATCTGGATGCTTTTGACAAATGTCCATTACGTAAATAGTTAAACTAGTGCATATTGGATGTCTGAATCACGCCAGTGCAGCGGGTATACTATCACCTGACAGATAAGACCATCAGCGGCCGAATTTGGCTTGAGGCTGTTAAACATAATGGACAGCATTAACATTTTCCTTTCTCTTTCTCCTCTAGGAATCAGAACAGTGAAACATGGCAGATCTCGACAAGTAAGTGGTTGTTTGTCTATTAAAGAGCTTTTATTTTAGACTCTGTCAGTAATGGTTTGATCATGTATCATTGCCCAGTTTGACAGCTAATTGGATTAACGCCCTTCTCCTTATCAGCTAAAATCTCTTAATGGCTGTTTGTGCATTAAATGGCACATAATAACCCTCTCGGCTGATGCTTGATTAGCTTCACATGAGCAGTGAACTGATCTGTACGGTCCTAACCTCTCTCCTCCCTGTGAGAGACACCGAGGCCAGCAACATGTGTGCTTTCACCCTCAGTGTGGCATCCCAAGCATCTATGCAATGCCTAACACGTGTTTGCAACTCTACAGCTCTGGGTTTACTCATTCGACACGTGATACAAGCGATCGCTGCGAATCACCTGTTGTTCACCACAGGAACTTCCTGTCTCTTAAGAGCGCCGTATATGTGATGCTGTTTCACATGCACCTGTGTTTTTTATTTCAGCCGAAATGACAAATGGATGCGCTCAGCGCTAAGTTTTAACAATGTACATAAAAGCTTGAATGCATTAGCAATTTTTTTTTAATAGTAAGCTAAGCTTTTAACATTTTCAAAGAAGATCCTCATAATATGATCTCTTTTAAAAGA
This sequence comes from Rhinichthys osculus, assembly GCA_029959095.1. Taxonomy (NCBI): domain Eukaryota; kingdom Metazoa; phylum Chordata; class Actinopteri; order Cypriniformes; family Leuciscidae; genus Rhinichthys; species Rhinichthys osculus. The sequence continues at coordinate 40,285,519 of JARWKJ010000013.1, read as the reverse complement.
TCTCTTAGGAGAAAGTCATGTTAACCTCATTAGAAGCAAATGCAAGCACAATATTTAAGATTTGCAAAGTTGGTTGGTAATTGTTTAAAGATGATCTTTTTTTTGCGGTGTACTAGAACAGGTTTTTATACTTGAATGTTTAAAAAATGGCTCTATGAAGCTCCGCCTTCTGAAAAGCACTGTGCTCTGATTGGTTGGCTTGAGCAGTGTGTTGTGATTGGTCAAGGACTTCAAGTGTGTTTGGGAAATTTCCCAAACACATTTAAGTCGAACACGCCTACAACCAACTCAACCAGGCCTCGCCCCCTTTTTTTGCATATGCTTTTGGTAGGAATTATTTAAATGAGTAATATTGTGATGTTCGTTCCCGGAAGAAAGACGAGGCGAGTTCAGAAACACTGACACTGATATAGAGAATAACTCCCTTTGGAGTGACATAGTGCTTTATAACTTTGTAGTCATTTTTCATGATCAAATGGCAACAATACACACTAAAGAAAGATGAACAAAACATAATAGAACCCCTTTAATGTGTATTTGCAGTAAAGACCAAACTGAAATGGACCCAGCAGATATGGAGGATGTTGAAGAGGTGGAGGAAGAGGAGACTGGGGAAGACAACAGTAAAGGTATGACCTTTGACTCTTTCATGCATGTTTTTCTCCTAAAGGTTAACCAAAAGTTTTTTTTTTTTTACCAAGATAAAAATATGGCTGATAACCAATTAAACTAGGCTATCCTCCTCTGCCAGTGCTTGACGGTTCACAAAGGAATTAAAAACTATTGCCACTGATGTTTACTGATAACAAATAGTTCCACAAAGCAACACTCTGTGCATATAAATCCTGTAAAAACAATATATTGGTTGAGTGTGACTACCACTCGAGAGGACGGGTTGACCAATCCACTTTATTTGCATTACAAATCATCACATCCAGACCAGTTGTGCATCATATGTTGCAGTGATGTCAGATTCTCAAAACCATAAAGCAAATATGTAACAATCAAAAACCATTATAAAACGGCGGTATTTTATCACAAACGATGTGAAAAGTAGGTACAAGTGTAGCTTTAATGCTTTTAAAGCAACATCTCGGACTTGAACCGATTTGCTAAAATGAATCGGAATTCCTCCATTGAGCTTATTGTGTCTTTTATTGTTTCGAGTCCCTTTGTTGTTTTTCTTCACTAGGCTGCTGTGTAGGAAAATTAAATGCGTCTGTCATGGATTCCTATCGCTGACACACACACACCTGACAGTCGATCACAGTCATTAGGAAGAGGCTGTGCGCACATTAGCGCTGGCACTTTTTGTGTTGGGTAACGTGATATCAGTCAGTAACCTCAGTGACCTTAGCTGTGTTTAGCAGCTGGGCAGAGTATTAGCGCAGCTCAAAGCGTGTTTAATATCAAGTAATACGGGCATTAGATGTGTGCTTGCTCTCTAAAGATTGGTGCTCTGTCGCATTGACCTCGCCTTTGTTTCCCACTTTATTTTTGGGATGAAAAGTGCATCTTTTTTTGACCCTTGGTGAAGAAGGTGCCCTAGTTCTGAGAGTTGTTGATTGGATAATACAGGCATCACACTCCGCCCCTGTCATTGTTTGATTCTTCCTGCTGTCATTTAACAGTTTTGTTTGTTTGCTCTGATTTTAGCACGTCAGCTGACGATGCAGATGATGCAGAACCCCCAGATTCTTGCGGCACTGCAGGAGCGATTGGACGGACTCGTGGGATCTCCCTCAGGCTACATGGAGAGGTATGTGTGAACGCACACACACACACATATGCAGAGCACAACTTCAAATAGCTCTCTTGTTTCTCATTGGCTGCATCTGATTTCCCTACTTTGCTAACACCGAGTGAATTAATCGTTTCTAATTTTGGCCAGATCCTCTTCTTGCTACTTTGCATCAGGGTTGAAAATTAACGGGGGCTTTGCATGCCATCAAAATGAATACAAATGCTACAAATTCTAGATATGAGGGGGGAAACTGCCTCTTTATTAGTTTATTTTTAATGAGATTTAATTATTTAAAGTGCTGTTTTCCCTGAATATCAGCACAATTGCAAATGGGATGTTCATTGAATTGATGTATAAAGTTAATATTGAGTGAGTTAAATTTGACAATATTAGGGGGCTTTCACACCAGAGGAACGTTACCATAGTTCCTATTACTATTGGGAGTTGTACCCGCTTTTTGGTGTGTTCGCACCGCAAGTACTGGGAATGATCTTAGTTATAGGAACACCTTTTTGGGGACTAAATTAGTTCCTACTTCAGAATAGGGTCTAACCCAGGACAACAGGAACTACCAGTGACGTAAATGTGTGTTGATTGGCCGAACACATGCCATACAAAAAACGGTACCCACCACTTTTAAAAAGCTGTGTAGACAGTTTACATATACTCCACGAACATGGAAAATGGTCATAGAACAAACATGCAGAAAGCTTATGTTAACAGCATTTACCTGTCGCCTTTGTCTGTGCCGTTGTTTATTTCTCAGCCTCTGAGATGAAGCGCTGCAAGACAAGTTGTCGTAGATATTGTCTCTTTGCCTTTTTGCTCTTTCAATTGCATAACTTATGACTACATTCCATCTCCGTTATCACAAACTACGACACACAACAGAAACAGCTCCGACCACAGCATCCTCCATGCTCTAGTTGCTGAATGCCTGGCTTAAAGGAGAACTCCGGCGCAAAATGAACCTTTGGTCTAATTACACATTGTTACCTAGTCAACCGTTATCTGAGATTTGTTTTCATGATTATCGAATGTAAATGGTTTTATCTCTAAAAACAGTTTAGCCTATAAAGCTAGTATAACGCTGGTACATACAGTAGTCAACTTCGCGTATACAGGCAGAAGCCATCTTTGAAATACAGCCTTTACCAGTCGATCTACAAACGCCGATCCAAGCCTGCTGTTCGCGCTCACCTTATCACAACTTATAGCTCGTTCACATCTCACCAGCGCACTTGGATCGGCGTTCGTAGATCGACTGGTAAAGGCTGTATTTCAAAAAATGGCTTCTGCCTGTATACGCGAAGTTGACTATGTATAAAATATCTTCTTATTAAACTGTCTGGACACTGACAAAGTTCTCAATGCTTCGGTTTGAAGGTAGGGACCCTCATTATGCTGCCTTGTTAGTGTGGGTCTATTTTGAGCCTTGTTAGTGGTATTAACAAGCGATTTTTATTTGTCATTGATCTATGCCCAATATACTAGCGTTATACTAGCTTTATAGGCTAAACTGTTTTTAGAGATAAAACTATTTACATTCAATAATCATGAAAACAAATCTCAGATAACGGTTGACTAGGTAACAATGTGTAATTAGACCAAAGGTTCATTTTGCGCCGGAGTTCTTCTTTAAATGACGTCACTGTTAGCCGAGATGCGTCACTTCAGAGTTCCTATTAGCGGTGCAAATGCTTATAACTACCTGTTATGAAAGCCCCTAATGTCAATATTGTCTGTTTTTGCTTTACAAATGATAATAGTTCCAAACAAATCCACAGCAGAATTGTTTCTAGCAGAACAAATAGTGGTGTTTCATTACTCAATGTATCCGGATCATTTTGATTAATAACTTTTCTTATTATTCTAGTTGAATTTCTTGAAATGTAAGAATTTGGCATAAAAGATTAGGGGTGGTTAATCTGTCTGATTTCCCGATTCGATTACGATTATTGAAGTCCCGATTCGATTACAGTCGATTTTCGATTATTAACGATTCTCGATTAGCGATTATTGATTTTCCATTTCACAACAGTAAACGAAAATACACTAGACCAACATATGATTATATTAGCAGCAACATTTTGGTATTAATTTGCACTTTTTATTTGTTTGATATTCAATGAAAATGTAATGATGGTTACTGAGGACATGCAAACATGCTTGTCTACTACTTAAGCAACCCATTATCTTTAAATTAAATTATTTTTTAAAAGCAATTGTGTTGCATTATAATGCAAAGGCACCTGGTTCTATTAATTGACAGCGTTAAAATGCATTTTGTGATTTCCTTCAATTGAAAATCTTTGAAGCAAGTTTGGGGGATTTGAAGGGCACCCAATTCAGAGAATCACCCAGAAATTCAAAAGAACAGCATTTATCTGAAATAGAAAGCTTTTGTAACATTAAACAATACCGTTCAAAATTTTGGAGTCGGTAAGAGTTTTTATTTAATTTTTTTGGGCGAAAGAAAAAATAAATCAATACTTTTATTCATCAAGGATAAATTAAATTGATCAAAAGTTACAGTGAAGACATTTATAATGTTACAAATCAATTATCTGAATCTTTTGTGTGTGTGTGACTATAAATACTTTGCTTTAAAAGTACAAAGTAATGACCCATAAAGAATTAACGTACAATATATTTTATTAACATTGCAAAGAACCAACAGGAAAATAAATGTGTGCCTAAACTAGGAGCATACTTGTAGTAAACTAATATTATAACGACTGGTACAGCCGAGTGTTTTTCCTCCTCTGGCTGGAAACGTGTCATATGGTTTCTCATATTTGTCGTGTTTCGGTCGTTAGTTTTATTATACAAAGCTTACAACTAGTGTGGCTCTTGTCCAGCTCCTTTCCCCCTTCAACTTCAGAAGCCAAAATATCTCCACACGTCAGCTTTTAACCTAACGCGGAGGGTGTTTAGCGCTCAGCCATCGCGTCTCTGTTTTGTGCACGCCACAAGACGGTCCGGCCACTGCACTTCCGCGCTTCAGAGTTCCTTTCGCGTTCCGTCAATATTACGTTATTATAAATATATCAAATTTTTTTTGGGGAAAATCGATTTTTTGACATTTGTGAATCGATTCAGAATCGTCCACGTCCGCATCGCGATGCATCTAAGAATCGATTTTTTCCCCCACCCCTATAAAAGATGTAAAATGTAAAAACTGCCCTTTATAAAGGTATTAAAAAAAATCTGAAAATCCATTGAAGTGGGCTGAGATTACATCATGGAAAAGTTCATTTCTTTCTTGTTTACAAAACTATAATTCTGAGTCATTCATGAATTATTCATTTGCCCCTTGTGACCTCATGTTGTTTTTGTTGTTTGCGCAGTTTACCAAAGGTGGTGAAGAGACGCGTTAATGCCCTTAAGAACCTCCAGGTCAAATGTGCCCACATCGAAGCCAAGTTCTACGAAGAAGTCCACGAACTGGAGCGAAAATACGCCGCTTTGTATCAGCCTCTCTTTGACAAGGTGAGACTCATTTCTGCTGTCCATTTCTTTCATCCAGAAGGAATAACGTTGGTTTTATTCTTGTAAAAGGTGCAGTTTAAGATGAAACCACTTGCTGTTGTGTACCAGAAGACAGTACAGAATGTTAAAGCCGTTATATTGACCTGCTGCTTCAGCATTTCTAACTGTAGCAAACACCATAGTATTCTCCAGTGCTGAGATCCTGTGGTCAATCGAGGACACGAGACAAACAGCAGCCAAAGAAATGTCTTCCAGAAAATAAAACCTGAGCTGGAACCGTTTATCCTCTCCCATAGCGCTTTCTCTCCCCCAGAGGAGTTGTGATGTCTGAGCTCAATTAAAAGACAGGGTTCTTCAAGATATTAAAGCCTGAGAACATTGCTTTAGCTGCGTAAACTATTTAAATCTTACAGCATAAAGTTTGCAGTTTATTCTGGCCAATTGCTAACCACCTATACTATTATATAACACGCACATTTCAATTTGTTTTAGTTGATAATGCTACCTGGACCTAAAGATTCTGTGAATTAGCCTTGTATTGTTTAATGGAAGTTTTGACATCTTAAAATGCTTTTGAACTTTTGTGTCTTTAGCGGAGTGATATCGTGAGAGCGTCATACGAACCCACAGATGAGGAGTGCGAGTGGAAACAAGATGAAGAGGAAGAGCTGACAGTAAGTAAGCAGGTACAGGTGATCCATACCTGCATGCTCTTCAAATGCCACCTCTTATATCATTCTTGTATAATGATTTATTCGGGCATAACTTGACTCTGTCTGGCTCTTTGCCTTTATCAGGAGGAAATGAAGGAAAAGGCCAAAGTGGAGGAAGAGAAGAAAGATGAGGAAAAGGAAGACCCTAAAGGAATCCCAGAGTTCTGGCTCACGGTTTTCAAGAACGTCGACCTTCTCAGTGAAATGTTGCAGGTAGGGAGAGAGCGGCCAAACGTGGGCTTGAGGGAGTGATATTGACCGGAGTAGTGTTCAAAAGCAGGTCGTGCATCATGGGAATTTACAGCAAGTGATTTCTCTGTGGAAAATGTTGGTCTTGTCGTTGCTGCCATCTAGTGATGTGAAAGTGTACCTTGCAACTTTTTTTTAGCTAATTATACAGGCATCATGAAACTGCATATGAATTTCCTTCCAAATATTTCTATCAGGAATTATCGCAGTTTTATCAGAACATGAAACTTGGGCTAGTTGATTGGATTATTATAGTTAACTAAAATAAAATATTTTAATAAACAAACTTATTTTTTTTCAGGTAGATGACAAAGCAACGTTTTTCATTTACTCTTGCGTGCATTTTTTATTATGTGCTTTTTTATTTTTTATTTTTATTAATGAGATTAATTAATGTTTCTGTTTATTTTTTTCTGTCTAGGAACATGATGAACCAATTCTCAAGCACTTACAAGATATTAAAGTCAAATTCTCTGACGCCGGCCAGCCAATGGTGAGCCTGAAAGTCGTTGTTTTCTGTGTGATGTCTTTAAGCTCACAGTTCACTCACTGTTTTGTGTGTTTGGTCTCTTTTCAGAGTTTCACATTAGAGTTCCACTTTGAGCCCAATGATTTCTTCACACAAACAGTCCTGACAAAGACCTACAAAATGAGGTCCGAGCCAGATGAGTCCGATCCCTTCTCGTTTGACGGGCCAGAGATCATGGGCTGCACAGGGTACGGCTCAACTTTCCACTTGAACTCCATTGAGGGCATTGATACGCCAATGTTAACCTGTGAGACTGGAGACTGAATATCTGTCTTTTCAGATGCACGATCGACTGGAGTAAGGGCAAGAACGTCACACTGAAAACCATTAAGAAGAAACAGAAGCATAAGGGACGTGGCACAGTTAGGACGGTCACCAAGACGGTCCCCAATGACTCATTTTTCAACTTTTTCTCACCACCTGAAGGTAGAAAATCCTCAACTATATATTTATTTTTTATCAGAGTTGTTTTTGCTGATAATGACATGGTCTAACTCTCTTTTCTTTAATTTTCTTTCCAGTTCCAGAAACCGGTGACCTGGTGAGTAAACCTTTTTCTTTTTTTGGCCATGAACATTTTGTAACTTTATTCTAAATTTGGAAACATTTACAAACAGGTTCTTTATTGGCATTGATGGTTCCATGAAGACTGTTTAGCATCCATGGAATCTTTCCATTCCAGAAAAGATTCTTTAGAATTTTAAAATGTTCTTTACACTACGAAAAAAAGGCTCTTTTTAAAACTGCTTACTAAAAGATTCTTTGGGAACCATAAATGCTGTTTTAATTTTTAAGCATGCATGGTGATTCATCTGTGATTCATATTTTGGCCAGTAACCATGAAATCTCGAGGTTATATATCAGTGTCTGATGGTTTGTTTTTGCTGTGTGTTTAGGACGAGGACTCGGAGGCGGTGTTAGCAGCAGACTTTGAGATTGGTCACTTCATCCGCGAGCGCATTGTTCCCAGGGCGGTGCTGTACTTCACTGGGGAGGCCATCGAAGACGACGATGATGACGTGAGTGACCAAGACATCCTTTGTCATAAAGTGAAATGCTTTATTTCCAAACATCTGACCTCTGTGTTTCTGTTGTGTTCGCCAGTATGACGAGGAGGGAGAGGAAGCCGACGATGAGGTTAGTTTTCATTATGGTGTTTGTTTTTATCATCTTAACGCCCTCGACTGTTTGTAAACTCAGTGTTTGTAATTTGCAGGAGGGTGAAGAGGAAGCCGACGAGGAAAACGATCCAGACTATGAGCCCAAGGTAAGAGTCCAGATGTCTATCAATGCTCCTCAAGGCAGTCTGATACTGAGATCTCAACATACAGAATACATACGGTCACCTCCACTCATGCATCTCCGCCTCTCAAATGCTAATTCTCCTGGCAAAAAACATATTCTTTGATTTATTATTTTCTAGTTCATTCACAGCTGTCCTTTCTTGATTCAAGAAAGAAATCCAAATTGAGGACACTATTGTTTTCTTGCCGAGTAGATGACAGACTGCAGTGTTGGCGTCATCTCTGTTTGGCTGTTATTGCAGGAGCGTTCAGACCTCTAACCCTGATTTATAAATACTACAGTGCAGCTCTAAAACTTCATGCGTCAATGTTGAAAATATCCTGCCCTACAAGGGTCAATTTGCACAGTCCTTTTCCTAATTTTCACTTAATCTGAACATATGCATCATTATTTGCTCCAAGAGGTCAATGTTCAGGATGGGATTTCTAATGAATGGTTTTCCTCTGGCATTACTGACTGACTTGAAGGGCTGCACGATTTGGGGGGGGAATCTTTTTTTTGTCGATCAATATGGCATAGTAGTAATAAAAATTACTAAAACAATAAGGAATATTACTATTGTAAAAATTGAGCATTTAAGAAATCAACTGTAAATTACCACTGTAAAAATTACAATACTGATATTTTTGGTTCTTAATTTCACTCTGAAACACTTAAAATCAAAAATAACAATATGGCTTATTGCGATTATTTCGACTAATCGTGCAGCCTTGCCTCCTTTTTTATAATACTAGAATATTATACAAATCGCTGTTCTGTGTGAGTGAAGCATCACTGCACGATCTTCTCAGCATCCGAGGCGTTTTTCACAAACTTCTGTCAGCATGTCAAATTTCTGCTCGTGCATCTCATCCTTTCTTAACCCTCTAGGGTCCTTTATTTCAGAGTCACACTCAGGACCTTCGGGTCCAAATGGGCCGGAAGGGTGGGATTAATATTTATTAAAAAAATCATAATTTTTTTTTTACTTGTTTTTTATAATATTTTTTCTTTTCTTTTTTGGTGTTTTGAGAATTTCAAAAATAAAAATGATTTATAATTAATATTAATGCAAGAATTATGACCCATTTTTTCCCCATTGAATATAATAGATTTTTTTATATTTATTATTATTTAAAAAAAAAAAAAATTAAAGCTGTATTTCATTTTAGAGTCAAGCCTAGGCCTCATGAAAGCAATTTTTGAAATGAGATGGATGCCATCTGGTGGACAAACTGAGCATTTAAATTCAAAACCCATATGTAATCTGAATTTATTAGTGTGTATGTGTATAAAAGTGTGTGTGTGTGGATGTGGATGTCTGTTTTGCACTCTTGATGTTTTATAGATTCACCCCTTCACTGTTGTGTGCTTTTTTTCTGAATCGTGGCTGGTTTGTAGATTGTACGCAAAAAAAAACCTCTGTATTGTCACATTTTTGCCAATTTCCCATTCATTTCCTATGTGGGCCATTTGGACCCGAAGGTCCTGAGTGTGACTTTTTTTTTTTTTTTTACAACCACTTAGACTATTCAAATCCTGTCCCCAATTTTTTTGGGTGTTCATATACCAAGTACCAACAAAGTCACCAAATTTCGGACCATTCCGATAAAGCTATGATTTAAAAAAATATATATATATATTTAAATGCTTTGGGTCCATTTGGGCCGAAGGACCCCAGAGGGTTAAAGCATGCACTAAACCACTCTACATTGATGTTCAATTAGTCAAGAGTAGAAAAAGATCGACTTCTGTAAGCGACGACATAATTAACATGTTAACTTTTCAAGCACTTTGGCACCTTGTGAGTTCCTCTCTAAATTTCTCCTCACTAGGTGTAAGTGATGTCTGTAGTAACCCTGCCCTGGTAGGTAACGCTCCTGAATCCGTGTCCCTCCCTGACCCTCCTGTTGCGTTTTGAATCCCTTCCCATGATTCCACCCCATCCTCATACTAATCACTAACACACTCGGTTTTGTTGTGCTTGTTTTTTTTTCATTCTTTAACCATTGTGAGTTGGCATTAGCATCTGTATTGTTTCTGTATGTTGAAGCATCCGGTTTGCTCTCCAAATTAAACCCTGATTTGATTTGACTTGTTGTCTGCTGGAGTCTTTTCCCGCTGGGGGTGGAAAAGACCGAACGCACTCGTTCTGTCATGCCATTGGTGGAGCCCGGTGTCAGTCATTGCTGTGCCATCCCTAGGGCCCTATGAAACGTTTTATTAATTTATTTATTCTTCTGGATTCACTTTTCCCCCTCATTTTAATGGTTCAATTAAATCATGAAACTTACAATTCAAGATTTTTTTTTTTTTTTTTTTTTAGCAAGTCACTAATTCGGTTCCGTTTTCATGTTTCTGGATTCCGTTTTTATGGTTTAATTTGATTAATAATAAAAAAAATATATCTAATCAAGATATACGTTTTTAAATAATAGGAACTTATGATTTCCTTTTTTCCCACAATGTTTCTAGATTCATGGTTTAACATGAATGTTTATAATTAAATGCAATCAAAAAATGATTCAGGCCGAGTTTTCCGCATCGTGTAAATCATAGGGCCCTGTGTCTCCTCAGTTTGTGGCCGTGTGATTTGATTGGCTGAGGACCCAGCTGTTGGTTTTACAATTGAAATGGGTTTTGCGTGCATGTATTGTAACTCTTCCTCCTTCTTTTGGTGCTTTACAGAAGGATGCCAACCCCCCAGAGGAGTGCAAACAGCAGTGATGGCGGCGCCCGCCTCCTTCAGGATCCCCTACACTGTAACGGCTTCAAACAAACATAGTTACTTACCGCCTTACAATGTTTTGTATTTTTCTTGGTAGAAATAATTGAAAAATAAATAAAAGGGTTTCAAGATTTTTGTTACAAAAAAAAGAAAAACAACTCCTATTGGGAGCCGTTGCTCATGACGCATAGTATTTTACTAGACCGGTTTCTTTCTTTCGTTTTCCTTTTCTCTCTGTATCCATGGTTAGAATGCAGAAAATCCCTCAAAGCATGACACTTGTTTCTTCACTGCTAAACTAGTTGGGTTCTCGTGAAGTCTTTTGTATTGCTCTTAGACAACAGCTGTGGAAAGACTGTCCAGTTTACAGGAAAAGTGATTCCTTTACGCTCTGAGCAACCAAAGCAGAGGCACGAGACCGTCCGTCTCGACAGGGTGGCACAAAGGTGCTCGTGTGTTCAAACCCCCGTGTGTAATCAGGCTAAATCATTTCTCGGTTAAAACATTCCACTATTTTTCCGCTTAAGGTTCAAAGACTTCAAAGTGCAAACTGTGTTTTGTCGGTGGTGACTGTACATTCCACATCTGTGCGAAGGAGTTCGTCCTTCAGAAGACGCTCTGCTTGCATGACTGTTTTTTTTCTTTTTTTCTTTTTTTTCCTTCTATGAGCACTTTGTACTTTGTCATGTGTTGGTAGCGTCTCTTTCCAACGTCGATTAGACCAAGCGCTTAACGTTACGCTGGCTTGCCGTTATTCAGGTGGGTTCTCTGCTCCATGCATCTCTCCAGAAGGCACTTACAATGATCCCAACGACCTCATTGGAGGATTAGACTTAGAATGCGAGAACCTGATTGGAGGAGCCAGTTATAGTTGGTCTCTGATTGGTTTGTTTCTGAGCTCGGCCCTGAGTGATGTTTGTTGAGGAGTCTGTGGTGACACGCCACCCTCTGTTTGGCAGGCCGTGAAGGGGTGCGACCGACTGTGTGTGTGTGTGTGTGTGATTGTGTGTGTGTGCACTCAGAGGAAGGTCTTCGTCTCCTCTCACTCGTAGCGCAGCCCAGCAGGTCTGAAGCAGATAGAGCAATATTTTCACTCCGAATCCCCGAACGCCGCAGTATCCCGTGTCTCGTAGCCCCGGCTCTGCACATGTCTAGCTCAGACCGTGTGGCTCGTCGATTAGCAGCGGGGGTCTTTCTGGTTCCCCTCAGCAGCTGTTGTCAAAGCAAAATGCCATGCTACAAAATACTAATGTACTCAATAACTGTACGTGGATGTATATTCATGAAAAATAAATTGGTAAAATGTGCAAGCCTTGGTCTGTCTGTTTCTTTGCATGTATAAATCCACACACCAATATTTGAAATAAATAAAAAGTTATTATCGGAAATTACCTCTGCAATATGGAAACTTTAAGTTTAGCTGTAATTGTCAATGTCATGATGGTCATGTGGTAATTTTTGTAAATATTTGTGATCATTCATTGAGCCCACTAGGTGGCAGCGCTGAGTTTAAATTCCCTAAAGTTATTCAGTTTGACGACTCAAATGATTGCATGTCAAACTTGATCATTTTAAGAGATCAAATGTTAAACTTGAGTAACCCATACATTTACCTAATGTTGCTAGAAAGATAATCTCAATTGTTTTAAATCTGTAATGAATGAAAAAAATAAAACCAGGAAAAACATATTGCACTTATCCTTAATTGCTTTTTTTTATTTTTCGTTTCAGTCTTATAGGAGATTGTAGATGCTTATTGATTTGAATCAAACATTACAGTAGTTTATTAGCACCGTTTTATATCTACAAAAAAGTTTCTGCCTTAAATTAAGTGCAATCAACTTGGATAAGTCATTTCAACTTAAATTACATTAAACAGACTTCAAAAGAGTTGAATCTTGTATAACTTAAAGTTGAAAGTTGCTTAATTTATTTTAATGAGCTAAAGCAATGTAAAAATTGCATAACCGAATGATCAATGTTTACAGGAAGGTTTAAATGTTAAAATATTTCAATTAAAGTGCTTTGCTTTATTAATGGTATATATTAAAATTCTATTTTTTAGTTATTTATAATAGAGCTGTTTTAATCAGAAATTTCTCATTTTAATGTTAGTTTGCATTTTTTACTTATCGGTATTACTAGACCGTTTAAATTTAAACATATTAGTTTATTTAATCGATATATTCACGACGTTTAATTTTACATGATGCTGTCATATTTTAGGCATTTATGATATCTCTTTCTAAACGTTAGTTTTTGAATGTTCGCATTAATGCAACATAATTAAGATTATGATTCCCACAAATGTTGCCTAGGCAGACACCTCGGTTGGTTTTGAGACAGTCCATGATGAACTCGCTTGTGTGTGTGTGTGTGTGTGTGTGTGTGTGTGTGTGCGCGCGCGTGCTGATGTTGCCGAGTTGAGCGCGCGTGCAGTGGGCGGTCCGCGCGTGTAAGAAAACCCCCGTGCGCGCTCTGTCCCGATCATCGCAGACCCGGGACATCCATCCCTCCGCCTACCTAGGCTACAGACCCAGTCAGTCCCAACCCGAATCCGAACCCAGACCCAGTCCCTCACAGGCTCGTTTCATGCGCGATCTGACGACATGCTGGAGTCCGGTGGCGGCGCGCGCGTGCTGAAGGAGGGCGCGCTGGAGAAGCGCAGTGACGGGCTGTTGCAGCTGTGGAAAAAGAAGCGCTGCGTGCTGACCGAGGACGGGCTGATGCTTCACCCACACAAACACCACCACCACCACCCCCACGACACCGGCTGCAAGGTGAAGGAGCTGCACTTCGCCAACATGAAGACCGTGGACTGCGTGGAGCGCAAGGGGAAGTACGTGTACTTCACGGTGGTGATGTCCGAGGGCCGAGAGATCGACTTCAGGTGCCCGCAGGACGAGGGCTGGAACGCGGAGATCACGCTCCAGATGGTCCAGTACAAGAACCGCCAGGCGATCCTGGCCGTGAAGTCCAGCCGGCAGAAGCAGCAGCAGCTGCTGATGGTCTCCTCGCAGAAGATGCTCCGAAACGCGCAGTAGGACGCGTGCGTGAGACCCGCGGAGCCTCTCCGGAGTGCGCGAGATCAAGGGACGCTCCCGCGTGGAAGCGCGTTGCAGGAGCGCGGAGCTCGCGGGCGTCGGTTCGGTGTCACCTTGTGCACTTGCTGGACGCGCGCGCAGACGCTCTTCATGCATTGAAAGACTGAATTATCGTCATATACCAGACGGGAATATCACCTCGGAGACTGTAGGGGGGCCGGGGCAAGTTGTCACACAGAGGTTTATTATCTAGCAGCGGTTATGCGTGTTGGTTTCAAACATCTATCTTCAATTATGATCAGTTTTGTGGATTCTGCCCTCCAAATAAGGACAGTAATATAATTGTGTTTTGTTTTTTTAATCTGTAAAATCACGCTGGGATATAAAGTGAGAGGGAGCTATACAATGAAGGTAGATTTGAGATTGTATTCTCCAAAAATGCCAGGTTGGGGCAAGTTGTCACACGAGGTAATGAATTCAAATCCATGTTGGGCACATTTTTTTTGCTCTTTGAATTGATGTTTTAGAATTATTTTATTTAGCTAAATTTAATGAAAGGTTCCCATTGTGACAACATGCCCCAATGAACTGTATTTTCTTTTTGGAGGCTGTAACGGTGTAAATGTTCACATGATTTCTGAAGCAAATACTTAAAAGTCTGTATTTATACAGAAACTGCCTGAAAATACCCTGAGTGAAAGGTGTGACAACTAACCCTGGTCTCTCTCATATGTTTATGGGTTATAAATGTGAAATGCCTTTAGTGCATCACCGTTCATCTGTCTTGAACAGAAGTGCCATCATCACTTTCCACTACAGCGCGGTTTCATTTGTCAGTCTTGTGCGGCTCTGGACGTGTGATCAATATCTTCCAGGAGACCCGAGAGGCCAATTTGTCACGGTCCAGATCGCAGTCTGCATGTGTGTGTGCAGGGATTTTAAAGAGACCACCTGAGTGTCACACATCCAGTGGCAAACTGCAGACTCCTGAAACGTGAAACCCAGTGATCCTCTCAGATCCACCAGTAGAGATGCTCTCAGCGTTTGAAATCACTTCTGCATTTGATTATATATTTATTTGTACATATATTTTGTAACTGGTCATTTGCATATCTGAATGTTGGGTTATGTCTCTTAAGTTACAGATGCATTTCAGAATCTCAGAATAAGCTTTTTGATTACTTTTTTTTTTATTCATGTAACTGGTTTGGATGGAAGATTCACATTTGACCAATGCTGGTTTTGAAGATACATTATTGGTTCGCTTTGTTTTTTTTCAAGCCAAAGAATGTACTTCATTTTATTGGGTGGATCATGTTGACATGACGTAACTCATACTCTGTTAAGGTTCATTCATTTGAATTATGAACGTGGACTGTGTCATTGACCTCGGTCCGTGTGTTAGACGCCATATTTGATGCAGTGATTGATGTGCAGTTTTCCATTTTGGAAAAACACTGGGAAAAGTCTCAAATGTCTTCTCTTCATTCCCGCCGAACTAAACGTGGCCTCTATCCTGACTGAGGAAGGATGTTGATCTGTGTATCCCGATCAATAGTGCATTACATAAAACGTCTCAGTTGAATGCACAGCGGCAGAACTGAACTGGATATTGTTGATTCATCAGATGATCTGCTGTCGAGTCCTGCATGACAATGACATTTTCTGGTGGAACGGCGTTGTTCCTTAAGCTCATGTGAATGCCACTTTCATACCTTTGAAATATACATTCCATTTCAAATGAATGTTGCATCTTTGTCTTTGCTTAGTGCTGTGATTTTGGGGGGATTTCACGGTACAGAAAAAACAAATGGCAATGCACACGGTTCGGCTAGAAACATTACGCACGTGCAAATGTCAACACAACAAAGCTAACTTAAAGTTCCCAGCAAGCGTTTAAAAGACGTCTAATAGCTGTCCAAACAGAAACAGCCCAGGCTAAATTTGGGCTGTCAGTGAAAATGTAATAGACGTCTAACCATATCCTAAGAATAGACTAGTCATCAATTAGATAAAAAATGAAATGAGTGAAGAAATTAAACCAAACACCTTGTATTTACTTTGCTTACATGATGGAATATCATACATCTCAAAAAAGTTATTTTGGCAAAAATGGCATGTAACCAAATTCAAGGTTATTTTGGCTAAAAGTGTGTTACTCATAGCTGGACTATATTTGGGGTCTATAGTTAACCTAGACGGAGAAATGACGGGTATTGCTGGGTTGCTTCTTCAAACTCTTGCTCTGCCTCGACCTAAAAATGAGTCGTAGAAGAAGATGCTGAGAATGCTACTCATATTTGCATTGCATTATGAATTGCATCCATTGCACAGCGTTTGCAATCACACGCTCATGTTTCAGGTCGTATGGTTCCCGCTTCCAGTGCGTCTCGTGTCTCCTGCCGTCAAATCACTCGTCTGTCTCCCTGAGCTATAAGTGGAAGCCGTTTCCTTGAATAATATTTCACTGTCAGAGCTGTCAGTAAGACGAAGTGTTGGCCACGCATCTACGCCTCCGAACGCACCCGGAGAAGCCGTCCAACTTAATTAAAACCCGAACGCTAAATCAGAACGAGCACCCGATGCATGACCACCGTGTGTGTGTGTGTGTTATTGGATACACATGACCTTTGTAGACGAGGAGGACGGCTTCATTACATCACACTACTGTACTTCAGTGTCATGTCATAGGTCCTGTGTGGATTTGGGATTTGATCAGCAAGTGTGGGTGGAAAGATGCATGTGTGTGTGTGTGTGTTTCAGTGCATGGCTGAGATTCTTTCAAAGGCCTCGCAGGGCATTATGGGTGAGAGTGTGTAAAAATGGCAGACTGCCTCATTCTCTGCCCAATGCGCACACACCCCGATTATCTATTTTTACGCCTGTACACCTCTGTAATCTGAGATGTGTTTCAGGAATGTCCCTCTTATAGATGCTGATCTCACGTGTTTACGAACCACATCCGTTTGTCACAGTACTCACAATAAATGGCATTTATTGCACCGTGCGGCTTTCAAATGGAAACAGGCCTGTTACAAAAATTGCATTTCTGGACCACAAACCAGGTTATTGTTTGTTTCTTTGCATTTACACATCCTCTTGAATACGTTTTTATCCACAATCATTTCCTAAAATGACCAAACATCCATAAACTGCTGGAACCACGTTAGATTGTGACATCATTGCACCAGAAATCACAGGCTCATTACTGAAGTTTGTAGTTCGGCTGGAGCTTCAGCAGTGTTTCTGCTACAAAATCATTGTGATTTTCTAAATGCCAGTTAATCGGTGTAATCATTTACTCCTTCCGGCAGTCGTGTGGAATTAAACGAAAGCTAATTATCATAGCAGAAGGTGTAGGATGGAGAGATGTGCTGAAAACAAGCCAATGACAGAGCCGGAGGGCGACAGTGAAACTTCAGAATCTGTTTCACATGCTTTATTTATGTGTTTGTCTTTTTTTCTTTCTTTTGTATGACATTAGCTCTGTTCCAGAACCACGTGAACTGTCTTGCTTTCCAGGTATCTTCTAAGGCAGCATCCTTACTGAAACCTTGTGCTCCTTATTCGAAGCAAAGCAACTCCCAAACGATTCACGGATTCAGAGTCTGATGAATCAATTTCAGTATGTAAGCTACATTATACACTTTAAGTATATGAAGCATAAAATCATAAAGCATAAACTAGTAAACATGAAGACACATAAGAGACGTATATTGGTTAAAAGTGCATTTCTTTTTATTTATTTATTAATATTGTTCAGTTTTGGAAATAAAACAGGCAGTTTGGAACAGTTATAATTTGCATTAAGTCTCAGATACTTCTTGGGGCAAACTGTTACAAACCCTTGTGAATGTCAGCTGATGATAATGATTGTCATATTAACCAAGTGAAACCCCCAGCTAGCTAGTAGTTAGATATTTGCTATTAAAAGGATATTTGTTATTAACTTCATGGCCGTCGAAAGCGCTGACAAAGACACATCGGGTATGTTGTCTTCCAGTCAGCTGCCTGTCAGATGATGAACAAAGTTAATAAATAGTGTCTGGTAGGCTATTTTAAAAGCTGATAAAAAGATTTGACTAAGGGGGAAAAATGTACGTTTCTTTAATCATAAACAGAACGTTTAACAAATGTGATGAATATATGTTTATGACTTTAAATTTCTTTGATTAAATAGCATTTTATGGAAATTAAACATTTTTGGAAAAGAGATTTTTAGGGAGGATATGTAAATGAAGTCGGTCACTGCCTGTATTTGCCGCGAGGTGCAAAACAACCTTAATATGTGCTTGATTCCGTTTGAAGGGCCATAGAGTAGAAATGACGCGACGACGTCACTGACACTGTATGTGACGTGAAAATAACCGATAAATGAATAATTTTAACCGGTTCATTGAGTAGAATTGTTTGAAGAAACCGGTTCGCTCGCACATTTTCAATAATCGATTCATTATAGGTTGAAGTGAATCGGACTCGATTCGACTGAATTAACCGTTTTAAAAAAAAACGAGGTCAAACGCTTTTTTGGTAATCGCATAGCCGTGAATATTACCTGGCTGTTACCAGTTGTGGCTGTGACTAATCTAAATATCAAAGATGTTGACGCAACATTTCGGTTGAATAGGGAGTGTGTAGTCGTGTATCCATCAACTGCCGAGTAAGTTAGGCTACAATCAAAAAACAAATACGGAATCTCTCGTGGACGTCACGTATCTGAAACCGTCACATGACACACGGCGTCTGCATTTCCCCGTCTATGTAAGTTATACCCAAAACAAGCAACAAACACACACTCATGTTCAGTTTAGAGTAATTACAGCATTCAAGATGCGGTTGTGCGTTTTGAATAATAACCGGACTGTATATAACCGTATTAAATAAATGCCCAAATGCTGCTGTGTGAACCAACCTGTCTTCAGACTTCAGTTCGTGAAAACAAACAAAACATTGAAGCTAGTATTTTTGTTAATGCACTTTTATATTAATGGTAAAGTAATATTACCATTAAACTGTCTTAATGTTCCTTTAAAGGGCTAGTTCACCCAAATACTTCCCTAATTTTTCCCCTGTGGAAGTCAATTGACTCATTAATGAGGCCCGTTTGGTTGCCCATATTCTTCAAAATATATTCTTTTGTGTAGTTCAGCATAAGAAAGAAATTCATACAGGTTTGGAACAACTTGAGGATGAGTAAATTATGACAGAATTGTCATTTTTGAGTGAACTATCCCTTTAAGAACATTCCTTTAATGTAATATTTCAGATGTGTTATCAAAATACTTATGTGATATTTTCAGAAGTACTATGAAATATTCTAGCTGAACAGTTGAACAGCTAACTTTAAATCTCCTGTCATAACACTTGACTTTGGCCCTTGTGTCTGTTATGGGTGAGTGATCTCTGGAACAGAGGGCCTCTCTCTCTCTCTCTCTCTCTCTCTCTCTCTCTCTCTCTCTCTCTCTCTCTCTCTCTCTCTCTCTCTCTCTCTCTCTCTCTCTCTCTCTCTATCTCTCTATATCTCTCTCTCTCTCTCTCCTCCAGCCTGCACCTGTTCCCGTTCAGCCTGAAGCCAGTCACACCAGTCTTCATTAGCACAGCTGCTGCCGCCCCTCAGTCCACAGACAGGAAGTCAGATTAGATACAGAATGTCACCTTGCCCATATCAGGCGCTGGCGACCAGAATAAGACACATGATCATGCTGGTGATTTACAACAGTGAGTGAGCAAACACTGGAGAAAATGCTGTCTTATCTAGAAGTAAAAACAGACTTCACTTAGAGGAATATGCCTCTATTAACACTTTACTTGAGGCCTTTATGTATAATGCATAAATAATTGTAAAAATGCATTATATTAGCAGATTCTGAACATGTTGTTTGTCATGTTTTTAAATGCATTAGATTTTCCGTGTAACAACAATGAATAGTAGTAGCACTTTACATTTGTTAATATTAGTTAACTACACATAGATAACAATGCATTCATTAATCTTAGTTCATCTTAATCTCAACATTTACTAATGCATTTTTAAGATCAAAAGTTCTATTAACATTAGATAATGCACTGTGAACTAATATGAGCATTTTTAAACTATCATTAACAAAGGTTTATATGCTGTAAGATATGGTGAATGTATTAGCTAATGAGACCTTTTTGTAAAGTGCTATCATAAAGTCATACTTTGTATTATAAGATGATTAAATCTTTTATAATGCATTGTATATAATAAAGGCTTCAAGTAAAGTGTGATCAAAATGTTGTAAATGGATGAAAGTAGGAAACAGTTTTGGACACTTTTAGGGAAATTAATCCAAAGCCAAAATCCATTGTTTAAAAGTTGCTCTTTCGCATTTCTGGAGAATTAATTGGAATTTATTTCATTTGAGTATCAACTGACAAATGTTGTTGACATGGAGCTGTAAAATGAACGTGGGTTGCATCTCGGATCAATTGAAGAGAAATGCTCTGGACTTTTAGTTGAAGACACAGTTTGAGCCATTGTTGAGATCTCCAGAGGAGACACGTGTGATTACTAGGATCATTTTCTCCGGAGAATCAGTTTGTTCAGTATTGCTCTCTCGGAGAAACCACGGAGGACAATGTCATGTTTCATGTTTTCTACATGTTCAAAATTTAACTTGATTTGCTTGCTCAGAGTTTGGTGAATGTGTGTTCAGTAAAACTCTCAAGGATTTGTTGTTGACTTTAGTTGTGCGTTTGTCAGCAGAAGTGAGTTTAAGTGCTTCCTTGTGTGCGTTTAGTATCAGTGTTTTCACACACCCACACAGCCCAGGTGTTGCTTACTTCACGAGTCCGTCGTATTTCACAGCAAACCGCTCAAGGTCACTGATAAGACGGCGCCTGAGAGGAACACGGACAAGGATCTGTAGCCGAAGAAAATCAACTGTGTCTCTTCCCAAATGATACATGCACAAAAATCCGGAATCATTTTCTCATCTGTCCGTTTTTTAGACTGAAATAACTAACTAAGCACATTATTAGACGGACGGACGGACTATCAAAAGCTGATTCACATCCGACAGTTTCAGCTCTGAAATGAGGCGAGAGTGCTTGACATTTCAGAATATTACTCATGTTCAGCTTCTCTTGGCCTATAAGGTTTCTTGGTAATGAATTTAACTCCCAAACATACCCATTCAAATTATCTTTTGACATTTAAATCAGCCGAGGTTTCCCCTCAGTACCGCCCAACTGATTTGAATAACAGACCAAGGAAAACCTGCCAGACGGCTGTCCTGTACGTTAGTGTGCGTTAAAGTGGAATATCAATATCCTGAAGATAGTTTTGCATGCACAACAGGGTTCCCACACTCATGCTTTTAATCGGTTAGTGATTTTAGTAAAGGCTGTTGTTTGGCAAGTGGCTGCTTGCTTTTGATGGCAGCAACCGCAATATAATAAAAGAGACTAAGGAATGGTCAATAAATAATTGCACTTATTAATAATAATAATCACAAGTGCTGTTTGTGCATAGCGTTGCAAAGTTGTTTATATCGTGCTTTAATACAAAAATAATCTGGAAAAATTCTTAATGTTGCAAAATTCATTAATTATGAATCAACTTCAATTCAATAGTATCTTTATTCAGCTCAATTTATTTCAAAATTGATTCAGTTCATTTCAATAATAGTGTCAATGTTGTAAAGTTCATCAATTAGCTACTCAAAAAAAGTAGAATTTACTGTGAAACAATTTTTACTCAGAAATTGCTCTTAAATTGCACGAATAATTACAAAGAAACACATTTTGAAATTTTGACGTAGAAAGTCTAAAATAGGCTACTCTTAATAGTCTGTTTTACAACTTTGAAAAAGCAGTGTTTACAGTCATGAAACAAATTTGATTCACTCTACAGAAGATAATTGTGTTGTTATTCAGCTCAATTTAGTTTAATGTTGATTCAATTCAGTTCAGTGTCAATGTTGCAAAGTTCATCAAATATGAAACAAATTCAATTTCAGCTCAATAAAGCAGCTCTACAGAAGACAATAGTGTCGATATTCAGTTGTTCTGAGTGGTTTTAGTGTGTCGATATGTGGGTTTTTGCGTGGTTTCTTACTGGCCCAAGTCTATGGAAATACTAACCATGTCAAAAATGCATGAATGAAGCACATTTTGATAGTGTTTCTCAAGGAATGAGTGGGATTTCTTAGATGTGTGGAGATCAGTGGTTTTGTGAGTCAGTTGGGAGATGAGCGGTTGTTTATACAGGAGTCTAGGGGTGTGTGACCGCAACGGGACGGTCCCACCCTTTCCTCCCACTCATAACCTCCACCTCTCAAGAACAACGGACGCTGGCTGTGATAATTGTTCTTTCATTGCTTTGTATCTCTCAGCCCTTAGAGGATAGATACTGTATTTTCACCTCTGTGTTCGAAAAGACCAACAGCATCCTTTACAATGCAAAAAAATAGTTTTAAAGTCGCCCTTTGGACTTGTTTTCAAGTAAAAATATCTTTTAAAAAAACAAATTTTGTGAGAAGCAACATTGGATAAAATATTTAGACTTAAATATACAGTCTATAAGTGAACAATATCTTATAATCTTAAATATCGTATGGATTGTTGCTTCCCAAGTAAACTTTTTGATAATATGAATTTATTATGAACATAGATGAATGCACTGTTCCACTAGGACATTTTAATTTTTGGATGAACTATCCCTTTAAAAGTCATGTGGAACGTCTAAATTCAATCTGTGCTTACGGGGAAACATCAACAGGAATCATGTGCTTTTTGTTGAGGGTCAGATGACCTCAGATCATTGAAGATAACGCTGCTCTGTCATAAACGGATGATTGTTTTCACGCTGTGAGATCTGTGTTCAAATGAGCAGTCAGAGATGAGCAGATACGAGTGAATATACCATGGAAATGGGCATAAATCTGACTCGCTGCTCGTTCTGCAGGAGAACCGTGTTTGTTTTGAAGGTGTGAGCCGTCTGACTGTGAGGAAGTGACTCCGACTGAATGTTACGAGACTGTGACCCTGTTCCAAACCGCAATGAGCAGCCTAACTAGTCAGCATCACTTCCAATGTAAAAACTGTTCCAGACAAAGTCAAGGTCAAGTTGTTTATGTTGCACTTCATACAGTACAGATTGTTTCAAAGCAGCTTCACGAGAATAATTAGGTTTGAACCCATTGGTCCAGCACATCCCACAACATGATCAATTGCATTGAGATGTGGGGAATTTGGAGGCCAGGGCAACATTTGAAACTCTTTATTATGTACAGTGTTTAGGTGGCACATGTTAAATTTATGTCCACATCATGGAAATGTGTTTCCCAGCAGAACATTGCCTAGAGCATAACAGTCTCTCCACTGGCTTGTGATCGTCCCACAGTGGATCCTGGTGAATCACTTCCCTGGGTAAACGGCACACACACACGCCCGTCCACCTGATGTAAAAGAAAAGGAGTCATCGTAAAAGGCGACCTTCTTCCACTTCTTAAAGGTTTATGTTTAACGTTTGCGTGCCCATTGTAGGCGCTTTTGATCGTGGACAGGGGTCATCATAGGCACTCTGATTGGTCCATATATGCGGTAGAGTGCGATGCACTGTGTTTTGACACATTCCTCCCATAACCGTCATCAAAATTGTGTGACTTGTGGAACATGGATCTTCTGCTGGCCTGGACCAGACGGGATAGCCTTTGTTGTCATTGTGCATCAAGAATCCTTGTGTCCACACTTTGGCTTCTGGGTAGATTAAATAGCATTAGGACATAAATGTGAATCCTCTACTCATGTAAATTACATTTCATGTGATTCATGAAAAGGGCCTGGGGCCTCATGTATCAACACTGCGTACGCACAAAAACACGCCGTACGTCAGCTTTCACGTTCACGGCCAGATGTACTAACAGTGAAATTAACGTAAGAATGTGCGTTCCTCCAAGTCAACTTCATGTCTGGCGTACTTATATTTGTCGTGATTTTTGTCCGTTAGCGACTCATAGAGGCAATAAAGTGAAGTGGCAAACATTACACTACGAATTGTTCTATCGTACCACCAGCTGTCAGATATTGCTTATAATTTGTAATTGATAAATTATTTGACATATTGTCACACGAGTTTTATTAAAATATTATATTATGCAATTAAGTAAGAACATAGGCTATATAAAGCATGTCCAAATTGATACAACCCGTCTAGCAATGGCATGCGTTGGCTTAACTAGGAATAAAAAATAAACTTCATTAATTCGGTCAGTAAAGATAAAAAAAGAAAGTAATATTTTTATTCAGCAAGGACACATTGCATGTGTTTAAAAGTGAGAGTAAACGCATTTATAATGTTTCAAAAGATTATAAGATTTCTATATCTGTTTGAATTAAATTTTTATTCATTAAAGAATCCTGAAAATACTATATCACGGTTTCCACGAAAATATGAAGCAGAAGCACGCCTGTTTTCAACACTGATAATACTCAAAAATGTTTCTTGATCATGAAATCATCATATTAGAATGATTTCTGAAGGATCATGTGACACTGAAGACTGGAGAAATGATGCTGAAAATGCAGCTTTGATCACAGGAATAAATTACACTGTACTATATATTCACATAGAAGACATTTTCAGTGAAATTTCGTTTCTTGCTTGCTTTAGCCATGTTCTTGCAGGTTTCTTTTGCCAAATTGGACTAATTACCATATTTAAATTAATTTAATTGGGGGAGGAGACAGGGTGGGTTGTTGTGCTCGTGCATGTGCGCTCGATTTTACGTTAATTGGGATGTACAAAGAGAATATGCGTGGGATCCTTCGTACGCAGAGATTCATACATCTGCTTTTTTTTGTGCGTACGCACATTCACAGCTTTGTCCGTACGCAATGTTTTAGTATGAATTCAACGCAAGTCTTTGTACATGAGGCCCCTGGTGTTGCAGTTAGCTCATATATAGGCAGTATACAGACAGGCAGCTCACTAGTGTTTGCAACAGCTGTTTAGTTCCCCATCAAATATAGTCACACTGTGAAATACAGTAAACTGGCAGTACCGCCACAACTCTCAGACGCACCACATGCTGCCAATCAGGGATCAAAGCGCAGGAAGTGGATTAGAAGGGCGTCCTCGTGCATGCTGGGAGATTAGAGGGCATGATGTGCCTCAGCCAAGAGCCCTTAAAAACTTCAACACTTCCAGCTGCAAACACACAGTCTCGTGCTCCTAAGGACAATTAGATCATTCAAACTAAACATCCGGTCACCTGCTTACCGACACGCAACACTAAAAGTTACTTTCCAAACAAGTAGTTTTGTCTTGGTTTACAGTAAAACATCTAAACATTGTCAAATCAAGATAGATTTACTTGAGAAGCAAAATGGCAAGATATAAAGTTCATCAAAATTAAGTGGCTTCCCAGCTAAGAATAATATGTTCTAAGATTGAGGGAACATCATTTCTGAATGTTCTCTGAACGTTCAAAAAGTTCCGTTTTTAAAATGTTTTAAAAACGCGAACATTAAGGAAACATTCCATTTGATCATTCTTTGAACATTATGGAATTGTTACTTTTGAATGTTCTCTGAACATTCCGAAACAAGTAGCAACATTTAAAAAGATCAACGTCCAACTAAAACATTGCAAGAAATGTTTACAATTTTTAAAGGGGTCATATAATGGTACATGCACTTTTATAAGTTGATTGTACTGAAATGTGTGTTGGCAGTGCCTGTACACAACCATCATATAATGATAAAAATCCATCCAGTGTTTTTGTTTTAATCTCCTTATATGTTTTCCCCTGCCTTAAATCGAGCCGTTCGTTTTTGTGACGTCAATAAAACGGACGCCCCTCCCACGATTGTTGATTGACGGGAGCGTTTCAACACAGACCCGCCCTCGCTCCTGAGGGAGCGGTCAATCATAGTCTGCGCGGACCGGACCGGCGCGGTCATTGTTGATATGCTGGAGCACTGTCTATGAGCAGAATGGCGTCTAAGCGATTGTGGTGTTCTGTTCTTGGGTGTAATAACGAACACAGTCATTTTAATGTTCCTAAATCCGAACCGCTGAAGACGCAGTGGCTGAGTTTTGTTTTCGAAGGGAATATTCCACACGAGCAACGTCAATGCTCTCATGTTTGCGCGAATCATTTCTCACCAGACTGCTTTATAAACGAGGATCAGTATAAAGCTGGATTTGCTAAGAAGCTTTGCTAAAAAGGATCGGTACCAGATATTCGTTTTCCTGCTGAACCTCCAGAAGAACGGAAGTGAGTGAAACATTTTATTAAACTTTATATTAATATATTAATCTTTGCAAATCGCTAGCTGCACGCTTCACAATGAATGCGTCTAAGGTTTACACTCAGTCAGGGTACATTACGGCATGTTTTCTATGTATGACGTTCTCAATATAATTCATAATTCCACGTTTATACTGAACACGCGTTATGGTTATTGTGTTATTGTGTTACAAACGGTGTACACAGAACAGAGAGGCGGGGTCAGCAAAGCTCATTATCATTTAAAGTCATATGCACTGAAACGGCGTGCTGAAAACAGAGCTGTTTTTGACCAGGTAAAATAAGTGTTTTCTTACAATACTAATGAGAATTTTTAATTAAAGTATATTACAAACTTTTAATTTAGACCCTAAAGAATCATATTAGCTTGTACAAAAATGGCATTATATGACCCCTTTAAATCTGAATTTTTTGTGCAAGAACATTTCTTCATAACTTTGAGAGAACCTTGCCTGAACGTTTGCCAAAGTTAGTGTGGATTATGCTTAAAATAATAAAACAAATTTTCTCTATGAATTGTTTTTTTTCTTGCTTTATGTATAAACTTACTTTAATTTGATTTTTTTTTAGAACACTATAGTTAATATACCTTAAGTGACTAATACCTTTGATTTAAGAATGTTTAGATATTTGTTCTGTGAAACAAGTCTTAAATACTGAGTAAGAAAGGATTATTTTTTTGCAGTGTGGTTTAGACAGAGATCCACTGCGAAACAGGAAGACGACATGCATTCTCTCAATATCAGTTTGCTGGTAGAGAGAGTGTGTGTTTCTGAAGAACTGGCAGTGAAGTTCACACACACTTTCAGCACCTGCTGTCAGACGTGCTGAGCCGAGAGGAGATTTGTGGCTCTTCTCAGCACAATCTCAGGCACCATTCAGTCACAGAGAGAGAGAGAGAGAGAGAGAGAGAGAGAGACGCCCATCACCAGTGATAAACTCACTTCTGCTCCTCCACCTTTCACACAGTTGTTTTTCTCACTTGTTGTTGATACTCACTCACAGATAATGTGGCCACTAAATATTCAAAGGCCAGAAAACATACATGTGTCCTGTCCGACATACTTTGTGTACTTGTATGGAGTAAGTTTAGGGTCTAACACTCATCTAATTTGCTTGAACAGGAATTGAATGGAATTAAATGTAAATGAAGCAGTTTGCAATATGCAATGACAAACATTTCAACAGTAGAATGCAATGTTTAGTTATAATAATAATAATAATAATAATTCATCACATTTATATAGCGCTTTTCTGGACACTCAAAGCGCTTCACATAGAAGGGGGAATCTTCTATAATAATAATAATTATATAATTATAATATATAATAATAATAATATAGTTATCTATGCATGTTCAGTTCAGCAAGTGCCATAATTATCTTGTTAACGTATTGCTTAAACTATAAGGATGGTTAAATAGAGAAATGTATTCATATTCAAAAGAAAATCCCCAAATAAGTGCAGAACTTTATTGTTACTATTTCAGGGCAATTATTTATATATTATTTCATTACAAAAAGGTATACAAATACTATATTTCTTTTAATGAATTAAAAAAAATAAATCATTTTTATGCACATTTAATTAAGCAAATCATGTCTAGATTTTAATTCTAGACAAACATATCTGGTTAAATAATGATCAGCTGAGTTAAACAGGTATTAAAATAATTTGTGAGAACTTTCAAGTCAGAAAATGAAGCTGTGTGACCAATTTTTTGGGGTTGTTCTCATGTTATGTCTTTTATTTTGAAGTTCAGTTGTGTGTTCATACTTCCGCTTTTGTTTTAAGGGTGTTTTGACTTTGGTTTATTTAGTTTCTAGTCCAGCTAGTGAAAGTCTAGTTTCATGTCTATGTTCTAGATTATTGTTTGAAAATAAATCTGCACTTGGGCTCAATCCTCAACAGTTTCCACAGTGTGTGTGTGATATCACAGTGTTTCCTTTCACATCAACTATTGTTTCCTGTTTTTCTTTGCTTTTCTTTTTTCACTCCATCTTTTTCCTTGTACTTTTCCACAGACTGTTGTTTCTATGGAAACAAAGAGCAAGAGGCCGGCCTGGGTTTGATGGAGCTCTGTCAGACAGCGAGGGGGAGGCCGGATCGTGTGTGTGTGTGTGTGTGGCCCAGAGGGATCCTGAGGATTGTGCTCTATAGAAACGGTAAAACTCCAGAAGAAGCCGTGCTTCCTCAAGCCGGTTCTCCTTTAGCACCTCCATCTCGCTCACAACCTCCATCGATGGGTTTCGGTTTTATCCAGGGGTCACAGAATCTGAGAATCTTCCAGAAAACACCTGAACCCATGTAGCAAATATATTAAATGTTTCTCCTAGACTGCTATCGGATTAAATTGAGATGTTTCTCCTGAGCAAAAAAAAAAAAAAACCTCCAGAAATCACATGTCTCCGTTTGAAAAGAGATCTCAGATTGTGCTCAGATCGATTAGATCCCGTAGTCAGAGATCTAAATTATCTCAAAACTCTCATCAAATTATCTGTGCTGTTTGTGGGTGAATCTCATAAAGAAATGTCCTGAAATGAAGCATGTTAATAAAGTATTTTATTTAAAAATTAAATATATATATATATTAGTGCTGTCAAATCGAATAATCACGATTAATCACATCTAACATAAAAGTTTGTAAATATTTTCTATATGTGTATGTATGTAAACACACACACACACACACACACACACACAGACACACACACACACACACACACAGATATGTTAGATGCGATTAATCGTGATTATTCAATTTGACAGCACTAATATATATACTTATTAATATTATATATATATAGACGGTCCCCCTCATGTACAAAGAATATTTTCACTGAAGGTTTTACATTAAACATTTTATATAATATTTTTTCATATTTATATTATATTAACCCTTTCCAAAACAATGAACCTTTCAATTTTATTTAATATGTTTGAAAAAATAATGTATTACATTTTTTTGCATTACAGCAATGAGAATTCTAGAGGAAAATGTGGTTAATTGTCATAAAAAAAAAATATGGTCATAAAAATTGGCTTAATTTTATTTATCCAACATAAAGGTGAAAATATACTGGTGAAATATGACTCGTCATGCTCCTGCCAGTATGAGATTCACTCTTTATATCTACACAATTTGTGTCAAGCAGCCTAAAGAATATTTTGTGAATCATCTGTGACTAAGTTAAATGATAAATGAGCGCTCGGAAAAGCAACATCTGAGCAATAAAATGTCCTTCTAAAATACATTATCATAGTAAGAGGGCAGATAGTGGAGGAGCCTGAAGCACACAGAGCACTAATACAAGGAACGGTCCATGAGAACTATTGTGTTAAAGGACAATAATTATGTTACAGAAACATCCATTTATCATCCACTTCCTCTTCAGCGTTAATAGACTGGAGTATCTGTTAGCCTGAGGCACGTGTACCACATGTTTTCTGTGTTTAAATGACATTCAGCCCACAGCTGCTGTGCGGTGGATCAGCTGGATTGTAAACTAAACGGCAGATATCAGAAGTTTCATCGTCACACACTCTTGTTAACTTTGGCTCAGTTTTATACATAGTCCCACTGCTCTAATAGATCAGCAAACATGAAGCAAAGATGCACGTTAACATTCATTTATTTGATTTATAGAACATTTGCTCTCTCTAAACAAGCAGACTTTGAGATGTCAGTCATAATTTCTTAGGTGATAATGCTGGAACAGTAGTTTTTTGATACATTTTTAAGTGCTTTTTTAAAGCTTTGAGGATTTATGAAAGCATTTGATGATGAGAACATGTCATTTCTTTGTTCATTTGTCTCGCAAACGCTCAGACAACTCACTTTATTAGACAATAAAAGTAATTTGTCACACGTTTTCTGGAAGTGAAGAGACACATAATGAGCACATAATGAGACAGTGTGACACAGCACCTGATCAGAAAGTAAATTAAAGTTCTTGCATTCATTGGCTGTCTATTTTGAATGTGCGATTTGCTGTATTCTTTATTTTTGCTTCTGTTGAGTGATAAGTGAGTGTTGTTTTGCAGCTGTGTTTGAGTCTGAGAGCGAGATGAAGGAGGTAATTATCACTCGTTTGTGTGAGTTTTCTCCACAGGTGAGACGGAGGCGCAGTGGGAGCTTTGTCCTCCTGAGGAGCGTCTTTCACTGCTCAGAGACTGGAGGACACATGGACGCTTTATATACTGGCATCCTGTTTCTGATTCAGTGCCAGGAAAACCTTCTCAAACCACCAACTGCTGGATTTGTTTGGTTACTACTAGGTTTTTGCATTTTCTGAAGAAACAAGTGTGCCATTTGCCCATGCAAAACTCGCTGCGCTTATGCTAGCGTATTTTGTGGATGGTTGCTCTGCAGATGCTAGGGTGTCCTTGGTGGTTATTGTGTGTTTAGAGGGTTGTTGTTGTTAATGGGTGTTTTAGGTGGTTTCTAAAGAATTTTAAACTAGGATTATCTAGGTGATCACTAGGGTGGCTAGGGTGTTCTGTGTTGTTGCTAGGATGTTTTGAGTGGTTGCAGGGTGTTCTAAGTTGTTCTTGGGTGTTTAGGTGGTTGATATGTTGTTTTGGGTGGTTGCTAGAGTGTTTGATTGTTGCTAGGGTGTCTTAAATGGTTGGTATGGTGTTCTAAGTGGTTGATATGGTGTTTTGGGTGGTTGCTAGAGTGTTTGATTGTTGCTAGGGTGTCTTAAATGGTTGGTATGGTGTTCTAAGTGGTTGATATGGTGTTTTGGGTGGTTGCTTGAGTGTTTGATTGTTGCTAGGGTGTCTTAAATGGTTGGTATGGTGTTCTAAGTGGTTGATATGGTGTTTTGGGTGGTTGCTAGAGTGTTTGATTGTTGCTAGGGTGTCTTAAATGGTTGGTATGGTGTTCTAAGTGGTTGATATGGTGTTTTGGGTGGTTGCTAGAGTGTTTGATTGTTGCCAGCGTGTCTTAAATGGTTGGTAAGGTGTTCTAAGTGGTTGATATGGTGTTTTGGGTGGTTGCTAGAGTGTTTGATTGTTGCTAGGGTGTCTTAAATGGTTGGTAAGGTGTTCTAAGTGGTTGATATGGTGTTTTGGGTGGTTGCTAGAGTGTTTGATTATTGCTAGGGTGTCTTAAACGGTTGGTATGGTGTTTTGGGTGGTTGCTAGAGTGTTTGATTGTTGCTAGGGTGTCTTAAATGGTTGGTAAGGTGTTCTAAGTGGTTGATATGGTGTTTTGGGTGGTTGCTACAGTGTTTGATTGTTGCTAGGGTGTCTTAAATGGTTGGTATGATGTTCTAAGTGGTTGATATGGTGTTTTGGGTGGTTGCTACAGTGTTTGATTGTTGCTAGGGTGTCTTAAATGGTTGGTATGATGTTCTAAGTGGTTGATATCGTGCTTTGGGTGGTTGCTACAGTGTTTGATTGTTGCTAGGGTGTTTTAAGTGGTTGTTAGGGGGTGTTCTATGTTGTTCCTCAGTGTTTTGGGTGGTTGCTATAGTGTTTGATTGTTGCTAGGGTGTCTTAAATGGTTGGTAGGGTGTTCTATGTCGTTCTTGAGTGTTTTGTATGGATGCTACAATGTTTGATTGTTTGCTATAGTTAGTGTCTGATTGTTGCTAGGGTGTTCTAAGTGGTTGATATGGTGTTCTATGTTTTAAGAGGTGGTTGTTAGAGTGTTTTTAGAATGTTGCTAGGGTATCTAGGTGGTTGCTAGGGTGTTGTGGGTAGTCAGAAGTCTCTGTGATGTTATGGTCTGCAGTTATGGCGGAGTGTGTCAGGTCTCTAGGGAAGCTCTGGTGAAGTGGTTGAGTCTTAATGCAGGAGGTTCTGGTGAATCTCTCAGTTAATGTCTGCTCTTCCACAGACCCAGAGGAATAAAGCCTGTCCACATAACACTCCTCCTGTCTCTGTGTGATGCATTTTTAACAGAGTTTGCAGCTCAGTGAACTAGTGTCTAAGATGTTTTATCCATCGCTGTCAGCATGGAGCGCAGTATTTCATCCCAGTGATGTAATTGTGTTAATTAACCTTTATTTTCCCCACTTCTCATTTCATTAGAATATCATTTGATTATCGTTGGAAATTTGTGGAGATGTCTTCTGAAACTCATATATATTTATATTATAAGTGTCTAACAAATCGATACTTCACTTTTGTACACTGTGTACCAGAAGTCATTCGTATTTGCAATGCGAATTTTTCTATTAAGCATTCTTGAGGTGTTGTTTGCTTTTTTTCTCCTTGTGTGAATTTATTATAAAGCATGGTGCATTGGAATGGTGTAATATGTAGATATGTGTATGTGGAATATGATTTTTTTTATGTATATATTTTTTAGTTTGTAATGTGATGCCAGCCACTCCCCTTAATACAATTGCCCCTTGTGGGATTAATGAAGTGGTTAATTTAACTTATATATATTTTACAGTAGGCAGTATGCAGTAAGTGTGTGTGTAACGTCATTGAATCTGTATGTGTGTCTGCATTAATAATGTTGCTGTTCTTCATGTGTCTCCTGCAGCATCTTCAGCAGCTCTTGCCTTTCATTTCCAAGTTATTGGAGAAAATCGTGTTTAATCAACTCCAGCACTTTCTTTTAAATAACCTCTATCTATGAGGCTTTACAATCTGGGTTCAGAAGTCCGCCCTTCTGCGAGTGCTAAACGACATTTTTATCTCCACTGATTCTGGTCATTCTGTGGCTCTAGTTCCCTTAGACCTTTCGGCAGCTTTTGACACTGTTGACCACCCTACTCTGTTGGCTAGACTTGAGACTGAGGTGGGCCTAAAAGCTTCTGTCTTGTCATGGTTTCGGTCGTACCTTTCTGACAGAAAGTTTTTAGTTAAGATGGGTAATTTCTCCAGCTCCATGGCCCCTCTAACCTGTGGTCTTCCACAGGGCTCCATTTTGGCTCCCTCTTTATTTTCTCTATACATGCTACCGTTGGGCGCTATCTTAAAGGCACACTGTGGAACTTTTCAACCTTTATAATATATTACCAAAACCCATTGAGATGGTACATCGACTTACAATAGGTTGAATGACACGTCTGCCGTAGCCTGAAGGTGTCTGTATCGCTTTTCCTAGCACTATGTAACTTCGGGTTTCGGGTAGGAACCCGAGCACAAAAAGAACTACAAAATTCGACCGCTTTACGGCATACGTCACTTCCCCCACCACCTCCTCAGATTCTGACGTGAGTGCTCAACTCGCGTTTGATTGCCGTCTGTATGTTTTCGTCATGGCCGAACCAACAGCTACAAGGAAGAAGGCAAAGGTTTTGTCAGAGGACACTAAAAAAAAAGAAAAAGGCATAGTGACAAATGAAAAGCCAGGACGAGGATCACCATTGGTCCAGCGTTCGCTCGCTGGCGTGAGCTACAGGAGGAGGGGTGCCCGACCGATGCTAACGCTTGCCTGCACACAAATGCCGTTTCCAAGGTGACACAGATAAATCATATAAGTAGTGTAGTATTTTCTGGTATTCCGGCCACAGCCGATGGTGTTATGAGTGTAATAAAATGCCCACAGCCCATTGTTCATTTCTACACACAAACACAGCCCGCCACAGTGCAGGGCTCGAACAAATAAAGTCGACTCATGTCAAATGTACATTAAATGTAGTGAACGTTCCCACGACTCAGTGCCCACAAACACTACACACAACATGTCCCACGGTTTCTGTAAAACGAAACCAACACACATAAGTTACAGTCAGCTCAGGCCGACGGTGTTTTTAGTGCAGTAAATGTGCCCGCCGTCCCGCCGTCCCGCGCCCACATTCACTCACAGACATGTTAGCACTAACCCGCTCGCTCTCTCTCAGCAGACTGCTATAAGGGAATCGAGCGCGGCCAGGCTGCCCGCCTCAAACACTGCAAGCACACACAATCTAAAGACACGGGAGGCTGACCCACTGTCTATGGGCGGACCGGTTGACTTTTGCGACAGTGCTGCGGAGCTTGTGGCCTCTAGGGACGCTAGACGTGAAAGTTACAGGTCGAGCGCCACTAGTGGCCAAAAGTTCCGCAGTGTGCCTTTAAGGAAACACAGTGTATCATTTCATTTGTATGTGGACGACACTCAAATTTATATTCCATTCAAGAGAAATGATCCTGCAGCGTTAAACTCTCTTCTGCTATGCCTAGAGGAGGTGAAGGCATGGCTGGCTCAAAACTTCCTCTCTCTAAATGATGATAAGACCGAGGTCATTGTTTTCAGCCCGAGTGAAAGGTCCCAGTGTATACGCCCAGACTTGGGGAGCCTATCTCCCTTTAAGTCTACAGGAGTGCGGAACTTAGGTGTTCTTGTTGACCAGTCTTTAAAATTTGACAAACACATATCAGCTGTCATCAGCTCCGGTTTCTACCAACTTCGTTTACTTTCTAAAATCAAAGGCTTTCTTACTCCGATAACTTTGGAAATGGCGGTTCATGCCTTCATCACGTGTAGGCTAGACTACTGCAATTCACTTTATTGTGGGATATCAATTTCTCAAATTGCCCGTCTTCAGTTGGTCCAAAATGCTGCGGCTAGACTTATTCTCAACTGTCGCAAATATGACCGTATCTCTCCGATTCTTAAATCGTTACACTGGCTGCCAGTCCGGCAAAGAATAGATTTTAAAATCCTCCTATTTGTTTTCAAATCTTTACATAACTTAGCTCCAGTATATCTTTCCGAACTTATTCATCCCTATACTCCTTCCAGAAGCCTAAGGTCTCACGAGCAGGCTGTGCTGGTAGTCGCTCGTGTCAGACTTAAGCGTAGAGGGGAGCGTGCTTTTGCAGTGGCAGGGCCTTGTCTGTGGAACACCCTGCCCCTAGAGATCCGAACGGCCCCCAACCTTTCTATCTTTAAGTCTTTGGTAAAAACCCACCTATTCTCTTTAGCATATTGATCTCTTTTTTGATATCTTTACTATTTTACAATTGAGTCTCTGACAAGGCTGTTTTATGGGTTGTTTTGCTGATTTTATTTTTCTTATTTGTGTGTTCTGTAAAGCACTTTGGTCTGTCTAAGCGGCTGTTTAAATGTGCTATATAAATAAATGAACTTCAGCTTATCATCCATCAGGCTGAAGCCGTATTGAACGTGACCCATCTCTGCAAGTATTCCATGCATACAAAAACAAACTGCACGAGTAGTATGCAACTCTAAGCATAAATGTAGTCTTTTTCTCAACACACTCCATTCTTGTCATCTTCGATTCATTTTTTCCTGTTGTGTGACCAACGTTAAACTCGGTTATGGAGGCGTGTGACCTTTCCCGCTCAACATGATTGATATTTTATGCTGCGCATTTGAAGGATGCTGGGAAGAAAACGAAATATCCTCTAGAGATCCGACACCTGTCAAAGTCTAACCTGATATTAGTTATATGCAATTATTTAATCTGCATGCAATTAAAGCCTCTGGGTGATGAATGACGTGGAATAATTTATGAACCCATTGTTTCAGCGATGCATGATGACTAGCGATTAGACCGGGTTATTGGTGAGAGAATGCAAACTTGCTCATTTTAATATTCATGAGCTCGGAAGAGGATCTGTTAAATACTCATGGAGATATTAGTATCTCTGAAATCTCATTGCCACAACACTCCTCGACAGGCTGAACAATATTCATTCTGTGTTTTTGTTTCGATTCTCAACCCCGCCGCCGTCTCCGATTAGTTCTCATTAACTAGTGGCTAATGAACCTCCATTCTTCTCCTCATAGACGCTTTATCTTCAGCGTGTTTGAAGCGGCTGAATAATTAAGATTTGCAAATTGGCTGTTTGCATTGTCTCCAACAATTAATTGTTTGTCGGCTGTCTGGTGACAAGACGAGACGGCCTGTGTGTTTTTGTTGTGTGAGCTGGCGGCTGTAGATTTTATAGGAAAAAGCGAGAGCCATTCAACAGATCTTCAAGGTCAAGAGCGCAGGATATTATTGTGTGTGTGTGTGTGTGTGTAGAAACACTTCTGTTTCTCCCCTTTCTGCGTTTCTGGCCAGAGGACCTTTATACACTGACTTTGTCTCATTTAAGCACCGTGTTTTTTCTCAGATGTTTCAGCCGCTCAGATCATTTGGTCTTTGGAGGATTTGATAAGAAATGTTTAAGCTCTCTTACTTTTGATCGCAGACTTAGGGATTTAATTGGTTTGCGTAAAGTGTTTTTTTTTTTATATTTCATCTTATCATATCTTATCTTGTCTTTATTGGGTTGCGAAAAGTGGCTGTTACTTCCAAAATAGAGGCAATTTTGAATGTGAGTTTACTAAAACGATAGCAGGGTTTCAGTTATTTTATTTTATTTTTTATGTTTTATATTTAATTTTGTTTTGTTTTATTGAAAATTGTATGCAGCCCAGGTGATTATCAAGTTATTATATATTTTAAAAGATTATGAAGACAAACAGTTTTTACATAAAAATAACATGCACTGATGAATTGTTCACAATATGACCAGGAAAATGTAGTAGGAAAGTAGATTTTGATTTCACATTGACTTCTTGTCTCATTTGCTCTCTGCCAAGGAGAATCAAGTGAGATATTGAAGAGCTCATTTGAGATTTACCCAGACAGACGCTCTCTTGTGCTGCAGTATCTGGTGGACATCTGACTCTCTTCTGGACGCTGGCCGTCTCCTCTTTTGTTACTCTGAGGTCACAATGACACTTTTATCACTCTGAATTTTCTTTCTTTCTCTCACAAAAGCGAGGCGAAGCGTTCCGGATGGACAGAGAACAGTGATGCATCAGCCGTCCTGTCCCAGATCATTCATTGTTCAGTGTTCAAAACTGTAATTCATACAATATCTTGAATGAGTGTCATTCAATAGATAAACTTTAATCCGATTGTCCACATTCTACTAACTATAAGAAACTTTGCAACTACATGTCAACTAACTCTCCCTAAAATATTTTTTCTTTATTTAAATATGAGGGAAGTATAAAACTTAACTTGGTTAAGGTATTTATCTGACACAAAAAAGGCTACATGTTTTATTTTACTATGCAAAAACAAAATGCATAGAAAAACAAAAAGCTCACAGAAAAAAAAAACATACATGCACAATAAAATCAGTTATTAATATTTAATTCGGTCTCTCTTGTTTTTGCATGTGAACATAATTTCTTTCTATTACACC
This sequence comes from Rhinichthys osculus, assembly GCA_029959095.1. Taxonomy (NCBI): domain Eukaryota; kingdom Metazoa; phylum Chordata; class Actinopteri; order Cypriniformes; family Leuciscidae; genus Rhinichthys; species Rhinichthys osculus. The sequence continues at coordinate 40,248,337 of JARWKJ010000013.1, read as the reverse complement.
CTGACCAAAAATTGTCTCCACATAAAAAGTTATTATCACAAATAAAACAACTGACTCCAAGCACAGCTACGCAACATGCTTACAAAATCTTTAATAAATTTGTAATAATATTTGAATGAAGGGTGAGGACGTCAATTTTCCTAGGCTGGTTTATACTTTTGGCTTCTACTGTCTTAATTTAAGAATGCTATTTGTGCTTAACAAGCTAAACAAGAAAAATGTGCAGTGCAATTATTCCCTAATTTCTTTTCGTACTCTGACGTCTCCAATGCATGACGTCTACGCGTATGGAAGCACGTGGTCACAATAGAGCCTTGTTCTCGATGCCTCGGGGTAAAAGAGTTTCTCACAGCGGACTGTTACATCCCTCCATGTCCGTCTCAGTGACACATGTGTACTGTAGTCCTGTGCCACTTTAACTCTTACAGCGAATTATCTGACTGCACCTGGCCTCCGCCCTGAAGTATTTCATTTGGGATGGAATCGGGTCAGATGGTCGTCATCCGAGGCCTCGAGACACAGCATGTCAAATCTGAGACGGTGCCCGTGTCACATGGTGAGCTGAATGCTAACCGCAGCGCTAAGCACACAGAGCTAAATGACGGCCATTATCGGCAGGGCATCACGGGTCGACCTGGAACGGCCCTCATGGCCATGAGCCATAATATAACACCGCATACAGTGACCCGTCAACACAGAACAGAGGCCAGTGAATAAATCAAACCCAGAGAAGAGACTGTGTTCAGCAGGGAAAACTGAGCAGTACAGAGCCGTATATCGTGGCCTCGAAAGAAGAAATTTGTTCTCCCGTTTTAGTTAAATTAGGGCCACGAAATAAGAATTAACTCCCACAACTTATTCATTTGTTCCCTCGTTTTAGTAAATCATGGCCAAGTTTGTACTAATGCATTCCCTCGTTTTGATTTAAAGGATTAGTTCATCCAAAAATGAAATTTCTGTCCAAAATAGGGGTTGCACAGACTTTAAGGGCCCTATCTTGCACCCAGCGCAATTGACTTTGTACACCGACGCATGTATCATTCCTATTTTGCACCTGCGCAAAGCGCGATTTTCCCTCCACAGAAGCACGTCGCTAAACTAGGAAATGAACTTGCGCTCCCCGGGCGGTTCAGTGCAAATAAGGAGGCGTGTTCCGGCGCAAACAATCCCTTTTGCTATTTTGCTGTTCCATAAAACAATTGCGCCACTGACCAGAAAAAACCTAGTCTAAAGTCAGAGGCGCGTTGCGCGTTGTTCATTATGCTATTTTAAGGGCGCATGCTTGGCCATAATCAATGTAGCGTGTGCACAACGCGCATAAACTTTTAATTCTCTCATCTAAGGAGCTGTTTTCATTTTTGCAAATCATACATTATAACGATAGATAGATAGATAGACAATTTTTTATAAAAGCGTACATGTAGCTTACACATTTACCCAAATTATCATGATACGCCTATTTAACAGAAGTTAATTTGGGTGGGTTTCTCCATCCCCAATGTCACTTCTCTGTGTTTTACGGCCCTGACGAGAACGTTGCTCTCCTCGGCTGTGAACCGCTCCTGGCGCGCGCCCGTCGTTATAATTGGAATCCACTTTAGAACAAGCGCGCCTGCTCTTAAAGTAACACTAAGTAGTTTTTCAACCTTCATAATATATTTCTAAGACCCTTGTAATGGTACATCGACTTAAAATAAGTTAAACGACATAGCCTGAAGGTGTCTGTATCGCTTTTACTCGCACTATGTAACTTCGGGTTTCGGGTAGGAACCCGTGCTCAAAAAGAACTACAAAACTCGACTGCTTTACGGCATACGTCACTTCCCCCACCACTTCCTCAAATTGTCTGTGGCCATTGCAGGCATCCCAAGTCTCCCGGGAGTCTCCCGCATATTGATAGCGTCTCCCTGATGCCCGAAAATTAGTTTAAATCTGCCGGAATCTAGAGCGCGCATGCGAGACAGAACACACTGAGCGCATAACATACATAGCGAGAGCATGGCAGAGAGGGAGAGAGCGAGAGACCTTGCGAGTGTGCCTCACGAAAGCTAGTCAACCCGCCACCCGTCGCCCCCCCCCCGTCAACAATCCAGTCACCAAGATATACCTCACTGAAATGACTTCTTGCAGGTTGGGATGTCTGCCATTGTTGATTCCAAAGCCGGTGCTGGATAAACAGCGAGCGTGTGTGCGACAGTCGGCTGCAGAAGGCTAAATTTTTTACGACAGCAGTATTGGACAATTCTGCTTCCAACCTGTAGGGCGACCGCTGAGGAAAAGTTACTTGGTGTTGCTTTAAAGGGAATGTGAGATGACGCTCTGATTGGTTTATTTCACGTTACGCCCAAACCACACCTATGAATAATGAAGCTACTTCAGACCAACCCCTTTTAGATTTGCGCCTGGCGCAAGAGTCATTTATCCCGCCGGTTACATAGCAACAGCGCCCAAGACCCGCCCACAAAGTTACTTGCGCTTTGCGCTTGACACTTGCGTTTTTGAGCATTAAAATAGGGCCCTAGTGTTTTGTCGACTTTAACGCAAGCTTGATGTCGACTAGTCGCTGATCATGGCCTATAGAGGGCGCAACAGGATAATAAATCTTTGAAGTCCACTTTTACACTCTGTTTCCAACTGTTAGTGATAAATAAATGGAGAGAGCGCTCCACAACATATGTTTGATTTTACCATCTGGATGCTCAATATTGATCGGGTGAATGCACGTTTTAAACAGCTTATTGTACACGCAAGTTAATCACTGTTCTAAACTTAATGTTCTGCTGCATTGTATCACACACATAGCCTACAGACAGTAGCTCGCACAATAAAATAACTTACAAACTGAAAAGTTCTAGCATATATTTCTTAGTAACTAAAACCCACAGCTTCACTATTAGTAGAGAGACGCTGCCAAGTAGAATTAATTCACACGCACTCGCTCTCTCACTAATGCATTCAAACCCGTAAGACTTGCGTGCATCCTTAAAACACGGATGAAGATATTTAAAATTTCTGTCCCTCCTTTGACAATTCATGCAGCTACCACTTTGTCACTTCAAAAAGTTTATAAAGAGATAAAAAAACCCAGTAAAACTAACACATAGGCCTATGAATTGAGCGGTTTAGTCAAAATTTTCTGAACACTCGATTGCCTTTTATGATGAACAGATTGAATTTAGACTTGCATTGGATAGCAACACACCAAAGCGACGCCCTAGCAACTGCATCCCATTGCATTAGGATTCACACATTATTGAATTAATACCCCGATCACACCGGTTTCGAGGTGCTAAATAAGCACTCACATTTGAGTTGACTAGAAATATTTCAATTGTAATGTGATCTGGACTGGGTGCCGGTCCCCTTCTCTAAATCTTCTGAACTAATGCGTCCTGCAGCGGGACATGAAAGATGATGATGGAGCCGATGACCAGATACTGTCTGAACGACAATAGTGATGATAAATCTCTAAATACAGCAGGGATGCAGTGAACCACTTCACATCCACATCTTTTGCTCAAATATTGCTTTTTGTTTTTGTTCGCTCTCTTGGAATCATCAGAACTCGTAAAAATTGAAAACACAAGATCTTTCACAATGTTTTGAGTGAATAGGACAATAAGAAGCTCTTATGAGTTTAAATTTAGCCTGTTACTGTTTTAGCTGCTGTGTGTGTGTGTGTGTGTGTGTGTGTGCAATGCATATAAAGAGTCTTTTGTATGGAGCGAGTTGCAGGCGTTGTTGGCCCGGGGCGTATTTCTCCTACTTCATTAAAGCAGAACACATGTCTGTGTGCATGACAATAAGCATTAGAGGGATATGAACAGCCTTACAGTCCCTGCGAGTGTGGATCTGTTCGACAAGCGCTTCACTGTTTCCTTAAGGTGATTTCTGATCATGACCCTCCTGCTGCTTCAACATGTACTTACACACGTTTTCAAAATTGTAATTGATTAAATTTCTGAACATGTTTGTTTGTATATATAATTTTTTTGCAACTAAACAGCAAGATCCTGATAACCACTCCACCACAACACCCCAGCATCTCATTTTCATCATCTAGTCTTCTCTATGCACCTATAAGTATGAATTGTGAAAATAATGCATGCATTTTTAATAATGTAATAACGTACAACACAAAATGAAGGTTTCCGCTGGGTGTGGGAAGCACTTCCTCGCCGGGCGTCTTTTAAAGACCTCATTGCCTGGCCTCTCCGCACACGCTGCCATTCTCATGAATAAAACATGCTGTCGTTAAGCTTAGTTTAACAGTTTCAATAAAAGCTCCTTCCAGAGAGATAAGCTGTCACATTAACTTAATATTCATTTCCTAAACGTGCCTCTCCGGGTTCCACGGTCAAATTACATTTCAATTCCTATTTATACTTTTCATGTCTTTATGAGTTGAATTAGATGGTAATGTTATACTGAATGAATTTTATTGTATTTGAACGAACTGAGAGGTGAGGGGGACAAATGAGCTAAAACACAGAGTGGAAAATAACGCAGAGCCCACTATTTCAATTTATAATACTAAAACTAAAATAATATTAAAATAAATGACGATTAAAATAAAAAAAGATATAATGTATAAATATAATATTTAAATTGAAATGAAATGAAGAGAAAAATTGTACAGTAATATTAATATAATATTGATATAATTAATAAAAATAGTTCAAATAAATTAATATAATAAAACATTTTAATATATTTATAAATATAATAATATAATAAAAATAATAATAATAACAACGTATATATATATATATATATATATATATATATATACACACACACTAAAACTCTCTGTATGGGAAGTAAATCTAAAACAGAATAAAGCTAAAAGTGAAACAGAAAGTCACTGTAACAAATGGAATGTTTAAAGAATGTTTCGTATCGATTTTAGAATGTTCAAATTAATGACCAGTATTCCGTTACATTCCCAGTAATGAAAACCAATACAGAATAGAGTAAGTGATCATCTTTCCTGATTCTAAGTTTGACATGGTCTGTGACACTGGATCAGTCTGTATTGTTCTGTTTGCCCCGCACCCATCCATCCATCCATCTATCCGTGTGTGTGTGTGTGTGTTCAAATGAAAGCTCTCTGTAGGCAGCTGAAGTGTGTGTGCATGTAAAAATGGTTTTGAGCACAGAAACATGAATCCCTTAAATACTACATTCTGCTGGGTAATTTGGTGGGTGTGGACTCCTCTCGACCTGCGCTGGCATTTCCACACTTCACTGCTGTAGCAAACATGACAGATGATCGGTCGTCATGGTTACCGTCCAAGTGACAATGCGGTACCCCGTGTTTTTTATTATTTCGGATGCACTCGGGGAACCTCTAAACACACCTCAAATACTGTTTTTGGAAGATAAGTGGGAGTTAAAGTCACTTAGTGTTTTTTCTGGTATGAAACAGCAGTGTTATTTTAGGCTGTGTTCAATTAAGACGAACCCTGGTGCGATTACTCTGTTAGTGCGGTTCATCTGAAGGCTGGTGCCACCAAACAAGCGGACCGAGACGCTGAAAAGAGTCTCAGTCCGCTTCCAAACGTTACTGAACTATTGAAACACGGACCAAAGACATGCAAACGGACCGAAAACGGGACATGATGTCACAAGATGTGACCTTTTTTGTTTTGTATTTTTAGATTCTGTGTTAAAAATGACATTGTGAACGCTAAGCAAACCAGGACTAAATTAATCATTTTCTTTTTTTCGGGCCCGGACCAAAAGATATAAGACATGGTATGACTTCAGAAGACTTGGATTATAGTGCACAGCCTTCTATATTGTGTTTCACTATATAATAAATCACTTTCCAATTTTGCTGCATGTCCTTGCAATTACACTCTTAAAAATAAAGGTTCCAAAAGTTTTTGCAGTGATTTAATTTACGGTTCCCCAAAGAACCTTTTTTTTTTTTTTCTTAGTGTGAAGAACATTCTAAGAAACTTTTTCCATTATAAAGAACCTTTTGTGTAATGGAAAGCTTCCATGGATGTTCATGCAACCATAAAGAACTGTTATTTGTAAGAGTGTATTCCTTTAATGTGAAACTGTCACTCAGTATTTCTCCGGTAATCCTCTAAATACAGGGTGTCAGAATTTAGAAATTGCCATGACAACAGTAACTGTGACACACAACTGGGAGTTGCTCCACTGAGAGCCGGTCAGTACTTTAGTGTGCTTTACACACACACACACACACACACACACACACACACACACACACACACACACACACACACACACACACACACAGGTTTATGCCTGGCAGTGCTGGTAACCAGCTAATGTGACAAAATAAACTTTTTCCTTGTAAGTGTATCAGATCATGTATCAGCCATATAGGCCTCTGGAAAGAGTGTGTGTGTGGGTGTGTGGTCTCAGATAGTGTTACTGTCTCTGTGTGTCTGAGGATGTGTCTAAGTTGGGTGGTGGCTGTAATGTTGCCCTGGTTTCCTCTTACTCCGCATGAGCTAAGCGGCTAAAATAAGCAGATGCTATATAGACGCGCTGCCAAAATGTAGAAGGAAAACGTCGAGCAATATAAGCCAGCTCTGGAAACCTGAACATTACATCACAGCTAACAGGGAACCTTCTCAGAACTCTCCAGTAACGTCAACAGAACGATTGTTCAAAGTTAGTCTTTAATAATAAAACATTAATTGTAGATCGTTCATGAACATTTTCAATTTTAGTTGGAAATTCAAAGTTTTTTTTAAATGTAACTAGTTTTAGAATGTTCAGAGAACAGCAACATTCTCACACTGTTTGCAGAATGATCAAATGGAATGTTCTTGTAACATCTGTATAACCAAGAAAAAAACATTTAAAAACAGACTATTGGAATGTTCAGAAAAATGTTATGTTTTTTTTTATGTAGAAATGTTAGCAAAACGTTAGAACATGTTTGTTTGCTGGTTTAACACTACCTGTCAAACTGCACAGACTATAGTAATGCAGGAGCTCGCTTCAAATGAAATTAAAACATTCTCAATAAAAAATTTCTGTGTGTGTTTTACAGACGAAAGCAAGTTGTACGTGTTTGGAACAACATGAGGGTGAGTAAATGACGACAGAATTTTAAAATTGCCTTAATTAACCCAATATTCTTAAAACATGATACCAAAGCTCCTGTGGTCAGCTCTGTTAATTAGTCACAGAAAAGTAGCAGTCCACTGGGACCCAGTGTTTTATGCCTTTGCCTTAATTATATGCATTATAATTAATTGCATATATAGGTCATATAGACACCCACATCCAGACACACCATAGAGTCTTGTACTATCTTACACCATCTCTAATGGTTGGCAAGCGGTTAGATTGTATGAATCAGGCCGAATTCTTTGTACTAGTTTTCTCCCGCTATACCAAAGTATATAATCTTTATTTGTCTCCCCAAGGAGAAATTCGTTTCGGACCTAGAGAAATTGCTGCAAGGGTTACAACAGACACACACCACAAAAGCACAAGATTAAGACAGTAAAAGACTAAAAGTACATAGAACATTAGGGCTATTTAAAGTAGCTGTGCAAATTACCATTTTCTATAGGCTACTTGTGCAAAAGTAATATTATATCATACATTCAATCACAGATATACAGTACATTAATGAATTCATAGCACACGTTCACCGCTTCTGAACATAATTTGATCGTGCCAAGTGTTAGCCGGCCCTCTTAAAGTTGTCAACTGATTTATACTAATTAAACCTCTTTTCCCCGAGGGCCTTAATAGTTTGACTTGGGATTTCCTCTTAACAACTCGCAACTTCTTGACTTATGGACATAAAGAATCTGTCTTTGTTATTGAGACTTCCGCTTCTGAACATAATTTGATCGTGCCAAGCGTTAGCCGCCGCTCTTTAATTGTGGCTCGGAGCGTTTCCCTCCTTCGGGTCGAGAATGATAAAAGCGTTTAATGTTATTAATTCATAACAGGGATGTGATCTTTCATCCGGCCCCGTGGAGGAAAGCGAGTTGATAAAAGTTCTATTTGGAGGAAGTGGTTCTGGAGCAGGCGAGCTCTTTCTAAAGCGTCTCATCATGAATTATGCACTTTAAGTCCCTTGATAATTTTGCATCTGAACTGGACGGCTTTTTAATATCCAAAGCAAATGAAGACAGATCACAGCTCGTGTTTAGAGACACACTGTTCACTGTACAGACTCTGTGAATTGTTGTGATGTAAAACCAGATTAATTGCTCTATAGAGCGCAGAAACTTCAGTGTTTTCCTAAACTTCACAGATATGTGTTAAGAAATTACAAATGTATTGTTTTATGCCTATAATATATATAAAATTTAAATCTATTGCTGAGAAAATATATATTTTTAGAAACTTTTAATAATATTATAAGAACTTCACAGGTATGTCCAATGATAATAATATTTAAATAAATAAATAAAGTAAAAATCACATTCATTTATTCTATAGAGAATTTTTTTATAAATGTTTTTTTTACTGAAGAACTTCACAGATATGCATGTAAATAAATATTACATGCTTATAATCAATATACATTTTTTATCTATTGTTGAGAAAATATATATTTTTTGAAAAAGTTAATAATATTTTAATAATTATAGTTTTAAAAATATATTTATAAAATTATATATATATATATGATGTATTACATTGTATTTACTGAAGAACTTAATATTGAAATACATTAAAATATTAATTTAAACATTAAATATTTTACTAATGATGTTTAAATAAATAACTAAAATAAAAATCCCATTATAGATTCTACTGAGAATTTTTTTATTTTAAAACAGATATGTGGAGTATGCGTGGAAATAAATTTAAAATGTGTTGTTGTTTAATGCCTTATCAATATCAATTTTAAATATATTGCCAAATGTTTTTGTGTGAATATTTTATGAAAAATTGGTTAAAATATATAAATAAATAATATTTGGCAATTAATGTAAAATATATTGTTATTATGCTTGTTTAATGGGAATACTTCCAGCAATTAATCCTTTTAGCCAATCAGAGCGTCCGTCCCTGCAGAATCGGACAGGTTTTAGAAACTAGTAATCCAATCAGTCAGTCGGGCTCCTCCATTGATCCTGATGCTTCTGTAAACAGAAAATAGAATTAGTCAAGTAGATTGAGCTTAATCGAATAGGAAGTTCTACAATGGAAAACTTTTCCTCGGACTGCATTACAAAAAGGCCATGATGCTAGTGTGGTCACTAGGGTTTTCTGGGTGGTTGCTAGGGTAATTCTGTGCGATAGGTGATGTGGAATAAACAGGTGGAACTTCATAACACTGTGACACTCATAAAGCTCTTCTATGAATGCAGCTAATCAATGTAAGTATTGTCTGTGGAGATCAGGAAACTAGAGGGCGTTTGACTAAATCTGTGTCTCTGGAGCTCGTCAAGACAAGCTTCCTAGAAAATCCTTGATTAGTATTCAACATCTCTCGTCCCACAGGGCCGTTACTTCACCTCTGCACAGATGTGCCTGCTTTAAACACTGTTCGGTGTCTCTGAACCCTGAGATATTACAGCCCATACCTGCAGCCATCTGAAAATATAAATACAAGTTTTCCAGAGCTATTCAATTAAGTTAAAAACCTTAATTTAATTTTTAATAACGCTCTGAGGAATTAGAGGGCTTTGCTGGCGTGCCTCGGTGTTCATTAGCGGTAATCCGCGGTGGGCAGGTGTGTGTTGGAGAGATAGTGGGAGTTTTCCGGATGTTTCTTTCGGCCCGCTAGCCGCCAGAATACGGGATTCACCAGGAGCAGTCACAATTCATGCGGTTGCCATGGAAATCTGCTCACTCGGGGGTTTAGCCATAGCCCTTTGTTTTATGAAATGCTTGAGAAGACGCGGCCCATGATAAAGTGTGTTAAAATGGCAGTTTAGTGCGTATGAATGTGTAAACAGACCTCAAAGCTCGCGCTGAACAGCAGGATCATGCCTGCTCTGCATAAACACGTTTGTTTGTATGTCTCTTTATCACGGGAGTCAGACTCTGCTGTTGTTTGCTTTGCCCTCACAATATTTTTAGTTGAAGCCGAAGTGGAAACGCTTTATTATTGCTCATATTTAGGGTTTTTGATTTAAACAAACCCCAAACACTTCCGTCCTGCAACATTTGTGATATGGAAATTTATATATATAACATTTAAAGGGATAGTTCACTTTGAAATTAATTTTTGGTATGTTTTAGCTTACCTCAAGGGCATCCAAGATGTAGGTGTCTTTGTTTCCGCAGTAGTTTCAATTTTGATATTTTTAGGTCAAAGCGTTCTTGTCTGTCAGTCATATAATGCAGGTCTATGGTCACCACCTCAACGAGCATGCACAGAGAAGTCCAAATTAAACATGATTTAATGCCTCGTAAATGTAAGTACACATTGATGGCCTAAGACACGAAAACCGTGGTTTGTGTGAGAAAACGAAAAGTGTTTATATCATTTTTAGCTCTTGTAACCACAGCCACGTCCAAGTGATCTGAGGGCGCCGGCGCGTCGGTCTGGAAGTGATCTCTCGCGAGTGTACGTCACTCATTATTTACACAGAGATTTCGGAAGTGTTATCTTTCACTGTGAAGATCTAAACATATTTAGATATACAGGAAATCGCAATGGAAGACGATTTCGATATATCAACAGACAACGTTGATTTTTTTTTTGATTTTTTTTGGAAGATATCACTTCCGGTGCTTTCCGGCGCCCGCGCCCTCAGATCACTTGGACGTGGCTGTGTTTACAAGAGGTAAAAACTATATAAATACTGTTCGTTTTCTCACACAAACCGCTCGTTTCGTGTCTTAGGCCATCAATGTGTACTTACATTTACGAGTCATTAAATCATGTTTAATTTGGACTTCTCTGTGCATGCTCGTTGAGGTGGACCCCATAGACCTGCATTATATGACAGACAGACAAGAACGGTTTGACCAAAAAATATCAAAATTGAAACTACTGCCAGAAACAGACACCTACATCTTGGATGCCCTTGAGGTAAGCTAAAACATATCAAAAATTAATTTCAAAGTGAACTATCCCTTTAAAATATACTTTTCATGTCAATTTGTGTTCTTTTTGTATTACATTTTTGTTCATATTTATTCAAGTCAAAGTTTGCGAGCTTAAATCATAGGTTTCATAAACATATGAAATAAAATAAATTTATTATATACTGTTTTACTGTACTTATAATCAGTTCTTTTTATTTGCTTCAAATCAAAGTTATTGAACTCTTTATTGAAGATTTTTTATTCCTGACTATCTAATCGGACATGTTTTCATCTGGCAGACAAATACACATTTCTACCATGCTGAGCGAATATGTTTTTTTCCTCATTTATGCAAACCTCACAAACTAAACTACAATTAGTATTCACAACTTAGCATCACTTTCGTTATGCACATATTCAAATATGCTCATACATCATTAATATGAGCTTGTGCCTGTTATGTAATGGACTCTTTTCGAGAAGACAACCATTTGATATTCAAAGTCTGTTTACAGTCTCTGCAGAGAACGTGAGTAAATACATTTTGCGGTAAAACACCATGAATTAAACATGCACTGCATTCTGGGAGATCGGAGACCAGTGACTTTGGTGTGAGGACTCATTACTGACTCAGACTGGAAGTTTAAGATGTAAGTGGGACAGCGAGGCAATATTTTTTAAGTAGAAAGAGCAATACTTTAATGCATTAAAAAGTTTTTTATTTATTTATTATGTTTGTCATGCAGGTGGGAAGTGAGACTCTATGAGAAGCTATGAATATTGGTGTAAAGTTCATGTGCAGATATACACAAGCTAATTATGTTAAAAAATAATCGCGCCACACACAACAGGGTCGGAAAAATAACGGGCTTGGGACAACAATGCCACCAAAATTAATAACAATCCCCCAAAATTTAAGATATGGGGCAGAAAATGTCCCTGCATGAGTTCTTGTTGATAATATTTAAGCATGTATATTTACATAATGCGTTTTCCCGAATATCAGCATATTTGGAAATGTGATATTGATTTTATACAACAGTTCAAAAAAAGAATTGGTCTGTTTTTGCTGTTTTGCCAACAAAAATATTTTCAAACAAATCCACAGAAGCGCCACGTCTCTGAGCGGCACAGTTATGTTTGGGTAATGAACGAATCGCTCTAATGAATGATGCAACGACTCCCTTATACAGACAGTCTCTGGCTGTGTCTGAAATGGCCCCCTATACTCTTAAAGGGGTGGTTCAGGATTTTGGACATCGGACCTCATTTCCAAGTTAGCCTTAGTGTTATTTATCAGTGGAGACAGTTTTCAAAAATTTTCATCCAGTCGTTCCAGTTTCATAGTTCGCCGGTGGCAGGCTAGCGCGAGTCAACGCTAACTGCTAGCCTGCCATTAAAAACAGTTTTACCCACTCCACAGTACAGCAAAAGCAGATCAATTATAACGCCAGACTATCGATGTAAATGTCTGTGGAGAGAATAATGTTAGAAATCAAACTACCCTTCCATTGCATTGCAATAGTTATACTTTGTTCCCTGTATTTATTAGTCAAGTCATCTAGCGCTTTTAACAATGGATTGTTTCAAAGCAGCTTTACAGAGATAAACATATAATTTAAGGTAACAGAGATTGTTTTGGCTTTATAGCGGTTAATAACACTGATAAATAACACCCAGGCTAACTTGGAAATGAGGTCCTATGTTCAAAATCCTGAACCACCCCTTTAAATAGGACACCATTTGTAACGGTGTCCGAAACCATAGTGGACGTTATCGAGTGCACTCATTCTATCCCACAATGCATCACAATAACGAGTGTACAACCGAAGCTAGAGAATACCAATAATACATTGCATACACTGTCTTTTTTCTCATTGATGGGTCTCTGAATTGCAAAGGCCTCAGCACATGTGATGCACCTCAGCCTGCAGTCGTGCATGAATTGCATCCAAACTCGTAACGCCTGGTGTCACACACGGGTGGCAAACACAACGCGATTGATGCCGTTTTACAAACCCTCTAAATAAATGAATCTTTTAGTCTGTGAATCTCACTTCATTCATACTGATGATGTCTGAACACGCGTGATTTCTCCACGGCTCGGTGTGCAGCGCTGGTATGTGACAGCGAGAGGAAGCTGATTTATAGAGCTGTTTGTTATTCACAGTCTGGCATTTGCTGCTTATTACTTGTTTAAACAGAATGTGTGACGGTGTGCAATCTAATGAGAAGCTCACAAAACATGTTCAGGTCAGATTTCAGCCTCAATATTATTATTTTTGTTTATTTTTAAAACAGTATTATTTATTATTACTGTTAAATACATTTTTATGGAAATTGCATGGATATTTTAGGATGTTTTGCATGTATTTTCATGCCAAATAAACACATTGTATCACATCAAACTCATAGGATTATAGTATTTTTGAAATTTAGATCAGCATAAATGAAAGGCCTTTTTTTCTTCAAATATTTCTAGGATGTAAAAAAAATATATACATGTATGTAAATGTTTTATAATACTTTCTTTTGCATTACTCTAATGAGAATTTGGTGGGGGGCTAAAATGTGCTTAATTGTCTTGAAATTAAAGTTGCAATGCAATAATGCTTGTGATTTTTTAAAGATTTTCTTTATGTAAAATTTTGTTTATTATATATTCCATTTGTTTTTGGGTTGAAATATGATCTGAACAAGTTCTTGACAGATAAATAGTGTGTTTATGAATTAAAGCAGTTTGTGGTTGTGTAGATAAGATCAAAACCAAAAAGAAGATCAGTGATGGATCTTAAAAATAAATGTAGAAGCGACAGAAGAAGGTCAGTGAAAGTGGAGCGAACAGTCTTAAATCATTCATCGCTCTGACAGAGAGAGCGCACTGTTTTCTTCTGCTTATCTTTCCTCTCTTCCAGAGTTTTCTCTCCGCTCATCCCTCGCATCCGTGCAAGTGTTGCCACGGAAACCCACAGCGAACGGCGCGAAGCTGCCACCTCATTTCCTGCCATGCGGAAGACTGGCAGCTCGAGCTGGCGCTGCCCGCTGTGCCAACATTGTTACTATTCGCGTGTGTCTCAATCTGTCTCTTGTTAGCTTTCTTTGTTTCTCTGTCCTGCTGTTTCTTTTGTCAGCCTCTTTCATTGTTCTAAGAATGATTCACATTTCTTTTCCCTTGAGGCTCTTTTTTCATTTGTACTTTTTGGCTGAACTACCACTCAGAAGTACATGAGCCATATCTAGAGATCAGAATACCATAGAATAACAAATATCTGATATATATATATACACTCACCTAAAGGATTATTAGGAACACCATACTAATACTGTGTTTGACCCCCTTTCGCCTTCAGAACTGCCTTAATTCTACGTGGCATTGATTCAACAAGGTGCTGAAAGCATTCTTTAGAAATGTTGGCCCATATTGATAGGATAGCATCTTGCAGTTGATGGAGATTTGTGGGATGCACATCCAGGTCACGAAGCTCCCGTTCCACCACATCCCAAAGATGCTCTATTGGGTTGAGATCTGGTGACTGTGGGGGCCATTTTAGTACAGTGAACTCATTGTCATGTTCAAGAAACCAATTTGAAATGATTCGAGCTTTGTGACATGGTGCATTATCCTGCTGGAAGTAGCCATCAGAGGATGGGTACATGGTGGCCATAAAGGGATGGACATGGTCAGAAACAATGCTCAGGTAGGCCGTGGCATTTAAACGATGCCCAATTGGCACTAAGGGGCCTAAAGTGTGCCAAGAAAACATCCCCCACACCATTACACCACCACCACCAGCCTGCACAGTGGTAACAAGGCATGATGGATCCATGTTCTCATTCTGTTTACGCCAAATTCTGACTCTACCATCTGAATGTCTCAACAGAAATCGAGACTCATCAGACCAGGCAACATTTTTCCAGTCTTCAACTGTCCAATTTTGGTGAGCTCTTGCAAATTGTAGCCTCTTTTTCCTATTTGTAGTGGAGATGAGTGGTACCCGGTGGAGTCTTCTGCTGTTGTAGCCCATCCGCCTCAAGGTTGTGCATGTTGTGGCTTCACAAATGCTTTGCTGCATACCTCGGTTGTAATGAGTGGTTATTTCAGTCAAAGTTGCTCTTCTATCAGCTTGAATCAGTCGGCCCAATCTCCTCTGACCTCTAGCATCAACAAGGCATTTTCGCCCACAGGACTGCCGCATACTGGATGTTTTTCCCTTTTCACACCATTCTTTGTAAACCCTAGAAATGGTTGTGCGTGAAAATCCCAGTAACTGAGCAGATTGTGAAATACTCAGACCGGCCCGTCTGGCACCAACAACCATGCCACGCTCAAAATTGCTTAAATCACCTTTCTTTCCCATTCTGACATTCAGTTTGGAGTTCAGGAGATTGTCTTGACCAGGACCACACCCCTAAATGCATTGAAGCAACTGCCATGGGATTGATTGATTAGATAATTGCATTAATGAGAAATTGAACAGGTGTTCCTAATAATCCTTTAGGTGAGTGTATATATATAATATTTCTGTTCTGACAGTCAGAAAACACCTAGCAACCCCATAGCAACACCCTGGCAACCTCTAACAACACCCTAGCAACCTCTAACAACACCCTTGCATCATGCCGGTGAGTTTTGTACATCTGGTTTTCTTTCTCTCTTCATCCCAGGATGTGTGCTACCATGATTGTACTGTGTATCATCACTGCAAAAATATTTTAAACTATGTTTGCACAGTTTTATTGCAATGATTTGCGGGGCTTTTCAAGTGTTTGCCATTACATGTCACACCCCTGATGAATACACATGTAATGGCAAACACTTGAAAAGCGAGTGAGACGATACACGATACTGGGTTCACGAAAACGAGACGAGAGGATGTTTTCAAGAAATATAAGAAATCTTCAATGACAAATTATGACTGGAAAAATAGTCTTTCATTCGACTGAAAGCCACAAAAGGTGCTGATTGTTGTTGTTACACTTTACAACATGACCAAATCTTTGTTTAATATTGGCCAAACAACATTTAATCCAAATGTTTACTTAATCTTTAATATATGGCCACTTATTTACAGTAGAAATGCTACAGCTACTGTAATTCCCTGAACAAGAGCATGTGGACATCAAAACATGCAAACTCAGAGGAACTTTTATTTTGAAATATCGATGAACAACAGTTCGCATATTTAGATGTATTTTCCTGTGTTTGTGTAGGTTTATAAATGTTAGCACTATGCTGTATTGTGATTTTTAAATGTTTTAATAATATATCATGCAGCCTTAGAAAACAATCTAGTAATGCGGTTCATGGATTCTCGTAAAAATCTCGAGCACTCAAATTTAATTGAGGAATTGTGACAGTCCTTGTAACGAATGTCACTTCAGTTGTACTTTCTGAGTATAAATTCTCATATTCATATCGTCACGTTTTAATTTCATGGCACGACATCTCGTCACACTCCTAGTATTTATGTGTGTGTTCGAGGCGGTCGACCGCTGGTTCCCACAGGTCTAGAGTCTCAGCACTCAGTAAAGGGTGTGTAATATAAACCCGAACAAATGAGTTGCCCTCCATAGCTATAGACCAAATGAACTTCCTAATGTAGTTCTGCTCTCACTCGAGTCGCTTTGAAATGTGGAGAGACTCTGTCTTTGTCTTGAGCACAGATGCAGTATAGATCCATTGAAACTGATACAGACAAACACGATCTTTTAAAGAGAGATGGAGGAAATCCAGCCTTCACTCTTTACAAAGCTTGTTTAATGAAGAACCATATTACACGAAACAGCGAATCCCTTAATAGTTTGGTTTATTTACATGTCGCTGTGAACTGATTGCATTCAGGTTGAACTTGCAAGAGACTGATGGCCGATCTGATGTCTTAGTCGTAAAGCACAGATGATGCGCGACAAACGGAGAGTTTGTAGAAGGAAGGGCGTTTGTGTCAGTGTGTGAAGCGCCAGCTCCTCCAGTGATGATGATGCAGTGTGAACAAAGGCAGGCCTACAGACACACACGAGCATCTGTCATGAACACACACACACACACACACCGCTGCAGGGAAGGGCACGACGCAGAGATACAAACGCAGATAGTGTCCAGTCCAGTTTGTTTATGATATTTAGATGTTTTTTCCCCCTCTTGGTGACACATGGGATATTTCTCATATTAAATTACCATAATGAGAATATAAAGAAGAAAATCTTAATGAGTCTTGATGTTTTTGTGCAGTTCCATTGAGAGCCAGACACCGACTCGGCTTGTATATGATGCTATGGCACTATGACTGCTTCATAAATCATATAATTCCAAAAATATATTTTAATCTATTTCTGTAAAATGAATACTTGGAAAATAAATTAAATCAAATGATATTATATTATATAAATAAAAAACAGATGATATATACGGGTGTGTATATATATATATATATACACACACACGCATAAAAGGTCTTAAAGAGCCGTACACAAACTTAAATCCGAGCAGAAAGTCACAAACTCATAGTCATAAAGTTAAAGTGTTGCATTGTAAAAAGTTTATCTTCAGTATTTTTTCAAATATCTACACATATTGGATACATTTACTTGTCTTTAAAAAAAATTTACTAAATAAATTCGCTTAAAACAAGAACAAATATCTGTCAGAAATGTAGAGACGCGGCTGATAAATACAGTGTTTGATGTGTGACGTGTCATATGTGCACATTTATGTAAAGGGAGTGTTCTTGCTCGTCATGTTGAGGCCGCAGGACTGAACTTGAGCATGTGTGTTTGTGTGTGACTCATCATGTGTGTGTGTGTGTGTGGGGACAGTAAATAGCCTGTGTTAATGGCCCGGTGGGAATGGAGGAAGTTCACAGTCATTAACGCCCTTCATGACAACACCGAGTGGCTTAATTACTTAATTGGGCCTGAACCCGTGGTTAAGTGGATATCTAATTGCAGAGTGGAGAGTTTAATACGGGTTTCATTCTGAAGTGCTTCTGAAGCGCTGATGCCATTGTGCCTGAGTTTCAAAGGATCCCAGAGAGGCATCTCTCTCTCCTTCTAGTGTTTTCAGGGAATTTGTCATAAAATACAAGCCTATGCTGCATATTAAAGATGCGTGCATGATGAAGATCACTCAGATTGAAATGTATGCTGTGAAGGCGTGGGGTAGAAGAGGCGAGAGATATTATTATTCCTGCTGGGGCTTCAGAATATAATTATTGCCCATAAAGGACAGCCGCATAAATAAGCTCTATATCAAATCCCCGTGGACTGATAATGACCTGCTGGACTCATGTTCTGGGATCAGTTCCTCTGAAGCTGCAATGATGACTGTAATGAGGTGTTCTCATGCAGGATCTGACCCTGGATCAGTGGCGTGTAAGAGCCGCTGCGGGTCATTAGTAGTCATCCAGCAGTGTGTGTGTGTGTGTGTGTGTCTCGGCTGGTGTTGTTCCAGCGCTGGACTGAGTTTTAATTAGTCTGACCAGCTCTAATAACGGCACGCGCCGCTGCACGTCTTTTACACACACACACACACACACACACTCGTACACACTTGTGTACATTGTCGGCACACAAAATCAGCCATGCGTTGCCATATTTGTTCACTTGTTTTAAAGATTTTCTCGAAAACCTCACCAGACTTGGCTCAAAGTCTCTAATTTTCCTTTTAACTAAAAATATACCATGAGATATTACTTTATTATATTAAACATCACAATTGTCAATTATATGTTGTATATTGTATTATAAAAATAAAAACAAGATATGATATAAGAATAATACAGTTATAATAGTAGTTTAGTATATCTATAATAAAAGGTTATTATCTGCTTCATGAGTAAATGTAATAATTGTATATGGTAATATAAATAAATAAATAAATAATTCGACTGTCACAAGAACAAAATGTATTTTAATATAAGTATGTATATTTTATAATTGTATGTTTTTGAATAAATGTCCATGAATATCCTAATTGACCAGTACAATGGTACAGTATATATCAAAATACTGTGGTATTACATCTTCTGCCTCACTGATGTGTGATTCCTGCTAATTTCAGTGTGATGAGCTGTAAAACGTCCTTCATGCTGTTCGTTCCCGGTCCGTACTACGGTGCCCCGTAAGGGAAAATATGAAATGAGAGGTGTCAATGCTTTTGTGCTCTCATGCTAATGTTTTGTGTTCCTCTGAAAAACTTTGTGTTCTCTTGCAAAATGTGTGCGTTCCCTTGAGAAACTTTACGTTCGCTCGCAAAGAACACAAAGTTTTGCCACCGAATGCGAAGTTTTTCGAGGGAACACAAAAGCATTGGCATCATTTCTCCTCTCAACTGATATTGTTTTCAATCCCCATGTGCCTTTAGGGGCTCCTTGCTTTCCGGACAGAACCTTCCAGTGTTTGTCTGTAAACATTTCGCTGGAACTGTGGTGTGTTTGCGCACCGAACCATGCAGAAACAGGACGTGGCCGACAAAATAACTGAAAACTGCCATGATGAAGGTGTGTGTGTGTGTGTGTGTGTGTGTACATTCACACCTGTCTTCAACAGTCATCGTTACACTGACGGTTACTCTAACTGAAATTTCACTTCCTTCTTCAAACATTTGTTTGTGTCTGATTTATTTGTATTGTTCAGTGCCTATAACCAACATATTGTTCAGTTTGGAACCAACATACATAATAACAATAAGATTATTTTAAATTTTTTTGATATTTTGTCTTTCCTACACTAACATCTCTGTTATCCTGAAGCTATAACATCAACTTCTGGTCACGTCTACTGACTTTAATGGTACATTTTCCACTGAGTTAAGGTTGTGAAAGCATGTGCGTAGTGACAGATTGTTTGATTTGAAGTGTTTGCTTTAATTGGCTCGTGTCACTTACATCAGAGAGCATGCTAGCTTGTGCATTTCCATTTGAAACACACATGTGTGCAATCTTTCACAGACCCACAATCCTGCTGTGCTCAGCGCTGGTGTCGTGAGGAACAACAGCAGAGACGCTGTTTCAGTCCTAATGGCCTCATGAAGGGCGGAGAAACAGCAGGACTTTAAACTCACGTGGGACTGATGCATGATGGGAATCGACTGACGGGTCGATCAGCTCTAAAAGACAGGTATTTCATTGTTAATTCATCAGGGATCGTCCTGTCCAAGACTGAAGCTGTGCTGTAGGACACACAGGCGTCCTCTAGAGACACTTCATCTCTGTTTCCCATGATGCAGCAAAAAATTACTTCTCATGTGACATCATAGCAAGGACAATGACTGCTAATGCTAACCGTGCAGCGCGTTTATGTATATTCATTCATTTGGAGGGGAGGTGTAATAAAATGTTTCAAATTTTATAATAAATTTGGAATAATGTGCATTGAAATTAATTAGTTTTTGTGTTGCATTTATTATTAGTTTTAATATTATTTTATTTTTATAATAACATATTTATAATTTTTTTAAATGCACCAATATTACAATACATAGTAATATTGGCCATTGGCTAATATTTTACCTAAACATTTAATACACAATTTTTTTTATTTTGTGGCCTCAAATTTCTAAAGCACCCTGGAGTGAATCATGACCTTTTTGATATTCAAAGTGCAAACATTTAAGTCAGCGAGCCACGACTGTGCGAAGGTCCTATGCAGAGGTTTTTATGGTGGTGATTATTAAAGATCGGATCATTATTTTTCCAGGCGAGGTGTTTTCATTATAGCTCCCAGTTCATGTAAACGTAGCTAGTGACTCTCCTGATGCAGAATTTGCTTGCAAACGATCGTCTGGAGGAGGAGTGGACTGTTGTGCCCTCTTTCTGTCTCGTTTCACCATCCCGTCTCTCCTCGTTCGTCTCTTATTGTGACGTTTTTGACTGTGGGGAGAGTAAACCGGGCAGGGATCCGAGTGTGAGATCCTGGCAGAGGATCCGTTCACTGTCTGATGTGATCTGTGCCCGAGGGACTCTGACATATGGAAGACATCGCTTATCCGGCGGGTCCGGAGAGAAATCATCGGGCCTGTAAACACACCGCACACTAATTCTGTCCCCTTACTGATGTCAGGGCCGGACTGTGTGTTTTATGGTTTCTCATAACGCGTGTCATTTCGGTGCGTTTTGTTGGTTTGTCTTTGTGAATTTATTGGAAGGTTATTTGGTGTGAGTTTAGTTACCCTGCTGAAGGTCAGGTCAGGTCCAGACATGTTTGAGTCAACCAGCATAACCATCCAGTTTAGCAAACAAACACTGTGAGCTCACGAATACAAATAAGACTTAAATCCACCAGGTCCAGACGGTTTGCATGCGTGTAAAGGATGTCCTGTTGTTCATCTGGTCTCCTCAGATTCGTTGAAGTGTGTTGGTGATGCTGAGTTTTTAAATGCCCTCTTACATACAGCTCATCAGATCTCAGCGTAAGATATTACTCACGTACAGCAATCGATATGATCCCGCTCCGCCTCTTTCTCGTCATCTGGTGTTACAGACCTCTGAGTGCTTTTAATGCTCTTTGCTGGTTATTATTATGGGCAAATATGTTCATTTAAATACCAGACAGGTAGAAAAGAGCCAGAAATATGACATTTTACTGGAGCTGCTGTGCCTCACATGAACGAGATTGAAACCCTGTAAAGACATTAGCTGAGTTCAGAGTAGCATACTACTCGTATTTATTCCATATCTTTATGTGGCAGAAATAGTAACACTAGTGTGCTATTACCATTTCAGCCATTATGCATTTCATTTTATAGTGCATTACACAATGTCATACTGTTTTTGCATCTACAAATAGATACATCTGATATATATATTTAAACTTTATATATTTTTATAGTTAATATATATATATATATATATATATATATATATGGTTTTGTACATTTAATTGGGGATGTAAAAAATTTGCAGTTTCCTTTGCTTAATTGTTTTTTACATAAACAAAATTGAGCACAAAATAAAAATTCTTAGAAACAAGTATTACAGACTTAGTAGAGTTCTCAACTTTGTCTTTGGCTATTCTACTTAAATCGCTTAGGAGAAATAAAAACAGACGTAATTCAGATGTTCAGAATGTTCACTCTTAGAAGAAAAGGTTCTATAGAAGCTTCAAGGGTTCCGTCAGGCGCTTCATATATAAATATATAGAACCTTTTAGGGGTTCCAATCATGTGAACATTTTATGCGTTTAGTTTTAATTCAATTTTATGAATTAAACAGCTCATAAACAAACATTATCACTAGACAAATTAAAATAACCTGTTAAACATGAAAGTATTATGTAATCAAAGACATACACTCACCGGCCACTTTATTAGGTACACCTAATACATGGCGGCAACTCAGTGCATTTAAGCATGTAGACATGGTCAAGACAATCTCCTGCAGTTCAAACCGAGCATCTGTATGGGGAAGAAAGTTGATTTGAGTGACTTTGAACGTGGCATGATTGTTGGTGCCAGAAGGGCTGGTCTGAGTATTTCAGAAACTGCTAATCTACTGGGATTTTCACGCACAACCATCTCTAGGGTTTACAGAGAATGGTCCGAAAAAGAAAAAACATCCAGTGAGCGGCAGTTCTGTGGGCGGAAATGCCTTGTTGATGCCAGAGGTCAGAGGAGAATGGCCAGACTGGTTCGAGCTGATAGAAGGGCAACAGTGACTGAAATAACCACTCGTTACAACCGAGGTATGCAGCAAAGCATTTGTGAAGCCACAACACGCACAACCTTGAGGCGGATGGGCTACAACAGCAGAAGACTCCACCGGGTACCACTCATCTCCACTACAAATAGGAAAAAGAGGCTACAATTTGCAAGAGCTCACCAAAATTGAACAGTTGAAGACTGGAAAAATGTTGCCTGGTCTGATGAGTCTCGATTTCTGTTGAGACATTCAGATGTTAGAGTCAGAATTTGGCGTAAACAGAATGAGAACATGGAACCATCATGCCTTGTTACCACTGTGCAGGCTGGTGGTGGTGGTGTAATGGTGTGGGGGATGTTTTCCTGGCACACTTTAGGCCCCTTAGTGCCAATTGGGCATCGTTTAAATGCCACGGCCTACCTGAGCATTGTTTCTGACCATGTTCATCCCTTTATGGCCACCATGTACCCATCCTCTGATGGCTACTTCCACCATGTCACAAAGCTCTAATCATTTCAAATTGGTTTCTTGAACATGACAATGAGTTCACTGTACTAAAATGGCCTCCACAGTCACCAGATCTCAACCCAATAGAGCATCTTTGGGATGTGGTGGAACGGGAGATTCGCATCATGGATGTGCAGCCGACAAATCTGCGGCAACTGTGTGATGCCATCATGTCAATATGGACCAAACTCCCTGAGGAATGCTTCCAGCACCTTGTTGAATCTATGCCACGAAGAATTGAGGCAGTTCTGAAGGCAAAAGGGGGTCCAACCCGTTACTAGCATGGGGTACCTAATAAAGTGGCCGGTGAGTGTATATCCTTATATAGATTATTTTGGGCATTAAGTGTTCTTTAAAATTGATGTTGAAATAGTTCTATATAGAACCACTAGTGTACCAAAATCAAGCAAGTTTGTTTAAAACAAAATATCTGCAAATGGGGGTCAGAAACATAACTAATTCAAAGGGGACCACACTAGCAGACCTTTTGTCTCACTTAATTTTGATACATTCTACATAAAACAAGACTTTATCTTAAGTAATTTTAAAGTAAATGTGTCTTAATTTAAGAATTTTTAGATATTTGTACTGGAAAAGAACACAAAACTACTGAGTAAGAAAATGATTTCTCTGCAGTCTAGGAGAAACAGCTGAGCTCTGGTGCTTCTCTCACGGGTATATTCCCAGTGTGTCCCAGAAGTCGCAGATGTCGTCGCGTGACCCTGGCTGTGTGTGTGTGTGTGTCGTGAGGTTCATGATCAGCCAGCCGCTGTTAGGCGTGTAGCGAGGCCATGCCGGTGGCCGTTGCTGTCGGCAGAAGGCGCTCGCGTCGGTGTGTGACCCGGGGTCAGCCGCGTGGGCGAACGCACCCCAGGAACACAGCATGCGATTGGACAGCAGTCGCTCAGGTCGAGTCATTGTGAAGTTTGCCACCGCGGCCGAGTCGAACAGGAACGGCAGCTCCGCTCCGTGACACACGTGATGATAACAGAACGACAAACCCGACCACACGCGCCGGTCGCTCGCTACGTGATCGAACACGTACATCCACACGGAGCTCCCGGACAACACACCGGCACGGGCCGCTCTCCGGGATGGACACAGGAAGATGTAGTCGGTCACTATCTGAAAGGACAAAGAGAGGCATTTATATTGATCAAACATACATTGTGAAATATCAGAGTTTAAAACAGCTGTTTGGAAGCCCATTTCCACCACATAAGAAAAAAAAAGCATACTTTTGTAAATCATTATAATGAGACGAAGTTGAAATTAGGACAAAAAGCTGAAGTTATGACTTAAAAAGTCAAAATTATGAGAGTAAGTCGAAATTATGACACGCTAACTCAAAACTATGAGTTAAAAAGATATGATTGTGACATAAAAAGTAAATTATTTACCAATCATGATTTTTTTTTCTTATCTGGCGACTAATTTATTCCTGTGATCAAAGCTGAATTTTCAGCATCATTACTGCAGTCTTCAGTGTCACATGATCCTTCAGAAATCACTCTAATATGATGATTTGATGCTCAAGAAACATTTCTGATTATTATCAGTTGAAAACAGTTTGTGCTGCTTCATATTTTGTGGAAAGAACAGCATTTATTTGAAATAGAAAACATTATTTACTGTCACTTTTAATCAATTTAACGCATCCTTGCTGAATAAAAGCATAATTATGTCATCATCATCATGAGGCTCTAGAGAGTCACATGACACTGACAGCTCAGGCGCCACCGTTGAGATGAATGCGAAAGCTTACAGATATCAGTTTCTCCAGGTGTATTGAACCGAACTGAGCCGATGAACTAGATTCTGATCACTGAAGTCTGGCCCTGAGAGACTGTGTTCACACACTTCATTGATTCTGCTTTGTGAATCTTCACTTTTTAAACCCGTGACATTAGCTCTGTGTCTGTGAACATACTCTTGAACATCAGCATATTGAATATGATGAGTTCAGACAGATGTGAAGGGTAAAGAGTAGGGTAAACATTCAGTGTGTTGTTGAGATGATGTGTTTATGTGTCGGTGCTTGTTTAGAGCTTCTCAGTCTCTGTAGGTTAAATATCTCTATCTGTTACCTGGTAACCAAACACTCATCAGATCACACACACACACACACACACACACACACACACACACACACACACATATGGAGGCAGCCGTTCCCTCCCACACACACACACACACACACACACACACAGAATCCAGCGCCTGCAGTCTAAAACTCTCTTCACGGACACGGATCACTTTCACACAAAAACACACTGACTTTCTGTATCTTGGCTAAATAGTGCAGCCTTTTCACAACAGAGTTATTTTAGTATTACTTTTATACTATTATCATATTTATTAATATTATTTTGTAATAAATTGATATTAATTCGTTAATAATTTATAAATATTTAATATATTATAATAGTTTCGAATTTGTATTATTTAAATATGTATACATTATATTTGTATGTAATTATCTTTATGTTCACATTTTAAGTCAGATCCAGTCAGTTTTATTTTCTATAGTGCTTTTCACGATACACATATTAATAATATCTTTATGCCTTATAGTAGCATTTAGCAGATTAGACCAATTTAGTTTTTAGTAATTTTAGGACTGAAACTAAAACTTATTTTATTTCAGTTATTTGCCAAAATATTTTTTTTCTTCATCATGTAGCCTAATATTTATATATTATTTCAGCATTATTTAAATTAACGGAAATTAAAATATTTGACATTTCTTGGCTGAACTCAAATGGCTGTAACAGAAACTGAGGCACAGAATAATGAGTTTAAAAATAAGAGTCAGAGTCTTTGTCTGCGTCTCCATGTGTATAATATCCATCCTAAATAATATGTGATGTTATTAATGTCCTGCACTATTTGTGGCGAGTGTCCATGTTAACCCATGATGTTAACTGACCCCTCAGATGAATACAGCACTGGGTCACAGCGCCCTCTGGTGTGCGGCAGAGGAGCAGCATTTAAAAGGCTTCTTAATTTGAATCTTTTGCATAATTCAGAACTGCATATTAGCATAATATTTTTACTACTTCAACCATAGCTTTCTATGGCAGAAACAGTGAGAGAAGTGTGCTAGTATGTGCTTCCGAATTCAGCATTTGTCTTCGTTTCACATCCTCAAAACATATATTTTGAAAATATTCCTAATATACCTTCATCTCATATTTATGAATTAGTATGTCATAATTATTTTAAAAAATAACAAAGCAAAATTACAATGCTCTATTATAGTAACCCATTTTATGACATACTAAGTCAAAATTATGAGATAAAAAGTTAAGACATACGAAGTTTAAAATTATGAGATAAATACAAAATTATGAGAAAAAGCCATAATTATGTCATACTAATTCATATAAATATAAAAATGTAATTATGACTAAATCATCATTTTGGAGATCAAAATGTCAAAATTTCCAAAAATGTCGAAAGTTATAAATAGTAAAAAAAAAAACTGAGAAAGATGACACTAAGTCCACAATACATATTCACTTATCACGCTTTTAAGAGCCTCCAAAAAAAGATATGATGATATAATACCATATAGGCTATAATATGATGATATCATCATACACAGATACTTTTGAAAGGCCATCAGCCGCAAAATTCTGTAAATATTAGATTTTGTCTATCAGATTGCATGGTGAAAGATTGTTGAGAAATGAAGAGGGATTGATGATGTCATCTGAAAAGGAAAGTGAATGAGAGATTTTGATCATGTGATCAGTGTGGCTAACCTGTGCTAGCATGTCCCTGCGGTCTGCGTGTGTGTAGAGCGGCAGGTATTTGCGCAGGATTTTGATGGCGTGATGTTTGAAGATGGCCGTCGTGTAGACAGTGCATTCGACCGGTGACACAGGCTTGGTGAACACACCGTACACAAAGATCACGCCTTCTTCTGAGGTGCTCCCTGAAACACACACACACACACACACACACATATGAGCCTGAGCTGTTTGATTCTGATTTGATGTTGACTTGATGTCTGACTGTACCGAGCAGCACGGGTTTCTCCTTCTGCCAGTGTCCTTTCTGAAAGGCGCTCACGGACTGTTCCCGGATCAGTTCTCCGTCGATATACGGCCCCCAGCTCTCAAACACCTCCAGAAAGCGGAAGGGATTCACCACCTTTGAGCCTGAGAACACAACCAACGTTTCATACGATGTCTGTGAAATCTGTGCACTAGGCGGTTGATCTCTGAGACGTGAAATGCAGGATTACTGGATTTGATCTGTGCGTCCAGCACCGCCTGAGGACTGAGAGACAGAAGACACTGCAAGTCCACAAGCGAGCAGTTGGCCAGCTTTGCAAAGTTCTTCCCCAGCTTCAGAGACTCGTGCCTGAGGAGACGCATCAGTGTTTGAAGGCGTGACACTGATCTGATGCATGTCTATGTGTGACCCTGGACCACAAAACCAGTCACAAGTCGCACGGGTATATTTGTGTATACAATACATTGTATGGGTCAAAATTATCTATTTAAAAAATCATTAGGATATTAAGTAAAGATCATGCTCCATGAAGATATTTTGTAAATTTCCTACCGTAAATATATATAAAACAAATATTTTTGTGAGTGGATGCAGCAATATCGCGAACAAAAATGGACAAGTTTAAAGGGATAGTTCACCCAAAAATGAAAATTCTGTCAGTAATTACTCACCCTCATGTTGTTCCAACCCCGTAAGACCTTCGTTCATCTTCGGAACACGAATTAAGATATTTTTGATTAAATCTGAGAGCTGGATCACTCCTCCATACTAGTCCATAGGCTTCTTCAGGGATTGAACTTGCCGGCCTCGAAAAGTTATTAAAGACATCGTTAAAATAGTCCGAGTGACTACAGTGGCTCAATCTTAAGTTTATCAAGCGACGAGAATACTTTTTGTGCGCAAAAACAAACAAAAACAACGACTTTATTTCAACTATTCATGTCCATCTATTTGGGCCTCTAGTCAGTTAACGTAGTGTGATTCCGTAGAGCTACGTCACACGTAGGCTCACTATTGGCCGACGCTGGTCATGTGCGTGATGTGTGTGACGTACAACAACAGAAGCTTACGCTATTACACTAGTGAACTGACTGGCCCACAGAGAAGGAAATGAATAGTTGAAATAAAGTCGTTATTTTTGTTTTGTTTTCCTACAAAAAGTATTCTCGTCGCTTGATAAACTTAAGATTGAGCCACTGTAGTCACTTGGACTATTTTAACGATGTCTTTAATAACTTTTCGAGGCCGGCAAGTTCAATCCCTGAACAAGCCTATGGACTAGTATGGAGGAGTGATCCAGCTCTCAGATTTCATCAAAAATATCTTAATTCGTGTTCCGAAGATGAACGAAGGTCTTACGGGGTTGGAACAACATGAGGGCGAGTAATCACTGACAGAATTTTCATTTTTGGGTGAACTAACCCTTTAAAAGGCGATTTTCTCAATATTTCGTTTTTTGGCACCCTCAGATTGCAGATTTTCAAATAGTTGTATCTCGGTCAAATATTGTCCCATCATAACAAACAACACATCAATGGAAAGCTTATTTATGCCTACAACTCAATTTTAAAAAATTGACCCTTGTGACTAGTTTTGTGTTTGGGTGTCACATATGTGTGTGTGTGTGTGTGTGTGTTTACCGTGTTTTCAGAGGAATGGAGAAGGGTAAACTCTGGAGAACGGCCTGTCTGAAGAGAGGTTTGCTGCTCTGGATCATCAGATGTAGACTGACTGACTGAGCGCCTGCGCTCTCGCCGAAAACAGTCACCTGAATGCACACACACACACTTCTGACTGGATGAGGAACTTACATTATTGTTTCACAAACTCATGAGAACATTTTATTTTATTTCATCTTTGAATAAAATACATGCAATCATGTCTATTTTTACCCAAACATCAAATAAACAACAAATTAAAAAATCTTACAAATATTATTATTATTGTTTAAATTAATCATTATCATTATTTTGCATAAAGGAAATCAAGGACATTTTAGTATCATTTAGATTTTTTTTTTTTACATTTTGATTTCTATTGTCTTTTTCTTTTGCATTGCAATTACTGAGATTTAATGTCATGCACAATTAAAAAAAATAAAAGCATATACATACACACACACACACACACACACACACACACATTCATACTATATATAAATATAATATACATTTTAATATAATAATATAAATAAAATGTAAAATATTTTTTATGAGAGATATCAAATTTTGTTGTATGTCACATTCAATGACAATAAATGCAAACTAAACTAATAAATATACATATAAACACAAACTTTTGTGTTAGATACGATTAATGGATTCGACAGCTCTAATATGTATATATATAGAGCCTATATATAAAAATGTAAATGCTTGAGCTCTTTATAGCAGGATAGATTCTGATTGTCAATGTTTTTGTTGTTCATCATCAGCTAGAAAAGGTCGTTCTGAAAGTGATTCCACTGATATCGTTCCTCTGTGTCGCTATCGTTATAGTTGTGGTGTGGCCTCTGATATTCTTTTATATTA
Organism: Rhinichthys osculus; assembly: GCA_029959095.1. Classification (NCBI taxonomy): domain Eukaryota; kingdom Metazoa; phylum Chordata; class Actinopteri; order Cypriniformes; family Leuciscidae; genus Rhinichthys; species Rhinichthys osculus. The sequence continues at coordinate 40,218,645 of JARWKJ010000013.1, read as the reverse complement.
ACAACGATTTTTAGAACTAAATTTGTAGTTATTGTCCTTGTGCTCAGCAGGCCTTTAGACGTGGCTTAGACATTTATAAAGAGGTTTCTGTAAGTTGTCCTCACTTTGCTTGGGTCTCCTCCAAACACGGCGATGTTCTGTTGCACCCAGAGCAAAGCCGCTTGCTGATCCAGAATCCCATAATTCCCCACCGCTGACGTTCCCGGGTCTTTTCCCGACACTAGAAAGCCGAAAGCCCCTGCAGAGAGACAGATTCAGCTGTGTGTTCATGACTTATTTTTAGGGGTGTAACAATATATCGTGTCACAATATATCGCAATACAAAACTGCAACAATATTTATTGTATATATAGTTCACCCAAAATAAAATTTCTGTGTGAGTAAAAAATTCAAGTTTTCAGAGTTTGGACTATACATTAAACTACTATAGGCCTATATAATGTTGAATATAATGTATAATGGGGGAATAGCCTATTTGTGGGTCTTGATAATGCCAAATGTTTGATGTTACCAGTAAAAAGTGGCCTACATTATTTAAAAAAATATCTATGTAGCCTATTTTCAGCTTCAGAATCATGAATATTTTTTATTCTGGTGTCACCATTGTCCTGTATATTCCCAGCACCAAGTCCATTTTCATTTCCACCCACAATGCAACACCAAATTTAGCATTTTAATCAACAACAGTACATTTTTTGTTAACATTTTACCAAATGTATTGGAGTATCGCAATAATATCGTATCGTGAAATGTATCGAATCGTAACATGAGGGTATCGTTACTTATTTTACAGTCAGAAGTGTCTCACCCAGGCGGTAGGCGATGCTCACGACCACAGTTCGAGTGAAGTTACTGATGAAGCGTCCGTCGTAAAGCGCTTTCGAGGCGGATCCCGCGATGAAGTCTCCGCCGTGGATCCACACCATCACCGGGAGAGGAGCCGAGGAGTTCCCGCTCAGAGGAGCAAACACGTTCAGGTACAGACAGTCCTCACTCACCTGACGAGAGAAAACACTATTCAAAACAAATACTCTGTCATCTTTTACTCTATATGTTGTCCATATGACTTGTGCGCCTACTACATAGTAATAGGCTAATGACGCATGCCGACACCGAGACAAATACAAGTGAAATATTGTCACATTATCCCCCTAATGAACAATATAGTCCTTAAATAAATATATTTATATATATTTAATATATTTTAAATGGTCTCATTGAAATAAAAATGAGTTTAGTCATTCTGTGTTTTTCCACCAGGGGCGTCACAGTACATACATAATTGTAATGCAATATACGTATATAAGCCTGATATAAGCCTATATATATATAATTGTAATGCAAAAATAAATATTTAATTCATATTTATTTTATTTAAAAATCATTAAATTGTATGGGAATTATTGACAATTTAATGTATTTTCATACTAATTTCTTATTGTAATATGAGCATCAATTGTATTTTTTATCTTTTTGAAATTTTCTTTTGCATTGCAATTACTGTTAAATCATTTTTTATTTATAAAAATAGCTTTATTTTTAAAGCAAAATAATAATTATTACATATATATGTTTTTTCATATATATGCTATATATATATATGAGAACAATTTTGTCATTTAATGAAAAAAATCGCTGAATGAAATTAATGGAAATTTAATGTGCATAAATGTAAGGCAAAAAATTATATATATATATATATACAATTCATTGAATTTAATGGGAAGTTTATCAATAAGAATATTGGTGTGAAAATGTGCTTTAATTGTCATTATGTCAAAATGTAATGTGAATCTAAATGGTACTAAAATAGCCTTAATTGTCTTTATGCAAAAAGTAACTCAAAAAATAAATATAAGTTTTAGATTTGATTTCTTCTTTCAGTTTTTGGGGTGAAAATTAAGTACACCCAAAGATTTCATGGAAAAACAAACATTTAAATAAAAAAAAATCTGACATGCAGAATCTGACATTTTCAGGGCTTTTCAACACATTTTTTAGATCTATTCTGTGTATATATTATTAATTAACCCATTTAACCTAATTCTGTGTTTAATCAAGAGAAATTGCTTAATATAGCAAAAGCTCTTGATTGTAATGGACCCAAACAGCTGAAATGTTTTTGCTGATCTTACAATCCCCAGAGTCAGTGACGTCCCGCCCGTCGCCGTGTCCCGCTCACCTTCTTGGGACACTCGTCAGAGATGGGTCCGACGCAGGCCTGCATGCACGGCGCTCTGGGATAGGTGGCGTCTCGCACCCCTCTCCACGGTGTGACGGGCCGCGGTGCCTTCCAGCGGGACGCTGCCACAGGCGGATCGGCGAACGGGATCCCATAAAAAACATGAGACTTGTCCAGTGTCAGGCCCTGGATGGTCCCGTCTTTAAGGAGCAGTTTGGGCCCAGCAGAAGCTTGTTGGTCCGTGATGAGGGGCTGATCTGAGATCAGTGCTGCTGGAGACACACTGCGCAGTAAAGCCACCAGCTTCATCCGCTCCTCTGTGCTGGATCCAGTGCTGATCAACACACACGCCAGCAAACACAGACACAACACACACCTGTACGACCGCATACTTACTCCCGCTTCTGCACTCCTGCCCGCTCGGGACCGACTGATGCATCCTCAGTTTGAGCACTTGTGACTCTTATTATGCTGCACACTGGGACTCTGTTGTGTGTGTGTGTGTGTGTGTGTAATGACAAGCAGACTGTCTGTACTTTAGAAAATTAAATCACATCGATTCCCATGATGTTCTTCGTCGGATACTACAAGTTGAGTTGGTGATTTGGACTATTAAAAAAGCATTCAAATAACATGAAATTTCATAGTAAATACTAGTGATTTAATGATATTAGTACAATTATATATAAATTAGGGCTGTCAAATGATTATTCGTGATTAATCACATCCAAAATAAAAGTTTGTGTTTACATAATATATGTGGGTGCACTGTGTATAATTATTTTGTATATATATAGATACACACACATGCATGTATATTTAAGAAAAAAATATTATTTAAATATAAAATATTTATATTTATATATAATATAAATTATATATAAATCTATATACAGTATATACATGAAAATATTTCTTAAATATATACAAGCATGTGTGTGTATTTATATATATAAAATAATTATACACAGTGCACCCACATATATTATGTAAACAAAAACTTTTATTTTGGATGTGATTAATCACGATTAATCATTTGACAGCCCTAATATAAATATTTATATAACCTGAGTACCTTAGCGTATGGCTACCATATACATACGCAATCAATTCATAACTTGTGTCTTATGATTATAATAGTCAATGAAAACACACCCACACACACACAAATAGTGCTGTCAAATTAATTGTGATTAATTGCACCTAACATTGTTTGTGTGTACACACAGCGTGACTGTGTGTATATTATTATATTTATATGTGTGTAAGTGTCTGCCTCTCTCTCTCTCTCTCTCTCTCTCTCTCTCTCTCTCTCTCTCTCTCTCTCTCTCTCTCTCTCTCTCTCTCTCTCTCTCACACACACATATAATCACAACCTATGATCACAACACACACACACACATAATCACAAACTTTTTTTATGTTTGATGCGATTATTCAATTTTAATATATATCACACATTCAAATATATACTTCTAGTTTTGTGAAATGGAATAAATAATAATTGTAAACAGGTTTTAAATAATAATTGTGTATATGATAACTCCTCCACACCGCCAGGCGGCAGTACGCGCGCTGTTTGCCTCGTGCTCATGACGACCAGGCGCAGCGTCTGACGTCACTGCTAACAGCAGCAATGGCGGCGCCCACGGAAAGCACGAGTGAAACGCCAACAAATAAAAAACAGAAAAAGAGCAAAAATACAGGTACAACTACACTTAGAAACAGTTAATTATACACAGTATTATACTAACAGTGCGTGTTGACATCGCGCCTATAATTCCATATTAGTGAAGTTAAATGACATGTTTATGTGTGATTGCAGCTCGTGTAGAATTAAAGTTCTGTTTTTCTTGTAGCTACAATGATGTAGTACTTTGTTAGTGTGCGCATTTCATTACTGTTTCATCAGAACATTCAGTTATTGTGCATTTGTTGTCTTCCACCTCTTCGGTTGTATTGCTCTAATAATACACAACTGATGTCAGTAGGAAAAGTAAATAAACTTTAAGGGTGGTGTGACGTAATGTTTAAATCTCTGAATGTTGATTTTCCAGCTCTATAGGTGTACTAGTACAGGCTCAGTGTGATATTTAATGTCAATACCGTGGTATAATACATATACTACAGTACTAAGTGTTTTAATGTTTGTGTACAATGGTATTTACAAGCTTCTCCAAGGTGGAACATAATATTACATGCAAATTTTGGGGAATAAACACACATCCACAGATTACGGTAAGATTCCTAATGACTTACTATTTAATCTCTGGTCTTTTGTCTGAAACGTAGTGGATGAGACCGAGCTGCTGATGGTACCAGACGGCTGGAAAGAGCCCAAGTTCACCCGAGAGGACAACCCCAAAGGTTTGCTGGAGGAGAGCAGCTTCGCCACACTTTTCCCCAAGTACAGGGAGGCGTACCTGAAAGTGTGCTGGCCGCTGGTGCAGAAAGCGCTCGGAGATGTGGTGCGTGTCAGGAAAATCTTCATTTGGTTTTAAAAATGCTTGTAAGCTCACTGAATTAGTTTGTCTATTTTCTTTTGACATCTCCTGCTGTTCTGTAGTTCATCAATGCCACACTGGACCTGATTGAAGGCAGTATGACGGTGCACACAACAAAGAAAACATTTGACCCGTATGCAATCCTCAGAGCAAGGGATCTCATCAAGTTATTGGCCAGAAGTGTGCCGTTTGAACAGGTATGCATTGTACTGCTTTACAAGCGATGTAATTCACTGATTTTATATATATATATATAGTTATTCAGTACCGGTCAACAGTTTGGAAACATTACTATTTTTTATGTTTTTGAAAGAAGTCTCTTATGCTCATCAAGCCTGCCTTTATTTGATCAAAAATACAGAAAACCCCCAGTAATTTGCTAAATATTATTACAATTTCAAATAATAGTATTCTATCTTAATAAATTTTAAATTATAATTTATTTCTGTGATGCAAAGCTGAATTTTCATCAGCCATTACTCCCGTCTTCAGTGTCACACGATCCTTCATTCTAATGTTATTACTATATACATATATATATATATATATATATAATATAACTGAATTAGTGTGCACAATTAGTGAATTCTGTGCAAAAGGACAGATTATCATTGTTGATCAAAAGTGTCGATACAGACATTTATAATGTTACAAAATATTTCTATTTCAAATAAATGCTGTTCTTGTAAGTATTTTATTAATTAAAGAATCCAAATGAAAAAAAAAATGTATCATGAAAATATGAAGCAGCAAATCATCATATTAGAATGATTTCTGAAGGATCATGTGACACTGAAGACTGGAGTAATGATGCTGAAAATTCAGCTTAGACCAAATTAATAAATTAAATTTTAAAATATATTCAAGTAGAAAAAATTATTTTATATGGGAATATTTCACAATTTTTGAACAAATGAATGCAGCCTTGGTGAGCATAAGAGGCCTTTTTAAAAATATAAAAAATCTTAATATATAAAATTTAGCCTAAAGTCTTTTGCTGAACCTTCCTGTTCATTTCAGGCTGTACGGATACTTGAAGACGACATGGCTTGTGACATCATAAAAATTGGGACTCTTGTGCGAAACAGAGAGCGCTTTGTGAAGAGACGCCAGAGACTGATCGGCCCCAAGGGCTCCACGCTGAAGGTGGGCAAAGATAATGCTCACTTTACAGCAGTCTCCCTTCATTTGTTCATTTTACACTTCACTTGTCATTATTTTTTAATCCCCAGACAGTGAGATCCAAAAGTCTCAGACCACATTGAAAATCTGTGATTTTGTTTTTTATTTAAACTTAGCAATATTTAAAATTTAAATCCATAAATTCATGTACATTTTCCAATTCACTCAAGTTTTCACTCAAATAGTTTTGATAGCCATTTTTAATACATTTCTTTCTTTTTAATAATTTAGAAAGCTAAAAAACAGTCGCATTTTATCTGGTGGACTTTAGATTCCTCTTTTTAATATTCTTTGCTCTTTTGTTCTTTACTTTTAAGAGATGTTCTTTTGATTGTTGTGTTGTTGTTTTATTGCTTTTGCAGCTTTATGTTTTGCATGTCCGGTGTGTCTTTTCTATGTTAAAGTAAATGTGATGAAATCTCATGCGTTTGTTCTGTTTCAGGCACTAGAGCTTCTGACCAACTGTTACGTGATGGTTCAGGGCAACACAGTGTCGGCTCTCGGCCCGTTCAATGGCTTGAAGGAGGTGAGACATTCAGTGGCCTCATTTTAATCATTCAAAACTGTTCATCCTGAAAACTAACCACACTACTTTTGTTCAGTCATATTTACACGAATGTAAATGAATCAGTTTGTGCTTCTCGCTTGTTTCTGCAGGTACGGAAAGTCGTGCTTGAGACAATGAAGAACATTCACCCCATTTACAACATAAAGGTACATAGAAGACTGTAATATTATTAAGTAAGATTTAGTGTAAAGAAAGTTGTCATTGGTTGTGAATAGAGCTGCACGATTCTGGATAAATTGAGAATCATGAGTTATTATTTAAATAGAGATCAAGATCCTCCCATGAGAATCAAATCAAAACAAAATAACGTAATTTACATGAGGTTCTGACAAAATGTTTAATTGATTTGATGTAATAATTTTTTTTTTTAATCAGCTCGAATGAATTATTCAATGACTCACTCAAAGACTTTCATTACTGGATGAATCAACGTTTTTGAACCAATCTCTTGAAAAAATGATTCAATGACAAATAAACTTTTTAACAGTTATGTGTCGCCACCTACTGGTGTAACGATGTAATTAATATAATTTTTATTTAAAGCATCGTTACTTTCAAAAGGTGATTTACTCTGTTTTGATCGCTACCGCAGACATCAGTGTTTATATTCTTAACTATAAACTTTTATACCAGTGATAATTTGAATGATTGTAACACAGAAATAACAATACTGTGTGATTGAAAAGACTGTTTGTGAAGCCGTTTCATACCTATACATGACAACTGCTCTCTCCGCTAATGCAGATCTGAATCAGTGCGATCGTACTTGTTTAAAGGTTTAATAGACTTATTGCTGAATTGTTGTTATTTAGGAGTAAGATCATGTGGGTGTTTGAATCAAGATCTTTTAATGATTAATCGTGCAGCTCTAGTTGTAAACCATGTCAGGATGGTCTGTAAGTTAAAAAGCTGTTACTGCCGTCATGAGTGACTCTAACAGTAGTTGTGCTTGTGATTCAATCCTCTCCAGACATTAATGATCAAGCGGGAGCTGGCGAGCGACCCGGATCTGCGCACTCAGAACTGGGAGAGATTCCTGCCCAACTTCCGGCATAAGAGTCTCTCCAAACGCAAGCAGCCCAAGAAGAAGACGATCAAGAAGAAGGAGTACACGCCGTTCCCCCCGCCTCAGCCCGAGAGCAAGGTACGAGCGACACTTCCCGAGAGGAATCATGTGATACGGTAGCAATAAGACACTCGAGGGTTTTACCACGAGTACAGGGTGTTTTTACACACAAACACCCGCATAAACATGAAATCATCATCATAAACAATCATTTGTTTTAATTTTGGACATGGTGACAACAGCAATATGATAAAAGATATAAATGTAATTAAGCCAATTAATAGCTTATTTGCTTGGCAACATTAGTTAACATGAACTAACCATGAAAAGTACTTCTAAAGCATGTATTAAAGGGATACTCCACTTTTTTTGGAAATAGGCTCATTTTACAACTCCCCCAGAGTTAAACTGTTGAGTTTTACCGTTTTCGAATCCATTCAGCCGATCTCCGGTTCTGGCGGTACCACTTTTAGCATAGCTTAGCATACATCATTGAAGTGGACAAGACCATTAGCATCTCTCTCAAAAAAATGACCAAAGTGTTTCGATATTTTTCCTATTTAAAACTTGACTCTTCTGTAGTTACATCGTGCACTAAGACCGACGGAAAATGTAAAGTTGCGATTTTCTAGGCTGATATGGCTAGGAACTATACTCTCATTCATGCGTAATAACCAAGAAACTTTACTGCCGTACCATGAGAGCAGCAGGCGCAATGATATTATGCAGCGCAAACACAAACTTATATGGTCACGCAGGAAGTAATCTAGCTGGGGACTATTTTCAGGCACTGCGTCATATCCTATGGTCATATCATTGCGCCTGCTGCACTCATGGTACGGCAGTAAAGTTTCTTGATTATTACGCAGGAATGAGAGTAATAGTTCCTAGCCATATCAGCCTAGAAAATCGCAACTTTACATTTTCCGTCGGTCTTAGTGCACGATGTAACTACAGAAGAGTCAAGTTTTAAATAGGAAAAATATCGAAACTCTTTGGTCATTTTTTTGAGAGAGATGCTAATGGTCTTGTCCACTTCAATGATGTATGCTAAGCTATGCTAAAAGTGGTACCGCCAGAACCGGAGATCGGCTGAATGGATTCAAAAACGGTAAAACTCAACAGTTTAACTCTGGGGGAGTTGTAAAATGAGCCTATTTCCAAAAAAAGTGGAGTATCCCTTTAATCTTAATGTTAATTTCATTATTTACTTATATATTATTAAAGTCAGAAGTTGTATCTGTTAATATTATTTAATGGACCTGAGCTAACATGAATTAACAATAAACATAACGTTATTAATTAATACTATATTACTTGTTAGTTAATGCATTGGCTTAACATTAACTAATGGAACCGTATTGTGAAGTGTTACCATTTCTTTTAGTGTTTTTTACATATTCAATCTGCACAATTCAATGTGAAATGAATAATAATTATTAAAATAATAATCAGACAGGTATCAAAAAAATAGAAACAAACAACTTGAACCTGAGAACAACTGTTTAGCAAAATAAAGTATTGATTGAGTTGATACTTGATATTATTAAATAATAACAATATTATAATTATATATATTTATATATAGTTTTTAGTTGAATTAATGTATTTTTGTGGACATCCTCACACATATGATAATCAATAAATAAATGAAAAGCTCTTTTTTGAGCTTTCTGCCTAAGTGAAATATTCTTCTGCACAGATTGATCAGCAACTGGCGACCGGCGAGTTCTTCCTGCTAGAGAGCGAGAAGAGACGCAAGAAGATGACTGAGATTAAGGTTTGATGTTTTTATGAGTGTTTGCACAGATGCAGGGACTGATTGGAACTAGTTCACTCGTAACCGCTTGTTGTTTTCTTGAACTGAAGGTGAAACAGGCTGAAGCTTTATCCAAGAGACAAGAGCAGCGGCAGAAGGATTTCATTCCCCCTAAAGAGAAGCCCGCCGTGAAGAAGACCAAACCAGGTACGGCAGAACCCGCTGTCAGCGAATACTGCACGATGCAGAATACACTGAGACACATGCGACAGTGATGCGTGGGAAATCATGAGGGGAATGTTTCTGAATCTGTGAATCGGCTTCACTCACCACATAACAGTTTTATTTAAGTTTTTATTAATATTTTAAAATAGATATTTTTAGTTTTCATGTTGATTTTAGTAGCTGAGATATAAAATAAAATGAGCTTTTGCCATTTAAACATTTTAATTTTTTTTTAATATTGCTTTTTAGGTTTTTAATTTATTTTTATTTAAGTTTTAGTTTGTTTTAGTTTTATTTCCAGTTAGTAATTTTATCTCGGTTTATTGGCAACATTTCTGATTTTTGTTTAGTATAAGTTTTTCTAACTAAACAAAAATTAGAAGTGTTGCCAATAAACTGAAATACAAGTATTAACTGGAAATAAATAAAAACTATATACTGGATATACTGGAAATAAATAAACTAACACTGAAATAAAAATAAATTAAACCTAAAAAGAAATATAAAAAAAAACAATAAAAAAAAGTATATATATATATTTATATACACAGTATATACCAGCTTCATTTCAATTAACATACATGTTTTTAATAGTTAACGATAATAACCCTGGTCCAGAAGTGCATCTCATGTTGTATAATGATATCATTATTACATTTTATTTCATTTTTTTAAGCTTTATTTCAATTAACAGAAATGATTTGATTAGTTTTAGTTAACGATAATAACCCTGGTCTAGGATGGCATCTCATATTTTATAAAAAATGTAATAATAATAATAATAAAAGTAATTATAAATTAAATTATTATTCATAATAATAAATGATAAAAAAAAGGTTAAATCATCAAAATATATCAAATAAACTAATATGTAAATATAATATGTTTAGCTTGTGCATTTATTGAGAGTTAACTGCATGTACTGAATGTGATCTTGGTCAGAAAACTAGTAATATTGGTTAGTAACATTCCTGGTAATATGACTTTATATTGTGTAAATAATTCAAATGAATAAGCATGTGAACTCATGATATAATATTTATTATTCTCTTCTTTATAGCACCCACAGAAAACAAAATTGATATTCAAGCCATTAAAGAAAAAGTGAAGAAAGCAAAAAGTAAAAAGCTTGGAGCTCCTCCTGTAAAACCCGAGATGCCTTCGGTGAAAGACGGCAAGCGGAAGAAACTCAAAAGCTAACTCGCGTCGGTCGATCCGAACTCTGGTCCTGGAGAAACACATTCAGACCATCACTGGATATATTGTGTTTATATAAAAGATGTTTGGTTTCATGCTTCGTCAATATAAAACCTCAATGTCACAATCATGTTTTAGATTTTGGCTTGTAGGAGATGAGGAATAAGAGACACAAACACAAAACTGTAGACCATATGAACAATCAGCATGTGTTGTCCTGTAGAGTCAGAAACTATTAAACGCTGCTTCTGTTTGAGGCAGACGACAGATGCTCATTGATCGTGTTACATACTTTAGGTATAATAATAGTATATACAGTGTGCTCATTCAAAGGCTATAGATGATCTATAAATCGACATCGTCTTTTGTAACAGCTGAATTTGTGATGCTTCTGCCCTCGTGCTGTTCGTCATGAGCAAAGTACCTCTGTATGTTCATCTTTTTTTTTGCTACCCAGAATGCTAATGCATAAACATTTTTTTTTTCATATTTTTTTTTTTTATATACATGTAGTTCAGTAATTCCTCTGATATATGGCAATAAATCGAATGATATTTTTGTCATATATCTGTCTTACTCGTTTGAACTGAAGGGACTAGATGGACTATTTGATGAAAAACATGTCCAGGTCACATTTCAGCCCGAATCAAACCCATTAAATATTACTGTGATCTACAGATACTTGAAAGTTCATTAGAATGAGATTTTGCATTGCAGAAATTAGAATTTGTAATTGCAGAAAAAAGAACATTGTAAATGTGCTTAATTGTTATGAAAATGTCAGTATAATCACAAAAAAATCACTTAAATTAATGCATCATTTTTTCTTATTATTCTTTGCCTAAAATTTGCTTAAAATAGTTTTGTGTTAAATAGTTTTTCAAATAGAAATGTGAAGCTTCACTCATATGCAAACAGGATATGATGGCAATTCAGGCAATTAACACAGGCAAACATGAGTCATATCTACACATTCTTTATTTAAGATACATTTATTTGAGAAGCAAAATGACTTGAGAAAACAAGCAATTGGAAATAATTATCAATATTGAGTTTTTGCTTATAGGGTAAGAAAAATCATCTTGTTTTCCCTTTGAATTAAGTCTATTGTAATGACCCAACTGACAGATATTTTTTCTTGTTTTTTTGCAGTGTGTCCATTGTTAATTTATTGTTAATAAAAAAAATTGAAATATTAAATGTTAGTATAAAATATAAAAAAATATATTTTACTATTAAAGGGTAGTATATATAATTTAAAATGAATCTAGATTAATAAATGCTATGAAAGTATTTCATTTTTAGTTCATTATACCTAATGTATTGATAGTGAACGGATCCTTATTGTAAAGTGTTTAAAATACTGTGATCTACAGATACTTGACAGTTCATGAGAATGAGATTTTTTTGCATTGCAGAAATGAGAATTTGTGGGGTAAATGCGCTCAATTGATATGAAAATGTTAATGCAAAAAAAAATGCGTAATAAAAATGCATAATTTTCTTCTTAATTACTCTTTTAATGTAATTGCATTAAATGTGCATCAAATAGTTCGTGTTCCTCCCAGTCCCAGTGGAAATGTGGCATTGTCTGAATGTGAACTTTCAGTTTTTGCAGTTGAGTTCAAGCTGATTCACTCATATACAAACAGGTTATGATGGCGATTCAGGTAGTAAACACAGGCAAACATGAGCGGGACAGATATGAGTCTGATAATCACAACTGACAGGCAGAAGGAGCCGCAGGAGGACAGCGCTGGGTCCCAGTCAGGAGTCCACTGATAACCTACACAAACAACCATAGATTAGGGGACTTTAATAGCAGGATATGTTGAAAAGATAATCAGAACCCGCTCAAAACACTCCAGTCGCTCTTACAAATGTCTGAAAGCCGTTGCATTTGCAGTGTTTCTCAACTAATTTTGCTTCAGAACCAAGATTTTGTTAATGAACCAGAATTGTAAACAGAAATAACAAGAAATTTAAATTTTTGTAAAAGCATAAACATCGGAAATATGATTTATAGTCTAGTTTTAGTGTCTCCAAATATTTGTTTTTATTCTCTCAGAGGTCAAATAAAGGTTCTTCATGGAAACACCCATGGATTAGTGTATATTCATCCTATTTAATGCATATTTATGAAATCTTGGTTTAATGCCACATAATCAGCTTCTGCCATCAAAAGCATTTGTGCACAGACAGACTTGCTGTATTGCGATGACAGTCAGACATTTATAATTGTGTGTGAAGTGAACAGATGTTTTCTGTGTATTCAGATTGAGAGATCAGGGCTTGTCTTACTCTGCAGGGCATCGCGGGATGAGTTTCCTGTGAAAGAACGAGAGAGATGTGAAGTAAAGCAGTTGTTGGACAGGATGAGTATATTTATTACTGACACTTACGACAGAGTTTGTTTTCACACGTCTCCTGACCACATCCACTGCACGATGACCCTTCTCTGTATGGAGCAACTGGATAATTTCCTCTGTTGAAAACAATTTTATTTTGTGCAAACAGTACGAAAACATGCATTATCCTGCTTTACATAAAATGCACCGTTCACAATTAGCCACCCCTGCCAACGTGGTTTTCATACTTACGCTGTTGCATAGTTGCACACAAATATGATTCCTGGCCTTGTTGAGAAAGAAACCACACCGTTTGGACAGGCCTGCGCGGCACAACCAACCTTGTACGTGTCTGCCCAAACAACCTTTACGTGCAGAAAACAAGCGATACAGAGAGGGCTTATTCACTTATGTTTGAACACATGAGTGTTTGGTTGAGCTTTGAGTGTGTAGTGTAGTGTGTGTACCTGTGTGTAGTGGCCGCACACTTTTGAGCACTGGTTCTGAGTGTAATTGTAATCTTGGACCTCGTCCACCCATGACTTAACTGCAGATTTCACTGTGAATTGGGTGTACGGAGCTCCAACCCAGATGTTTTCACCCACAGAAGTGAACGTAGGATGCACCCTTCTCACATCCTTAAGGTGAATGTTATGTTTAAAGACACAGACTCTCGCCCAGGCCCGCGCCGTCACCGCCAGCCCTTTATCCCACGTCTGCACACACACACACACACACACACACACACACACACACGCTTATTATGGCTTCATTTGTGATTAATGTTGTAATCTTATAACAGATCCGTAGACCCACATGCAAACTGCACTGTACAGATTCATGCCTTTGCATCTATTGGGAAATTCTGTTCATTCCCTGCTGAGAAAACATCTTAAATCAGCTTCAAAATGATTTGCTACTGGTTTAGAGGATTTTTGGGAGCTTATTGTTCTACTATTAAAGCATTTGTTAAGACCAGCATATCAACATAGGCTATTTCCCCCCCAGCAGGGAATGTTACTTAACTGGTGAAACATGAGAAAAAACGTAGAACAGGTTTTATGAGGAATTGATTAGATACTGAAAAGCTCACTTTAAAAAATAATTTAACATATTTATAAATACTGTAATAGCATACAAATAATACTATAACAACAATGATGTCTATTGTAGTTTATATTTTATTTTATAGTTCAAAGTTTGAAACTAAAAGTGAAAATACTAGCAGTTAGACTAGAGGTAATCAGCCTTAATTTTCCATTTCAATTCAGACCAAACTACCATTTTATGCAACTGACTTAAAAAAGTTCGGACCAGTCTTGAAGAGAAAAATACAATGACTGACTTGTAGTCTAAGCAGTTTATGCATCTGGACTGATCAGAGACATCATAAACATCTCATATTTACCATGTAGCGCATGTTGCTGGCCGGTGGAGTCACGTTTGTGCGGTGGATGTTGTGTTCTCTCACACATTCCTCAACAAATGCTGGATCCATGATATCGAAGAAGGGCTCGCTGGAAACCACTTTAAGCAGAACGGTGACAGAGATCAGAGTTTGAATAAAGTCACTCATCCCTGAGTTTGACTGACGACTGAGAAGAGTTTCCTGTTAGTGATGTGAACATCGCCCTAACTTGTAATGCTGAACTATTTTTACTCACTTCTGCTTTTTCAAAGAGCTTATGAGAAATCTTTTAGATCAAACTAACAAGTCAAAACCTCACATCAGTTGTATACCGCACTGCATTGTGGGTCAAACCACTTCCTCCTCATCATTTGAACACCGGTTTTCACCAGGTTAACTTGAGTAAATGCAATGGATGAAGGTTTTAATGTCATGATTTATGAGTTTGGCATCTCTACCATAAAAATAGTTAGTTTTTGTTAGTGAACCAGAATTGTAAACCCGAAATGTACTGTAAATAAAAATTACAGTCTAGTTTTAGTGTCTCCAAATATTAGTTTTTATTCTCTCAAAGGTCAAATAAAGGTTCTTCATGGAAACACCCATGGATTCTTTATTTTTAAGAGTGTATATTCATCCTATTTAATGCATATTTATGAAATCTTGTGTAGTTTTTTATGGTTTAATGCCACATAATCAGCTTCCGCCATCAAAAGCATTTGTGCACAGACAGAAACTTGCTGTATTGCGATGACAGTCAGACATTTATAATTGTGTGTGAAGTGAACAGATGTTTTCTGTGTATTCAGATTGAGAGATCAGGGCTTGTCTTACTCTGCAGGGCATCGCGGAATGAGTTTCCTGTGAGAGAACGAGAGAGATGTGAAGTAAAGCAGTTGTTGGACAGGATGAGTATATTTATTACTGACACTTACGACAGAGTTTGTTTTCACACGTCTCCTGACCACATCCACTGCACGATGACCCTTCTCTGTATGGAGCAACTGGATAATTTCCTCTGTTGAAAACAATTTTATTTTGTGCAAACAGTACGAAAACATGCATTATCCTGCTTTACATAAAATGCACCGTTCACAATTAGCCACCCCTGCCAACGTGGTTTTCATACTTACGCTGTTGCATAGTTGCACACAAATATGATTCCTGGCCTTGTTGAGAAAGAAACCACACCGTTTGGACAGGCCTGCGCGGCACAACCAACCTTGTACGTGTCTGCCCAAACGTACTCGGTTACTAACGTAACCTCGGTTCTCTCTAGAGAGGGAACCAGTACTGCGTGATATCTTACGCTATAGGGGGAAACCTCTTTTCCACGAGATATTGAAGCCAAAAATTATCCTTAATTTTGATTTAATGTAAAACGCTGTGCAGCAGCATGCAGACATAGGCAAGACGGCTCGCGCGCCCATTGGCTGCCCTGCGGCAACAGCCTATCGAGAGAGGCCCTGTGGGACGTGATACCCAATGGGGGCGCGAAGCGCCCATTTCGTCACGTCCCGCCAGAATAGGCGTGGCCTTGGCCTATAAATACACTCGACAGGCTGATACAAACTGGTTTTCATCGCTGAAGCGAGCTAGCGCTGTTGTATGCACGGCAAGATACGCAGTACTCGTTTCCTCTCTAGAGAGAACCGAGGTTACGTTAGTAACCGAGTACGTTCTCTTACGAGAGTATCTCTCGTACTGCGTAATATCTTACGCTATGGGGAGCACAATGCAACACGCCGTGTGTACTGGGATCCGACACCAAAGTCCCAAGGGCAGTAGCCCGGGGCTCATATAGTGCATAAAATGACAGCCTGTAAAGGTTTCGGGACCTGACGCCACCTTGGCGATTTATGTATGCCGCCACTGACATGTTATGTGCGACCGGACTAGGACGTGGTGGCCTTTTATCTGGAGACAAAAACGCCGTAGCGCGTTGTCGACTGCCAGCATTTCCAGACAGTTTATGTGTAGAAGCTTTTCCCGTTCCGACCACTGGCCAAAGAACGGTCTGCCCTCGAGCAGTGCTCCCCATCCCGAGGTGGAGGCGTCCGTAGACACCACCGTCACACTCGAGGGAGTCCCTAGACTCACGCCTGACTGATACCAGTCGGCTATTTTCCACGGTTCCAGAGCCGAAACGCATTTCATGTCGACCCTAAGGCGAAACAGACCAGGGGTCCACGCCCGGGGTGGAACTCGCGCTTTCAGCCATAATTGCAGTGGGCGCATGCGAAGCAGGCCCAGCTGAAGTACCGAAGATGCTGAGGCCATGAGACCCAGCATTTTCTGAAACCTTTTAAGCGGGACTATAGAGGCGCGGCGGAAGAATTTTGCGGCGCGCTGAATGTCCAGTCCGCGCTCCGGCGACAGACGTGCTGTCATAGACAGCGAGTCCAGCACTGTTCCCAGAAAAGAAATTTTCTGGCTGGGAAACAGCGAACTCTTCGCCCAATTGACTGTAAGACCCAGCCTCTCGAGATGCTCGAGTAATGTGGTCCTGTGTTCTATGCGCTCTGAGTGTGATCGAGCTAGAATTAGCCAATCGTCCAAGTAGTTCAAAACTCGCATGCCCTGAAGTCTCAGGGGTGCGAGAGCCGCGTCCATGCACTTCGTAAATGTACGGGGTGCTAGGGACAGGCCGAACGGTAGGACTGTGTATTGATATGCCTGGCCCTCGAAGGCGAATCTCAAGAATCGCCTGTGACGTGACGCAATCTGTATTTGGAAATAGGCGTCTTTCAGATCCATTGACATGAACCAGTCTCCCTGGGGAACTTGCGCGAGGATTTTCCTGGTGAACTGGCGCTTCAAAAGTGCTTTGTTCAATTGCCACAGATCTAGAATGGGTCTGAGACCCCCGTCTTTTTTGGGTACCAGAAAATATCTGCTGTATAGCCCCCCTTCGCTCTGAGTCTGAGATAAAGGTTCTATGGCCCCTTTGCTCAGCAGTTTCGCTATTTCCGCTCGAAGTAGATGAGATACTTCTTTGTTTACCGTGGTTTCGACACGCGCCGTGTAACAGCGGGGACGTTGAGCGAACTGTAGCGAATAGCCTCTCTTTATAGTGTTCAACACCCATTCTGATACCCCGGGAAGCTTTGCCCACGCATTTGCGTGAATAGCTAGAGGTAGAATGCGATCCGGGCTCTGGCTGCGGCACAGTGGCGGCTGCAGAGCTTCGGTGTGCTGAGACATAAACACTGTGTTTAAAGTGTGCGAGGCGGGGGGCGCGCCGATCGCGGCGGGACGCGTTAACCACAAATGTCTCTCAGCCACGGTGAGAGAGGCCATGTTCCGCCCAACGGCCTGTGCAGCAGATTTAGCGGCGCGTAGAGCCAGGTCTGTAGCGCTCCTTAAATCCGCAACGCTGATCGAGCCCGCGCCTTCCTCGTCCATTTTTGGCGTTAACCACAAATGTCTCTCAGCCACGGTGAGAGAGGCCATGTTCCGCCCAACGGCCTGTGCAGTAGATTTAGCGGCGCGTAGAGCCAGGTCTGTAGCGCTCCTTAAATCCACAACGCTGATCGATCCCGCGCCTTCCTCGTCCATTTTTCGGAGAAGGTCGGCCTGGAAGATCTGCTGGATGGCCATTGTGTGTAGTTTTTTCGGTGGGAATAGAGCGTCGCTGCTTAGTCCCTCTGCCATTGTGGTTGACGAGCACGGCACTTTAAGCTGGTGCACCGCTGGTGTAACTTTGTTTTCGTTTTGTGTTAGGTGCAAAAGTTCCGTACTTTGCAGAACACTCGGTGTAGCATAGTCTTTACGATTAATTAACCGTGACGTTTTAAAGCGCGGTTAATTGTGAAATCCGGTAATCGCTGCATCCCTAATGGAGAGTACACCTTCTCAAGGTGTCAAATACAATGTTTCAGGACATTCTGATGTTGTTTTCCATAATAAGAGCCCCTCAAAACTCATATATACTCTGTTTTGTCCATACATTCAGAAAATCATAACAATAAAAGTCCTAGCTTCCACAGACAAATTCCACCTCTGCTGGAGAGTACACCTTCTCAAGGTGTCAACTACAATGTTTCAGGACATTCTGATGTTGTTTTACAAAATAAGAGCCCCCCAAAACTCATATATACGCTGTTTTGTCCATACATTCAGAAAATTATAAAAATAAAAGTCCTAGCTTCCACAGACCAATTCCACCTCAGCTGGAGAGTACACCTTCTCAAGGTGTCAACTACAATGTTTCAGGACATTCTGATGTTGTTTTACAAAATAAGAGCCCCCCAAAACTCATATATACTCTGTTTTGTCCATACATTCAGAAAATCATAAAAATAAAAGTCCTAGCTTCCACAGACAAATTCCACCTCTGCTGGAGAGTACACCTTCTCAAGGTGTCAACTACAATGTTTCAGGACATTCTGATGTTGTTTTACAAAATAAGAGCCCCCCAAAACTCATATATACGCTGTTTTGTCCATACATTCAGAAAATTATAAAAATAAAAGTCCTAGCTTCCACAGACCAATTCCACCTCAGCTGGAGAGTACACCTTCTCAAGGTGTCAACTACAATGTTTCAGGACATTCTGATGTTGTTTTACAAAATAAGAACCCCCCAAAACTCATATATACGCTGTTTTGTCCATACATTCAGAAAATTATAAAAATAAAAGTCCTTGCTTCCACAGACCAATTCCACCTCATCTGGAGAGTACACCTTCTCAAGGTGTCAACTACAATGTTTCAGGACATTCTGATGTTGTTTTACAAAATAAGAGCCCCACAAAACTCATATATACTCTGTTTTGTCCATACATTCAGAAAATCATAAAAATAAAAGTCCTAGCTTCCACAGACCAATTCAACCTCAGCTGGAGAGTACACCTTCTCAAGGTGTCAAGTACATTGTTTCAGGACATTCTGATGTTGTTTTACACAATAAGAGCCCCCCAAACTCATATATTACCTGTTTTGTCCATACATTCAGAAAATTATAAAAATAAAAGTTCTAGCTTCCACAGACCAATTCCACCTCATCTGGAGAGTACACCTTCTCAAGGTGTCAACTACAATGTTTCAGGACATTCTGATGTTGTTTTACAAAATAAGAGCCCCACAAAACTCATATATTACCTGTTTTGTCCATACATTCAGGAAATTATAAAAATTAAAGCTGCAAGCAGCATTTAGCGGTGTTCAAGCAGTTAAGGCCTTTAAGGCCGTTAAGCACAAAAGCATCAAAAGACATTAAGTTTTATGTAGCAAGCATTTAACCATTGACATCATAGATGGAATAGACCATGTTTTAGCATGATTTACCATGATATACCAAATTTAGTGTGATTTTTCATGATCTACCATGTTCCAGTATGATTTACCATGAATCTAGCATGATTTAACATAGTTTAGCATGATTTACCATGTTATAGGATGATTTACCATGATATACCACATTCTAGAATGATTTACCAGGATTGTAGCATGATTTACCATGATTCATCACATTGCTAGCATGATTTGCCATGATACACCATGTAATAGTATTTTTTACTATGATTTACCATGTTTCTATCGTGATTTACCATGATTTACCACATTGCTGCATTGATGTGAAGTGCCAATAAAAATGAAGTGATAAACTCTGACAAAAAATGATTGTGTTATAATAGTTAACATGGAAAAACTGGTTTGCTTTAGTGCTTTGATTTACTGTTGAAAATCAAGTGTGTCAAAATGAGAGTGAGCCAATAAGTGGTCTTCTACTGCCCTCTGCTGGCCATTCTACTTATTAATAAAGTGTTTTCACAGGTGCTTTTGCACTCATATGTAGACATTTGCTCACACACACACACACACACACACACACACACACACACACACACACACAAAGTCATTATGAAAATATATTTTAATGGTCTATAAGCATTTAATGTCTTTGCAAGCTATTAATCAGATTATTCAGAATTTATTCAGAAACATGGGACTACACACACACACATTCTATTGTAGATTAAACTGTCTCATTCAGGGTTCACATTTGTCAATGTGACAATGAATTTTGACTAAATGTGATTGTAAATGTTAAAATAGTGATTATGTTAATTCTAAAAATGAATTATAGAACAATGATAGTCAGCATTATGACAAAATTACTATTTTAAACAGCAGGGGGCAGTAAAACACCACTTATTGGCTTAATATGCCACTATATTCATATCATTTTCACCTTTTTAACTGTAATAGAGGCAAATTTTGTCCGATCTGTCTGAAAATTGTCATGCTTGTTTAGAGTGATAGGTCTCATGTTCTGAGTTGTTTTTAATAAGATCTGAGCATTCATTGAAGAGATATAGGCTTTCGGGCACACTCGGTCAAGGCTACACATTGAAGTGACCCTTTTATAGCCATCAAAATGCAGAAGTTCAACCTTTTCTGATAATTATTGATGTAGAGAGTCCAGAGAATTGTACTGCACTGGTTTTAAACATTATGATATGAAAAGTATACGATCATAGATGGAAAAGACAATTTACAGCCAATACAGGCAATTTACCATAGGAAATGTATGGTTTTAAAGCTTTTTAACAGTTATAGCGCCACCTATTGTCCGATCTCCATGAAACTCTGCATGCTTCTTCACCATGTTATGACACATGTGCTCATCAATTTTTGTGAAGTTCTGAGTTTTTATTTATGATTTATAGGCTTTTGAGTGTATTTTGACACGCCCCCTTTTCTAAATGACCCTGTTACAGTGAACCAAAGGGCAAAGTTAAACTTTTTTTTGATAATTATTGATCTAGAGAGTCCATAGAATTGTCCTAGACTGGTCTGGTTCCGATCAGGGAAAAAACCAGGGACTAGTTCGCAAAAGTAGGTTTTGGACAAAATTGGCCATAACAAATTTTTTTTTGCTCAAATCGAGAATCCGAGATATACATCTTGTCCGTCTTGAGCCACTTGAGCCAAGGAACACAGTGGTGTGCAAATCTTGATTCTAGGTCAAACGGTCGAGGAGTTATGAGCAATTTAGTACTTTTGGTTGCTGTAGCGCCACCTATGGGCCAATCGGGGTCATACTCTGATAGGTTCTCCCCAAACTGAGGCCCTAGCACCTGGCCAGGTTTCAAGTCTCTAGGCCTTACGGTTTGGGCTGCACGATGAGTTTTAGGTTTTTTTTTTTTTTCAAATAGCAATTACAATAGGTTTTCAGCACTTCGTGCTTGAACACCTAATAATAAGGGACCTTTTTGACAGTTATAGCGCCACCTATTGTCCGATCTCCATGAAACTCTGCATGCTTCTTCACCATGTTATGACACATGTGCTCATCAATTTTTGTGAAGTTCTGAGTTTTTATTTATGATTTATAGGCTTTTGAGTGTATTTTGACACGCCCCCTTTTCTAAATGACCCTGTTACAGTGAACCAAAGGGCAAAGTTAAACTTTTTTTTGATAATTATTGATCTAGAGAGTCCATAGAATTGTCCTAGACTGGTCTGGTTCCGATCAGGGAAAAAACCAGGGACTAGTTCGCAAAAGTAGGTTTTGGACAAAATTGGCCATAACACATTTTTTTTGCTCAAATCGAGAATCCGAGATATACATCTTGTCCGTCTTGAGCCACTTGAGCCAAGGAACACAGTGGTGTGCAAATCTTGATTCTAGGTCAAACGGTCGAGGAGTTATGAGCAATTTAGTACTTTTGGTTGCTGTAGCGCCACCTATGGGCCAATCGGGGTCATACTCTGATAGGTTCTCCCCAAACTGAGGCCCTAGCACCTGGCCAGGTTTCAAGTCTCTAGGCCTTACGGTTTGGGCTGCACGATGAGTTTTAGGTTTTTTTTTTTTTTCAAATAGCAATTACAATAGGTTTTCAGCACTTCGTGCTTGAACACCTAATAATAAGGGACCTTTTTGACAGTTATAGCGCCACCTATTGTCCGATCTCCATGAAACTCTGCATGCTTCTTCACCATGTTATGACACATGTGCTCATCAATTTTTGTGAAGTTCTGAGTTTTTATTTATGATTTATAGGCTTTTGAGTGTATTTTGACACGCCCCCTTTTCTAAATGACCCTGTTACAGTGAACCAAAGGGCAAAGTTAAACTTTTTTTTGATAATTATTGATCTAGAGAGTCCATAGAATTGTCCTAGACTGGTCTGGTTCCGATCAGGGAAAAAACCAGGGACTAGTTCGCAAAAGTAGGTTTTGGACAAAATTGGCCATAACACATTTTTTTTGCTCAAATCGAGAATCCGAGATATACATCTTGTCCGTCTTGAGCCACTTGAGCCAAGGAACACAGTGGTGTGCAAATCTTGATTCTAGGTCAAACGGTCGAGGAGTTATGAGCAATTTAGTACTTTTGGTTGCTGTAGCGCCACCTATGGGCCAATCGGGGTCATACTCTGATAGGTTCTCCCCAAACTGAGGCCCTAGCACCTGGCCAGGTTTCAAGTCTCTAGGCCTTACGGTTTGGGCTGCACGATGAGTTTTAGGTTTTTTTTTTTTTTCAAATAGCAATTACAATAGGTTTTCAGCACTTCGTGCTTGAACACCTAATAATAAGGGACCTTTTTGACAGTTATAGCGCCACCTATTGTCCGATCTCCATGAAACTCTGCATGCTTCTTCACCATGTTATGACACATGTGCTCATCAATTTTTGTGAAGTTCTGAGTTTTTATTTATGATTTATAGGCTTTTGAGTGTATTTTGACACGCCCCCTTTTCTAAATGACCCTGTTACAGTGAACCAAAGGGCAAAGTTAAACTTTTTTTTGATAATTATTGATCTAGAGAGTCCATAGAATTGTCCTAGACTGGTCTGGTTCCGATCAGGGAAAAAACCAGGGACTAGTTCGCAAAAGTAGGTTTTGGACAAAATTGGCCATAACAAATTTTTTTTTGCTCAAATCGAGAATCCGAGATATACATCTTGTCCGTCTTGAGCCAAGGAACACAGTGGTGTACATATCTTGATTCTATGTCAAACGGTAGAGGAGTTATGAGCAATTTAGAACTTTTGGTTGCTGTAGCGCCACCTATGGGCCAATCGGCGTCATACTCTGATAGGTTCTCCCCAAACTGAGGCCCTAGCACCTGGCCAGGTTTCAAGTCTCTAGGCCTTACGGTTTGGGCTGCACGATGCGTTTTAGGTTTTTTTTTTTTTTCAAATAGCAATTACAATAGGTTTTCAGCACTTCGTGCTTGAACACCTAAAAAAGTCCTTGCTTCCACAGACCAATTCCACCTCTGCTGGAGAGTACACCTTCTCAAGGTGTCAACTGCAGTATTTCAGGACATTCTGATGTTGTTTTACAAAATAAGAGCCCCCCAAAACTCATATATTACCTGTTTTGTCCATACATTCAGAAAATTATAAAAATAAAAGTCCTAGCTTCCACAGACCAATTCCACCTCAGCTGGAGAGTACACCTTCTCAAGGTGTCAACTACAATGTTTCAGGACATTCTGATGTTGTTTTACAAAATAAGAGCCCCCCAAAACTCATATATTAGCTGTTTTGTCTACACATTCAGAAAATCATAAAAATAAAAGTCCTATTTTCCACAGACCAATTCCACCTCAGCTGGAGAGTACACCTTCTCAAGGTGTCAACTACAATGTTTCAGGACATTCTGATGTTGTTTTACAAAATAAGAGCCCCCCAAACTACGCTGTTTTGTCCATACATTCAGAAAATCATAAAAATAAAAGTCCTAGCTTCCACAGACCAATTCCACCACAGCTGGTGAGTACACCTTCTCAAGGTGTCAACTACAATGTTTCAGGATATTCTGATGTTGTTTTCCATAATAAGAGCCCCACAAAACTCATATATACGCTGTTTTGTCCATACATTCAGAAAATTAAAAAAAATAAAAGTCCTAGCTTCCACAGACCAATTCAACCTCAGCTGGTGAGTACACCTTCTCAAGGTGTCAACTACAATGTTTCAGGACATTCTGATGTTGTTTTACAAAATAAGAGCCCCACAAAACTCATATATTACCTGTTTTGTCCATACATTCAGAAAATTATAAGAATAAAAGTTCTAGCTTCCACAGACCAATTCCACCTCAGCTGGAATTGGTCTGGAATTCTGATGTTGTTTTACAAAATAAGAACCCCCCAAAACTCATATATACGCTGTTTTGTCCATACATTCAGAAAATTATAAAAATAAAAGTCCTTGCTTCCACAGACAAATTCCACCTCTGCTGGAGAGTACACCTTCTCAAGGTGTCAACTGCAGTGTTTCAGGACATTCTGATGTTGTTTTACAAAATAAGAGCCCCCCCCCCCCCCCCCCCAAACTCATATATACGCTGTTTTGTCCATACATTCAGAAAATTATAAAAATAAAAGTCCTAGCTTCCACAGACCAATTCCACCTCAGCTGGAGAGTACACCTTCTCAAGGTGTCAACTACAATGTTTCAGGACATTCTGATGTTGTTTTCCATAATAAGAGCCCCACAAAAATCATATATTGTTTTATCATACATTGAAAATGTAAAAAAACAATGTTTTCTTCCCCTTGCTCGGGCCCCAAGTGCGCATGGCGAATTTGCAATGAATAGGCCTACATTTTATCAGACCGGCCCTCGTGGCCTCGAAACAATACCGGCCCACTGGGAAAACTCCCGACTCTCCCGATTGCCACTCCGCTACTGTAGCCTACATGTAAATACATTTTGGAGAACAGACAGAAGAAGATCCTTGCATTTGATCGTTGTTTGTGTTGGGCATGACATGACTGTGAGCACATGTGCAGAGTTTTAACACTTTCTAATCTGTGTCAATGGTTCCCACCCCTTTACATTTGAATGCAAAACTCCATAGAGTCACTTTATTCCGACATTGTCTAATAATCCAAATGCAGTTGTATAAGTTATTATACTATTATACAAACCAAATGACAGGCAATGGTTTTCGGGCTATAGATATAATATACAGATATACAGAAATAATGTTTGTCTCTTCTGTTTTTGTTGCAAAGATAGCTTATCTAATTATGATAATTTTAGTCATTTAAATGAAAAAATATCTAAATAATATCATGTTATATATATATATATATATATATATATGTATATAGGCCTCTGTGATCCAAAGTAACTAGTAACTAACTACTTGAGTTGTTTTTTCATTGGATACTTTTTTACTCTTACTCAAGTAACTTTTAAGATCATTACTTTGAGTAAATATTTCTATAAGTACTTGTACTTTTACTTGAGTACAGTTTTTGGATACTCTACCCACCTCTGGTCAAAACAACAAAAGATAGCTTTGATTATAAGGAATCTGGATTTATAGTCGGTGTATTTAATTTAGTCAGGACTAAAATACTACCCAATGTTATTTTACATTTAATTACTTTATTAAGTTCTTAATGCTAGACCTATTCAAAAACTTTTCTCTTTATTGGTAGGCTGTCTTTATTTTATTGTATTTATTTGTTTAAAATGATTTCAACATAATGTAAAGAAATTACTGTGTTTGGTGCACATTCCAACACTAATTTAATTTAACTCTCAGTGTTTTTTAATGACAAAAACTAAATAGTTTTTTCAGTTATCACAACTGTTATAACACTGTTTATTCAATTAAGATATTACTGTTACTAAACACTGCTCAAAAGAAATTTAAATTCCAAATTGATCCATATCGTGATACGTATCGTATCGTGGCTTTAGTATCGTGATGCGTATCGTATCGTGGCTTTAGTATCATGATGCGTATCGTATCGTGACATTGTTGGTGATACACAGCCCTAATGTCTATTGTAGTTTATATTTTATTTTCTAGTTAAAAGTTTGAAACTAAAAGTGAAAATACTAGCAGTTAGACTAGAGGTAATCAGCCTTAATTTTCCATTTCAATTCAGACCAAACTACCATTTTATGCAACTGACTTAAAAAGTTCGGACCAGTCTTGAAGAAAAAAATACAATGACTGACTTGTAGTCTAAGCAGTTTATGCATCTGGACTGATTAGAGACATCATAAACATCTCATATTTACCATGTAGCGCATGTTGCTGGCCGGTGGAGTCACGTTTGTGCGGTGGATGTTGTGTTCTCTCACACATTCCTCAACAAATGCTGGATCCATGATATCGAAGAAGGGCTCGCTGGAAACCACTTTAAGCAGAACGGTGACAGAGATCAGAGTTTGAATAAAGTCACTCATCCCTGAGTTTGACTGACGACTGAGAAGAGTTTCCTGTTAGTGATGTGAACATTGCCCTAACTTGTAATGCTGAACTATTTTTACTCACTTCTGCTTTTTCAAAGAGCTTATGAGAAATCTTTTAGATCAAACTAACAAGTCAAAACCTCACATCAGTTGTATACCGCACTGCATTGTGGGTCAAACCACTTCCTCCTCCTCATCATTTGAACACCGGTTTTCACCAGGTTAACTCGAGTAAATGCAATGGATGAAGGTTTTAATGGCAAGATTTATGAGTTTGGCATCTCTACCATAAAAATAGTTTTTTATTGTGCAATCATGTTTGCAAAGCATTAAATAATGTAAGATGTTCTTCAGGATATTGAGCTTCCTCACCTGCATGTAGATGTGGCTTTGGATTTTGTCTTGTTTCCCGTTTCTGATGAGAGCAGGGCTTTATTTAGCGGTTCTGCGGTGATAAGTTGAAAACATGTTTTTCTCTGACCAGAAATGGATTTGTCATCATCGTAGCACAATGTCTGTCAGTGCTGTTATTGTTAACTAAAACTAAAACTATTAAAAGTCGCTTCCGTTAATAAAGCGTGAAATTTAAGTATTTATTTTATATTACTGTGGTGTTTAAAATTTCTGAATTCAGGCAATATCCAAGCTAATTTGAATTTTTTTAAGTACTTTATAATCAACTTGAATTACTGTAAAAAAAAAAAATGCTTTAAGAGAATGTGCACTTTTTAATAAAAAATACATATTAACAGTCACACAGAGCCCAAAAGTCTGAGAACACATTGTAAATATGTGATTTAAAAAACCAAAACAAACAAACATTTCAAACCCATAAATAAACAATTAACTACATGACAATAATATAGCAAGCTTAATATACATGAAACTATCGTAGCACAACTATGAAGAAAATCAGATGCCAGGGAAAACAAACAATGTAGTACAATGTGAAAACAAAGCAAAATTATTTGTGCAAAGAATCAAGTATTCCAGAGAAACATAATTCAGTTTAATATAAAACAAGATGAACATAAGATAAGAAATTTCCACACGTATGATTGAGCAGCATCAGTCTCACCACCCATCACACCCCCAAAACCATACATAATGTTATGAACCAGAAAAATTACACTGATAACCGTAAAATGTTTGTGTGTGTAAGTCCTCATATAATAGTGTGTATTCATGTTTCAGGCCACGCCCCCTACATTATGAGGACATGCTGATATCCCTGTAATTCAAAACACTAAATAACATACTAAACCATTTTTGGTCACACTTTATATGAAGTGTCATTAGCTATGTACTTGCATCAAATCAGTACAATGTACCTATTGTGTTGCTGTTGTATTGCAAAACACTCGTGCATGCTTTTCAGGTTAGGATACTGTTTAGGGACAGGTTTGTCTATAATTAGCCTGCATCAATATTGTAATTATAGATGTAATTACAGAAATTAATTAAGCTGTAACTGCATGCAGGTATCCTTAAAAACATAAGCACGTGTAAAAACATGGTATGTACAGTAAGTGCATATCAAATGACTAATTTAAATATAGGTACATTGTAATTAAAGACACCTAATATATCAATATGTCACCTAATTGTTTTTAATTAACCCTATAACCCTTGTCACCTAGCTAGTAAATAAATAATAATCATATTTTTCAAAACTACTGCCTTGATCATCACAAAAATAGGTGTCATTTCAAAGTCTGAACTTTACAATGCATGCACCCAACTTGATTATCTCCTAAGTATTGCTGAGGTTTTTGCTGATAAAAAAAAGGTTTCATAATTTATGAAATACCTTTTTGCACTATGTAATGTAATATGTCAAAAACATCATATAGCTCAGATAGTCATGTGTCAAATGTCATTTGAAAGGTCGGTAGTGTTACAAATGTATTAAATGTTTAATTGAGGTTCCAATACAATAGTATATAAACTGAGACCGTTTCGTATACTGAATTTAGCATTTAAGGTTATGATGGTGATGAAATTTGCAGTGAAACAGTTTTCCAGCAAGAGAGTCCGGCAAATCCTGTTTTCTGTATAGGGCAGGTTCCTAAACCTGTATCATAAAAAAAAAAAAAAAAAAAAACCTTTCCTTTTCCTTTAAATCCTTGCTTATCTGGCTTATGCTACTCCGAGCTATGTCTGAACTTTGTATTTTGAGCACTTCTTGCGTTGTTTTTGTCTCTTCACGATGACTCGGACTTGGTTTAGTCCTCAGTTGTAAGTCGCTTTGGATAAAAGCGTCTGCTAAATGACTAAATGTATGTAAATGTATCATCACAATGTTAAGCCCTGCACCTAAATGTATAATTGCAAGGGAACTTTTCCCTTAGTTAGACTCGAGACGAGCTTGGAAGACTACAGCGACGTGCAGCTTGTGTTCTCAACAAAGAAACCATCTTAAAAGATACGCCCGAGTCTCCTGGTCTGCGCTTCTGAGTTTTCTACACTTTGGGAGAAAAAGTTCACAACAGGTCTCACGGAGTAGCATATTTTTTTGGGGCTTTGACTAAAACTTCATGAAACATGCTCTGATCGTGGAACAACAATTTTAAAAATGCCTTCTGGGTGTCAAGGGCAAAACAAAAAGGCTACCTTAGTTCCAAATGCTGTAACGTTTTATTTATGTTAGCACTTTTTTTTGTCTTTTATCATCAGTTTCTCAGCATGAGAACAACCAAATGTAATGAAATTAAAAAATATAAAGGTTTTCTATCAATCGACTCCTACACTTTGACTCTCCTTTCTATAGTTGTGGAGCTATGAGCCAGTTTTCTGTTATGGGTAGGGCTAGAAAATGTCATTATCATTAAATGTCACATGTCATTAAATGTCATCCGTATAAAAACCTTTACGCATATGGAATGTTCTCATTATGACCAACGTGTACCAACGTGTGTGTGTGGCTGGCCTGGTAAACACATTATGGAAATTAAATCCTTGTCCTTGTGGGGACATTTTTTGGTTTTGGAGAGTTTGTACAGTATAAAATCATTATGTCTATGGAAAGTCCCCATTAAACATAAAAACACAATGTGTGTGTGTGTGTTTGTGTGCGTGCATTAAGACAGCACACAGGCATTACTGCTCTCATCGTTCACGTCCGTTTCACCTGTAACTTGAAGGAAATGATGCCAGTCTGGCCCTGATAGTGGCAGTTCCGTCTGAAAATGATTCCAGAACCTGCCAGTGAAAAACAAATGCTATTATAGACCTAGTCATGAATGCCACTGCTTGTATTTCTCTTATCTGAAATGTTTTTGTCATCATGTTAGCAAAATGGTCGTCAGCATTGTTATTGTTAACTTAAACTAAAATGGTAACACTTTAAAATAAGCTTCCATTTGTTAATATTTACTAATGCATAATCTAACATTA
The DNA here is from genome assembly GCA_029959095.1 of Rhinichthys osculus. Taxonomy (NCBI): domain Eukaryota; kingdom Metazoa; phylum Chordata; class Actinopteri; order Cypriniformes; family Leuciscidae; genus Rhinichthys; species Rhinichthys osculus. The sequence continues at coordinate 40,188,630 of JARWKJ010000013.1, read as the reverse complement.
CCGGTAAATAACAATAACAGCATGTAGTTACCTTTGTTAATGTTATTTAATAAAGATGTTCATGTTTAACTGTTAACTTTTGATTGAAAAAAATCTAGTTTTAAATGTTGAGATAAACATGAACTAATTAATAAATGCTAATTTTCATTCTTAGTTCATGTTGTAAACTAATGAAACCTTAATGTAGTGTTACCAATAAAATTAAAATAAATGGAAATTAGAAATTAAATAAGGTCAAAACCTTCATACACTCTTAAATTAAAGGGTTCTATATGGAACCTTCAAAGGTTATTTTCCACTGCATGGTACGGTTCGGCTCGGCGCGGCACGGTTGTGGATATCTGAAATGTTCTTTTTGACTAGGCAAAACTGAAATACAGATATCTACAACACATATCCAGTCTAGCTGTTAAATGTTAAAATGGCTTGCCATAAACATCTGCACTTCTCGTCCACGGACCACGATTCAGCCATTTCTTTTTTGGACGTTTTTTTTTCTTCAAGCAAGTAGTTTTAAAACAGGTGCTACAGTGGTGGCTGTTACTGGCTATTTAAATCTAGCTGGTTTGATGTCTCGCAAACACAATTACGCTGGTAGTGACGATTCTGTCTGTCTGACCATCCTTACATAATAAGGATCTTAAATTATTACTATTTTTATTAAATGTCATCATGTTGTGTTTCTGGGTGCAAGAATCACCTACAGGATCCAATGTGAAATTTTATCGCATAATGTTCTCTAAATTATTGTGATTATTTGTGAACCATTGTGATTGTATAGGCCTACATTGTTGTGATTGATTGATTGTGATAGACTTTTTGAAGAACCTGGTAAGAAGGATTTTAAATACAGTATATAGTTAATTAATATAATTTTAATACATAAAAAATATTTTTTATTTCTAGAAAATATTCACATCATTAAAATTGCAGCGTAATGTCTCTTTACATTGTCGTCTTCTGGCCTTGGCGCTGGGCAGGACCGCGCAATGTAACGTTGCCACAAGTCAAGACCATTCATCACATAGTTATAGGCATCTAAAGATTTATATGCCCTCAGTTTCTCTATCAGGTAGGTGTAGAAGTCAGGCCACTCAACCAAGGTAACGTAATGTTAATCCTGTCAGATCGTCCATGCATTGAGTGAGCGTGTAGGCTACAGGTCGGCCAATCTGGTTCCATCCGTTAAAATTAACCTTTGCAAAAAACAATCGTGGTCCTGGACAGTGAGCTTGCACATTAAGATAAAATCTGATTTTCTCCTGTCATTGTTAAAAAACAAGCTAACAACTTGCAAACTAGCGTTAGTGAAGCGGCCAGAGGGATCGTTCTTCCTCCACCTAAGCTCCGCCCTTATAAAAACGTCATCATGTTTACCAACTGAAAAGGGGTCAGTGTTTTTTATTTTTTAAATAACTTTATGCCAGAAAGGTTCTAAATAAGAAGAAATGTCTTAAATGATTGCATAATACTTTCATATTCGACGGGTTATAAAAATGACTAAATCAAGTAATTAATACTAAATGCATAAAATGATCCCATGATTTGAACCCCTAAAAGGTTCTCTCCTCACTGGAGCTTAGTGAGTAGTACCATGGTAAATGAATAAAATCCCAAACATGATAATTCCAGTCGATTCATCACTTATACACTGTTATGTATTTTTCCTTTTCATATTGTGATGTTTGCATCTTACTTGTGGTGGTAAACATCAGGATCTCGACTCATTTTGTTATTGAAGCCGATGTACAGGTCGTCCCATAGCAGCCCGTTCAAAACCACGTGTCTCATCACGCCCACTCTGTTCTTGATCTAAACACACACGTTTCATATATTAAAATCAGTGCATATCTCATCCAACACACACTCAAAAAAATAAGCTGTTGAACCAACTTAATTAAATTGAGGAAAACTTTTTTTGAACATTTAAATTACATTTTTCCAACAAAATCTAATTAGTTTGAAATGATTTGTTGTAATCTTGCTGTATGAACTTAAATTAATTTAGTCAACTAAAATAATTGTGTCATTCCTAGATAAAGTTTTGTCAAGTTAACTAGATTTAATTTTTGTCCTGCCAAATAATTTTTGCTAATTTGACTCAACAGTTACTTCCAATGATAGTAGCTACTAGCGTTCAATTTAATTCGAATATATTTATACATAATCATTTTATATATGACTTATGCAGGTCTATGAGTAAGGTTTAATGCATATGTAGTGTGAGTGCCCACATCCTAAACACAGTCGTCACTCTTCTCCATAATGGTGACCACAAAATTAAAAAAAAATACAGAAAGTCCTACAAGTTTCTAACATAACTGAACATTAAATACTAACATTAACTAACAACATCTTTCCATTTTCTGAAAAACACATAAAATAACACTTTAGTCCCTAAATTTAACCTCCTAATGCAGTCCCTTGCAAAGCATGCTGGGAACTACAGATCCACTGCCCAGTTAGTTGTCAACAAAAATGATTCATGTAGTTTGCACACAAATAAATTAAGTAAACTTCAGTTTTAAATATATTAGGTGTATTGAACACAATTAAATTAAGTTGTGACAAAATATTAAACAATCGTGTTACTTTTGCTTATTTTAATTAATTAAATTTAACAAGAGGCAAAAAATATTTTTTTGAGAGTGTGCTACAGGACTTGAGTCAGGTCACCTCTTCGTATGCGTGATCTCTCTCCGGGCGCGTGTCTGGGAAAGAAAGGTCCAGAAAGTCCACTAAAAAGTCGTAACCTCCATGCAGGGGCTTGAAATCATCATCCGTCTCTATGACCTGATGGGAAAACACTCAGTGTTAGAGTTTAACTCATCTGTGTGCGGGTTTGTTTGTGTATGTGTGAGATCCACTTGCCGTTTGGCTATAAAAATATTATTTACCCGAATGACCAGATTGTAGCCTTTAAATCCTGCCCAGTTATAATAGTACTGGATCCAGCTTTTGTGTTTAAAGATTTCAGCTGAAATGGAAGCATTCAGTTCATCCACATACAAGTCAAAGTCCCAACTGTCCTTATAGATCTTTGTACCGCTGGGCGGTTCAGTGATGGCACTCCTATGGTTATGATATTTAAACCAAAAAAGAAAATGAAAAACAGGCAGACATAATTACAGAGAGTCATGCTACATGCTAATTCACTCATGCATATGTGAATGTGATCATAACATAATTCTCAAATCAAAATTAAAGAGATGCATGCTCAAAAACTATAAACAAGAAACATAAAAAGGTAAAAAACAATGTCAGAGACTACAGTCGTTTACAAATAAATAGTTTACAGATTACACTTACTGTTGAATATGCATTTATAAAATGCATAATTATTCAATCATGCTTGGTTATTATGGTTAACTAAAACTAAAGGTTACACTTTATTTCGATAGTCACTTTAGACATTCTACTAACAATAAGTAACTTTTCAACAACATGTCAACTACCTGTCATTAGAGTATTAGTAGACTGTAGTAGACTGTCAGTAGACTGGTAGGTTATGGTTTGGTGTTAGGGTTCGGGTTAGAAGAACAAGTTGACTTGTAGTTGCTAAGTTACTTATAGTTAGTAGAGTGTCTGTTGGGGGACCAACAAAATAAAGTGTTAGCAGATATTAAGCAGACAGTCTACTAATCCTCTAATGACAGTTAGTTGACATGTAGCTGCTAAGTTACTTATAGTTAGTATAATGTCTAAAGTGGACTATCGAAATAAAGTGTTACCAAACTAAAAGATATTTTTGTTACATCAAATAAAAGAAACATGAACTAAAATAAAATATAAAAAAACTTTATACTTTAGCTAGTTGACGAAACAACTGTTACACAAAACTAATAAAAAACAACATCAAATTATTACAGAATTAAGAAAACGTGAAGAACGAGAAGAGAGTAAAAAAGAAACAAGCATAATACATGCCTCAATGATTTATAAGGAACTTTTTGCAAAACCAGTTGAGAACTGCTGATATAATGCACTGAAGATACATCAAGTACATATGCTACATGCTAATGCTAATAAAGCCACAGGAACGTTACATGCTAATGCTAATAAAGCCATGAGAATGCTACATACATGCTAATGAAAAGAATGCTACATGCTAATGTCAATAAAGTCATAGGAACATTACATGCTAATGCTAATAAAGCCATGAGAATGATACATGTTAATGCTAACAAATCATGGGACGTTACATGTTAATGCTAATAAAGCCATGAGAACGCTACATTTTAACGTTAATAAAGCCATGGAGATGTTACATGTTAATGCTAATAAAGCCATGGGAATGTTAAATGCTAATAGTCATGGAAACGCTACATGCTAATGCTAATAAAGACATGGGAACACAACAGGCTATCACTATTAAAGCCATGGGGACATTACATGTTAATACCAATTAATCCATGGGAATGGTACATGTTAATGCAAAGAACATGCTAGTGTTAATAAAGTCATGGAAACACTACATGCTAATGCTAATAAAACCAAGGGAATGCCACACGCTAATAAAGTCGTGGGAAGGTTATATGCTAATGCTAATAAAGCCATGGGAAGGCTACATGCTAATGCTAATTAAGCCATAGGAACGTTACATGCTAATAAAGGCATGGGAAAGTTACATGCTAATGCTAATAAAGCCATGATACCTTTTAGATGTGTCATTTAGCGCGAGGGCCAGATCCAGGACAGAACCGGGTAAAGGTGTCCAGGTTAAGGTGTTTGGACAGCTCTTCCTGACGGATTCGTTCAGGTCTTCTGGGCTGTTCTTGATATTCGTCTCCTTTATGTACCTGTTAATCATGTTCGAGTGTTACTTCATAATACACTTTGATGACTGTTATAAACACTACAGGAATAATTCATATTTTTTTAATGTTTTTGAAAGAAGTCTCTATTATAAACACTATAATCTCTATTTGATCGATTTAATGCGCCCTTGCTGAAGTATTAATTTCTTTCCAAAAAAATAATAATCTTTGAACGGTATTGTGATAGTAATGTGTTTGAGTCAGACATCACACTACATGCATAAAATAGCTTGTGAATGTTGTTTCGTGTTGACTAATGATGATGTTTTCATTAAAAGTGAAAATGCATTTTTGCATACAGTAGCTAACTATATAGAAGGTTTTGTGATGAGAGATTGCATTAATATCCACCTGTCAGAAGGATGAGCTTCAGTGAAGTATCCAGCAAACGGGCAGTAGATCTTGGGCTGCAGGGATTTCACCAGCTGAGTCTTATAGTTTAGCAGTTTCTTCCTCTCATTCTTGATGAAATCCGCCTTCCAGCTTTCTGTCAAAGTCAGAAAATTAGAATTAGAATGCAGAGTTGCCTTAATACACATTTTTGAAGAAATAAACCTGCATGTGTAACAAAGACTTTAGATAGGCCTATACAAAGATGGCACATTAATTACTGTAAGAAAGTGCAACGCACAATATGGCGGAATAAATCCCGCCTTCTAAATAATAGAGCCAATCGCCAATTGGTAAAGTTTTCGCATCACTGCAGCTGCCGTTAATTATTGCTATAAAAACTGTCAGTGTTTTCTGAGAAGCATGCTTATGATTACACGTGCACTCCACTTAAAATATGCAGTTCTCTTACGAGAGGTTCTCTCGTATTGCGTAAGTTTAGCTTACGCTACGGGAAAGATTAATCTTCTCGAGATATTGAAGCCAAAAATTATCCTTAATTTTGTTTATGTTGTCAACGCAGTGCAGCAGCTAGCAGACCTAGAGCGGGCATTCTAGCGCGCTCATAGGCTGCTCTGCGGGAACAGCACAGCCTACCAGTGAGCCCGACGTGACGTCACGTCGAGCGCCCTTGCCGCGTCATAGCCCGCCAGAATGGGCGTGGCTTAGCGTATATAAGCGGGGCTCGGAGGCTGATTCTCTGATTTTCATCTCTTCAGCGAAGCTGCTCGCATTGCTGGATCATGAGAAGCCACCGCCGTTGAAACAGCGACAAGCCAGCTAGGACAGCTAGGACTCCTTTCGCAGGCCGTCAAATGCCTCGGGCTCGAGTGGTCACCGCCTCAGGAGCCCGCACCCAACAGGCTTGATGGCTGTTTTCTTCAGAGTAGCCGCCGTCAAGCGCCCGCTTCCAGGCCCGCGCCCTTCCTCCCTGAGCTGCACTCGGAACTGGCTAAATCCTGGAATGCCCCTTTCTCCGCGAGGCTTCATTCCTCTGTCTCCGCGTTGCTCTCCCAAGTGGACGGCGCCGCCGAGAAGGGATACAGCTCTATTCCAAAGGTCGAGGAAGCTGTCGCAGCGGACCTTTGCCCGCCCTCCACGAGATGGCGCTCAAAGTCTGCCCTACCATCTAAAGCCTGCAGGACCACATCTGCCCTTGTCGGTCGCGCTTACGCCGCCGCTGGACAAGCAGCTTCTGCCCTGCACTCAATGGCTGCAGGGCTTAAAGTATTCCGGCACCGTGCCGGACCTCCGGCGTGCGGCCGTGAGGAAAAAATTATTATTTTCACATGCGATTCATTTTTGTCCAGCTAACGTGTTAAAATATTTGAGCAATTAATGCAGCATCCGTTCTTTCTGTCATCCTTTAGCTAGGGTTATGATCACGCTCTTATTCACGCAAATGCTTTAAACCACTCATGCTCGACAAGACAAAAGAGAACGCGCTTTCAGCACACACACACACACACACACACACACACACGAGACGCACAGAAAGACGCGCGCCAGTATCGAGTTCTCTTTCGCGCTTGAACGAACAATAACACACACATTTATGCCAAAATATCAGTTTTGTCGAGTATCCTCACAAGAACAGTCTTAAATGAGTTAAATACAATCTTAAATGGAAGTAAATAGTAGTGAGAGAATGAGATGCGTGAGATCCTGTCAGCAGCGGCAGATCTTAAAGTGACAGGAGCCATTAATTCTGTCTGTCTGTAAAGTTAACCTAAAGAACAGAGAGAACAGAGAAAATTACTAACTGCCCTCGACTAAAGAATGCTTGTAGCTTTGATAAGGATTAATCTATATTTCATTTAAAATGTATGCAGTGCGGACTGTTTTATAACCTGATTCAATTTCTGTATGGTACAGGTAAATGACATTTATTATGGGTTTAAGTGAGGATTGTTTTAAGTTCACTTAAATTAAAGGTTTTTATATTTTTTGAAGCCTAATGTTTAAAATTTGGGGGAAAATCATTTAGATAATCAGTAGATATAATATGAGTGATACTGGCTTTCATTCATAAAAAGACGGCATTAAAATACAGCTGTAATACTTGAAAATAAATGGTGCCATTGAAGATAAGTTCATCTGAAACCTGAGCACGCGAAGCCCTCCTAGCACCATCAGGAGGAAAAAGACGGTTGTGTCTCGCCGCGGCCGGACCACCGTCAAAACTTCTAGCCCTGTCAGTCCCCTCATCTCAGGCTACTACAGTGGATCATTTAGCAGTCAACGAGTCGGTTACACAACCCGCTCGCCTGCACACAAACGCCGTTTTTACGGCGACCCAAAGAAATCTCATAAAAAGCAGGTTATCTGGTTATCCGACTCATGCCGAAGGTGTTTGTGTAGTAAAAGTGCCCACAACCCAATGTTCACCCCTACATGTAAGCACTACACTTCCCGTGCCCCACATAGAGCCCACTCTCATGAAGCAGGCAAATGCTGCTCGAGTGTTGCCCATAGCAGATGTGCCCACGTGCCCACATCTATTATCTGCCCGCTCTGTCACACGGCCAAGCCGCGCGCTTCAAACAGTGCAACCTCTGTCCAAACAGGCTCTAAAAGTAAGTCTTCGCCAGTGCTGCTAAACACACGCCACAAAGTGCAAGCTCATGCCGGTCAATCTAGGGTTGTAAGTCACGCGTCCGCCCACGAGCGCCCACGCTTACAAGCCTGCACGCCTCTCGCACATCTAAATGCGATCACAAAGCTCCCCCATTCACAGTAATCGGGAAGCTGCATATAAAACAGCCTGTCACTGTTTTCAGCGAGGCGCCCCATATAAGCACACAGAGCGTGCGCGCTGCGCCCGCTCCTCCGGTTCAGTCTCTCGAGCCCGCACAGCGCGGCGACCACAGCCCGGAGTCCATTCTACCCTTAGCTGCACATATAAAAGCATGGGAAAATATCCAAGAGGTATCGAAGTGGGTGTTAAGCACTATAAAGCAGGGTTATGCATTACAGTTCGCTCGCCGTCCCCCTCGGTTTTGAGCGCGGACCGCGACGACAGTGAAAGCAGAAGTAGCACACCATACTGGATTTGAGGCATGTGAACAAAGCTCTTATGAAAAGACTGTTCAAAATGCTTACAACCAGACAACTCCTCGCGCACATTCGCCAGGGGGACTGGTTTATATCTCTCGATCTGAAAGATGCCTATTTCCAGATTCAGATAATACCCCGTCACAGGCCATTCTTGAGATTCGCCTTCGACGATCGGGTTCATCAATATACCATCCTGCCGTTCGGCCTGTCCTTAGCACCCCGTACATTCACGAAGTGCATGGACGCGGCTCTCGCCCCCTTAAGAACTCAGGGTGTGCGAATTTTGAACTATCTGGACGATTGGTTGATTCTAGCACAGTCAGAGACAGAGCTATTATCTCACAGAACTGCGCTTCTCAGCCATCTGAAATGCCTAGGTCTCACGGTCAACTGGACCAAGAGCTCATTACTGCCCTGTCAGTCAATTTCCTTTTTAGGAATAGATCTGGACTCAGTGACCATGACGGCTCGCCTGTCTACACAGCACGCGCGCTACGTCCGGCAACTGGCCATGTCATTCACGGCGGGCAGCGTTTCCCCTCTGAAAAAATTCCAGAGGATGCTAGGCTTGATGGCTTCAGCCTCGGCGGTACTCTAGCTAGGTTTACTACGCATGTGCCCGCTACAGCACTGGCTGGCCGCGCGTGTGCCACACCGAGCTTGGAAGTCGGGTCGCGAGCGGATCAGAGTGACTCAGAGCTGTATCACAGCTCTGCAGCCCTGGTCAGCGGCCGACTGGTACCAGAGGGGAGTGACTATGGGGGCGGTCTCATACAGGAAGGTCATCTCGACGGACGCGTCCAACTCAGGTTGGGGCGCCATCCTCGAGGGCAGTCCAGTCTTCGGCCTGTGGTCAGACCGGGAAAAACTCCTTCCCGCTCATTCAGGACCACCATGTTCTAGTCCGCTCGGACAACATGTCTGTGATATCCTATTTAAATTGCCAGGGCGGTGTCAGATCCAGGAACCGCTGCAATCTGGCGGAACGCCTCCTCGTTTGGTCTCAGCACCATCTGCGCTCACTGAGAGCTGTACATTTGCCGGGTCACCTGAACGAGGGCCCAGACAGACTGTCCAGGGACAACGTTCCCCCGGGAGAATGGTCACTGCACCCCCAACCAGTCCAGTTATTATGGCGCCTTTTCGGCAAAGCGGAAATCAACCTTTTTGCGTCACAAGACAACGCTCACTGCCTGACGTTCTTTTCAAAGGACAGGGACGCGCTGGCCCGGACATGGCCCAGCCGTCCGCTATATGCATTTCCTCCGGTATCTCTGTTACCACAGGTGATCAAGAGAATCAGGGTGTAAGACTGGAAGAACTGGTTGATGGAATCAACCTCACCACAGGTCTATAAGACAAAGGACCTTGCTTGCACACTAACATTTTAACATCTCACACACACACACCCTGCACCCCCCTTCCTCTGAGCACCTTATCTACATTTTCTCTCTCTCTCAGTCAGTAACACTAAAAACTCACACAAGAATATATATGGTTTTAATGTGAAAGTGATTATCTTTAAGGATTGTTTAGTATCATTTTAAAGGTCTCAGGGTGACTGGTACAAATGTCTCATTCCCAAAGAAGTAAATCAAAGGGTAATAAAGTTCTTAAGAATATAGAAATATCTTGCACACAGAAGGGTGTGTCTTTGAGTTAACACCTTCTGATAATTTGTCTGAATGCTAATTTTCACTGTTCCTAGCAAAAACTTCTATCCTCAGTAAGTCTGAGGAGGGGACCACAGTAAATTTCCACTAAACTCATGTTTTACATATCAAAGGAGGTCTGGATATATAATGATATGCAACGAAGAGTTCAGGGCTCTATTCTGTATTCAGATTAGCCCGTGTGGTTGAGGGTCTCGCGACTCTCAGCTCACGTAGCCATACAATGTCGGGTAAAAGATTTTCCTCTTTGTTCTAGAACATTTGATGGTTTGCATTGATAATCTTTCAATTGATTATGGAATTGTAATAATACATTTACCTATTATATTTGATTATTCTAATAGACTTTATTTTCATTGGAGTTAAAAGGAATAGTCAAACATTAACGTATATTTAATGATGCACAGATATCATTGAAAAACCTTTTCATTTTATGGAGTCAGATGAAACGAGTTAATAATAAAGATAAAATGTATTGCATTTAATTAAAAATCCCTTTGCCATGGGAAGAGACGGAACACGCGTGAGACCTTCACCTCTAATCGAGTATCGCCATTGGATCGAATTAGAAGGCCTTACAAGGGAAACACACCATTCAGTGCTCCTCATAGCCCCACGATGGGAGAACCAGACTTGGTTCCCAGAGCTAATGCGGCTGTCACAGACAGCCCCATTGCCTGTCCCGCTGAGAGCAGACCTCCTCTCTCAAGCGCGCGGCTCGATCTGGCATCCCCACCCGGAGCGTTGGTCGCTACACGTGTGGGTGATCAACGGGTATCCCTGCCAGACGCAGTAATGAACACAATCTCGCGGTCTAGAGCACCTTCTACCAGAAGGCTCTACGCGTCCAAATGGTCTGTGTTCTCTAAGTGGTGCACTAACAAAAACCTTGATCCACGAACGTGTGGGGTCCCGCGGCTGCTCAGTTTCCTTCAGGAGCTGCTGGATAGAGGCAGATCCTCCTCCACGCTCAAAGTCTATGTGGCGGCTGTCGCAGCATTCTCTGAATCAATGCATGGCCAGTCAATAGGCAGAAACGTGCTTATCATCCGCTTCCTCAGAGGAGCCAGAAGGATGATGCCCCCGCGCCCCCCTCGGTTCCTATGTGGGACCTTTCACTGGTCCTAGAGGCCCTGAAAGCATTCCCCTTTGAACCCCTGGACACAGCGGACCTGAAATACCTGTCGCTCAAAGCTGTTTTTCTGATCGCACTGTCATCAGTCAGACGCGTGGGGGATTTACACGCGCTGTCTGTAAGCGCGTCGTGTCTTGAGTTTGGCTCGAATGACTCAAAAGTCATCCTCAAGCCTAGACATGGTTTCCCAAAGTGGTTGGCACCCCATTCAGAGCACAGGTCATTTCTCTATCGGCTCTGCCAGCATCCGATAGTGAAAGTGATGTTAATCTCCTCTGCCCAGTCAGAGCTCTGATATTGTACATTACGCGCTCCGCCCCATTCAGGCGCTCTGAGCAGCTGTTTGTTTCGTTTGGTGGGCGCACTAAGGGTATCGCCTCCTCGAAACAGAGCCTGTCCAGGTGGATAGTAGGTGCAATCGTAGCCGCTTACACGGCAAAAGGTCTGCAGTGCCCCTTGGGCATCAGGGCTCATTCCACTAGAGGCGTGGCCTCGTCGTGGGCATGGTCAAGTGGAATTTTCATTCAAGACATGTGTGGCGGCGGGCTGGTCCTCTCCGTCCACCTTTGTCAGGTTTTATAACCCAGAAGTTCCCGCCCTGCAGGCGAAACTGCTGTCTGTTTAAGTGAGAGGCTAGCACTGTCCAGATACTATCATGCGCAGACTAACCTCACGTGAATTCAGCTCTTCTGGTTGAGCTGCACTGTTTCAGGTTATGTGCTATATATGTGTGCTATATATGCCTATACACCGGCCACACACGGCCGCTCTGTATTGACTGTCAGTGCTTGTTTACATGCGCTTATACGTTCATGGTACTCGCGCTTATGCTCACGCTTATGTACATGCGTGTTATTCCCCCTTTCTGGGTTCACAGAAGTGTTGTGACTCATGAGGTGGATGCGGGTGCGCACGGCGTGGACAATGGGTTCCCGTAGCGTAAGCTAAACTTACGCAATACGAGAGAACCTCTCGTAAGAGAACGATACTGGTTACTAACGTAACCTCGGTTTTCTCTAGAAGAGGGAACGAGTATTGCGTAACCCGCCATGCTAAACACCACCAGCGCTATTTCGTTTCAGTCGATGAAAACTAGAGAATCAGCCTCCGAGCCCCACTTATATACACTAAGCCACGCCCATTCTGGCGGGCTATGACGCGGCGAAGGCGCTGATTGGACGTGACGTCACGTCGGGCTCACTGGTAGGCTGTGCAGTTCCCGCAGAGCAGCCTATGGGCGCGCTAGAATGCCCGCTCTAGGTCTGCTAGCTGCTGCTCTGCGTTGACAACATGTACAAAATTAAGGATAATTCTTGGCTTCAATATCTCGAGAAGATGAATCTTTCCCGCAGCGTAAGATAAACTTACGCAATACTCGTTCCCTCTTCTAGAGAGAACCGAGGTTACGTTAGTAACCAGTATCGTTTTTTGTCATGATTTGAGCGTTTAGAAACAAAATGTCATGAGACAGATGTTGTCAGATTGAATTGGTGATTTCAAATATAAAATGTATTCGTAATTTGGAAAAGTTTCCCTAAAGAGAGATAGTGTTATGATGATAGCAGAAGAACCCAAGCGCAGACGGTATGCAAACACACAACGTTTATTATAACAGAAAACAGAGAAAACAAAACCCACGAGGGGGCAAAACAGTACAAGATAAAGTAAACGACTGACCACACTAGACTAAGACTTTGACATTAAACTAAACAGGAACAAGACAGGCTTTTACAAGATCGCAACTTTTAGACAAAACAAGGTACTCACTGGGTATAGACATGGCACGTAAGGCAATGAACCGGCACAGGACAGCAAACACAAGGAGATTAAAAAGGGAGACACTAATGACAAAGACAGGTGAAGCTGACTAGACAAGGACAGGTGAAACTGACTAGACAATGATGACGAGACGAGGATAACAAGGGGGCGGTGTAACGTAACGAGACAACACAAGCACATGGCTTGCACACAAAACATGATTCTGTCATGATCCTGCCTCAAGACTAGAAAATCAAGGACACGAGGGCAGAATCATGACAGAACCCCCACCTTAAGGAGCGGCTACCAGACGCTCCAAAAGAGGACATCAAACACGAGACATGACAGACTGGGAAACAGACACAAACCAACAAAACATGACAAATAAAAGCAACGGCATACAAGAATATACAATAATGGGGTTGGGATGCATCAATAAAAATAACAAACAAGGGAGGGGGGGGGCGGGGGAACAAGAAAGTTCATAGGTGGTTGACCAGGGAGGGTGGGAGGACTGGGGGTCTTGGGTTTACGGGTCGAGGGTTTGGGACGAGGATTCCGGGCGGACTTGGGTGGGGGCACTCGAGGAGAAGCCATAGGGGAACCAGACTGAGACAGGGTGACACGTGGAGAAGCACTGGGGGAACTTGACTGGGACGGGGAAGGAGACAGCACAGGACAGGAGACAGGGAGAGAAGTAGGCGACTGTGGAACGGAGACGGACAACAACGTGGCTGGCTGCCGAGCCATCACTAATGGCGCTTTTCCACTGCTGGTACGGCTCGGTTCGGCTCGGTACGGTTCGACTCGGCGCGGAACGGTTCGGCTCGCTTTGCTTTTCCACTGCGTGGTACGACTCGACTCGGTACGGCACGGTTCGGTTCGCTTTAGGTCGGTTGCTTTTCCACCGCAGTTAGTACCTCTTCAAAGTGGGTGGGACTGATCGTTATTTTGTCCCTACACTGTTGTAGGTCCGGTGATAGCCGTGTGCGGCTAAGAGCTGAGCTAATTCTTGGAACACTTTTTCATTCCGTTTTGCCCCATCCAGCTCTCGCTGGATCCGCTCCTCGGCAACCAACGAGAGGAACGTCTGCACCTCGTCATTTCTTTTTAAAGTTAAAAAAACAGATGCTGTTGGCTGTTGTCTACTGGTTATTTAAATCTAGCGGGTTTAGTGTCCAATGACGCTGGTAGTGACGATTCTGTCTGACCAATCAGTGATCTGCAGTGTTTTTACGTCACATTTTAGTACCGGTACGGTACGCTTGGAACCTCAACAGACCAGGTACCATTTAAAGCGAGCCGAAGCGAGCCGTACCGTACCGGACCATGCAGTGGAAAAGCACCACAAGTGAGCCGTACCGAACCGAACCGTACTGTACTATGCAGTGGAAAAGCGCCAAAGCGTGCCGTACCGAACCGTACCGTACTATGCAGTGGAAAAGCGCCATAAGGGATCTGTGTACACTGTAGCAGAAACAGAACCAGCGCTCTTCACCTCAGACTCAGATGAAGAGCTCATATCAAACTCGGAAGCGCTCTCCTGTGCAGTACTCTCAAGAGCTGGAGCAGCGAGCTCGGAAACAGCTCTCTCAGAAGTTGGCTCAGGAACTGTTCTCTCAGCACCGGGTGCTGGGACCGCCTTCACAGCGGCGGGCTCTGTGACTGCAGCGGGCTCTGTGACTGCAGCGGGCTCTGTGACTGCAGCGGGCTCTGTGACTGCAGCGGGCTCTGTGACTGCAGCGGGCTCTGTGATGGCGCTTGAAGAACGGGAGGCTCCCCTCTTCCTCCTCTTTCTCCTAGGTCGAGAAGCAGAGACCATCGCCGGAGCTGAGACGGGTTGGGGAAGCACGGCGGGAACTGTGTCGTGCGAAGGAGGGGTTATCCCTGGCAGGATAGACTCCGACGCTGAGGACTCTGAAGGAGAGTCCCACGAGGTTCGCCTCCCTCGTTTCCCTCGAAGACCGAAGGAGGTAGAAGAAGTGCCAGGAGTTGTGAGGGAGCCAGCCTGGTCCCCAAGCGTCGCGACGCCTATCACTCGACCCTCGCGAATGATAGGTAGGCGGGCAGAAGCTGAAGACCTCGAGGATGCTGCCTCGGACTCCTCCCGGGAGAAGTGGTCATACAGACGAGAGAAGTTCGACAAGATCCACTCACCCTCGGGTGAGTATGGAAGGGTGACACTCCTTTTGTTGAGGGGAGAAGACAACCAGACTTCTCTAAGGGGGTCCGGATAACACTTGGCAGGGACGGGCAAACGGTCTGCAGGGTTCGGTTTTGGCCGGTTCATTCTGTTATGATGATAGCAGAAGAACCCAAGCGCAGACGGTATGCAAACACACAACGTTTATTATAACAGAAAACAGAGAAAACAAAACCCACGAGGGGGCAAAACAGTACAAGATAAAGTAAACGACTGACCACACTAGACTAAGACTTTGACATTAAACTAAACAGGAACAAGACAGGCTTTTACAAGATCGCAACTTTTAGACAAAACCAGGTACTCACTGGGTATAGACATGGCACGTAAGGCAATGAACCGGCACAGGACAGCAAACACAAGGAGATTAAAAAGGGAGACACTAATGACAAAGACAGGTGAAGCTGACTAGACAAGGACAGGTGAAACTGACTAGACAATGATGACGAGACGAGGATAACAAGGGGGCGGTGTAACGTAACGAGACAACACAAGCACATGTGCTTGCACACAAAACATGATTCTGTCATGATCCTGCCTCAAGACTAGAAAATCAAGGACACGAGGGCAGAATCATGACAGATAGGTGCTGTGCTTGCATGACTTAAAATAGCATTTCAAAGATGGCTGCCGAGTGAAATGACTCGCCTTAAAGGGACTTCGGTGTGTGTAACTCACCAGTGTACTTGCCACCGTGGAAGGTCATGGGGAAACCGGAGGCGCCGCCAGCGAAGTCGCTCATCATCACGTCAACACCGTGAGGGAGACGTCCATTGTTTGGTCTGGTGCAGTCCACCGTATTCAGGATCATGTGACCTTGAATGGTGATTTATTTTTTATTTTTTCAGACTGATCTCATTAAATGGCGTATGTATGACACGCCAATTCGTATTTCCATTTTTGGCGTGCTATCAACACGCATAATCGCTTTTCAGCGTGTTTATCAACGCCTTTGACTTAACGTTATATTACTGTATTATATATATACAAATATATGACCTACCCCAACCCCGTCCCTAAACCTACCCGTCACTGGGGTTAATACCATTTATGAGTCTTCCCCTACCATCCTAGGAAAATAAATATTGCTCCACAGATGTAGATATAGATTTTGCTTCGTTTCGCTCGGACATTTAACGGCGTACACATACACGCGGAATCACTCGGACATTTAATGGCGTAGACATACACGCAAAAGATTTCGGCGTGGACATACACGCGGATAGCTCAAAATGCGTATAGATAACACGCCACTTGAATTGAAAGTGGCGTGTATGTTTACGCAAAGTCATGATGTCATGTTGATTTTTTAGAGTTTATCCAACCTATTAGCAATGTTGTGCATTTCTGAGGGACCTTAGCCTCTTTATTGAGGACAAAAACTATCTGTTGAAGATAGGGGTGGAACGGTACACAGAAGTCACGGTTCGGTTCATACCTCGGTTCAGACATCACGGTTCGGTACGATTTCGGTACAATGGAGGGAAAAGCAAAACAAAAATGCTGAAGGCATTGTATTTTTTAAATAAGTTTTATTAATAAAGGCATAGAACCAGTTTATTTGTAGTGCACGGACAATAGTTTTATATAATTAGTTTATTAATTAAATTAATAAAAAGACAAAAAGACCTTGCGATATGTTTGGTAATTGTACCTGAATTAATTTAAAATTATTTTGCTATATTTCAGATCAATATATTTGTTTTCCTTAATTTTAATTAACATTATTAATTGACAATGTAACATGCGCCCGCGCCTCTCTCTCTGCCTCTCTCTCTGCCTCTCTCTCTCTCTCTCTGCCTCTCTCTCTCTCTCTCTCTCTCTCTCTCTCTCTCTCTCTCTCTCTCACACACACACACAGAGTTCGATCGCGCCAGCGCCTCTCTCTCTCGCGCGCGCACACACACACACTCACTCCAGCATTGCAATCTTGACATCGCAGCCTGTTCATTGTGCGGTCACACCAAACGCGAACAGAGCATCAAATTCGCGTCTAGTTCGACGCTAGTCCAAAGCGCGTATAAAGCCAACGTTTGAAGTGAACGCGCGTTCAGAGCTAGCCGATGGTTCCGCATTACATTCCGTGCACCGAACCGTGACGCCCGTACCGTTTCGGTTCGATACGAATACATGTACCGTTCCACCCCTAGTTGAAGACAATCTGTTTGTAGGTGATTCATCATTTTTTTGGACATTATTTAACTGTATTATCTTAACATATTTATGGAGGGTGACACTTTCACAACCTTTGAACGGAATAAATTATGGTTGGTTTATCTACACTTGAAATTTTCCCTAACGGCAGTTATTGACTTAATGTGACCTGGATGTACTTTACATCACATGGTATAGATAAAGGCAACCGAAACTCTTTCTATGACCTCACTTTGTTCGTCTCATCTTATTTTCATCATTAATTTGTTACTCATTTTTCATACTTAATTAGATCATTAGTAACATATAGTACATACACTCTTAGTCCTTCCTCAAACAGAGGAATAATATAGGGTCACATCAAGTCAGGTCACTTTTATTTATATAGTGCTTTATACAATAAAAATTGTTTCAAAGCAGCTTTGCAGGGATAAACAGGAAAAATCAGTCTGAATGAGCAGCAAAATACCTTTATACTCCACAATCAAGCAGGTGTCCATCTCAGGATGAACTCCGTCCATCAGAATCATAAATCTCAGGTGATCATCGACCTTTCAAATGATTCAAAAGCCGAGATCAAAAAAACTAGAACACGTGA
Source organism: Rhinichthys osculus (assembly GCA_029959095.1). Classification (NCBI taxonomy): domain Eukaryota; kingdom Metazoa; phylum Chordata; class Actinopteri; order Cypriniformes; family Leuciscidae; genus Rhinichthys; species Rhinichthys osculus. Next base: position 40,170,845 of record JARWKJ010000013.1, on the reverse strand, counting down.
AAAAGAGCAAAAGGGAAAAAAAGCCACCGTATCACTTACATTCTGCCACACACCGAACGGCACCACGTTGATGTTTGTTAAATTCACTCCACTTTTCTCCAGATACCTGCAACAAAACACAGACAAACGGTTTTCCTGCAAGTCAGATAGTCTCCGGATCGCAGGATTCCTCTAGAGCAGGGTTTCCCAAACGGGTTAATTAAAAACTAAGGTCACACTTTAGTTTAGGGTCCAATTCTCACTATTAGCTACGACTTTTGCCTCAATAAACGCCTAATTACTGCTTAGTAATAATCGGTAGTTGTTAAGTTTAGGTATTGGGTGGATTAACCCTTTGATGCACAACATGGGTCTAAATAGACCCGACTGAGTTTTCATTTTCTATATCTTTGCAAAAAATTCATTTCATCATTCAGTATTCCAGGTATTCCTCAATTAACTTGTTTTAGATCATTACAAATCCTTATTTAAATTTTTCCTTTCTTACTTTTCGAATAAAAATCGTTTTTGTATCACTACCCTTCTAATGCGCAACATGGGTCTAAAAAGACCCGTGTTCATGTTTCTTTGCTGAATATTTGAAAAAAAATGTATTTTATCATTTATTAATCCAGGTATTCATTAAATATCTTGTTTTTGATTTCCACAAATCATTATGTTTATTTTTCCTTTCTTACTTTATAAACAAACACGGTTTTTGTATTTCTACATCAATTTTACACACATGGGTAAAAAATGACCCATATAGGAAACTTTGAAATTTATAAATAGTATAAATATATTTACTGCAGAAAACTATTCATCTGCCACACATTTCACAATTCAACAGGGCTGCTTTTGTATATTTCATGCATGTAAGTTTTATTTAATAATTTTTTTGTCACAGAGAAAATATTTGATATTTTGTGAAAGACATCTAGATATGACCTAATATTTGAACGTTTAGGCTAAGGTTACCTTGACCTGGAAATCCATTACTAGTGCAAAAGAAAAAAATGTCCAATACTATTAGCAAGCTTGCGGTCGACATATTCTATTTTATCTAATAGGTAGGTCAACAAAATAAAAGTTGCAATAGAAAGTTATATATACAAGTATATATTGTCGCTGTTGGGCAGAAACCTTGTACCTCCATATTCATTTTTATTTGTGGTCATAAATCAATGCTATCGGTCACATAAGCCGTCGCGTGGTGGCGTTCAGGTGCACTATGGCTGCTGTCGCATCATCCGGGTGGATGCTGCACATTGGTGGGGGAGATCCCTACAGTTGCACTACACTACAGTTCAATTTCAGTGTTATCGGTTATATGTGTGTTATGTGTGACAAAGTGGCCAATAAACATATTTCAAGTGTTACAGTAAATGTGTTGATCTAAACAACTGTGACATTGGTTATTTTAACAAAAAGCTTTCTTTATTCTTTTGTTTTATCACGCTTGCATAGATGGGTCATTTTAGACCCATGTGTGTAAACTTGATGTATTAACACAAAACCTAGGAAATATTAAAATATAATTTTGTGATAATTGAAAAGAAGATATTTAGAATATTCATAAATTATGAAATTTATAGATCATGAAATATTAAATGCTCAAATAAAGTGATTTCAAAAGGTGAAAAAAAAAAAAAAAATGCCAAGCCATGCATGAAATAACATAGGAAATGAATACGGGTCTTTTTAGACCCATGTTGTGCATTAGAGGGGGTATCCATAGCTTGCGCATCAAAGGGTTAAGGGATGTAGAATATGGCCATGCAGAATAAGGCATATAATATGTGCTTTATAAGTACTAATAAACAGCTAATATAATATGCATGCTAATAAGCAACTCGTTCATAGTGAGAATTGGATCCTAAACTAAAGTGTAACCAAAATTAATAATTAAATCATAAAAATGTAAAATTGAAAACCTCTGAACTGTTACCCGCCTTTTTGAACATAGATGTGAAAAGCACTATCCGTTCTTAAAGGGATAGTGCTTTGTAAGTGCAAAAAAAAACTATTTACCACTTTATTTACAAGATATGTATCTCCAATGTAGGTTCACGAGAGCAGATGTTGAATGCGCGTTGGAGATAAATATATTGTAAATAAAGTGGTAAATTATGTTTTTTTGCACAAACAAAGCACTCCCGTCACTTCATAAAATTGAGGTTAAACCACTAGAGCCACATGGATTACTTAAATGATGTCTTTATTATCTTTCTGGGGCTTGAAACTGGTAGTTGCGTAGCTGTCAGTGGAGGGACAGAAAGCTCTCAGATTTCATTAAAAAGACGAACGAAAGTCTTACGGGTTTGGAACGACATGAGGGTGAGTAATTAATGACAGAATTTTAATTTTTGGTATCCAATTAAATGGTTGTAATTCATGAATGCAAGTGTAAAAAGTTGCGAACTGAAGGCTTAAATGCACACACTAAGTAGCCTAATCTAATGTAAACTTACTTACCTAAAGTGTTCAGTCTAGTGTTTCATCGCCATCTAATGGGCTGGCAGCAGAATACAGCGTTTTTAGTCGTTTTTGCAGATCCGTGTGAATGGGGATGTTTTGACAATGGAAAACTCAAAGGAAAAACTTCTCAGTTTTAACCATATCGCTGTTGTGTAAACGTGCCCTTATATGCACAGGGAACTCAGAACCAAAACACAACGAAACTAAACCTACACGTTACAATTTTTACACACACAAAGTATTATTATTATTATTATTATTATTATAGTAGTAGTATGCAAATGTACTGTTAAATTAAATAGTAACTTAAAATGTCAGATGTATACTTAAAGAAAATATTTGAGTTCAAAGGGGTTTAGCTGACGAAAATTTATGTTTGTAATTTTTATACTTTAAAAGTATTAGCTGCAATAACTCTTAAAAATAAAGATTCAAAAAGGGGTATTTTGCCATAAAATAACCTTTCAGTGAACAGTTCTTAAAAGAGCCTTTTTCCACTATTAAATAACATTTTGTGGAATGGAAAGATTCCATTGATGTTAAAGATTCTTCTTGGAATTATTATTATTTTTTTTAAAGTGTATGAAGTCGTTTGCTCTAGAGTTCAGACTCACCAGAACACCGGGCGTGAAGTGTCTCCGACATAAATGGGAATATCTGGACGCTTTTTGGAAAGACGTCGCAACGTTGGGTAGCTGATAGAAAAAATATGCAAAACATATTTTTTGCATAATATAATTTATTATAAGGAATATAATATATGCAGTTGAAGTGTTGTGGTGGATCAGACTGTAACCTCAGGTGGTCTGAATGCATGTGGCTGATGTAAATGAGATCTGCCTGACTGAGTCTGTCCATGGCATCAGATGGAGGTTCATGAGCGAGCCACCAGCCTCTGGCAAACGCTGGTCCAGTGAGCCACGGGTCAAACATCATCGTCTTGTTCCCCGCTTTAAGCTCCATACACGCGTGCGTGATGTATGTCAGCTGAAACAAACACACACAGAGAGTATTTATGAATTGAATGCATTTCATGGCAACATACATACAATGTGAAAAAACATGTTAGCATCATGCTAATTCATGTTAGCAATATATTAAAACGTTACCAAATTGCTAAATAATGCTAAACACATGCTAACAGCATGATAAAACATGCTAGCATTGTTATAAAAGTTTGTCACAGCGAACTTCACTTTCAATTTAAAATAGCTGTTATGATATAATAGCTGTCTTAAAGGATTAGTTCACTTTAAAAAAAACTTTTGCTGATAATTTACTCACCCCCATGTCATCCAAGATGTCCATGTCTTTCTTTCTTCAGTCGAAAAGAAATTAAGGTTTTTGATGAAAACATTCCAGGATTTTTCTCCATATAACGTTAATGGACTTAAATGGGAACCATACGGTCCAAGGTCCAAAATACAGTTAATAACAGTTTCAGATGCAGCTTAAAATGTCTTTAAACGACACCAGACGATGAATAAGGGTCTTATCATGCGAACGATCGCTCATTTAAAAAAAAAAAAACAACGTTTAAGTTTTATAAGCTCACATGCTCGCCTTTCTCTGTTCTGTGTAACTCTCCTGTTCGAACTCGTTCATCAAAATGAACTAATCTTTTTCCGAGTCAATTCGTTCATTTCGGTCGTTAAATGAATCAAATGACTCGAAAAAAGATTTGTTCATTTTGATGAACGAGTTCGAACAGGAGAGTCACACAGAACAGAGCAAGGCGGGCATGTGAGCTTATAAAACTTAAACGTTGTTATTTTTTTTTTAAATGAGCGATCGTTCGCATGATAAGACCCTTATTCATCGTCTGGTGTCGTTTAAAGACATTTTAAGCTGCATCTGAAACTGTTATTAACTGTATTTTGGACCTTGGACCGTATGGTTCCCATTTAAGTCCATTATATGGAGAAAAATCCTGGAATGTTTTCATCAAAAACCGTAATTTCTTTTCGACTGAGGAAAGTAAGACATAGGCATCTTGGATGACATGGGGGTGAGTAAATTATCAGCAAAAGTTTTTTCAAAAGTGAACTACTCTTTTAAGTGTCACATGATCCTTCAGAAATCATTCTAATATGATGATTTGCTGCTGAAGTAACATTTATGATTATTATCAATGTTAAAAAAAAAACAGTTGTGCTCCTTCATATTTTTGTGGAAATCGTGACACTTTTTTTCACATAATTCGTTGATGAATTGAAGGTTAGAAAAAAAACAGTGTTATAGAATTTTTTTTGAAACATTATAAATTATAAATGTCTTTACTGACACTTTTGTCAATTTAATGTGCCCTAGCTGAAAAATATATTAATTTATTTCAAAACCCCCAAATTGTGAATACTATCAGTAGGCTGACCTTCAAATTGGGGATATATCGTGGGATAGGTACAGCATGGAAGAGGGGGTTTTGAGCTCAGTTTAGCTCCTCCTAAATGGCACAAGGCAGGCCCAGCTCAAAGGAGGAAGTTGGTAGTCAACGAGGTGCGAAAGCAGGAGGAGAGGATGAGGTGTATAAAGGCCATTTCCCAGGCCAAGCAGGGAGAGTGGATGAGATGGGAGAGTGTGGAACAAGGCAAAATGGGCTGGCAAGACCTTTGGTCAATGGAAGAGAGTAGGATCAGTTTCCTTATTAGGTCAACATATGATGTTCTCCTATCACCGCAGAACCTAAACCTCTGGGTAGGAGAGGATCCCTCTTGTCCTTTGTGTTCATCACCTGCCACATTAAGGCACATTTTGACAGGATGTAAGGTGGCTCTTAGCCAAGGGCGGTTTACTTGGCGCCATGACCAAGTATTGCGATGTTTGGCTTTAGCATTGGAAGGCAAGCGTAGTATGACCAATAAGTTGCCACCTGTCCTAGCAAAACATTACACGCAGAAGACAATATTCCTCCGCCCAGGCGAGCAACCACCAAGAAAAGGTGCTAACACCAAAATGGAGCAGAAAAATGGAGCGCAACTGGAAGAAAACTAAACTAGAAGTATTTCGGATTTCGTGGAAAGAGAGCTCAATTGCTTACAGAGAGGATTTAAAAGCTGCTAGATCTGCTTATTTTTCAAACCTATTAGAAGAAAATAAACATAATCCTAGGTATTTATTTGAAACAGTGGCTAAACTAACGAAAAAGAAAGCTTCAAGCTCAGAAGTGTCAAAGCAACACGGCAGTGATGACTTTATGAACTTCTTCACTTATAAGATTGATAATATCAGGGACAAAATTATAACTATGCAACCGTCTACCACAGTATCGCATCAGGAAGTGCATTGTAGTCTCCCTGAGGAAAAATTTGATTTATTTGTTGCTATAGGAGAGGAAGAATTCTGCAAACTCGTTAATTCATCTAAATCGACAACTTGTATGTTAGATACTATACCGACTAAGCTACTGAAAGAGATGTTTCCAGAGGTCATATATCCTCTTCTTAATATCATTAATTCATCTTTGTCTCTAGGATACGTACCAAAAACCTTTAAACTGGCTATGATAAAACCGCTTGTTAAAAAACCACAACTTGATCCTACACAATTAGTCAATTTCAGGCCGATCTCGAATCTGCCTTTTCTGTCAAAGATATTAGAAAAAGCAGTATCTTCACAACTATGTTCCTTTCTAGAAAGAAATGATATCTGCGAGGATTTTCAGTCCGGATTTAGACCGTACCATAGCACTGAGACCGCTCTCATTAGAGTCACAAATGATTTGCTCTTATCATCCGATCGTGGTTGTATCTCTCTATTAGTGTTACTCGATCTTAGTGCTGCATTTGACACCATTGACCACAACATTCTTTTAAATAGACTAGAAAACTATGTTGGCATTAGTGGAATTCCATTAGCATGGTTTAAATCATACTTAACTGACCGTTATCAGTTTGTAGCAGTAAATGAAGAGATGTCTTATCGATCACAAGTTCAGTATGGCGTACCACAAGGCTCAGTACTAGGACCGCTGCTGTTCACTCTGTACATGCTACCATTAGGAGATATCATTAGGAAACATGGAGTTAGTTTTCACTGTTATGCCGATGATACTCAGCTGTATATTTCTTCAAAACCCAACGAAACTTACCAATTCACAAAATTAACGGAATGCATAGCTGATATAAAAAATTGGATGACTAGTAATTTCCTACTACTAAATTCTGAAAAGACAGAGATTCTAATTATTGGACAAAAAACTTCCTCACGTAATAACCCAGAATACTGTCTAACACTTAATGGCTGCTCTATCAAGTCTTCGTCGTCGGTTAGGAACCTGGGTGTGCTATTTGATACCAACCTTTCTTTTGAAAGCCATGTGTCTAGTATCTGTAAAACTGCATTTTTCCATCTTAAAAATATATCTAAATTACGCCATATGCTCTCATTGGGAAATGCGGAACAATTAGTCCATGCGTTCATGACCTCAAGGCTAGATTATTGTAATGCTCTACTGGGTGGTTGCCCTGCACGCTTAATAAACAAACTACAGCTAGTTCAAAACGCCGCAGCTCGAGTTCTTACCAGAACCAGGAAATATGACCATATTAGCCCGGTTCTGTCAACACTGCATTGGCTCCCTATTAAACATCGTATAAATTTTAAAATATTGTTGATTACCTACAAAGCACTAAATGGTTTAGCTCCGCAGTACTTGAGCGAGCTCTTAACGCATTATAGTCCTTCACGTCTATTGCGATCTCAAAATTCCGGCCAGTTGATAATACCTAGAATATCTAAATCGACTGCTGGCGGTAGATCCTTTTCCTATTTAGCACCAAAACTTTGGAACAGTCTTCCTACCATTGTCCGGGAAGCAGACACACTCTGTCAGTTCAAAGCTAGACTAAAAACACATCTCTTTGACCTAGCATACACATAATACATTATAGACTTCTATAAATTCAATGTTAGGCTGCATAGATTAGGTCAGCCGCAACTGGGAACACTTCCCTTAAATCTTGATGTACTCGCTACATCATAAGAAGAATGGCATCTACGCTAATATTAGTGTCTGTGTTTATCCCGAGGTTTTCCCACAGCCTGCCGGATCCAGGCCGTGTCCAGATCTGACGAAGGAGATTCGCCTGGACCCGATGACAATGCAGTGCTGAAGTATCCACTATCCTCTCCCTTGAGGATTCCTTTCCCACTCTACAGATAAAGCGCTGTGAATTCCGGCTCGCGTACCCCGAAGTGATAAAATAAAACAAAATTCTGTATCAAAATTTATAGGCAAGAAAAGTAGTTTGTTTAGGCTGGGTTGTATGAATTACAAACCTGCGCACATATTTTAAAAAGCACATAACTATAGAATTCTGAATGAGCATGTGAACGCCGTCAGCGTTAATCACAGGTTCGCGTTTAAAGTCTGATCATTTCGACGGAGGTGAATCAATCAAAGTTAACTTTAGCTTGAAGTAACATTATTCAAGAACCGCTATAACGCCAAAACAATCTGTTACCTTAAATTATATGTTTATCTCTGTAAAGCTGCTTTGAAACAATTCATTGTTAAAAGCGCTATATAAATGAAGATGACTTGACTTGACTTGACCAATTCTCGCCCAGGACAACTGGAAGCTGCTAAGGACTGGAAGATGCTGGCTGATCTTGATCAACGGCTTATTTTTCCACCTGAGATTGCCACCACTAACCTACGACCAGATATTGTTTTGTGGTCTGGATCAGCACGCATTGTTCAACTGATAGAGTTAACAGTGCCATGGGAGGGTGCGGTAGATGAGGCATATGAGAGGAAGAAACTGCGGTATGCTCATCTGACCGGTGAAGCAGAACAGCGAGGATGGAGAGTCCAGGTTTATCCAGTGGAAGTGGGTAGTCGAGGTTTTGTGGCACACTCTACAACCCAGTTCCTCAGAGACGTCGGATTCAGCGGCCAAGAGTTGCGTCGCACAGTAAAGAACTTATCTGAAGCAGCAGAAAGGAGCAGCAACTGGCTGTGGTTGAGACGGAAAGATTCCAGCTGGCTGTGTACAGGCCGCCACGCTACGGTTTCTTAGAATTCTTGAAAACTTGAAGAGTCTGTTGGTTTATTTGTATAGGTTGTATAGTATTTACAGTCATTACGTTCCTGCGTATATTGCGTGAATGACGGGTGGTTGGGCAGATATTGATATATCCCCTACTTGGCTCAATCCAGATGGTTGTCGTGCTGGTCCACTAGGGAGACCAAACTGTAGGTGCAGCCGTCGTGTGTGCTGACGCGCCAAGTACACTGCAGTCGTTAACGCCGGACAGAAGGGGAGTCAAACCACCATTTGGAAAAAAGCGTAAATGGGTGAAGCATAGTTTACTGTAAAGCTACGTCTTAGTGTTGCTTATCTTGGCGAAAGCCAAGTTCAAATCAGCATGAAGTTTTAACATCTACTTTTGTGTAATGGAAATCAGTACCAGCTGCATATTAGTGCGATTTACTCTACTTTTTTCCTTTAGCATTTTATTTATTTTTCGTTTTTTTTATATATATATACGAGAATAGCCTACTGCAGGTTGCGCAAGGGAAGGATGCAGGATCTAATCTGCTGCAGTGTTTATTTAAACAAACTTAAAAACTCAGGGATAACAGAACAACCTACGATACGCAACGAACGACAGACTACAGGACAAAACTAACAGTCTTAAATACACAGGCAAACATGGAGAGTTAACAAGATAATTAACAAGACACAGCTGACAAGACAAACGAGATGAAACACGTGGGAAAACTAACGAGGAGACAGGTGAAAGTATACAAACAAGCAAGACAGAACCTGACGTGACACAAACTTTACTTTGAAAGATAATTTTGACTGATCAAAACTATATTTTAATTATTTTTCACTTCCTGCTCAGCTACTGTTTGGACGCTCTCGCTTATGGCGTTAACGCAAACCCATTTTAACGGCGTCAATTTTTTTATTGTGCGATTAACGGTCTTTTTTCGCCTAGCAAACTTTGTAGTTTTTTTCACATGCTTTTGCAACAGGATGCGGCATGTGCGGCGCTGCGCTATGAAACCCATTCATTTCAATGGCTTGCGCCGCGCAAGGACATTTTGTTGCTTCGCCGACCAAAGCGCATGCGGATCTAGTTAGACCGGAAACAAAACAACAGGCATGCCGCACACACTTGTTTAGGCTTGCGAGCCAGCCAAATAGTAGGTTAACGTTACGTTTTGAGTGGATGACGAGCGCGAGACGCCGAAATGGATTTAAAAGTTTACTTATAAAAGTTGCCAAATGGTCCCATTGACAAGACCAAAGTGATCTGTGTGTTTTGTCGTTGTGAACTGAGCTATCATCGCAGCACGTCTAGTCTGAAATACCACTTGATGATGGTATGATCTCCCCCTGTGAGAGCTCTTCGGCCTCTGCCACAGCGCCAGGGCCCACACCCTCCTCCAGCGGCTCGAGGTGAACCAAAAACAACTGATACCAGCTCTCAGTGATATGTGTCGGGTCCCCGCTATGATAACAATAACTTTCTCAAATGTTTACAGAACAAGCGGGAACCCAGTGTACCTGTATCTAATCTGGTGCCTATTACACGCCAAACTAAGATTGCTGTGGGGACAAAAAGTAAGACTGTTAAGTTACCACTATGCAACTTGGCTAGAAGACAGCTGCAGTAGAACAGTCCTTAATGAAACAGCCCCTCCTAACTTTACTTTTATGAGTGTCTGCAGAGCTGTTAGAAGAGGTGGAGGTTTAGCTGCTCTTTTTAAAGATGTCTATCAATGTAAGCAAATATCATTTGGGAATTACCCGTCTTTCGAATATCTGGGTATTGTGTTAAAAGGTGCTCCACGCATTTTACTTATCATTGTTTACAGGCCTCCAAAATACTCTCCAGCCTTTGCTGATGACTTTACAGAACTGTTATCAACAATTTCCTCAGAGTTTGACTGCTTTGCCATTGCTGGAGATTTTAACATTCACAAAGATAATGCAGAAACCAATATGGCAAAAGAAATCAAAATGGTTTTAAAAACTTTTGATCTGACTCAGCATGTACATGGACCCACACATAATCGTGGGCACTCTCTAGATTTACTTATCAGTAAGGGTCTAAACATTTCATCAATTGTTATTAAGGACGTAGCACTGTCTGATCATTTTTGTATTTTCTTTGATATATTGATCTCTCCTGCCATTGAAGCTAGATCTGTGTCTGTCAAGAAGAGATGCTTAAATGAGAACACTAGTGTACGAATTATGAAGGCTATATCTTTAACACCAAGCATATCTGCTGACTCTGTTGATTTTCTCCTTGAATCTTTTAACTCAAAAGTTAAAAGGTGTAATTGATGATATTGCTCCTGTGAAAGTCAGGAAGAAGAATGGCAGACAAAAAGCACCTTGGAGAAACTCAACAGCTGTGCAAAATATGAAAAGACAATGCAGAAAAGCAGAGCGCATGTGGCGGAAGACAAAACTTGTGGTCCATTATAACATCTACAAAGACAGCATCCATGCTTTCAATAAGGAACTAGGCAAAGCTAGATGGACTTTCTTCTCAAATATTATAAACAGCAATATAAACAACACCCGAACTCTTTTTGCTACTTTAGAAAGACTGACAAACCCCCCAAGCCAGATTCCCAGTGAAATGCTCTCAGAGAGCAAGTGCAGTGAGTTTGCTTCCTTTTTCTCATCATGAGAAAATCATTAATATCAGAAAGGTGATCAGCTCATCCTTGAGTTGCGCTGGGGTCAGACAGATCAGACAACAGCCTGAGAATGTAGTCACTAGGTCTGATTTCGAAGAAATTGCTGACAAAATTTTGGAAGAAACCGTATAGCACCTTAAAACATCAACCTGCGCCCTTGACGCACTTCCCACATCTTTTCTCAAAAATGTGTTAAACAGCTTAAAAGCAGATCTCCTAGAAGTGGTAAATGCCTCACTTCTCTCTGGTAGTTTTCCAAACTCCCTGAAAACTGCAGTTGTTAAGCCCCTCCTGAAAAAGAGCAATCTGGATAAGACCATATTAAACAACTATAGACCGATCTTAAATCTTCCTTTCATAGGCAAGATCATTGAAAAAGTTGTCTTCAATCAGCTGAACAAATTCTTAAGCTCGAATGGAGACTTTGACAATTTTCAATCTGGTTTCCGACCGCATCACCGTACAGAGACAGCTCTCATAAAGATAATAAACGATATTCGCTTAAATACTGATACAAGCAAATTATCAGTGCTGATACTACTCTACCTCAGTGCTGCATTTGACACTGTCGATCACAACATACTTCTTGACAGGCTGGAAAACTGGGTTGGGCTTTCTGGGATAGTCCTAAAATGGTTCAGGTCATACTTAGGAGGGAGAGGTTATTATGTGAGTATTGGAGATCATAAGTCTGAATGGACACCCATGACATGCGGAGTCCCTCAACGCTCAATTCTTGCGCCACTCCTATTCAACCTGTACATGCTCCCAATGAGCCAAATAATGAGAAAGAACCAAATCGCGTACCACAGCTATGCAGACGACACACAGATCTGAATCTGAATTCAGATCTGCTGAAAATTTTACTTCAGCAGAACAAACAATTAAAAAAAGTGTCCCACAGGGCTCTGTTTTAGCACCAATTTTATTTTCTATTTATATCAATGACCTAGGTTGTGGGATCACTCCAGCTAGAATTCATCTATATGCTGATGACACAATCATTTATACAGTAGCACACTCTCTGAATCAAGCCATAGAGCTTCTGCAAGATTCTTTTCGGTCTTTGCAACTGTCATTGTCAAGTTTGAAACTGGTTTTAAACACGAAAAAAACTAAATATATGCTTTTCACCCGTTGTTCCATCAACACAGATCGCTCGATTTTAAGTTTAGAGGGGGACTGTATAGAAAGAGTAAATTGTTATAAATACTTAGGCATATGGTTGGATGAAAAATTAGGTTTTAATGTACATATTGAAAATCTCTTGAAAAAGCTTAGACCAAAACTGGGTTTTCTCTTTCGTTTAAAGAAATGTTTTCCTTTTGAAGCAAGAAAAAGAATTATTCAAAGCTGTTTCCTCTCAGTATTGGATTACGGTGATGTGATTTATATGCATGGAGGTTCATCGTCGCTAAAAAGATTGGATTGTGTTTACCATGCTGCCTTACGCTTTGTGACGAGTGCCTCATCACGCACTCATCATTGTACTTTATATGAATTGTTGGGTTGGACTTCTTTGTTTCAAAGGAGAAAAATACACATGTTGATGTTTATTGCTAAGGCATTGTTAGGCAAATTACCAATTTATATCTGTCGTCTATTATCTTATTGTATCTGTAATTATAGCACTAGATCTAGTGCAAAACTGCTTTTAAAGGTTCCTAGAGTACGTTCAGAGCTTGGTAAAACTGCCTTTTCTTCCTATGCTCCCTGGTTATGGAATGAGCTGCAGAGTATAATAATGATACAAACTCTCCCCTCTTTAAACGTTTTTAAAAATCTCTTATTGACCAATTTAAAGGAAACGTGTGCATGTTTGTAAAGTAACTTTTGTTGCCATTTTATGAGTGCTGGGTTACATTTTATGTATGATTTTTGTATTTTATGTTTGTATTGTATACATGAAACTTTTTGTGCTGCCATTTTGGCCAGGACTCCCTGGAAGAAGAGATTTTTATCTTAATGGGACTATCCTGGTAAAATAAAGGATAAATAAAAATAAAATCTACTTAACCCTATCGCCTAACGATTACAGGCCCATTGACTCCCTTTGCCAATGCATTGATGAAATAAACAATGGGATGTGCCAAAACTTTCTTCAGTTAAACAAAGACAAAACTGAAGTCATTGCTTTTGGAAACAAAGATGAAGTTCTCAAGGTGAACGCATACCTTCAGTCTAGGGGTCAAACAACTAAAAATCATGTCAAAGCAATAACTAAATCAGCATACCATCACCTGAAAAATATTGCAAGAATTAGATGCTTTGTTTACAGTCAAGACTTAGAGAAACTTGTGCATGCTTTTAATCACCAGCATGGGTGGATTATTGTAATGGACTCCTCACTGGCCTTTCCAAAAAGACCATAAGACAGTTGCAGCTCATACAGAACGCTGCTGCCAGGATTCTGAGCAGAACCAGAAAATATGAACATATCACACCAGTCCTCAGGTCTTTACACTGGCTGCCAGTTACATATAGAATTGATTTTAAAGTATTATTACTGGTATATAAATCATTCAATGGCCTAGGACCTCAATACATTGCAGATATGCTCACTGAATATAAACCCAACAGATCACTCAGATCACTAGGATAACATCAGCTAGAAATACCAAATATTAGCTATATAAATAAACTTGCCTTGCCTTGCCTTGATCCTTTGGCAAATAAAATCTACAGAATAGCAGTTTATTGAACTGGACACAGTGTTCTCATGGGTGTGGATGTGTGAGCAGGGACTTATAAAGCAATCAAAGCTGACACGCACAATAGATACAATAGGTTTATTTAACATGCTGTTTGAATTAGCACAGCAATATTTAGTCTTCACTGTATGAATTAAGTATAAATGTATTCTTATTGAAGCTAAAGAAAAGTTATTCAGTCAAGAGCAGTAAGTTATTTTCTCTTTTGTTTGATTCACTTTAATGTGTTACGACCCTATGGTTTGTATCTTGCTATCTCTGTTGTTTTGTCAGTCTCTCAGTATGTCTGTTTAGGAACGTCGTCTGATTGGTTCCTGCAGGATGATTGGAACGCCCATCTGATTGGTTCCTGCACGATGATTGCTGCTCGATCCTGATTGGTGCAGCTTGTTTTAAAAAGAGACATCACTTCCTTTACAGGAAGTCAGGAGATATTGTGTTTTGAGCAGAGAGAGAGTTTGTGATTCGAATGTTAAGAGTTTTGAGATTGAGTAGCTTTTTGTTTGTTTGTTTGTTTTGAAAGCTGTTTGTATCTGAATATCCTCATTGGTATATTTTACCCTTTGCCTGTTTACCGACACTGATTTGGACTGCCCTTTTCAGTTTGTTTGCCTGGCTGTATATATTGTAAATACTGATTGATTTTTGGGAAAGTAGGGAGCTCGACGCCATTATTTTCTTTATTGTAAACTGTTTTCTCTGTTTTTGGTTAGGGAGATAGGTTTATTGATTGTATCTTCATTTTCTTTTGGGTTAGGGTTTAGGAAAGAGGTTTAAATTTAAGGTTGTTTTGTTTGTTATTTTGGCTTTGTCAGCTCCTGAATCGTAAGTCCCAAATTAAGAAAAATAAATAACTTTTGTTCCAATTCCTCGCTTTTCGTTGACTCTTTCATGTTGCCCCTTTTCCCCTAGACGGGGTGTAACATGAAATTGGGGGCTCGTCCCTTGGCTAGATATGTTCTATTAGCCGAATTTGTTTTGATAGTGTTTGCCTGGGGATTTTCTTTTTGTGTGGGAGGAAATATAGAGATTGGCATGGCATCAAAATTTGAGCTCGATAAATTCACGATCGCTCCTACAGAGGAGACATTTGAAAAATGTCGTAAAGACGATTTTTTTGTTAATCGCTGATTTCTTTGATATAGTTGTACCGAGAAATGCGCTTAAGAGAGAGATTAAGGAGGTACTGCATATGGAGCTTGTAAAGCAAAAGATCTTGCCTGGTGTTGAAAGTGAGGTTACGGGTGTTGCATCTTAAGCACTGTCTGAGGATTTGGATACTGTCGAGGCGGAGTTCAAATTTGATGATGGGGCTCGCATGGATCCTGGTAGTCCTCCTGCACCGAAAGATCAATTGTTGGCGATCCGGTTGAAAGAACTGGAAGTGGAATTAAGCCGACAACAATACAAAAGTCAGATGTTACATGTCCGAGCTGTTGAGCTTGAGACAAAACGAGACATCTGGTTGAAAGAGCTGGAGCTTGACCTAAAACTCGAGCAGGCCCGGCATCCACCTTCTGGGTTGCGGGGAAATACCCCTGTGCTAAGCCCAGCAGACAGCTCCTCTCCTCTCCCTACAGCGTTGCATGCGTCGCCGGTAAGTCATGAATTTGATGTTAGTAGGCAAATTTCACTAGTTCCTATATTTAGAGAGAGTGAAGTTGACACCTATTTCACTGTTTTCGAGCGCATCGCTGCCACATTAAAGTGGCCTAGAAATATTTGGCCTTTATTGTTACAATGCAAACTTGTTGGTAAGGCGCAAGAAGTATGTTTCGCATTGACGCTTGAGCAAAGTTTAGACTATGGTGCTGTTAAATCGGCCATGTTAAGAGCGTATGAATTAGTTCCGGAGGCTTATCGACAGAAGTTTAGAAAACATGTGAAAACCCCCAGTCAAACATTTGTTGAATTTGCACGTGAGAAAACCACACTTTTTGAAAAATGGTGTACTGCCTGTAAAGTTACAACTTTTGAGCAATTGAAAGAGCTAATTTTAATGGAAGAATTCAAAAACTGCATTTTGGAAAAGATTGTAGTTTATTTGAATGAACAAAAGGTTTTGTCACTGTCAGAGGCGGCTGTCTTTGCTGATGAGTTTGTGCTCACGCACAAAGTTTATTTTCCGCACCCACGTTCTTCACATCACACTACTGTAGATCGCCGTCACAGTTCTAGAAATGAAGTGGTTGCTCAAAAAGATCAGACTTCTGATTCTTCAATGATGTTGCGGGAATGTTTCTATTGCCATGAGAAGGGTCATTTGATTGCTGCTTGTCCTGTGCTGCAGCGGAAAAATCAGAGAAAAAGCGTAGCGTTTGTGCGCACTCACTCTTCCGATTCTCTGCTATCTATTGATCCCTCCTTTGAACCTTTTGTATGCGAAGAGACAGTGTCGTTTTCTGAGTTGGACTCCGAACCCAAACCAGTACGTATCTTGCGAGATACGGGCGCCGCGCAGTCATTTATTCTAGCAAATGTGCTCCCGTTTTCCTCACAGTCTAGTTGTAACTCAGATGTTTTAGTTCAGGGAATTGAACTTGGTGTAGTCAGAGTTCCCTTGCATTCTGTATATTTACGTTCTGACATTGTGACTGGTTTAGTTAAAGTGGCCGTACGTACTCCGTTACCACTGAAATCTCTCTTATTCTGGGGAATGATTTAGCCGGAAGTAAAGTTTCTTGTCTTCCCGAGGTCACTGATGTACCTTGTGCATCAGAAAATGATGTGTTGACTCAGGAATTTCCTAGTGTATTCCATTCTTGTGTTGTGACTCGAGCGCAAGCTCGTAAGTTTGAAAATGAGATTGATCTCTCTAACTCATTCATGAGTTCAGATTTTCCAGGTGTTGAGGATTCTGTAAATGCTCGTTCAGAGAATTTGAGTTTTGAATCTAGATTTGACTTTCCTTTTGACAGAAAACAGTTAGTAGAGGCACAAAATGCTGATGATACTTTGACTTCACTTATTTCTGCAGTGATTGATAAGTCCGAACTACCCGATCATGCTGTTGCTTATTTTTTAGATGACGGTGTGCTCATGCGTAAATGGAGTCCTGAGAACTTGAAGCATGACTGGAGTGCTGTTTTTCAGGTAGTCCTTCCAAAGTCTTACAGAGACTATGTGCTGAGTGTGGCCCATGATCATGAACTTTCTGGCCATCTAGGTATCAAGAAAACCTATACTAATCTCTTGAAACATTTTTTTCTGGCCCGGAATGAAGTCCACTGTGTCCCAGTATTGTCGTTCTTGCCATGATTGTCAAATTGCTGGAAAACCGAATCAGGTTATTTCACCAGCCCCCTTAAAGCCTATCCCAGTGATGAATGAACCATTCGAGAAGCTTGTGATTGATTGTGTTGGTCCTTTACCAAGAACTAAGTCTGGTCACTCGTACTTATTAACTTTGATGTGCTCTGCTACTAGGTTTCCAGAAGCCATTCCACTACGTTCGTTGAAGACCCCTACAATTGTGAAAGCAATTGTAAAATTCTGTGCAACCTTTGGTCTACCTAAGTTTATTCAGTCTGATCAAGGATCTAATTTCATGTCTAGAGTATTCCGTAAGGTAATGAAAGCGCTGAACATTCAACATTGCGTATCTAGTGCCTATCATCCTCAGTCTCAAGGCGTGCTTGAAAGATTTCATCAGACTCTTAAGACCATGATTAGAACTTACTGTCTCCAGCATAAGAAAGAGTGGGACGAGGAGGTTCCTCTTCTGTTGTTTGCTGTTCGCAATACGGTACAAGAATCACTTGGATTCAGTCCAGCCGAGTTAGTTTTTGGACATTGTCTGCGAGGTCCATTAAAGGTGTTACAAGAACAGTTACTCTCTGAAAGTCAGTCGGTTACTCCTTGTAAGAATGTGCTAGATCATGTGAGTTCATTTCGTGAACGTTTACATTCAGTGCGGCAATTAGCACAACAGTCACTAGCAAACTCCCAGTCTCGTAAGAAAAGCAGATATGACAAAAAGTCTGTTCAACGCTCATTCAAGGTTGGTGATCAAGTTCTTGTATTGCTGCCTATTGCTGCCAGCTCTACAAGCAAAGTTTGCGGGGCCGTATGTGATTGAGGAAAAGTTAAGTAATACTGACTACGTAGTACGAACTCCTGAAAGAAAGCGAAAGACTCGCATATGCCACATAAACATGCTTAAACTGAATGTCTCTCGATCTAACTTTAAAGATTCTGCCGATTCTCCAGTGTCTACTCCTACTGTTGTAACTTCTGTGGATGTGGTTCCTTCTGAATACTCTCCTTCTATTGATGATCTTCACTTAGGAAGTGCTTGCCTTTCTGGTGCTCGTTTGCAAAATTCGGAAACTCTTGTAAGTCTCAGTTCTAAACTTTCACATTTATCCAGATCATCCCAAAGTGATCTGATACAGTTAATTGATAGATACTCTACACTTTTCTCAGATGTACCTACTGTGACTAATGTGTTGAAACATGACATTGATGTTGGTGATCATCGTCCAGTTAAGCAAAACGCTTATCGTGTCAATCCTGTAAAGCGTGAGATAATGAAACAAGAAACCCAGTATCTCATTGAAAATAGTCTGGCTGCGCCAAGCTCTAGCCCATGGTGTTCTCCTTGTTTAATAGTTCCAAAACCTGATGGGACCTCACGTTTTTGTACGGATTACCGTAGAGTTAATCAGTTAACAAAGTCAGATTCTTACCCTCTTCCCAGAATGGAGGATTGTATTGATCGCATTGGAAGCGCTAAGTTTGTAACTAAGTTGGACTTGCTTAAAGGGTATTGGCAGGTGCCGCTTACCGAGCGTGCTTCTGAGATCTCAGCCTTTGCCACCCCAGACGCCTTTCTGCAATATAACGTTTTAGCTTTCGGCCTCAAAAACGCTGCAGCTACCCTCCAACGTTTAATGCATAAAGTTATAGTGTGTTACTCCGATACATGGAGTAGTCATTTACAAACCCTAGAAGAAGTGTTCTTAAGGTTGCAAGCTGCTAATCTTACTCTTAATTTGGCAAAATGTGAATTCTGTCATGCCACTGTCACATACTTGGGTAAAAAGGTTGGTCATGGTTCCGTCCGCCCTTTAGAAGCTAAAGTTCAGTCCATTGTTGAGTTTCCTGTGCCCAAATCTAAAAGAGACCTCAGACGGTTCCTCGGAATGGCTGGCTACTACAGAAATTTCTGTAAAAACTTTTCTGACGTTGTCAAACCTCTCACAGACAACCTTCGTAAAGCTGTGTCTTTTAACTGGAATTCTGAGTGTGAATTTGCCTTTGAGTCTTTGAAAAATTTGTTGTGCAATGCTCCTGTTTTGGCTGCCCCAGACTTCTCTAGACCTTTTAAACTTGAAGTAGATGCTAGTGGTACAGGTGCCGGTGCTGTCTTACTGCAGGAAGATGACCAAAGAATTGACCATCCGATATGTTTCTATTCAAAGAAATTTAATCGCCATCAACTCAATTACAGTACCATAAAAAAAGAAGCATTAGCTCTTTTGTTAGCTCTTCAACATTTTGAAGTTTACGTTGGTTCCAGTTCACAATCCGTTGATGTATTCACAGATCATAATCCACTTGTCTTTTTGCAGCGTATGTGTAATAAAAACCAGAGACTTATGCGTTGGGCACTCATTTGTCAAAGTTTTAATTTGCACATTAAGTACAAGAAAGGTGTTGACAATGTAATTGCAGACTCTTTGTCCAGATGTCATTTGTAAACTTGTAACCATGTTTACTCATATGTGTGGGGGTGTTACGACCCTATGGTTTGTATCTTGCTATCTCTGTTGTTTTGTCAGTCTCTCAGTAAGTCTGTTTAGGAACGTCGTCTGATTGGTTCCTGCAGAATGATTGGAACGCCCATCTGATTGGTTCCTGCACGATGATTGCTGCTCGATCCTGATTGGTGCAGCTTGTTTTAAAAAGAGACATCACTTCCTTTACAGGAAGTCAGGAGATATTGTGTTTTGAGCAGAGAGAGAGTTTGTGATTCGAATGTTAAGAGTTTTGAGACTGAGTAGCTTTTTGTTTGTTTGTTTGATTTGAAAGAGAAAGTTTGTGATTTGAGACTGTTAAGAGTATTGAGACTGTGAGTACTGTTTGTTTATTTGTTTTGAAAGCTGTTTGTATCTGAATATCCTCATTGGTATATTTGACTCTTTGCCTGTTTACCGACACTGATTTGGACTGCCCTTTTCAGTTTGTTTGCCTGGCTGTATATCTTGTAAATACCGATTGATTTTTGGGAAAGTAGGGAGCTCGACGCCATTATTTTCTTTATTGTAAAACTGTTTTCTCTGTTTTTGGTTAGGGAGATAGGTTTATTGATTGTATCTTCATTGTCTTTTCTTTTGGGTTAGGGTTTAGGAAAGAGGTTTAAATTTAAGGTTGTTTTGTTTGTTATTTTGGCTTTGTCAGCTCCTGAATCGTAAGTCCCAAATTAAGAAAAATAAATAACTTTTGTTCCAATTCCTCGCTTTTCGTTGACTCTTTCATGTTGCCCCTTTTCCCCTAGACGGGGTGTAACAAATGACACAGAGCAGGTTTAGTTTAGTTTAGTTTTAGTTTAGTTCCTTTATTGTCCACAAGTGGAAATTTGTCTTTGGCTTCACTATACACCACACACAAGGACATCACAGAAACATAAAAAATATACACAAAATAAAAACAGTAACATTCCCATGCAGCTATACATAGCTTACATATCCACCCCTACTCATGTTCATATCTTCTCAGCATTTAAAATTCGAATAGCAGTTGGCACAAATGACATCTGGTACACATTTTTACTCGCCCTAGGTTGTCTAAACCTTCTCCTCGATGGAAGCAACTGAAAGCTAGAGTGTAAGGGATGAGAGGAGTCCTCTATAATAACCCATGCCTTTTCTTTAACTTTCAATAAATATATCTCATTCAATTGTCTTTGTGTCTTACCTACGATTGCGCTAGCTATGTTAACCACCCTAGACAATTTCTGCTTGGATTTAACAGTCAGAACCCCATACCACATAGTCATATTAAACGACATAATACTCTCTACAAGATTTTTATAAACCATTTCTAAAATATTTTTGCTCACACCAAAGTGTTTTAGCCTCCGAATAAGATGCAATCTCTGCATTGCCTTTTTAAAAACATGATCCACATTTCCAGCGAAACTCAAGTTGCTATCTATGAATGTTCCCAGGTATTTGAAACTATTAACTATTTGGGATCCATTGAGTGTCAATGGTTGCAATTGTTCAGAGATTTCACATTTGTTTCTACTAATCACTAATTCCTTAGTTTTGTGCAAATTTATCTCAAGTGCACTCAGTTTGCACCATTTTTGTATGGAATTTATATAATTATGATACAATTTATCTCTTTCGGTTCCACCTTTGTACAAGAGGCCGACAAGTGCCAAATCGTCAGCGTATTTAAGTAGACTAAAATATGAGTTGTGAATTTTAAATTCATTTATGTACAATGAGAATAATAGAGGAGATAATATAGTTCCCTGTGGTACTCCTGTGTTTAAAACAATTGTTTTTGAAACTTTATCATTAAGGACAACTCTTTGAGGACGATTCAAAAGAAAGTCTCTAATCCACCAGATAAGTCCACCATTCACTCTTAAATAAACTAATCTCTGTAAAAGAACATCTATCTTAATTGAGTTAAATGCTGAACTAAAATCTATAAATAAAATTCTAGCATAGTTTGTGGTCTGTTGAATATGTTCGGACACTAAATTACATAAGGTTAAAGTGGCATCATCAGTGCCCCTAGCTCTCTTATAAGCAAACTGCAAGGGGTCTAAATATTTATTTACATCAGTCTTAATATATGTAGTTAACAAATTAAGTTATTCTATCAGACTTCATGATTCGAGGAAAATGGATTTCCTCATTCGTAATGTCTCGTTCCCTCCTCTCAGGGAACTACGGTTACGTGAGTAACCAGAGACGTTCTGTTCTCAGGGGAATCCGTTTGTTTTCCCACAAAAAGGGGCGTTACCCTTCGATGACGCAAAAGTAGCGTTGGTCTATATAAAATTCACTGGAGGAAAAAGTTCGCGTGGCCGTCGTCAGATTTGGAAGTCGCTCAAAAGGCTCTTTCGCGGTTGTGGCTTCAGTCGACTTCAGTGAGGCGCGGTGGTTTATGGGATGAGTAGTTCCTTCGCTCGGAAATGAAAATATGTACCGATCTTGTACCTTTGACTTTATTTTGTATTTTCTCTTAGTTTTTTCACTCGAAATGATATGTTTTAGTTTAGTTTAGTTTAGTTTAACACAGAGCAGGTTTATTAGGCTGCTGTCACTTTAAGGCCAAACACACGGATCCATTATACATATCCGGGTTACACCCAAATGTTTACTTTCATTTGAGGCATAACCAGTTGTGTTTACATGAATACTCCACATGATAGACATTTTGACATAATTGCAAATGTGTTTGATCATTCAAGCGAAATAAGACTGAAAAAGTACTGAACTCACGATCGCATGGTGAGAGACGCTGCTTTCTGTGTAACACTCACGCTGTGTCAGTCAGCACGTTAGTGTATTGAGTTCTTTTATTTTTTGCAACCATAAAATAACATTGACTGTTGCAGGGTTAGACTCAGGTAGACTGAATGGATCATTAATGAGTGTGATTTACCGTGATCTCTCCGGCGTGTAGCTCTTGTGATTCTCTCGGCTCTGCGGTCCAGGGGTCTGGAGGATTCAACTCAACCAGCTCTAAACTACCGTCAGTGTCTGACAGCACTGCCTCTATACACACACACACACACACACTGATAATATGACAACAGTTCCCGGAAACTTTCTCAGAAATTTGACTAACGTTCTGGCAAGTTATGAACAAACATTCTTCCAGTAACACTAATAGAACATTCAGTCAGAGTGATCTGGTTTTTCACAATGTATACTTAATTATAGCATAAAAACCTTAATTACACATTGTTCATAAATGTTTATAGTTTGTTACTACTTGTTTCAGAACGCTCAGAGAACATTCAAAAGTATAATTTCCATAATGTTTGCGAAATTATAAAATGGAATGTTTCTTTAACGTTCGCATAACCAAGAAAAAGAGAACTTTCAGAAATAATGCTTTTATTACTTAATGGAAACGCTAGAAAAATGTTCTTAGAACATTCGCTTCCAACAAAAATACAAATAATATACATCTATGATATTTTATATGTGTGTGTATACAGTATATATATATATATATATATATACACCTATCAGTATTACGTTTTTTTAAATGATTTGCGGGAATTAAAATGACATAAAATGTTTATAAACTCTTAAAAGAAAAGGTTCCAAAATGTTTTTTTTACAGCGATGTCATTAAAGAACCATTCAGTGAACAGTTCTAAAAAGAACCTTTTCTTAAAAATCTAAAAGACCTTTTCCACTATAAAGAACATTTTGTGGAATGAAAAGACTCCATTTCTCCAGTAGCAGTTTTAAATAATGATTTTACCGAGTTCATCTTGCATGAAGCTGTCTGGAGGGTTGACGTACTCCATGGTGGCCACGTTAAGTTTCCAGTAGTGTTTAGTGCAGCGCACTGTGCTGTTACACAAATACACAAGCACAATGATTCCTATAATATACTTCTACAATATTGAATTGTAAATCTCCCCACTGTGTCAGTGATGGTTGCAGCAGAGATGAAACAGGATCTAAGTGCAGCCAACGCTAAGAAATCAACTCAAATCTTTACAAAACAGAATCACAGGAACAGAACAACCAACTTAACATGACGTAGAACTGACAATAAACTGAAAGAAACACAGGGTTTAAATAGACAGAAAAGAGAGGGCTAATTACACACCTGAACATTAACAGAAAGAAACAGGGAGAGAACTAAACTAGAAGATTAACAAAGAAATTCAGACATGAACAGAAAAAACAGGAAAAACTCTCATGAATGCACAAACTCAACATGTGACAGTTTGTCTGCTAAATAATAATAATAATGCATTTTACATTACTTGCATCTCTTGAGCTCACCAAGACTGTATTTGTTTGTACAAGAATTAACAGTAAAATTGTAAATTATTATTACAATTTAAAGAATAGTTTGCTATTTTAGTAGATTTTCAAATGTAATTTATTCCTGTGATTGCAAAGCCGAATTTCCTGCATCATTAGCCTACTGCAATGTCACATGATTCTTTCATAAACAATTATCGCACACTTAAACAATTATTTCAAAATAGTTATTGCACAACACTTGTGTACAGGCGAAAGAGAATTAATGTTACAATAACTTAGGAAAGAAACGTCCTCCCACTTTCACCTGCTTTCCCCCCCAGCAAATTCCTTCTTATGTGTTCTTCTTCTTCTTCTTATCTCTTATTATTTCTGTTTAAATAAGTTTAGGTTCACTCACCTGCCATCCACGTCCTCTATGTCTTTAATGAAGAGTCCACCCTGGTGTTTGCACTGGTTTCTACACGCTCGTAGTTTGTCTTTGACTTTGTAAATGATGTAACATTTGCCATCCTCTGGGTTTTTCTTGAAGTTAATTCCCTCTTTCAGTGCCTGGACGTCCTCAGCCTGAAGTCGCAGGACTGTTTTTGAGACCTGGGATGTCATTGTGCTCCAGCTAGAGATGAGCGGATCGTCAGTTTATTGGCAGATCTTTTATATAAGGTCTTATATAATATATGAAGTATTACAAGTTCTTAGATTCAGTTTCAAGTTTAGCAGAAGATTGTTGATCTTAATGTATTGTTTGTTGACAAAATTTCCACCTATTCAAAAACTTATGCTCAGTTGCTGCCATAAATTTAAGTACAAACTAGACTTTCTTGTTCTGTTCTGAATAGGCCTACTGTTAAATTTAAAGTATTTCTTGTGGAGTGAGGGGAACTAAAATAGCCTGTAGCTTTGTTTATCTTTTATTTATAACTTCTATAAACATTTTGCTTTATTTACCGGTAATTAACATTAGCCTATTTCTGAAAATAATATTAAGACTTATATGTGACATGCCTATTTGTTTCGTTTTTTTCTTTCTCAAAACCGCAATTTTATATAGCGTATTTATCATGCTGCGAAGGTTTTAAAGTATCTTGAAAAATTACTTTTAAAAGTATCCTAAGCCGTGTCTGTTTTGTCATTGCTTATTTTATGTGGTGGTGTTCCATGTGATTAAAGTGTGTGTGTGTGTGTGTGCGGCTCTGCGCGCGTGCTAGGGCGACTTGCTGGTTGACTTGCTGTATGCCATTGTGTGTCTGCTGAACCTTTTTGGGCTTGCATCAGTGCTTTAAGTGGCCCAAAAGAGGTGGCGGTACTCTATTATTATTATTATTTTTTTTTTTTTGCTGACTCCCCTCCTCCCCTGAGGTAACAACAACTATATT
This sequence comes from Rhinichthys osculus, assembly GCA_029959095.1. Lineage (NCBI taxonomy): Eukaryota > Metazoa > Chordata > Actinopteri > Cypriniformes > Leuciscidae > Rhinichthys > Rhinichthys osculus. The sequence continues at coordinate 40,145,656 of JARWKJ010000013.1, read as the reverse complement.
GAAGGAGTTTTATATAAACAGCAGTCAACAGACGACCTTATAAAAAAATAATAAATCCTTTTATTAGTTTGTAGATTTGCTTTAGCTAGAAAGAGCTACTGGACATAAATAAAATGTGCAAAATGTGGATATGAATCCAACTGGAAAAACTTGTGAAAAGATATATTTTGATTAGTCAAATAGCAAATAGCATTTAGTGAAGCTCTATAGCCATCTAGTGGTTAAAGTGATTTTTTTTTTTTAAATGCATTTTCAAAAAAATGGCCAAAAATCTTACATTAAACCATGTAAAATTATCCATGTTATCTCCATGAATGAAAGTTTGAAATCTAGGTCTTTTATAAAGTGAATTTGACATACAATGCTGTTTTTTTGTAAAAAGCCTATTTAAATAAACATTTATTTATTTATAGAAATTTAAAATATATCATAAATCCTCCAAAAACTGCACAAATGTTGAGTAAAAACATTAATAAACAGAGTAAAATTACATTTGTAAAAAAAAAAAAACAGAATTGGATTCTGTTACTAAATTAAATGTTATTGTCTGGGGTATAGAGCATCACAGTCCGAGAGAGCTTCAGTGCTGGAAGTAAATTTCCCATTCATTTCTCCCATTGACGTTTTGGAAAAACCGTATCTAAAGAGTTTTAGAGCATGTCTGAGGATAACCAGCTATGGCTGAACTCATAAGCATACAACATATCATTTCGAGTGAAAAAACTAAGAGAAAATACAAAATAAAGTCAAAGGTACAAGATCGGTACATATTTTCATTTCCGAGCGAAGGAACTACTCATCCCATAAACCACCGCGCCTCACTGAAGTCGACTGAAGCCACAACCGCGAAAGAGCCTTTTGAGCGACTTCCAAATCTGACGACGGCCACGCGAACTTTTTCCTCCAGTGAATTTTATATAGACCAACGCTACTTTTGCGTCATCGAAGGGTAACGCCCCTTTTTGTGGGAAAACAAACGGATTCCCCTGAGAACAGAACGTCTCTGGTTACTCACGTAACCGTAGTTCCCTGAGAGGAGGGAACGAGACATTACGAATGAGGAAATCCATTTTCCTCGAATCATGAAGTCTGATAGAATAACTTAATTTGCTTGCAAATAGCCAATGGCGGTCCCGCCATCACCTGATTGGCTGACACTCTTCAATATTGGTGACGGCGGGCGCCAAAACCCTCAGAATCTTAGCTGAACGAGAGTAAGGAGACTGTAAGTCTTTCCCACACGGCAGGTTACGTAATGTCTCATTCCCTCCTCTCAGGGAACTACGGTTACGTGAGTAACCAGAGACGTTCCCTTATCGAGTCGGTCTCTCGACATTACGTATGAGGAACAATAAAACCCCCGCCGCGTGGGAAAAACCCTGTCCAGCTCGAACGAGCTAAGGATAGCACGAGCACTAACCTCTACACAGCTCAGGAACAGGCACCGGACCTGGTTGACACATCTATTGGCACAGAGCCAACTCGGCATCTGCAACAACGAGGCCCCTCCCACCTAGCTAAGCACGCTGAATTGAATGAAAGGGGATTACAGCAAAGTGATTGGTGCTTAGGAAAATACTGCCGGCTTATGAATGCGGGCATAATAAGGGCACAATATATAGAACATGATAGCTATTGCTAACAACTCGCACTGTCTGACGACTAGTCGAAACCGTGGCTAGAGCGCGCGCCATCGGGGCATGTCTAGCCTAGTCCAATGACAGCTCAGCTTTCTCTCCCTGCACTGACAAAACATGTGGTGCGAATGAAGGAATATTCAAGTTATAGAATCTCGTGAACGTATTACGAGACGACCAGCCTGCCGCGAAACAAATGTCCTGAATAGACATGCCCTTCGCCCACGCCTATAATGACGCCAAACTCCTAGTGGAGTGGGCGTGCACCCCTATAGGGCAAACGGCTTCCCGGGAAGCATAAGCCAGTCGCACAGCCTCCACTATCCAGTGAGATTGCCTCTGTTTCGACAGCGCGCCGCCTTTCTTGGCACCCGCGTAGCAGACGAAGAGTCAGATGAAGTTCGAAAATGGCTAGTTCTGTTCACATAAGCACGCAGGGCACGAACGGGGCACAAAGCGTACTTCTGAGACTCTGAAATACTGACCTCATCGGGGCAAAATGCTGGTATTCTAACCACCTGGGCTCTGAACGGCGTTGAGAGCACTTTAGGCGAGTATCCGCGCTTGGGTAAAAGTCTGACCATGCAATCATCCGGTCCGAACTGCATACATGCACTGTTTACTGACAATGCATGTAAGTCACCCAACCGCTTACCGCAGGCTAGCGCGAGCAGAAACGCCGTCTTGAATGAGAGTACTTTAATGTCGCTAGACTCAGCTGGTTCAAAAGGTGGGTCAGACAGCCCACTAAGCACTAACGACAGGTCCCATACTGGCATCTGACGAAGGCGGGGAGGGAAAAGCCGCCTCGCTCCTCGGAGGAAACTCGTTATCAAAGGGTGTAATAGCGGCCACGTAAACTTTCAGTGTAGATGGCGAACTGTCAATATCCAGACGTTCCTGTAGGAAGGTCAAAATAATGGAAATATCACAATTCCTGGGGTCCTCCTTTTTGTCAACACACCAGTTAGCAAACATCCTCCACTTCAGAGCGTATAAGCGCCTCGTTGAAGGGGCTCTAGCCTCTGCTATTGTCTGTAGCACCCGTTGTGATACTCCGTGCTGATCTGCCACACATGCAGGTCCTACAGCTCCGGGTTGGGGTGCCATATGGTGCCTTTCGCCTGAGATAGGAGGTCTCTTCTCGGTGGTATCCGCCACGGGGGAAAACGCGCCATGTTCACTAGCTCCGGGAACCACGGTTGGTTGGGCCATTTCGGCGCTACCAGAACCAACGCACATCTCTCCTCCCTGATCTTTTGCAGCACCAGCGGCATTAGCTTGATCGAAGGAAAAGCATACTTCCGCCCCTTCGGCCAACGGCTCGACAGTGCATCTCCTTTTAGAGGGGCCGTCGTCAACGCAAAATACAGCGGGCAGTGGGCGTTCTCCTGCGATGCAAAGAGATCGCTCTCCGCTTTGCCAAACAGATTCCAGATCTTGTTTACCGTCTGAGGATGAAGCCTCCACTCCCCGTGCTCAATGCCATCCCTGGACAGCATGTCCGCGCCGCAATTCAAACTGCCCGGCACGTGCACTGCTCGAATCGACAGTAGTATTTTGTCCGTCCATAATAACAGCCGCCTCGCTAGCCCCTGCAGGGATCGCGAACGTAACCCTCCCAGGCGATTTATGTACGCCACCACCGCCGTGTTGTCCGTTCTGATGAGAACATGACGGTCTTTCACAAATGGGAGGAAAACCCGCAGCGCTAGATGAACCGCTTCCATCTCCAAGCAGTTTATATGCCAGCGCGTCTGATCTCCTGTCCACGTACCGAATGCTGGTCTGCCATCGCAGAGGGCTCCCCAGCCTGACAGCGACGCATCCGTAGTGACCACTAAGCGTCTGACCACTCTGCCCAAGGCAGCCCCCTGCTCGAACATGGTCGTGTCGAACCACGGCGCTAGAGTCTCCAGACAGTTTCCTGAGCAACTCGGGGTCCGGGCTTCCCATATCCAGGGACCCTAGAAGTCGCGTCTGGAAAACCTGCAGAATTGCCATCGTGTGGAGGACAGATGCTGCATGTCCAGCTGACGTGTAGGCTTTCTCAGCCATGTGGGCAGTAGCGCGACATGGTCTGGAAGGCAGTTGGGCGGTCTTCCAGCCGGGAGAAGATGCTAAATGAGCCGCGATGGCATCCTCGACGGGAGGCAATCGAGCGTAGCCCAATTTCTCCGCCCCTTCCACTGTGGTCAGTAGCTGGGTACCTTGTGCATGGGCTCGAGCTGAGTAAGGGGAGCGCCATGATCTGGTGAGTTCCTCGTGGACCTCTGAGAAAAAGGGGGCGGGTCTCCGAGGGGCTTCAGCTTGACGGCCTGCGCCGAGGAAGGAACCGTCCATCCATCTTTTAGACGGCAGCTCCTTGGGCGCTGTCCACTCCAGCTCCATATCTGCCACCGCCTCAGTGAGAATGGCCATAAGCTCCGCATCCAAAGAGGCGGAGGCGCCCTCAGACGGAGACTCGGACCATGCTCCCGGGTCAGAGGCACTGGTGGACATGGCGTCGTCATCGTCGTATCCAAACGAGATAATTTCCCGCGCTTCCTTAGGAGGGCGGTAAACAGCCTCAGAGTAAATCACAGGCTCTGCCACGTGAGGATGGCGTGGGCCCTGGGCCGACGTCAGCGCCTCGACAGAACCCGCGGATGGAGTTCTCTGCCGTCTCCCGGTCCGCGGCTCGACGGCGGCAGACTGGGGAGAGGCAGGAGACACAAGGTTGTCGCTACGTGTAACGGCCAGCCTTGCACAAAGGATCTTGATGGGAAGCTCCTCACAGGCGGGACATCCCGATCCCTCGAGCACCGCCTCCGCGTGGTCCCGACCCAGGCACAGCACACAAAGTTTGTGTGCGTCCGGGAATTCGATGGGTCCACCGCACATGCGACAAAGAGACATAATATAATCCACCGGAACGCGAGAGGGGAAATAAAAACTCCTTAATATACTCCACTCTGAATGCGTACATCAATGGTGAAACAGACTCGAGTGAAGAAAAAAGATTCAGAGGGGTTTGGCGCCCGCCGTCACCTATATTGAGGAGTGTCAGCCAATCAGGTGATGGCGGGACCGCCATTGGCTATTTGCAAGCAAAAGAGTTATTCTATCAGACTTCATGAATCGAGGAAAATGGTTTTCCCCATACGTAATGTCGAGAGAACGACTCGATAAGGGAACTCGCTCTAGATCTGCTAAGTTTCTTCAAAAATGGCACAAACATACACACTCTCTTTGCCGGCTGAGGACCGTGAGCGGTATTTAAATAAGCTACTGGATACGGGGTTACAGAGGTGTCCCTTTGAAATGGTCGAAAACTGGATTAATGACCCCACGCAGTGGCCAAATATGGACTATTCAGACATCTAACGTTACCACTATCTCGTGGAATCACCAAGTAAGTAATGTTAGCCTATTTTTTTTTGTCATTAACACACTCACAGTATAACAAACTAGACGATGAGGCCATGTCACTTGGATCATATTTAACTTGATTTAAGCTATTAACATAGTTTTGTTGTCGACTAGCTACACTATAGGCCTACTGTTGAAATAGTGGCAGGCTAGGACTAAAGTGGACTTGGCTGGTTTTTACTTGTGTCTAGAAAGTGCTAGGACTTTGAAAGTTGTAAAAAGGTTTACAGTGTACGGCAAAATATGTATAGGACCAATGTATGTATGTACGGGGCTATCAAATTGGATGTTGTGACATTACGCTATCCTATCTAGCCTAGAAGGTTTGATCTACTGCCGTTCGTGTTGTTACCAAGCGTGCCGCACAAGCCCTCAAAAGTGAAGCCAAAACGTCTCGATCGCCCCCCGGTGACCGGTCCTAGTATAGGTCATAAGCCCCGCCTCCCCATGTTATTCAACGGGACGTGAGACCAACTAAATAATTAAATTACACTTCACATATCTTTTTTCTGAAGATAGTTTCTGTCATTTACTGTAGTTTCTATCACGTTGATGTAATTTCCAGAGTTTGTTTTTAAAATAAGTTAGTTTTTAGTTAGTTATTTGATGCTATAAAAACGGTGCTGTGACATCATGATTGACAGCTGTGATTGACAGGTTCTCTGTGTGAAATAGTCATTGAAGCACGCACGGACTTTTTTTCATAATGTTGACTATGTGGTCAGTGGTTGTATTTACCTTATTTTAACGAGGTACTGCAATCAGCAGACATCATTGGAGAGGTACGGAGCAGACAAGGCCACTTAAGAAAAGTGCAGGGCGTGTGCTGGCGATTGATTCAACGAGAGTGAGGGCGGGGCCTTGATTTCGCGGCTTTACTTCTTGCTCACGACTGCGCATGACTGGTCCCGAAAACGCTACTGCGCAGACTCAAGTTCCAATATGTCAGCGCCATATCGGGACACTGGCGGCTTCAGTTCTCTCCAATGGAGAAGAGCGAAGAGGCGTCGTCCATCTTTTTTTACAGTCTATGGTTGTTATATGTAGCCCAGAGCAGTGCTCGTCGAAAAGTCATATAGGCCTAAAGCACTTTCTAGACACAAGCAGAAACCAGCCAAGTCCACTTTAGGCCTAGCCTGCCACTATTTCAGCAGTAAAATCAGTTAACAGCGAAGGTAGCGTGCCTAGTGAGAGCTAATCACATAACGTTAGCTGCTAGCAGCTTCGTCTTTCTAACTAGTATAGCTAGTCGACAACAAAACTATGTCAATAGCTTAAATCAAGTTAAATATGATCCAAGTGACATGGCCTCATCATCTAGTTTGTCATACTGTGAGTGTGTTAATGACAAAAAATAGGCTAACGTTACTTACTTGGTGATTCCACGAGATAGTGGTAACGTTAGATGTCTGAATAGTCCATATTTGGCCACTGCGTGGGGTCATTAATCCAGTTTTCGACCATTTAAAAGGGACACCTCTGTAACCCCGTATCCAGTAGCTTCTTTAAGTTTGTGCCATTTTTGCTATCAAGAAACTTAGCAGGTCTAGAGCGAGTTCTGTTCTCAGGGGAATCCGTTTGTTTTCCCCCAAAAGGGGGCGTTACCCTTCGATGACGCAAAAGTAGCGTTGGTCTATAGTGAATGTGCAGGGAAACTCCTTTTTCTGATTCTGATTTAATGAAGCTTATATGTAAAACACATTGAGCATCTGGCTCGCTCATAGGCTGTACTGCGGCAACTGCACATCCAATGGCGCAGGCGCCTCTGACGTGCGACCAATGAGCTAGCCCTACGTCATTACACGATCTTCAGTCTTCACGGACCTTCGCGGGGTTTTACCTTTTACTGTCTATGGGTTTAACCAGACAGTTACACGGCACGCACTGTGATGCTCTATTTGTATTTTAACCGAGCAGCTAACACTGACAGCGGCAAAATCGACTCATGCGCTTTTCACTTGTAAAACTCAAGGGTGTATGGGTAATGTACTCTCTGCTCTAGGTGGGACGAATTAGGAGGCGTGCATTGTGAAGGGAGCTCTGAAAAGCGGCAGCGCAGCCAAAGGATTAAAACAGATGTGCAAATGAGCGTACCGGTGCGCTAAAAGCACGTTCTAGGCGCATGGAGAGGTGGCGGTACGCTCAAGAGCTATATTTGGAAGTGGCAGTACTGAGTACCGATGCGTACCGGCCCACTTAAAGCACTGGCTTGCATATTTATAATTTGTTTGTACTTAGGCTAATGACTGGTTTCTAGGGGTTGTCTTGCATAATTGTGTATCTTTAATAATAATTTTATTTTTATTTTTATGTTTCCTGCCCATTTCCACTTAGCGAATCGGTATTGTCTTTTTAGGAAATTAATTAGTAAAAAGTCAATGTGGGTATAACGAACTACACGAGTCACTATTAGGATAATTTGTTCTTTTAGTAGATTTAAATGTGGGTACTTTTACTTTAACTCGAGTAGCCTACATTTCTAATTTAAAAAAAGACTCCCGTTACTTTATTTTAATGCAATACATGTTGAAATGCGTAGTTTATTCCAAGCGCACGCTGTCTCTTTTGGAGCGATGCCCCATTCACAAATGATTCACTCGTTAGAGTCGATTCTGTTCAAAGACTTGATCAATCAGTTTTGCAAAACTGTGTAAATTGGTTCGCGATTTAGTTTGAATGATTTGTTCAGATCCCTGCATGCACTGACTCGTCTTAAGCAAGAATTAAAGAACATCATGAGCATTGGATGAAGTGGTGGACCATACAGTCAAATAGAAGCAAATCTCAATCGTTTTGTTTGCCAGCTCATTAGTTGAACAACATCTGCCTGTCTGCATCGTTCATGTGAACGATTCCACAGGTAGGACACCTACATGCGATTTCATTTCATGCAGGCAATACATTTTACAAACAGATCATTACGCAAAGTACACGATATAACTTAATTTATACATTAAATAAGATAAGCTACCGTTGTTCACAGAGTATGAAATAAACAACTACCAGTTTAAACGCGCCTGCAGATTGGAGAACGGATGTGGATCGTGTTTTGAGTTCAGTCTCAGATGTCGCCTACTGGTCATGAGCGCGAGGCGAGCACATGAGAACCATTTTCCGTTTCTCCTTCGGGTGTCAGTGCATCCACATGCCTTTGAACACAAAACTCTGCAGGTTCTCTTTATTTTGACATTGTCTAATAATTAATATTGTCTAATAAAGATGATAACTTTTACTTGAGTAAATATTTCATTAAGTAGCCTACTTTTACTTTAGTACTACAGTTTTTGAATACTCATCCCACCTCCGTGGGTTTAAGCCTCGGCCGGTGCCAAAGCTGGTGTCATGTTTGAGAGGAAGGGGAGGCAGCCGCAGCGAGCGCAGACACAAAACTGTGCAAAACTGCAGAAAAAGTGCGGGTGTTGCATCCTCTCACCGGGAGAAGTGTGGGTGCTACAGCGCTGCCAACTCTCACGCAATCACCATGAGACTCACGCAATTGGCTTTATGCACAGCTTCACTACTTCCTGAACTTCAGCCAGCCCTTTGTTTCCTGTCTGTCATTATTGGACAAACTGATTAATCCAGGTGTGCCTGGCCTCAGTAACAATAATCAGGCACACCTGGATTAATCGGTTTGTCCAATAATGACAGACAGGAAACAAAGGGCTGGCTGAAGTTCAGAAAGTAGTGAAGATAGAATCAAGACAATAGTAGAGGCAGCCATAGAGATACTGGGGATTACGGAAGTTACAGCTGAACTGATTCATGAGATGTTGAACTAATTATGATGGAGTGTCTCAAGGTGATTAGCATTATTATGGTATTTTATATCCTCCACTGGAATGCCAGAAGTTTAATTGCAAATGGACAAGAGTTCAAGAAGGTTGTAGATGATCTGGAAGTTAGACCAGATGTTATGTGTGTACAAGAAACTTTGCTAAAACCTCAATTGGAATTTGTTATATCAGGATACAGCTCGATTAGATGTGACAGAATTGGAAAACAAGGTGGAGGACGTATAACATTGTTACGTGCTAGCGTTTTCTTTCCTCCCCTTTTCCTTTATTGGTTGCTGCGTTTCTTCCCTTTGTTGTTGGTTTCTTCCTGTTTTCCCGCTCTCTGCTATCCTTGAGTTTTTAGGTGCTGCTATTGGTCGGAGACAACCAATCATCAGCTGTGGGTCTGTTAAAAGGCACTCTGGAGAATGGAAGAGGGGGGAGCTTGGAGTGTTTGTGGCTTGTGTTATTGTTGTTGCTGAGGAGTACTGACTTTGTGGTGGTTCGCTTGCTTGTTTCCCTAGTGGGATTGTGTTTGTTCACTGAGGACTGCCTTATCTGATCTCAAACTGGCATCAGCCCGGAGAGAGGAGAAAAGGGAAGTACGTCACATGACCTACATTGTACATACATGTATAAGTACCATTGTTAGACACAATAGGGAAGGAGCGTGTGCAACTATATGTAATTTTTGTTTGGTTAGTGAAGTTTTAGTTATGGCGTTTTGGCGCTGAAGAAATCTTTATTTTCGGTTTTGTTTTCAGTGAGTTTAGAGAGTGGGGATTAGTTAGTGAGTGTTTTGGTTTTGTTATTTTTGTTTGTTTAGCACCGCTCGTTTTCTTTCTCTCTCTGTGGCTTAACTTTAATATTATGTTTTTTTTTCCAATTATTTTTCTTAAGTTGTATATAGCTGTAAATAAGTTGATTTGTTGGTTTTCATTTATCCTTTGTGTGTGTAACCCAGGGTACCAACAACATTAACACGTGATTAAATGAAGTGAGCAGAACATTTATTTTCACTTATACAGTTTCACTTATAGTGGTACACTTATTTTCATGAGTATTAAAATAGTAAATTAAAAAAAAAATTTTGTTTGTAAGACTGACCAATGAGAATTGAGGATGTTAAAACGTTTTTTTTTTTTCAGTTTCCGGAATTCGCACGCGGTTAGAGCTCGCGTTCTCTTTGATTGGAAAAGCAGACGAGAGCAGTCGTGATTTGGATCTCTCCAAAGAGATTTGAGTATTTGTTTGATCTAATTTGAAAAATTGATTAGGATTGAAGTTATATGTGCCCAGAGACGATGTAGCGAAAAGAGAACTAAATTTGATGTGAAAGAGACTATTAAATTGATTTTATAACGTGTGACGCAGTTGCGGAGAAGCAGCCTTGGTAACGCATAGCGTGTTCACGTATCAAAGAGTTGTTTGAGGAAACTCAATAACGATCAAAAAAGATCTACGATTAGAATTTATTTTTACGAGAGAGTTGAACAAAGGAATGAGTTGTAAAAGAGTTCTTAAGACCTAAAAGGATTATATGTTCAAGTTCATCGGGTCTTGGTGAGTTACACTTTTATTTCATGTAAAAAAATGTGAAATGTTGTTGAAATGCTCATATAAGTGAATTATAAATGAGAAATATGTTTGTTATTTTATGAGTAATGTATTTTTCTTTACGATCACATATGGTGAACGAATGATTGCACGTTGTATGTAAAACGCAATCGCCATTTTGATGCCGTGTTAGACAATGGTAAATGATGTGATATGTGTATGTTGTGGAGAAAACTAACAAGGATTTCTTTTCTGACCTGTTATTCAAGGTCAGGATTTTTGTTTGTTTTGTTTTCTTTTCCCTGTTTTTCTTCTTTCTGCCTTTTCCTGATTTTATTTCATCATCATCATCATCTTGTCGAGTGCTTGCTGTGAATTGAGTTGATGCTGCATTGAAATCGTTGCTTTCCGGATTGGAGTTCCTGGATTCCTGGGTTTCGTTCCAACTCTCGTGTTCGCGGAGGGAGTCGGGACTGGCTAGCCGCACGGACGTAACAGCGAGCCGTGATTGCATGGATTTGACATTAGTGTTGCCGATGGATAATGGATGGTAGGAAATTGAACTAACAGCACTTTACATTTTTCACCGTTCAATTGGAAGGATTCAGCCACAGAGGAGAGACTGAGTAACGAACAATACTGTTGTCGTATAACGATTCACATTCACAAGGTTGTGAATATAATTTGGGAGACTCATTTCTGGAAACTGCTGGGTTTAATTCCAGTGAAGGGAATTAAATGTGAATTTGTTGGGTTTATTTTTTTGTTTTTGTTGTTTGTTTATTAACGATGTTACTTGATCAAATGTGACTGCTTTCATTTTATTTTTTTTCCTTTTATATTGATTGAAAACTAAGAAGAAAAACTTATCCAACATAAATCTTCGAAAGGGATCAAATAAGGAGTTTAACTTAAATGGATTATATCCTAAATTAAGCTTTTCAGCTATAAGGTGAATTCACTGTGGTGATTAATTAGAATTTTGTTATTTTATTTTTATTTTTCCAAAGAAACGAGAGGTTAATGTATTAATTTACATAAACAGTGTGACAAGTGATTATACTTGCCTTTTGAGTCTTTGAAACTCATTAAGAACAGACAAAAAGGTGTCTAAAGAAATTATTTTATTTGTTTGAGAAGCACACTTTGAATTTTATTTATTTTTTCTCTTTCCTGTATTTTTTTTTTCCTTTTTCTTCTTTCTCTTATACGTTCAAGTTTTGAATTCTAATCAAACCAATATATTTCAATTATACCTTATACCTTGTGTGAGTGACTCATTATTGTTGTGACATCCTTATTCTATGCAGGCGAATTTAGTTCTTCTGATTTGACTGGTCCATACTCAGACTTTGTCTGTACGAAATTCAGTCTTTGAAACTCATTAAGAACAGACAAAAAGGTGTCTAAAGAAATTATTTTATTTGTTTGAGAAGCACACTTTGAATTTTATTTATTTTTTCTCTTTCCTGTATTTTTTTTTCCTTTTTCTTCTTTCTCTTATACGTTCAAGTTTTGAATTCTAATCAAACCAATATATTTCAATCATACCTTATACCTTGTGTGAGTGACTCATTATTGTTGTGACATCCTTATTCTCTGCAGGCGAATTTAGTTCTTCTGATTTGACTGGTCCATACTCAGACTTTGTCTGTATGAAATTCAGCAAAGGGTTACAAGTTGGCGAGCCAGCCAGGAGAATTTGGAGTGTCATACAACAATAGTGATTTCTCAGTGTGTGAAAGCAGTGTATACAGAGCAGTTAAGAACTATGGACATTGTGAGGCGAGAGAAAGTGAGTGTTCGTGATGCCGTTCTAGTGAGCGGTAAAACACTATCTGAATCCGATCAAGATCTTGAGTCATGGCTAATGCGCTATGGTAGCATAAAGCGAACCTTGCTCATTGATAGTCCATCCTCTGAATTTCATCAGCAAGCTATAATAGAGTTCCAGTATAGCTCAGCAATGGATGCGCTGCGACCCTTGTTGCCATTACGAATTGTTAACACTTCTAATGCAGACACCTTCTTTAATGTGTGTGCCTTGAGCAGTGTTTACTCCCAGACGACTGGGGGTGATGTCACTAGCAATTATCTAGAGGAACTGCAAGAAATTGCGAGATTTAGCGGAAAACCCTTGCAGGTTGTAATTCAAGAGGAGCTAAAGAAGCTTAATGCTGCTAGTGCTTTCGTTGAACAGTCACCCATGTCAAGTGATGAAAATGATTGTCCTATTGTGGCTGATTCTCAAACCCGTCGGTTATCATCTCAGTCACAAAGAGTAGTTGAAGAGACAACTGCACCTTCATTGTCGGATAGTGTACCTTTGTCAAGTAGTCAACAAAGCAATGATCAAAACCTGACCAAGACTAAAGAGGCAAATGCGGTGCCCTCGTGTACTGCTCTGCCCATTGATGTAATAAGCCCTCCTAGTGTACAACGAGTTGTAGTCGAACATATTGTGCGAGCTACGGATGCTGTATCAACTCAGTATGTTTCAGTGCGCTTGAGGTAATTTTCAGGGAAAGTTCCCCGACCAACTAATGAACCCGACTTTGATACCTGGAGAGGGAGCGTAGATTTTTTGCTTAATGACCCATCCATTTCTGACCTGTCTCAAACCAGGAAAATACTGGACAGCCTTTTGCCGCCAGCGGCTGATGTTGTAAAGCACATTGGCCCTCCAGCATCTCCAGTGGTATATTTAGAGTTGTTAGAGTCCGTCTATGGGTCAGTTGAGGATGGCGACGAGTTATTGGCAAAATTTATGACATTGTTGCAAATCCAAGGGGAGAAACCCTCTAGCGACCTGCATCGGCTGCAAGTCATGTTAAGTGCGGCAGTCCGGAGGGAAGGCATTCCAGAAGCAGAGCGTGACCGCAGTTTATTAAAGCAGTTTTGTAGAGGGTGTTGGGATAACCATTTGCTTGCAAATTTGCGTCTTGAAGAAAGAAAGACTAACCCCCCTTCATTTGCTGAGTTGGTAGTGTCTGTTAGGGCTGAGGAGGACAAGCAAGCTTCCAAAGAGGAGCGCATGCGAAGCCATTTAGGGATGAACAGACTCGGCTCACACCCTTTTAAGTCAAAAGCGACCGTGCATCAGTTATCCCCTAATGTTACTGAGTTAGGAGGTGAAGCGATTGCTCAGGTAAAAAGAACAATGTCGGGCATTCAAACGCAGTTAACTCCTCAGAAAATTTCAGGTTCTAAGAAGGGGCAGGCTGATGGCCAGGAAGCTGTAAAAGTTCTCGAAATTAAGAGCAGAAGTAAAAGAGTTGAGAGCGCAAGTCCAGGCTGTGGAGTCAGCTGTGCCTAAAAAAACATTGTACGCTGACTCGAGTACTTCAGAATTTGCAGAGCTAAGGGAGCAAGTAGCTTCGTTAAAAGCTCAAATGGTTACAATGGGAGCACAGAAAAGTCGAACACAAAACCAGTTAGGTTCCCGTGGGAATTTTGAAAAGGCGTGGCCTAGACAAGTTGAGTCAAATGAGAGTGGGGCAGGCTTGCCCCGACCTGTCCAGGGTACTGTTTTCGCTGCGGCAAAGATGGGCACATTGTTGCTAACTGTGAAAATGACCCAGACCCTTCCAAAGTGGCCAGGAAACGGTGTTTGTTGAGAGAGAAACAAGCCCAATGGGACTTGCAGAACCAAGTGAGATCGCAGCAGGTAAACTCCAGGCCGTTTCTGCAGTAGGGCATGCAGAGAACGGCACTGAGTTTCTATGCCCTAAAAAGAGCAGGAAAGCCTTTGACACTTGTTCAAAAGGCAGAATGTCAGGATGGTTGCCAAAGGGATTAATTGGGACAAAGTGCACTGCCCATTTGTGCATTAATGGGATACAGGTGAATTGTTTATTGGACACTGGGTCCCAAGTGACCACGATTCCATCCTCATTCCACAAGGCACATTTAGCAGATCATCCAGTGAAGCCGTTAGATGCCTTGTTTGAGGTAGAGGGGGCCAATGGGCAGTCTGTGCCCTATTTAGGGTATATAGAACTTACTTTGACTTTCCCTAAATAATTTTTGGGGTTAGAGGCCGAAATTGATACTCTAGGCTTAGTGGTTCCTGACTTGGTGGGGGTGCAACAGATATTAGTGGGGACAAACTCTTTGGATACCTTGTATAATACTCATGCTCAAGGAGGAGATGTTGAGCTCAACCCAGCTTTCAGTGGTTATCGAGCTGTGCTTAAGGTTCTGAGTGCTAGGCATAAGCAGAGATGTGCAGAGACCTTGGGGCATGTAACATTGGGTGGAGACGATGCTGAAACGGTGCCTGCGGGTGGTAGTGCAGTATTTGAGGGTGTTGTTCATCTTAACAGTTGCCTCCCAGAGAACTTGGCAGTCATTGGGCCTTCCGAATCGTCTAACTTACCAGGCGGTTTAGTCATTGCCAGTGGTTTACACACCCTGCCCAGCAAACGTTCCGTTCGTGTGCCTGTGTTGGTTAGAAATGAAACCCATGTCGACGTTGTGATTCCTCCTAAGACGGTGTTAGCTGAAATGTATTCTGTTCAGCAAGTGATAGAGGCTCCCCAGAAAACTGATTCCTTACAAGCCCGAGCATAATCGCCAGGAACGCAGAAACGCATTGATTTCGGTGACTCGCCTTTGCCGACAGAATGGAAGAGTCGGATCTCTGCTTTGCTGAGTGCGATGCCTGAAGTTTTTGCTTTGCATGATATGGATTATGGCCATACTGACAAGGTGAAACATCGCATTAGGCTCAGCGATGAGACTCCTTTCAAACATAGACCCAGACCGATTCATCCTCATGATGTTAGTGCAGTCAGAAAACACTTAAAGGAGTTGTTAGATGCTGAAGTGATTAGGGAGTCCGAATCTCCTTTCGCCTCTCCCATTGTAGTGGTAAAAAAAAAAAGATAACTCTGTACGGCTCTGTATCGATTTCAGGAAGCTGAACGCGCAGACCATTAAGGACGCCTATGCCCTTCCAAATCTTGAAGAGGCGTTTTCTGTGCTTACAGGCTCCAAATGGTTCTCTGTTCTCGACCTGAAATCCGGATACTATCAGATTGAGATGGATGAGCAGGACAAGGAAAAGACTGCTTTTGTGTGTCCCCTGGGGTTCTGGGAGTTTAATCGGATGCCCCAGGGAATAACAAATGCCCCAAGTACTTTTCAGAGGCTCATGGAGCGTTGTATGGGAAGCCTGAACCGGAGTGAGGTTCTGGTCTTCATCGATGACCTGATTGTCTTCTCAGAGACACTTGAGGAGCATGAACGCCGTTTACTACAAGTCCTTAGCCGGTTGAAAGAGTACGGCTTAAAACTTTCTCCTGACAAGTGCAAATTTTTTCAGACGTCCGTACGGTATCTGGGTCATGTTGTGTCCCAACATGGTGTGAGTACTGACCCAAGTAAAATAGAAGCCGTAAAAACCTGGCCGAGACCACAAAATCTTAAAGAGTTGAAATCCTTTTTATGATTTGCCGGGTATTACCGGAGATTCGTACAGGATTTTTCCAAAATCGTTAGACCCCTTAATAATCTCACCGCCGGGTATCCCCCAGTTAGGAGGAGAACTAAGTGTAAGGAAGTAAATCGGCCCTACTTCAACCCAAAAGAGCCGATAGGGGATAGATGGACTGTTGAATGCCAACAAGCGTTTGAAACCACAGTGAACAAATTGACAACTGCTCCAATTCTGGGTTATGCTGATCCCAGGCTATCTTATCTATTGCATACTGATGCCAGCACCACCGGGCTCGGTGCTGCTTTGTATCAAGAGCAGGAGGGACAGCTAAGGGTCATTGCGTATGCCAGTCGGGGTTTGACTCGTAGTGAAGCTAAGTATCCAGCTCATAAGCTAGAGTTTTTGGCGCTTAAGTGGGCGGTTACTGTTAAGTTTAGTGACTATTAGTATGGGAACGAATTCACAGTAGTGACCGATAGTAATCCCTTAACGTATGTCCTAACTTCAGCAAAACTCGATGCCACAAGCTACCGGTGGTTGTCCAGTCTGTCCACTTTCAATTTCAAAATCCAGTATCGAGCAGGTACCCAGAATCAGGACGAAGACGGATTGTCTCGACGTCCGAATGGTCAGCTCAGGGATGATTTGGAGTCCCAGAAGGAATGGGAACGCATAAAGCAGTTCACTTTAAACCATCTAGGTGAGGCCGAACAGGGACAGCAGGTTATGTTTCCTGAGGTGGTGAGAGCTATATGTGAGCGGAATCAGATTCACCAACCTTCTCCTGTAGCTTTGGTTGAGTCCTTAGTTGTGCCTGCAGATGTATTACCCCAGGCATTTATGGATGAGTGTGATCATGGCCTACCTGCCGTTCCTAGGTTGTCTGAGGATGATTTGATGCGCAGACAGAGGGAGGACCCTGAAATTAGACAGGTCATTGAATGTCTAGAGTCTAACGAAAAACCACACGGTGTGAAAGGGAAGCCATTGGAAGTGGTTTTGTGGCTTAAGGAATGGAATAAGTTTGAAATGAGAAACGGGTTGTTGTATCGGAAGCGTCTGGACCAAGGGAAAGTGCAAAGACAGCTAGCAGTGCCTAAAAATCTCAGGGAGATGGTACTTACCTGTTTGCACGATGATATGGGCCACCTAGGCGTGGAAAGGACCCTTGATCTTCTTCGTTCCCGGTTTTATTGGCCACGAATGGCAAATGCCGTGGAAAGGAAGATCAGGACTTGCGAGCGTTGTGTCAGAAGAAAGTCTCCCGTGCAGAAAGCTGCTCCATTGGTAAACATACAGACCAGCAGGCCATTAGAGTTGGTCTGTATGGACTTCCTGTCAGTAGAACCCGACAGCAGCAACACTAAAGACATTTTGGTCATCACTGATCACTTTACGAAGTACGCTGTCGCTATTCCCACTCGAAATCAGAAAGCTCAGACTGTTGCTAAGTGCCTCTGGGACCAATTTTTAGTGCATTATGGGTTTCCAGAGAAGCTACACAGCGACCAAGGGCCAGATTTTGAGTCCCATACCATCCGGGAATTGTGTAAGATCGCTGGCATTCGCAAAGTAAGAACAACGCCATACCACCCTAGGGGAAACCCAGTAGAGAGGTTTAATAGAACTTTGCTGCAGATGCTCGGTACTTTGAAGAACAAACAGAAAGCTCACTGGAAAGAGTATGTCAAACCGCTGGTGCACGCGTACAATTGCACCAGAAACGATGTTACCGGTTACTCTCCCTATGAGCTCATGTTTGGAAGGCAGCCTCGTTTGCCGCTGGACATGGCTTTTGGCATCCTGAACGACGAATCTGGTCAATCCCACTCAAAGTATGTAACCTCTCTAAAGAATAGGCTAGAAGAAAGCTACAAATTGGCTTTGAAAAATAGCATGAAAGTAGCTGAACGGAATAAAAAGAGGTTTGACAGAAATGTAGTTGCTTCCAGTTTGGAAGTGGGTGATAGGGTTTTAGTTAGGAATGTCCGGTTGAGAGGCAAACACAAATTGGCAGACAAATGGGAATCCGATGTTTACCTTGTGTTGAAGAAAGCACAAGATGTTCCTGTGTACACAGTTTGTCCTGAAGGGAAAGAGGGTCCTGTCCGTACTCTGCACCGAGACCTGCTATTACCTTGTAGGTTCTTACCCGGTGTGGAGGCAGACGAGACAATCTTACCCAAAGTGCGTCAAAGATGTCGAGCAAGGCCTCAGTTGAGTACGGAAAATGATGAGGCAGGAAATTCAAACGATGATGAGAATTCTGAGAATGAGTCTCCTAGTTGTTTTGTACCCAGAGAGTTAGTAGAAGTGGTTACATGTTACATCCCACCTGAGAGTTCTTCCTATAAATTGGGAAATTTCCCAATCACCGACACAGTTGAGGTTGAATTAGCGGGAACCAGTCAGACAAATGCTGATTACCTGAAAGAAAAACAGCTTGAAGTTTGTGATGCAAACGAACAAGTGTGTGAAATGAATGAGAACTTACCTGTGAGTAATGGAGTGGATTCTGAGAATATGGAAGTTAATCCTGGAGAATGTAGAGCAGACAACACTGTAATAGTGTCTGGGGAAGAGGATTGTATTAACTGTGAGTTGGTGAATGAGTCACTGGAGGATGTAGTGCTGAATTTAGTTGAAGATCTGAGGGTTAAATGGTAAATGGTAAATGGTAAATGGACTGCATTTATATAGCGCTTTCACAGACCCAATGGCCACCAAAGCGCTTTACATTTGCCTCACATTCACCCATTCACACACTCATTCATACACCGACGGGCGACGGCAGCCATGCAAGGCGCCATCCAGCTCATCGGGAGCAGCTGGGGTTAGGTGTCTTGCTCATGGACACCTCGACACTTGGTCAGGTGGAACCGAGGATTGAACCACCAACCTTCCGGTTTGTAGACAACCCACATGAACCACTGAGCCACTTATTCAGGATGAGGGTAATGGTCCTAGACCTGAGATAGTCCCTGAAGAAGGTATGTCAAGCGAAGGGGTGTCAGAGGAAGAAGACCCAGAGTCTGATGGTATTAGACGTTCCGCAAGGCAAATCAAACCCCCAAAGAAATTTCACTATCCTCAATTAGGGAATCCTTTAATTTCAGTGGTTCAGTCCTTATTACAAGGACTAAGTACTGCTTTTGCTCAGTCCGAAGAAAATTCAGATTTGTTTTGGAATAAATGTGTTATGGTACCGGGCGACCCTTCGTCAGTATTGACAGCACAGCCATATGCATGCCCGAGGACGTGCATAAGATCAAAGGGGGAGGGTGTAACCCAGGGTACCAACAGCATTAACACGTGATTAAATGAAGTGAGCAGAACATTTATTTTCACTTATACAGTTTCACTTATAGTGGTACACTTATTTTCATGAGTATTAAAATAGTAAATTAAAAAAAAATTTGTTTGTAAGACTGACCAATGAGAATTGAGGATGTTAAAACGTTTTTTTTCAGTTTCCGGAATTCGCACGCGGTTAGAGCTCGCGTTCTCTTTGATTGGAAAAGCAGACGAGAGCAGTCGTGATTTGGATCTCTCCAAAGAGATTTGAGTATTTGTTTGATCTAATTTGAAAAATTGATTAGGATTGAAGTTATATGTGCCCAGAGACGATGTAGCGAAAAGAGAAGTAAATTTGATGTGAAAGAGACTATTAAATTGATTTTATAACGTGTGACGCAGTTGCGGAGAAGCAGCCTTGGTAACGCATAGCGCGTGTATCAAAGAGTTGTTTGAGGAAACTCAATAACGATCAAAAAAGTTATATGATTAGAATTTATTTTTACGAGAGAGTTGAACAAAGGAATGAGTTGTAAAAGAGTTCTTAAGACCTAAAAGGATTATATGTTCAAGTTCATCGGGTCTTGGTGAGTTACACTTTTATTTCATGTAATAAAATGTGAACTGTTGTTGAAATGCTCATATAAGTGAATTATAAATGAGAAATATGTTTGTTATTTTATGAGTAATGTATTTTTCTTTACGATCACATATGGTGAACGAATGATTGCACGTTGTATGTAAAACGCAATCGCCATTTTGATGTCGTGTTAGACAATGGTAAATGATGTAGCCTAATATGTGTATGTTATGGAGAAAACTAACAAGGATTTCTTTTCTGACCTGTTATTCAAGGTCAGGTTTTTTGTTTGTTTTGTTTTCTTTTCCCTGTTTTTCTTCTTTCTGCCTTTTCCTGATTTTATTTCATCATCATCATCATCATCTTGTCGAGTGCTTGCTGTGAATTGAGTTGATGCTGCATTGAAATCGTTGCTTTCCGGATTGGAGTTCCTGGATTCCTGGGTTTCGTTCCAACTCTCGTGTTCGCGGAGGGAGTCGGGACTGGCTAGCCGCACGGACGTAACAGCGAGCCGTGATTGCATGGATTTGACATTAGTGTTGCCGATGGATAATGGATGGTAGGAAATTGAACTAACAGCACTTTACATTTTTCACCGTTCAATTGGAAGGATTCAGCCACAGAGGAGAGACTGAGTAACGAACAATACTGTTGTCGTATAACGATTCACATTCACAAGGTTGTGAATATAATTTGGGAGACTCATTTCTGGAAACTGCTGGGTTTAATTCCAGTGAAGGGAATTAAATGTGAATTTGTTGGGTTTATTTTTTTTGTTTTTGTTGTTTGTTTATTAACGATGTTACTTGATCAAATGTGACTGCTTTCATTTTATTTTATTTTTCCTTTTATATTGATTGAAAACTAAGAAGAAAAACTTATCCAACATAAATCTTCGAAAGGGATCAAATAAGGAGTTTAACTTAAATGGATTATATCCTAAATTAAGCTTTTCAGCTATAAGGTGAATTCACTGTGGTGATTAATTAGAATTTTGTTATTTTATTTTTATTTTTCCAAAGAAACGAGAGGTTAATGTATTAATTTACATAAACAGTGTGACAAGTGATTATACTTGCCTTTTGAGTCTTTGAAACTCATTAAGAACAGACAAAAAGGTGTCTAAAGAAATTATTTTATTTGTTTGAGAAGCACACTTTGAATTTTATTTATTTTTTCTCTTTCCTGTATTTTTTTTTCCTTTTTCTTCTTTCTCTTATACGTTCAAGTTTTGAATTCTAATCAAACCAATATATTTCAATTATACCTTATACCTTGTGTGAGTGACTCATTATTGTTGTGACATCCTTATTCTCTGCAGGCGAATTTAGTTCTTCTGATTTGACTGGTCCATACTCAGACTTTGTCTGTACGAAATTCAGCAAAGGGTTACAAGTGTGTGTTGAAAATAAAGCGAACCACCTGTTTGCAGTAAATTGCTGTCAGTGAGTCATTCGCCTACAATACTCCCCAGAGATCAAAACTGTAGGAAAGTGTTTAAAATGAATTATGTACGTCTACCTCATACCTCCATACCATCAGAAGACGTAACAAACATTTATTAAAGATACTTTAGCATATAGAAGGGTAAATGTCCCAAATGAGTATGAATGTGTTGTAATAGAAATGTGTAGTCCCAGAGGAAATATCAAAGTAGTCAACTTTTTTAATCCATGCAAAAAATTATCAATGCAAACATTTCATGAGATCTCCGAAAGTGCTGATAGAAGAGAAATATGGTGTGGAGACTTAATGCTCACAATACTCTGTGGGGAAGATACCATACAGACACTAATGGAGAAGTAGTTGAAGAACTAATCGAGGAGAGATCACTTTCTTGCCTTAATGATGGAAGAGGTACCGGGGTTAATGTTACAAGAAATACAGTTTCTTGTATAGACCTTACTTTAGTCTCTGTAAATATGAGTATTTATGTGAATGGCATGTAAAAAATGATACCAACATAGGGAGTGATCACTTTCCAATATTATGTTCTATGAACTTTGATATGTTTGTGCAGGAGGGTTATGTAATAGAGAGATGGTGCTTTCCTAAAGCTAACTGGGAAAAATTCAGAGAACTTTGTATTGAGTATATTCGGACAAAATATCGATGGATGGTGATATAAATAGTTGCGCAGTAGCAGTGACTTCCATGATTATTATTAGTGCTGCAACAACCTGCGTTCCTAAGAGTACAGTGAATGAGAAAAAGAAAATAGTTCCATAGTGGATTGATGAATGTAAAAATGCTATAAAAAACAGAAATCATGCATTCAGAATTTTAAGAAAGAATTTGAGTCAAGATAATCGGATCGACTATCAAAGAAAGAGAGCTATGGCACGGAAAATAATTAAGTCATCCAAGAAGAATGCATGGAGGCAATTCTGCTCCTCCATTGGTAGAGAAGTTAAATTGGGTGACATTTGGGCAATAATCAATAAGTGGGAAAAGGAAATCTGTTAAAATCCCAGTGCTCGTGGATGGAGAACATCTGGCAATTACAAACAAGGAGAAAGCTGTGCTAATAGGTAAGAAGTTTGCAAGTGTACATAGTGGGAATCATTTAGATGAAATACATAAACAACGAAAAAATGATATTTTAAGAATAAATAGTCATGTAACTAAGAAAAAAGATAGTGATGAATCTGCACTTGACATGGACTTTTCATTACATGAGTTAAAAATGGGACTTGAGGGAAGTGGATATACAGCTCCAGGACAAGATCAACTATGCTATGCTATGTTTAGACAATTACCAATAGAAGCTTTGGAAATTATACTAAAACTGTTTAATAAGATATGGAGAGAAAGTGTAATGCCTGATAGTTGGAAAAGTGCATTGATACTTCCGTTTGGTAAACCTGGGCAAGAGACAACTAATGCAGGAAACTACAGACCTATAGCTTTAACATCACACTTGTGTAAATGGATGGAAAAGATAATTGTCTGCAGATTGTCATATTATTTAGAGCAAAGAGGATTGCTGAACAAATACCAAAGTAGATTTCGTAAAGGAAGATCTACGATAGACGCTTTGGTAAAAGTTAGCAATGAGGCAGAAAAGGCGATTAGTATGAAAGAGGTCATGGTTATAGTATATTTTGATATTGAAAAAGCTTATGATTCAATGTGGAGAGAAGGACTATTGATTAAAATGTATGAAATGGGTATTGGCGGAAGGCTATACAACTGGGTTTTAGACTTCATGACTAACCGAACATTCCATGTAAAGGTATTTGGTATTTTGTAAAAAAAAGTATTTTGATATTGTAAATGGTATTCCTCAAGGGAGCGCTATAAGCCCTATTCTGTTTAACATCATGATAAATGATATTTTTATAAATGTTGGTAAAGATATTGGGTCATCATTTTATGCAGATGATGGGGCTATATGGAAAAGAGGGAAAAACATCTAACATGTGACTAATAGCATACAGAGTGCTATATTAAAAGTGGAAAGATGGTCATATAATTGGGGTTTTAAGATGTCAGTAGCAAAGTCATGCTATATGTTCTTTACAAGAAAGAGAAGGATTAATAATGTACAGCTTAAATTATATGGACAAAATATGGAAAGAGTGAAAGAGTTCAAGTATCTAGGATTGTGGTTTGATGAGAAATGTGTATGGAGGAATCCTGTTAAACAGGTTGAAACAAAATGTAAAAAGATACTGAATATCATGAGATCAGTTTCTGGTTATCAATGGGGAGCAGATAAACAATCATTACTAGATATTTATAGGGCATTAATAAGATCGTGTATTGATTATGGATGCATGGTATATGGAGCAGCAGCCAAGAGTATTTTAGAAAATCTAGACAGAATACAGTCCAGAGCTCTAAGACTCAGTATAGGTGCAGTGAAAACAACCCCTACTAAATGTTGGTAAAGATATTGGGTCATCATTTTATGCAGATGATGGGGCTATATGGAAAAGAGGGAAAAACATCTAACATGTGACTAATAGCATACAGAGTGCTATATTAAAAGTGGAAAGATGGTCATATAATTGGGGTTTTAAGATGTCAGTAGCAAAGTCATGCTATATGTTCTTTACAAGAAAGAGAAGGATTAATAATGTACAGCTTAAATTATATGGACAAAATATGGAAAGAGTGAAAGAGTTCAAGTATCTAGGATTGTGGTTTGATGAGAAATGTGTATGGAGGAATCCTGTTAAACAGGTTGAAACAAAATGTAAAAAGATACTGAATATCATGAGATCAGTTTCTGGTTATCAATGGGGAGCAGATAAACAATCATTACTAGATATTTATAGGGCATTAATAAGATCGTGTATTGATTATGGATGCATGGTATATGGAGCAGCAGCCAAGAGTATTTTAGAAAATCTAGACAGAATACAGTCCAGAGCTCTAAGACTCAGTATAGGTGCAGTGAAAACAACCCCTACTAAATGTTGGTAAAGATATTGGGTCATCATTTTATGCAGATGATGGGGCTATATGGAAAAGAGGGAAAAACATCTAACATGTGACTAATAGCATACAGAGTGCTATATTAAAAGTGGAAAGATGGTCATATAATTGGGGTTTTAAGATGTCAGTAGCAAAGTCATGCTATATGTTCTTTACAAGAAAGAGAAGGATTAATAATGTACAGCTTAAATTATATGGACAAAATATGGAAAGAGTGAAAGAGTTCAAGTATCTAGGATTGTGGTTTGATGAGAAATGTGTATGGAGGAATCCTGTTAAACAGGTTGAAACAAAATGTAAAAAGATACTGAATATCATGAGATCAGTTTCTGGTTATCAATGGGGAGCAGATAAACAATCATTACTAGATATTTATAGGGCATTAATAAGATCGTGTATTGATTATGGATGCATGGTATATGGAGCAGCAGCCAAGAGTATTTTAGAAAATCTAGACAGAATACAGTCCAGAGCTCTAAGACTCAGTATAGGTGCAGTGAAAACAACCCCTACTAATGCACTGCAGGTGGAAGCGGATTAACTGCCATTATATTTAATAATCACTGTTTAAAAAGGACAACGCTTAAGTGGTTTGGGGTCGTATTGACCCCAAACTTTTAAAGAGTGATTGCATAAGGAAATACATTTTTTTTTATATGGAAAACTATATATCATTTTTTTAATTCACTCCTCAACTATACAATAATGCTGTGTTTTTTTGGAAATTTTTAGGATATTTACTGCACAATTACACAACTAGGCCATAAATTGGCACATGAAAAATGATTTTTTAAAGAAAAAATCACTTAAATGATGATGATAATTAAATCTAAATAGTTTTTGGACATTGCTCTATGTGTTAGGGATAAAATACTACCATCTGGTGGTTAGTCGAAAAACTGTTTTTCTTATAGTTAAGGAATTAAAGTGCAATGACCACATCTGTCCAATAGAGGTCCATAGAGACTCATTCATTTTCCCTTCATTTGTCTTGATGCTTCAAATTCTCCTAACAACTTGATATATATGATAAAAATATTTTATGCAATTCACAAAATATATATGTCAAAGTTAGAGTTTGTTTTTGTTGTCTGATATATTTTGAATTATTTGTTTTTGCAAATTATTATACATACATTTGCATAAACATTACAAGTCAGCACTATGACATGACTGTAATCACACACTATTTATTTCATTTTTTTTTTAGAACAAGAGATTTTAGAACAAAATAAATTAAATAAACCAAGTAAATAAACCAATATAATACAAAACAACAGCACCAATAAACTGTAATGAACAGGATGCATACATATGCATACATGTGTGTGTTTGTGTGTGTGTGGCTGTGTGTGTGTGTGACATAGAAAGCTCGTTCCACTTTGTGTTTATGCTAGGACCAGACCTTGATTTAATTTTTTTTTTTTTTTTTTAGATTTATGCCAGTTTTGTTTATTTTATTTGCCAATTTCTGTAAAAATGCTCTCTGTTGCAGTCATGACATGTGTGTGTTTGTGTGTGTGTATGAGATAGAAAGTTTGTTCTACTTTCTATTTATGCTCTAGGACCAGACCTTGGTTTATATGTAGAACCTTTCAGATTTATAATGGGATCATTTTCCCATTCATTTTCAATTGGGGTCATTTTGACCCCAAACCCCTTAAATGGTAAAACATTTTTTACACACCTTTAGAACAACCGAATCGAACCCAGTTTTTGTGCATATTTAGATAGATTATTTAGGAAAAGTCACAGAGTTTCATGGCCCTGAGATGAAGGGAACATTTTTAAAAAATCAAGGAAAAGTCCAGTGGGGTCATAATGACCCCAAACAGTGACTAAGGGTTAAGACGTTCTAAATTGTCTTTAGCATATTGGATAAAGTTAAAAGGATCTGGAGAGGAACAACCTACAACAAAGGTTCTGTGTGACTGTTGGGAATATACACGACAAATGAAAGGTAAAGGATTTGGCTGGAATGTTAATGTAGTAGCAGAAGAATATGGATTAAATAGCATAGAATATGGCCCAACTACTGTATGGGGTAATGTTCCTCCGTGGATTTATCCTGTGCTCAAAGTGGACTTGAAGCTTATTGAGAAGAAGAAAGAATGAAGTGAAAGTAATGTAGATAATATTGTATATTTGGTTCGAGATTATGTGAAGATTAATTATTATAATTATATGTTAATATTTACTGACGGATCAAAAGATCCAGAGACTGAACATGTAGGATCAGGAGTATATATACATGAGTTTGATGTAGTTATATGTAAAATAATTAATGATAAATTATCTGTATATACAGCAGAAATGGTTGCTATTATTTTAGGGTTACAACGGATAGAAGAGGTGAGACCGGAGAGAGTAGTCATTTGTTCAGACTCTACTGCCGTCCTAGATAGTTTGAATTCCAAAAATACAGTAAGAGATGATTTATTGATTGAAATATGTACAATAATGCTGAGAATACAAAGAGTTGGAATTGATGTGCAATTTGTTTGGGTGCCTGCACATGTTGGTGTTGAGGGAAATGAGAAAGCAGATGAGATTGCAAAGTCAGTGTTGAAATTAAAAGATGATAAAATAATGAAAGTTTCATTTGGAAAAGGAGAGGCCAAATCATTATTTAGGAAAGCAGTGAGTGTTGTATGGCAGAAGAAGTGGGACACAGGCACTAAAGGGAGACATTATTACAGCATTCAAAAATCAATTAAGGTGAAGGGTTTCAAAGGTAAATGTAGAAGAGATGAAGTGTTATTTTCAAGATTAAGGTTTGGGCATACTGGGTTAAAATCAACGCTGTTTTTAATGGCAAAATGTCTGTCTGATAAATGTGAGGTTTGTAATGTGCCTGAAAATGTCGAGCATGTCATCATGAAGTGTAGCAAAAATGATGCTGAGAGAAACATCTTACGTGACAAGATATGAATTAGGACGGGGATGGAATTTAGAAGGGATTTTAGGGATGAGTGAAGAAACAAGGGAGTGCTGCAAAGCTGTATGTAAATATCTTAAATAAACACGATTAGATCATATCATATATATATGATATGATCTAATCGTGTTTATTTAAGATATTTACATATCTTAAGTTGGCTTTACTTAACTTTTTTATGTAAACAGGTTCCACCGGTTCCACATAACTATGTTTCGTTAAACAAACATAATATGTTCATGTAACTTCAACATCATGGAATTTGGTCATTTTAAGCGACCCAATTAAACTCTGAGCTAAAGAGTTAATTAAGTGAATAATTGAGTCATGATTGAGCATTATTGAAGACACCTGATGTTAACAAGCAGAATCTCTGAAGGAGATAACCGGAATGTTTAAGTCACCATTATGGAGATAAGTGTGTGTTTTAGTTGGGCTCTTGACCATTAACTTATTAACTTTAGATTTTGTTTGGTTGCTGTACATGAGTTATAACAGCCGGATGAACAATAAACAAAGGTCATCTGACGGTGTTGGTTGTGTTTTAACATAATCATTATTTCACAATCATTTGACCTGAGTCACTGAACTTATATTAAGTTCACCAGTCGAATAGTAGCAGCATTGTCATTGTAGAGCATACTATTTTTAGACTTTTCAATGAAATTCAAATGATCAAATCAATAAATAAAAAAGAAACTTCCTAAAAAATATTTTGAGTAGGCACACACAGACATCAAGAATCAGCCTGTGAGTCTCAACAATGGTGACATTCATAAAGCATGTTGCAGTGCATTCTGGGTGCCACCAATCAAAACTCATTCATGGCTCCCATCATGCATTGCTGCATGAATAAATAATGAGCTTATGATCTGTTTGTCACCATTGCTGAGATTCATATGCTGATTCTTGATGTCTGTGTGTGCCTACTCAACATATTTTTTTAAGAAGTTTATTTTTTATTTCTTTATTTGATCATTTGAAAAAATAGTATGCTCTACAATGACAGTAAGGTAAACTTAACTCAGAAATTGGGTTCAATATAAGTTCAGTGATTGAGGTCAAATGATTCTGAAATAATGATCATGTTAAATCACAACCAACACCATCAGATCTCCTCAGTTCATTGTTCATCTGGCTGTTATAACTCATGTACAGCAACCAAACAAAATCTAATGTTAATAAGTTAATGGTCAAGAGCCCAACTAAAACAAACACTTATCTCCATAATGGTGACTTAAACATTCCGGTTTTCTCCTTCAGAGATTCTGCTTGTTAACATCAGGTGTCTTCAATAATGCTCAATCATCACTCAGTTATTCACTTAATTAACTCTTTAGCTCAGAGTTTAATTGGGTCGCTTAAAATGACCAAATTCCATGATGTTGAAGTTACATGAACATATTATGTGTTTAACGAAACATAGTTATGTGGAACCGGTGGAACCTGTTTACATAAAAAAGTTAAGTAAAGCCAACATATCATTTTTTTGAGTGTAGTTAATCCTAGAGAAGAAGGAAGTAGTGAAGCTTTGCATAAAGCATAAAGCCTATTGACCCTTTTCACACGCCACACATTCATTTTCTCATGCAGAGAAAAATTGCGAAGCAAAGAGGACACTGACACCGTGACAGACAAGATAGGTTACATTTAATATGAAACAAATTCTCAGCTCTCAGATTCTGTCAATTTTATTACGAAATTCAAACAATAAATACCGTTTTGGCGCTTTTAAATGTGACGTGACAGCACCTGACGGCACGTGAACCCATCGCTCTTTACTAGCAACTAGTTAATAGTAAATAAACACAAATGAACAATAATATGTAGCCTATGTTAAAAGATACTGTACAACTTACCTAACTGTATATACCTCATACATAATAATTGATAAATCAGTGTTTTTCAACCGCGGAAAGAGGTCAATAAAACGTCACATAACGTTATACATTTCCCTCGGGAAAAAACATTTAATGACCATAGCATAAATAGGCTACTAATTATGTATTTATGCTAATAAATTAGTAGGCTATTTTATAATATATTTAGTAGGCTATTAGTATAAATTAGTATTTTGCCAAAATATGTGCACTATTATATATTTACTTATATCATTAAAATATTATAGTTATACATTAGTTATTATAATAAAAACCGCATGTATTTTTAACATTTAAAGTCCCCATGAATTCAAAATTGACCATACTTACTTTGTTTGCCTAAATTGATCGTTTTGTGGTGAACAATTCATCCATGCAAGTCAATCCACACAAAAAAAATTTTTGGCTTCATAAAGTCGTTTGCAACTTCCGGTTCACGGGGACTTTAATAATACCAACTGACAGGGCTCTCTGTAGCCTATGTTTACAGCATTAAGTGAGATTTTCTTAATTTAAAAATGAACATTTATTTACGGTAGCCTACCTAATATTTATCAAAATGAATCGATTCAAATCAATTGAATCAAGATCAAAATCAAACCACAATAATTGAATTGAAATTGTTAAATTTGTACCAAAGAAATAATAAAAGCAATAGCCTAGCTACTAGTCATTGCACCATAATATGCAAAAACAATGGTTTTGCCGGTTATTTCTTGCCTAAAGTTTTCTTCAAACTCTTCAAATTATAACAAATAAAATATTTGTAATAATTTCAGAGTTTTTTTTTTATATACACAGTTATATATGGTGGAACATTACCTTTGTTGTGTCTTAAATTCTGCTGTAAATGTGAGTAGGCGGCGGCTTCTATCAGTGCAGAGAGACTTTGTGCTGCAGCCCATGAATGTTCGAGGACTTTATCAGGCTGTTTCAGGAACAGGGCGTGCAACCATCAAGTCACATGATGGACTTTTTTGTTTTAGAGTATATGCAACAACAACAAAAAAAAACATCAAAAAGACTGAAAAGACAAGTATGACCTTTGCTGTCACTGCACTGACATGAGCACAGAAATTTCTCATTGAGTAAAGCAAGTTAAGCAACATTCTGTAGCATGGGCGTTGGAAGCAAAAAAAATGTGGGTGGGTGATTCTCCAGATTTATTTTACTGGAGTAGATTAGTAATGTTCCTGTATGGAAGCTTATGTGTAGCAATATTCAATTTGAAATGTTATATGCAAAATGATAATGCAGGGAGCATTTTCATTAAATAGAGCATTAATGCATTTTCAATTTGCACATTGAATTTTGCTACATTCATTGCGGGACATTTAATGAAAATGCAATAACAAGTATCAACTGTGAGTGTAAATGCAATTAAGAAAAATAACATTTAAACGATCATTTTGCTACAGTTTTTGCTTGAACATTTTAAACAGATCTAATAATTCTTTAATACATTTTTGTTATGTATTATATGTTTTTTAGTTAAAGACACAAGAGGCAGGAGTAACCGTAAACCAGTGCTTGCCGTTTATTCTTTTACACTCGAACTCTACGGTGTTTACGTAGAACAATCACGTAACATAGGAGGGTATAAGGAAACACAGAAAAGGTCAAGTTGCATTTCGTAAATACACAACATATTCCTCCCTCCTAAATTTGTAGTAGGAAAAAAAACAATATTACTTCAACAGTAACAATTTCTTTTAACATCAGATACATACAATTTTTTTATTTTTATTTTTTTAGAAGATAATATATATTTTCTTTTTCTTCTTTTTTAGTAACTAGGGAAAGAGGGTAGACTACCTCTATTCCCGGACATAACCCTGGGGATTATTCTGCACCATTGTTGTGGGTTTGTCACTAACTAGAATGTCAGTCTATTTGGAGGACGACGTTCTCTTTTAGGATATTTCCGAACAGTAGGTACATTCACAGTTACAGTCTCTTTTGCAGGGATTTGGTTTGACAGGGGCCCTGACTGACTTGTACCTGGAACAGTCTCTTTCGCCGGACTTGGTAGAGCCTCAGTCTGTGCATTCTCGAGGGTTGGTGTGGAAGAACTCTCAGACAGATCATGGTATTCTGGAGCAATTTCCAGGTAAGGATCTATTGTCACCTGTCCTCCCGAGTTGTCACATGAATTTGCAGCTAATAATTGGTCTACATGCCTTTTCCAGATGAGATGACCATCAGCCAGCTCAACCGTGTAAGACACTGGCCCTGTTTGTGCAATCTCTACTGCTGGTAGCCATTTTACACCTTTCCCATAGTTACGAGCTAGCACTTTGTCTCCAGGTCTAAAACAACGATGTTTTGCTTTTAGACGTCGTTCCATCTGAAGATGTTGTTGCGCTTGAACAGTCTGTTTTGTTTTCAGGGGTTTCAACAAATCCAGACGTGTGCGAAGTTGTCTTTTGAACATAGCGGTGGCAGGAGACACTTTGGTGGTGGAATGGGGGGTGTTTCTGTATGAAAGTAGAAAAGTGTTGAGGCGCTGATTCAGTGATCCTTTACCCTGTGTCGACTTAAGAGCTTGCTTCATTGTCTGGACAAACCGCTCAGCAAGACCAATAGTGGACGGGTGATAAGGTGCTGATCGAATGTGTTGAATCCCGTTGGTCTTCATAAAAGCCTCAAACTCCTCCGAGACCAGCTGAGGCCCATTGTCACTGACAAGTTGCTGTGGCAAGCCAAACCGACCAAAGATTGAACGAAGGGCTTCCACAGTTTTCATTGATGACGTGCATTTCATTACCTCAACCTCTGGCCATTTGCTGTGGGCATCAAGAAGAACTAAAAACATATGGTCTTCCAATGGCCCTGCAAAATCAATATGGACTCTCACCCACGTTCCTCGGGCCATTGCCAGGGGTGTAACGGGGCTGGTTGAGGGGTATTTCTCAGCTTTTGACATGCACTGCACATTTTTGCTTTTTCTTCAATCTCAGAGTGCACACCTGGCCACCAAAGGTAGCTACGGGCAATCTCCTTCATCCGAACAACTCCACAGTGTCCAGAATGAAGTTCCTCCAGTACTCGTTGTCTCAATGGTGGTGGAATAATGACCCTTGAGCCCCACAGTAGACATCCAGATTCAACTGTAAGCTCATTTCTCCTGATCACATAAGGCCTTAGGAAAGGAGACATTTCTGCCACTTCCCCTCTGAGCACAAGATCCAATACCTTGGACATCACTGGGTCAGTGCGTGTGTGCTTTTTTACCTGAGCTGCCGTTACAGGGGAATTAACTACCTCTTTGAAGTAGAAAATTTCCGCCTTTGTTGGTTCTGGATGTGTAGTGGGCAATGGCAGTCGGGAGAGCCCGTCAGCATTAGCATGATGTTCCGATCTTCTGTACTTGATATCATACTAATGCGCAGACAGAAGAAGGGCCCAACACTGCATTCTTGCAGCAGCAAGTGAAGGAATACCTGAATGTGGGCCAAAGATGGAGGTGAGAGGTCTGTGATCAGTTAGGAGCGTAAATCTTCTGCCAAACAAGAATTGATGAAATTTCTTCACCCCAAAGACAATAGCAAGTGCCTCACGTTCAATTTGGGCATAGTTACATTCTGCCTAGCTCAAAGTTCGTGAAGCAAAAGCGATGGGTTTTTCCTCACCCGATGGCATGATGTGTGACACCACAGCCCCGATGCCATAGGGCGATGCGTCACATGCCAGCTGCACTGGCAGAGCGGGGTTGAAATGAGTGAGAGCTTCAGACTTGGCTAAGGCTGTTTTCACCTCATTGAAAGATTCTTCACATTGTTTAGTCCATTCCCACTTTTTGGATTTGTTCAGTAGCTCGTGCAACGGTTTCAGCCTGTTAGCTAAATTTGGCACAAATTTCCCATAATAAGTCAACAACCCCAAAAAAGACCGAAGCTGACTGACGTTTTGTGGAGCTGGCGCTTCCCCAATTGCCTTCACTTTCGAGGGTGCCTTATGAAGTCCCAAACTATCAATCACGTGGCCCAAATACTCAACAGAAGGACAGAAAAACTCATTCCTGACTTTCAGCCCGAAACTTTGCAGTCTCTGCAAGGTGGCTTCTAGGTTACTCAAATGCTCCGTCTCATCCTTCCCGGTGATAAGCAAATCATCAAGGTAACACTGCACCCCGGTCAGCCCACTGAGAATCTGGTCCATAGCTCTTTGGAACAGTGCCGGCGCCGATGTAATCCCAAAAGGAAGCTGCTGATATTGGTACATCCCCTTATGGGTTACAATGGTAAGAAGTTCTTGTGAGTTCGGGTCCACGTGCATCTGCAAGTATGCCTGGCACAAGTCAATTTCACTAAACCGTTGGCCCCCAGCGAGACCAGAGAAAAGGTCCTCAATACGAGGTAGGGGATACTGCTCTGGGATCAGAACCGGATTCACGGTCACCTTAAAATCTCCACATAGTCGAAGGGACCCGTCTTTTTTTTATGACCGGCACAATTGGCGTGGCCCACTCACTCGTGTGCACTGGTCGCAGAACTCCAGCCTCTAGTAGTCTCTCTAATTCAGCTTCAACCTTGGGTTTAATTGCGTAAGCCAACAGTCTGGCTTTTAAACACTTTGGTTGACTGTCTGGTTTGACCGTCAGTTTTACTGTAATGTCCTTCATACTTCCTAGTTCGTCACTGAACACATCCGAATACTTTTTTAGAATCTCTTGGAGTTTTGTTGTTTTACTGACCAGATGGACCTCTTGCCAATCCAGCTTAATCATCTCCAGCAAAGTCCTTCCTAGCAAAGCTGGGTGATTGCCTTCAATAATGTACAGTGGTAGTTTCCTTTTTTGCATATTTAGCTTAACTGTCACCTCGATTACCCCTTTAACAGGAACTTTCTCACCTGTGTAGGTTTTCAATGTAATGTTTGATGGCTGAGGTGTGAGATGAGGCAGCTTTTCTTTAAAGGTTGTCACTGACACCAGTGATACCGCAGCTCCTGTGTCCACCTGCATCCGTACTGGTTTCCCATCTAGAAGAGGAGTCACCCAATAGCCCTGTTCATCTCCTGAAACAGATAAAACACACAAGGCATCCTCTTCCTCAGATCCAGAATCACCCTGTGTGTGCCGGGCATTTTCCATTTGATTCACATGCTTTGGTTTAAATTTCTGGTAATTTTTCTTTTTAGGTCCGGCCAGGCCCGCCCACAGAAATGACTGGGCCCCTGAAAAGGTCCAGTGAATGGGCCCTCCCCAAATCTGCAATAGGCTACTCATATCATGCGTGTGCTCTCTCTCTCTCTCTCTCTCTCTCTCTCTCTCTCTCTCTCTCTCTCTCCTACATTAACACATACATTTAACTGTGCGTTCACGTGCTATGGTAATTATGGTAAATACCAAAAGCCGACGTGGAAAATGCACATGAACACCTCCACATGTGGTATTTTCCACTGGGCAAC
Source organism: Rhinichthys osculus (assembly GCA_029959095.1). Taxonomy (NCBI): domain Eukaryota; kingdom Metazoa; phylum Chordata; class Actinopteri; order Cypriniformes; family Leuciscidae; genus Rhinichthys; species Rhinichthys osculus. The sequence goes on along the minus strand of JARWKJ010000013.1, from coordinate 40,111,288 downwards.
TCGTAGAATATTTTGATGCACGAGTTGCCGAGATGAGATAACCTTTGACCTTTTCAAAATGGCGGAGAGCAACGCGAGAGTCGTGAATGGTACAAATATGTACTATTCATGATCTAGAAAATATACAGCATATTATTAACCGTTTGAGTTTTGATAAATCATTTTCTTGCTGTAGCAGATGACTTAACCAATCTAAAATAGTTTTACCTAAATAACAGGTCTGGATCTCCATCTTTTTACCACATTACGACAACAAAAGCACTTGAACGCAACACACTGGTAAATACCAGTTCACAAGTGGAAAATATCATATTTTCCATAGCACCTGAACGCACCAGTGATGGGGTCTATAGTTGCGCGCACACACACACACACACACACACACACACACACACACAGGGCTCTCAAGTGTCACGCATTGAGCATGACAGTCACTCATTTCGGTCTTTTGTCATGCACTCCCGCCACACATTGTATTTCTCACGCGGAAAAACGATTTATAATATATTTAATATGCCGCAGTGCCCAAAATGTCTCTGGCCGCGACGCTCTCACTTTGGACCCGGCCGGAATCAAGCGCGTCTCCCCTGTGTTGTTGTTAGTCGAGCTACACAAAAGCCAATCAGAAAATAACACTATTGTATCTGGGTCCGATTTAACGCAACAACCAATGAAGAAAAAAACAAATTGTCATGAAACAACCCCATTCCCGCGACCTGTACAATATTGGTGTTCACATCGAACGCGTATTTAATTATTTGCACGAGTAGATTACATACAAACTCAATGCAAAGACGTGAATAGACGCATCATTAGCGCCGGGCGTTGCGAATGACGCGAATTGGGCGACGCGTTTGCCGCGAACGACTTCCGCGCAAGTTGAAAAATTTGAACTCGAGCGAATGTTCAAGCGTCTAACTAGACGCGATAGACGCGTATTTGACGCTCTATTCGCGTTCTGTGTGAACACACCATAAGGCTGCCACTCTGCAGAAGCAAATTCCATCCTATCTTCGATATGTTGGAGTAGTTTTAGCCGGACAGTGCACATGACAACTGCTGTAAATGACATGAAATACTCTCTCAGTCCTCGCGCATCTGATAAGGCCTCATTAGATAATTTACAGGACGATTTTAGGCAATCAATTGCTTCAATCACACTAGGGAGATGGTGAGCAATAGACCTACTTTTTCTTTTACTGTCTATGGTCTTACCGTGTCAATTCGCGCACTCGTGTGTCACTCACTCGCGCAGCTGACCGCAAACTGGCGCGAAGCACTGGCGTTTTGACTCATGTACAACAAAAAATAGCCTACTCAGACCATTTTCAGGAGAGGGGTGTTTGATTATGACATTTACTCAAGCAATATTAAATAAAATGCATTTTTTTTCTCACTTTCAACAATAAATGGTGCTATTTTGGTTAAAAATACAATATGGTAACTGTAAGAGACCGTGTGCGTCTGAGGCTGATTGTGGATTGCTCGTCAACTGAGTCTTCCTCGATCAGAAGGAATAGGCAAATCCAATGATGCAGTTTTAGTATTTATTGAGGAGAAGTCAGGTACATGGAGATGATGATGGTTTACAGGTATCAATATGACAAATAGGTGTGTTTGTAGGTGTGTGTGTGTGTGTATGTGTGTGGTTATCTGAAACAGAAAATACAATAAAATGTATATTAATAAACATGTAGGCTATGGTTACATATAGTTGCATAAAGAAATGACCCGCAGTACGACCAAAATCCACTAGTGGGAGCTCTAACACTATAAATTAACTTGCATAGATGCCATAAATCTCCACATGGTGAAAAGTGCCAAAATAGGCGAACTATACATTAAATATAATATTTACGATTATTTACAAGGCAATAACTAAAGTATATACAGTAAATGGCTACTTTATGAGTGCATATGGAGCGCCGTAACGGCAACAGCCGTATAGCAGTAGTGAATAACACGAGTATAACAACTTCGCCATCTGGGCTAATAACTCTGCAATAAACGAGTCATTCATGCAAAAGCCGTACTTACATCTTAAGGACGCACACAGCACTCATACACACAAGATTCGCGCAGGATAAACAAAGGATGGCAATTCTCTGCATCGTGAATACTGCTCCCATAGCACTGACTGGACTACACCAAAGTGAAAGCGCCTAGCGTAACCACGAGCGATCGGAACTACAACGAACGCATGCATTATGGGTAACGTAGTCTATGTCAGGGCACGGACTTTTAACAGCCGCCCCTGTATTTGCCTAGCAAATACACTCATTCAAAAGTCAACTAGTTTGAAGGAATGCCGCTTGAATCCTCAGGCATTTCAGGGAGTTCCACTAGTTTGGTTACCGGGCGAATGTAGATACTGTCTTTAACCTTCACCTCCGCAGCTCGAACAACACCATCTGTCCCTGGGAAAACCTTGGTGATGGTCCCAACAAGCCAAAGTCCTCTGGGAAGGTTAGAGTCAATGATCATCACAATTTGTCCCACAGTAGCATTATCAGTGGATTTCCTCCATTTATGTCTCAGCTGAAGCCCTGGGAGGTAGTTCTGGACAAAGCGTTTCCAGAAATGATCACTGATCACCTGACTGTGTTTCCATCTTCTGTTGGAAAGAGCATCATGAGGGCCGTATACTGCCTGTGGTAAGGCAGCGTCGCGCCGCCCCATTAGCAGCAGGTTTGGCGTGATGGGGTCCGGGTCAGCCACATCAGATGAAGCATATCCGAGTGGTTTAGAATTAAGGAGTCCTTCAACTTCTATGAGAGCTGTTAGGAGCACTTCTTCTGCCACAACTTGGTCTTTCAGGACGCTTTGCAAGGCTGACTTAACGGATCGGATTTCCCTCTCCCAGGCTCCCCCGAAATGAGGAGAGTATGGTGGGTTGAAGTGGAAGTTGATAGTCTGATTAGCCAGTTGCTGCTGCAACTTTGGTGCCATGCTCTCAAAGGCACTCTGTAGTTCTTTATGGCCGCCCCTGAAATTGGTGCCCCGGTCAGACCACAGCTCGTACGGCTTCACCCGGCGTGCAATAAACCTGCGTAATGACATTAAGAAAGAGTCAGTATCAAGGCTAGGGATGAGATCTAAGTGAATGCATCTAGTGGTGAGGCATTTGTAGATGATTCCCCAGCGTTTCTCTCTCCTACGCCCAATCTTAATCAGGTATGGTCCGAAACAGTCTACGCCTGTAGACCAGAAGGGCGGTTTGTAGAGTCTCAACCGAGATAAGGGAAGGTCAGCCATCTTTGGTGTGGAGGGTGAGGCACGCCATCTCCTGCAGTCCACACACCGGTACTGATGTTTCTTAATGGCCTGGCGACCTCTGAGGATCCAGTAGATGCGGCGTAACTTTGCATAGAGTCTCTCTGTACCGGGGTGAAACAGCTGAATATCATAGTGCTTTATAATGAGCTGAGTCAGAGGGTGATCGGGTGATAACACAACTGGGTGGATGCTGTCAGGATCTACATCTGTAGCTTGACGCAGGCGGCCTCCCACTCTGACTAGTCCACTGAGGCTGTCATACTCAGGGGAAAGGGCGCTGAGACGACTGCTCGAGCGAACAGCGTTACCTGCTTGTAAGGCTTGGAACTCCTCTGGGAAGCTGTCCTTCTGCGCAGATTGAAGCAGCTGGGTCTCTGCCTTCAGGCGCTCACTTGCAGTGTAGGAGGTGGTAGCCGTCCCTTGCAGGGATTGGTGAGTGGCCAGAATCAAATCATCTAAAGATGTGTACTGTGTTGGATCTGGCAGACTTGATGATACATTTGTAAGGCCACAGAAGGCGGTCTTTCTGAGTTCTTCACTGCTACATTCTGGGAACTCTGTCGGGGACTTCGGCCAGGTGTCAGGAGTCTGTGTGAGAAAGTGTGGGCCCTGTGACCATCGGCTGGAGACCGTGAGCTCTGACAGTGGTTTCCCTCTTGTGATGTCATCGGCTGGATTATCATCAGAGTTCACATACCCCCACTGTTCCGGAGAGGTCAGCTCCTGTATCTCACAGATCCGAGTCCCCACAAAAACTTTGTACCTGCAGGAACTGGACTGGATCCACTGAAGCACTGTCGTGGAATCTGTCCACAGGTAGACTGAGTGAAGGGGTAGTGAAAGCTCAGTTTGGATTACCTTGGCCAGTTGGGCTCCAGTGAGCGCAGCACACAGCTCCAGTCGGGGTATCGACACCTGCTTACGGGGCGCTACTCTGGAGCGTGACATGATGAAGGAGGTGGAGATGTGAGCCTGCTGCTCTATGACTCTGAGATAGGCCACAGCTCCATACGCCTTCTCTGAGGCGTCACAGAAGATGTGAGCCTCATATGTCGCACTGTTGCTGTTGTGAGGAGGAGCGTAACATCGGGGAATGGTGATATACTGGAGATGAGACAATTCCTTTTCCCATTCGAGCCAGGACCGAAGCAGGTTTCCTTCTATGGGCTCATCCCATCCTCTCTCTGTGCTCCACAGGGCCTGCACAATGAGCTTTGCTCTTGTCGTGTAGGGGCAGATATAACCCAATGGGTCATACTGACTGGCCAGTACTTTGTAAACATTGCGCAGCGTCACAGTTGTGTAGGAGACAGGTCGGTGCTTGTATCCCAGGATGTCAGTAGTGCAGTGCCAGCTGAGACCCAGTGTTGACTCCTGAGGATCAAGGCTTTTAAGGTTTAGCCATAGTTCACAACTATCTGACCTGGCCGTACCTGGCAGATGAGCGACCACTTCAGGGATGTTGCTTGCCCACTGGCGTATCTCAAATCCACCTTGGATAAGCAGCTCTCTCATTCTGTCAATGAGCAACTTGGCCTCTTGTGGGTCAAAAAGGGACTGCAGACAGTTGTCCACGTAGAAAGCTGTGTGGACAGAGTCGTAGACGTCTTTATAGGTGTCTCTGTGCCCCCTTACGTGGCTCTGAAGGGCAAAGGTAGCACAGCAGGGGCTACACGTTGTCCCAAAGGGCAGGACTCTCCACTCATATACATCTGGGGGCCTCTCTGTTTCACAGTTTCTCCATAAGAACCGCAGCAGTGGGCAGTCTTCAGGGAGCAGGCGGATCTGATGAAACATGGCCTTTATGTCTCCGCTCACTGCTACAGGATACTGGCGGAAACGCAGGAGTACACCCAGCAATGTAGGCCCCATGGTAGGTCCCGGCAGGAGGTACTGGTTAAGAACGGTCCCCTGGAACTCAAAGGAGCAGTTAAAGACCACCCGAGCTTTGTTGTTATGATGTACAATGTGGTGTGGTACATACCAAGATTCAGCAGAGCTATGAATCTCTTCGGGAGTCAGCTTTACAACATAACCAGAATCTATCAACCTCTTGATCTCTTGGTTATATGTGAGTGCCAGGTCAGGATTCCTAGTTAGCTTACGCTCAGTGGACCTCAGAAGGCCTTTAACTACTTCAGATGAGACATGCATCTGTGGGAAGTCCTTCTTCCTGAGCAGAGGGGTGGCATATCGCTCTACACCATCCACAGGTACTCTGATGGTCTTTGCCTCTAACATGGCTATGGCCTCTTTGTCCTCCTTTGAGCGTGTGACCTCCTTCCCAGGTCTATGAAGGGGAGCATCTAGTTGCCATAGACGCTGTACATCCTGTTGAAGGGCAATGGCAGGAGAAAGGCATGATATGTTCAGGCAGTGCGCCTCCCCCTGCTGTGTAGGCATACTGCAGCTCGGACCCTGGATGGCCCACCCGAGCTTGGTGAAGACAGCGACAGGTCCTTGGGCTGAGCCTCGCAGGATAGAACCTACAGGAGTTATGAGGTGGGCATTGTCAGAGCCGATTAACACAAGTGGCTGTATCTGATTGAATCCTTCAAGCTGCACTCGTTGTAGGTGATGATACTTCTCCTTTAAGAGCTCCACTGGGCATGACTGTTCAGCTAAGCTGAGCTGTTGGGCGGTGAAGGCATGCTTGATCTTGTAACGTATTTCTGGTTTGGCCTTTGGGGACATGTGGAAAGAAACATAGCCTCCTTTAATATGGATCACATCTTGACGAATAGTACGCAGAGACAGAGTTTCCTCCTCCTGGATTAAGCCTAACGACTTGACAGCAGCAGGGAGTATAATAGTTTTCTCTGAGCCATCATCAAGAAGAGCATATGTGTCCAGAGATTTCCTTTGATAGTGTAACTGGATAGGCACAACCTTAAGCATTACACGGCCAGAGTGACTGATAGGATCCAAAAACACTCGGCTGGTGCTCACTGTTAGGATATTCGGGTCCCTCCTCTTCGCTTCAGACAGGTCATGAAGCACTAATAAGTGCTGTTCTCCACAGGTGCTACACATCTTCTTCAGAGTGCACTGCTCGGGGGTATGTTTACGGCCACAGCGCCAACATTTGGATTTTTCCTTTATCCAAGAAGCTACAGCTTTGAGGTCTAGCTTCTTAAAATCTACACAGCCGCTGAGGTAGTGCTCGGTCCCTTCACAGTATGGGCAGTATGGCTTAAACTGCTTCTTCTTAGAGGAGGGATAAGGATTAGTCATGAGTGCTTTAGTGTCTATCTTTGGCGGTGTTTGAGCAGGATCTGAGCCATAATATATGGATGTAGACTTACACTGTGCCCTGGACCCTGCAGAGGCTCTGGGGTTGCCCCTCTCTGGGCGTGGTCTGTCTGAGGGCTGTGGCTGAATGGCTTGCCGTGATAACTGTAGAACTTGGGACTTGCGCTCGAGCCACCCGGAGAAGTCGTACATATTGTAGGTGCGACTGCTGCCAGTGCGTATGATGCCACGTGTGATGCAGTACTCAATGAAACTGTCTCTGTAGCTAGGCGGAAGCTTAGTGAGTAACCTATCTACGTGTGAACCACACTGGAGCTCACTGGCTGCTACATCGTCCATAGTACTGAGGAGGCCCACTAGGCTGGACACTGCCAGGGAGAAATCTTCAAAGGCTTGAGGTTCACCTGCTTTAATAGGAGAGCAGTTAAGTATAGCACTCAGTTCACTCTGGACTAATTGCCTGGGTTGCCCATATCTCTGCTCTAAAGCTTTCATTGCACTAGTGTAGGGAGTGCGGTCATGAATATAGCGTCTGGCCACTTGTAACGCACATGGATGCTCTAACTGATCTATCAGAATGTGATATTTATACTCCTCTGTGAGATGAGCATGTGGCCCAAGTAGGCTGTCCAGTCCTTTCTTCAGTAACACAAAGTCACTATCTCTGCCTGATTTGAATGTCCTTAGTCTAGGCTTCGGGATGCCATATGAAGATGCTAAGAGCATCTCCATCAGGTTTGGCTGGGTGACTTCAGCTGCAAGAGGTACTGCGTCTTGTGCAGTAAATGCAGCAGGCAGTGAAGGATAGGCAGAGACTGATGGATAGGCAGCAGAGTAGTAGCTGGCAGAATCAGGAGGAGGAGCTGCATAAAACTGGCTATAAGTCTGCTGTGCTGATATCCCTGGTGGTGGCTGATACAGTGACGCTGAGACTACAGGGAAGTCATGGGATTGTGCAGAGAGTACATGGGTGGAGCTGCCTGGAGGCTGTGAGTGTTGGTACCTCTGACTGTATAAGGGCTCAGCCTGACGTGATTCAAGCCTCCTAAACTGTACTGATTGGGCTACTTGATTGACAGGTTGTAGAGCAGGCTGAATCACATGACTCATTCTGGGGGGCGGAGCAAGTAGCGGTGCCGGCTGAATACCTGGATGGGTCACAGGGATTCTCAACTGGGGAGCAGCGGACCAGGGTGTAGACTGACCTGCAGGCTGAAATGCAGTATTCACCCTGGGCTGCAGTACAGGCGGTGTCACTGTCGGTTGCTGAAGCACAGGTTGAGGTACTAGCACTGCGCCTGGTTGTTGTGTAGGTTGAGCTACAGGATTCGGTGACAGCGGGCCTGGCTGAATATTTGAAATAGGTTGAATAATAGGGCTTAAAGGTAGTGGAGCTGACTTAGGTGCTGAATAAAGAATGGGGTTTGAATTTTGCAGTGGTGAAGATGCAATGTGTTCTACTGGCCTTAACAGGTTCACAGGCGTTCTAATGTCCTGCCTCACTGCTGGTGCCAGTACGTGTAGCTGATCAGTAGTAAGGATGTTGCTCATGCTCACACTGCTATGCTGTGGTGTTTGGAGTAGAGCAGGAAGTGAAGCGGCTCTATCTTGCTGTTGAGCATCACTCTGAGTTGGTAGAGGGCTGCATGACACGCATGATCGCTCCAGTTGTTCCACACGCTTTGTTAATGCACCACTGGTCTCCTTCATAGTGATTTGCATCTCATTCATCGTTTTCAGTACACTGCCCCAAGCTGCCTCCATTCTCTTCCATTTTTTCATCTCCTTCTTCTCCTTATAAGGTTCCTCTGAACTGCTGCTGCTTGAATACTCTGTCTCCTCTGGATCAGGTAGGTCGTGCTCATACTCCGCCAGATGTCCCGGAAGCTTTCTGCTCCTTCTTGGACGGGAACTATGCTTTGGACTCTTCTCCTGAGGAAATTCATCTTGTGGAGTTGCCATCTTGTTGACTCAGCCAATAAACATCCGGCTCGAAGGACCACTTGTAAGAGACCGTGTGCGTCTGAGGCTGATTGTGGATTGCTCGTCAACTGAGTCTTCCTCGATCAGAAGGAATAGGCAAATCCAATGATGCAGTTTTAGTATTTATTGAGGAGAAGTCAGGTACATGGAGATGATGATGGTTTACAGGTATCAATATGACAAATAGGTGTGTTTGTAGGTGTGTGTGTGTGTGTATGTGTGTGGTTATCTGAAACAGAAAATACAATAAAATGTATATTAATAAACATGTAGGCTATGGTTACATATAGTTGCATAAAGAAATGACCCGCAGTACGACCAAAATCCACTAGTGGGAGCTCTAACACTATAAATTAACTTGCATAGATGCCATAAATCTCCACATGGTGAAAAGTGCCAAAATAGGCGAACTATACATTAAATATAATATTTACGATTATTTACAAGGCAATAACTAAAGTATATACAGTAAATGGCTACTTTATGAGTGCATATGGAGCGCCGTAACGGCAACAGCCGTATAGCAGTAGTGAATAACACGAGTATAACAACTTCGCCATCTGGGCTAATAACTCTGCAATAAACGAGTCATTCATGCAAAAGCCGTACTTACATCTTAAGGACGCACACAGCACTCATACACACAAGATTCGCGCAGGATAAACAAAGGATGGCAATTCTCTGCATCGTGAATACTGCTCCCATAGCACTGACTGGACTACACCAAAGTGAAAGCGCCTAGCGTAACCACGAGCGATCGGAACTACAACGAACGCATGCATTATGGGTAACGTAGTCTATGTCAGGGCACGGACTTTTAACAGTAACCTTTGCTTATATTTAGGATGAACATAATTATTGCTGGACTGCGTGAGCCCCCCCTAGCGGCTGGGCCCCAGAAAACGTTCCCCTTTATCCCCCCTTATGGACGGCCCTGGGTCCAGCATTTTTGCTTGGTTGTGTCTTTTTGTTTTTGCAGGCACGTTCAATGTGGCCTTTTTCCCCACAATTTCTACAGTTCATGTCCTTGCACCAACAATCTTCAGGCTGGTGCCCCACTTTTCCACAGCGATAACATGGTTTATCTGAGTTTGACTTGTTCTTTGAATCAGCACTTTGTGCAAATGGGTGGATGCACTTAGTTGTTGTGCCTCTTTTGCGTCCATTTCCATTGATGTGCTTATCTCTATGGCCTTTTGTAAAGTTAAGTTACTTTCAGTTAGTAGACGTTTTTGTATAGCTTCACTTCGAAGACCACAGACAAGCCTATCACGTATGGTGTCACTCAATGACTGGCCAAACTCACAATGCTCGGACAATTGTTTCAACACAGCCACAAATTGTGAGATGGATTCACCATCTTGCTGATTTCTTTTATGGAAACGAAATCTCTCTGCGATAATCAGTGGTTTGGGTGAATAGTGGTCCTTGAGCAAACCCACTATTTGCTCATATGATTTGTCGCCTGGTTTCTGTGGCTGAGTTAAACTGCGCAGCAGATTAAACGTTTTCACACCCATGACACTTAAAAATGTTGGCACAATTGTTTCATCTTTTATTTCGTTTGCCAGCACAAAGTAGTCAAAACGTTCGGTGTAAGCACTCCACTGCTCTTCTGATTCATCAAACGGTCCAATACAACCAATTAATCCAGCCATTTTTTTTTTTTTACTCACTCGTTCCAGTTCGTCAGCTGTTGCGCTTCATCCCCCTTTTTTCTTGATCCGCGTTCCGTCGTCAACTTCTTTTTCTGTCTTTCACTCTATTTCCTTCCAGCGAAGACAACTCGTTCTGTACCGACTGTCGCGGCTGTTTTCGGATTCGGCGTGCATCCACACTCACTCTCTCTCGTGGTCGTGGAGAATGGCGTGGTCGGGGTGTGGAATCCGTGTCACGAACATCTTTAGCCTTCAAACTTCGACTAATGTTCAAAAACAACAACACTTAACGTGGTACGAAAGGGTCCTCGTTGCCAATTATGTTATGTATTATATGTTTTTTAGTTAAAGACACAAGAGGCAGGAGTAACCGTAAACCAGTGCTTGCCGTTTATTCTTTAACGCCGCCTTCACACTGGCAGTTGAAATCAGCTCCGTAATACACAATACGCCCCCAACGGACGTCGTACTACACAGTGAAAAGCGTCGGAAGCGGGTAGAACAAAAATGGCGGAGAGATTAGAAAGTTTGATTCTGTCAGTTCTGTATGATCTCTCTGATGAGGGTTATAGAGATATTAATAGGAAGGCTGCTGCGTGAGGAAAGTTGCTCAGGACGTTGACATGTCAGGTCGGCTAAAAATGTGATATAGTGGTATAATTTATACCACTATATCATATTTAGTTCGATGTCTGCCTACAATTTAATTGTATTAACTGCCCTAATAATGTTACCAAATCATGAAAATAAAAAATTACATGACAACTTAACTTTTAATAAAATAAATAATGATTTTATAACGATAAGAATTCAGGTTTGTTTATCAGTATCATAGCAACACTAACTTCCGCTGGAATTGTCGGATAGGAACCGTCCGTAGCTTTTCGCAAGAGTTCAAATTTTTTGAACGCATCCGGATGACCAACGGACACGATTTTCTTCGCACCGCACTCGGTCGGACCCGTTTCGGACTCATTCACATGCGGTCTGCGAATCTCCATAGGAAATGAATGACTTCCAGGCGTTTCAGAGCCGTATCGGAGATGATTTCAACTGCCAGTGTGAAGGCGGCGTTACACTCGAACTCTACGGTGTTTACGTAGAACAATCACGTAACATAGGAGGGTATAAGGAAACACAGAAAAGGTCAAGTTGCATTTCGTAAATACACAACAATTTTCATTTTAATTTTGCAACTTATAAAGCGTTAAACTATGTATTCAGTTTACATATTAAAACATATGTATTGTCACGGTTTATGAATTCGCTGTCTCCTTTCTTGTCTCGTGTTGTGCGTGGGCGGGGTCGCTGATCATCACAGCTGATTATCACCAGCTGCGCTCGATCAGCGCGCCAGCTGCAGTTGATCAGCGAACTCTATTTAGTCTAGAGCTGCACGATTAATCATATCGCAATCGTAATCGCGATGTCAAGCCTATGCGATTATATGACGCAAAATAATGCGATTTTATATGAAATAAACAATCTAGGGCTGTTAACGCAGCATCTGTTATTTTTTCTTCATCCTTTGGCTAGCCTATGATCCCGCTCTTATGCCGCGTTCCAGGCAACCTGTTATGCCGAGTTCAGACTGCACGATTTTAGCCCCGATTTTGGCTCGCCGACAGGTTTTGAGAAATCGCTGACAAATGCCCGAAATCAATGAGCAAAGACGCGATCTGAGAGAATCGCCGACGAGTCGCCGACGCCCGTGAGATATTTGGCATGCTAAATATCTGGACCTGTCGGCGATTCACAATCCTGCTGTGTGAATGTGTTCTGACTGAAAACTACATCGGCGATGACCGACAGCCAACGAGACAGCAAGATACAGGGAGGAGGAGGAGGAGGAGTTATAGACCAGAATATCAGTATTTTAATAGATAGCCCTATATTTACAATTATATCAAACAGAAACAAAGCACAAACATTTGCATGACCAGCAGCAACAGCAGGACATTTGCAAAATTATTTATTTACCCCCAACTCTCTTTGCAAAACACAGTCCTTGCTCCCCTCGTCTTCCCAACCATTTCCTGCATAAACTGTTTTTTTTTTCCATTTTCGTTACAAATCAGTGCACAGACAATTTGTAGGCTATCATTTTTAATAACAAATTCAGTGTCGCGCGAGAACTCCGGTCTCACGCACGCGTGATCTTCCGTTATTTCCTATCACTTCTCGCGTTTGTTTGGTTGTGAAACGTAGTTTGCGGACCAGGCAGAAGTTGTCAGCGATTCTTTCTTTTGTAAAGTCATGCAGTGTGAAACCTCCTGTCGCCGATCCATCGTGCAGTGTGAACACAGCAGCAACTGAATGTTACCCCAGATAGTCATGCAGTGTGAAAACAACAGTGACCCGATTATTTTGAAAATCGTGCAGTCTGAACTCGGCATAACCCGTGTTTTTCCAACCTTATACCCGTGAAAGTGCGCTGGAACGGCAGTCAAACCCGTGACTTCCCACCCGTGAACTCGTACTAGATCGATGTACTCCCAGTTACGAGTTCTGACGTCACATAGCCCGCAAAACCATACAAAACAACAATGGCAGCCCCTACGGATGCAGTGTTTCTGCAGGCGGTACACAGTGAGAATACACTTTAGGACAATATAACGTTGCAGTCAAATTAATAATAATATAATAATAATGATAATAATACACACAAGATTATGTATTACAATGTTATGTGTCTGAAACAATAGTATATACAGACACGATTATGTATTACAATGTTATGTGTCTGAAAAAATAAGTATGTATATTGCTGGCCTGGAATGCTACAAAGTCGTGAGTCGTGGTTTGAAGTCGTGATTTACGTGCTCAAAAACCTGCCTGGAACGCAGCATTATTCATGCGAATGCTTTAAACCATTCAGCGAAACAGGTCAAAAGAGAGCGCCCTGCCTGTGAATGTCCTGACTGAAAGACGCGCGCCACGGCGCCAGTATCATGCGCATGCACAGACCGCGCGCCAAAATACAGTTCTCTTTCCGCTTGAATTGAACGAACAATAACACACACTATTATGCCAAAATATCATTTGTGTCTTCATAACATAAGAGCAGTCTTATGATGGTCGTAAAGAGTTGTGAGAGAATAAGGCGCGTGTGAGATCCGCTCTCTGTCAGCAACTCTTAAAGGGCCAGCATCCAATAATGCTTTCTGTCAGTAAAGTTAATCAAAGAACAAAGGGAACAGAGAAAAACACTCACTGCTCTTGACCAAAGAACTTGTGTAGCTTTAAATAGGATTTTAGTCCATATAATTGATAATTTATGCAGCGCAGACTGTTTGATAACTTTATTCAATTTCTGTAAATGTCCTACCTGTTAGACAGGAAGAGTATAAATATGACATTTATTATGGGTTTATGTGAAGTTCACTTAAATTAAAATTAAATAAATTATTATCCAGACATCAATGGCTTATTGATCATTATAGGTGTTATCAATCATTTAGTTGTTGCTAGTTTGAGTTGAGAAATACACATTTCAGAATTATCACTAATCTGTGTGTGTATTTTGCTTTAGAACCAAGCAAGTTGACTCATGAAACCATTTGTTTATTATATCGCAATCACATATCGCAATATTGACCTCAATAATCGCAATATGACATTTTCCCCAAATCGTGCAGCCCTAATTTAGTCCCTCTGTTTTCTCCTTGTCTTTGTCAGATCGTTGTTGGATGTTCCTGCTTGTCTCCTGTCCTCCGTGTTCCTGCCTGTTCCAGTTCGTTGGTTGTTCGTCTGTTCATCTGGTTCACCTTCACCTGGACTTCGGACTGTTCCTCGCTTCACTTCCACTGCTGATCTGGACTGGAAGTACCCACAGCGTCCCTGTGCTACCAAGTGCCTTCCCACGGACATTCTTCTTATTTCCCTGTGACTTCAATAAAACTTACCTTTTTACTTGCACTTGAATCCTCCATCTTGTATCCCTAACAGAACGATCTGACCATGATGGATTCAGCAAGCAGCCCACCGGAGTTGAACGAGTTCCTGTCTCGTAGCATTGCCAGAATGGATCAACAGGAGGAGAATCTAGCTGTCACTGGACGCGCAGTTCAAGCCTTAGTAGCACAGGTGTCCGAGCTCACCCAACAGCTCCAACACCTGGCTGTTCCCACTGCGCCCAGCCCACCGCCGATTCCCCCACCTCCACCAGCAACCGATCGTCAGCCTGAACCACGTCTGCCTGCTCCGGAGATGTATGCTGGTGAGCCGAACTATTGTAGATAGTTTTTTCCCTTGCAGCCACAGACCTTTTGCACTGAGAGGGCGAGGGTGGCTTTTGTCCTGACGCTGCTCACAGGAACGTTCAATGAGAACAAAAGAACGTTCAATGATATTTCTATCATCCTACATAGTTGCATTGTACAAATACATTTTGTCTGACCATGTAACTTGTAGTACGCCTATATAAATTACAATTACTACCATCACATCTATTAGTACTAATCTATTAGGCTGCTACAAGGCTAAGGGGGTTTTGGGGGTATGCCCCCCGTAAGAACATTTTGTGCATTTTAATGTTAAATTCCTTAATCTGGTGCACTTTGAGAGTTCAAAATTAAAATCTCCAACCCATATTCAGTGTGCAAATTGAACAAAGAAAAATTCAAACCTCATTTAGTTACAGTGTCTGTCTACATTACAATACTACATAATAATAGTTATAATATTAATCCCATGACAGTGATAGCCATAGGCTATATTGTAAAACAAATGCACTGAAAAATAAAGGAAACTTTCCTAATTAATTTTGTTACTTGGAAGTAACCCAGCGCCGCCAATTAAACAAAACAAAACGAATGGCCCGATGTACGAGTTTTATGGGCCACTAAGACAAAAAAAAGACAAAAAAGTTATTATGTATTGGCCCAAAAAGCACGTCGGCCCACCGGGAATCTCTACCATCCTGGGGGAAAAGAATTCGCTCCCGGTAGTCCCGATGGACAGCATGCCTGTGCACAATACTAAGTAAATTTATTTCGTTTGACACCTTAATGGCTGATATGAGAAGACTTACCTCTATACTGGGCTTTCTTTTTATCTTGTTGCTTTCTCCGTTTTCGTCACTGTGCACCAGAGGGTTTCGATCAACGCGCCAGCAGCTGAGCACTTGCCTAACGTAACGTAACGTAACGTAACGTAAAACCCCCCCACCACCCGTTAGGAAATGATCGACAATAATCATCAATTCAATCTTATAACCAGGTTGACAAGTAATTAAACGTGTGGCTGAGGGGGTACCTTAGGATGATCATGTTTAATAAACATGTTTTTGTTTCGCTTGTCATTCTAATTCTGTGATTAATGGGAAGTAGGCCAAGGGCAAAATTAGAGGGCGCCCGCGCGCCGCGCCCCCAACACATTTGTCGCCCTAGGCAATCGCCGGCCCTGACTGTGGGTGTTTATTCAAACTCAAAAAGGAACTCTTTCAACATAAACAAAAGTCACGCGCAACGCGCTGGACAAAACAGACTCAATTCGCTGCAATCAGCTGTCACTCAATGTCTCTCTCTCTCGGCGTTCTCTTTCTCTCCGTCTCAGTCCAGTTCACCCACAACAAGTCTCCACCGGTCTCTCTCTCCCACTCTCTCGTTTCCTAGTGGCTTTTATCCGTCTCCCCACGCCAATTACTGAAATAAGACACAGGTGTTTGTCATTCACACTTAACCCACTCACGCCCCACCTGTCTCCCGATTCTCTCTCCTGTCACAGACTTCGCTGAACCACGCCCCCTTGCCACAGTGTGCTATATCTTTTCTAACTGATCGGATTTACGATCGGGTTACGCAAGTAACCTATTGTTCTAAACCGTATGTGCTTTTATCCTTTCCTGGTCGTGACGTCACCCGCCCGTGACCCTCACTCTCGCCGTTGGACTAGTTGACATAAGTGCTTCAGACGCAATCACACAGGAGCGAACTCGTGATGCATTGATGACGCTTGGGAACGCTCCTGCGTGATTGCGTCTGAATATTGCAGAATGTTCAGATTTCCAAACTCCCCAAATGTCAAAAATTTAAATCTAAACTCCTTGAAGCCCTAGGCCTAGACTCAATCAAACTGCCATTCTATATACTGTACACTCTGAATGAAAGTTAAACAATGTCAGAGTTGTTGTGCCTGCATTAAAACTACGCAGTTTCATTAAAAAATAGAGCCGTTGCTGTGCTTTCGAGTATCTTGCTAGTGTATTGCAACGCTATCTCACGACCAATTCGCACGAATTTGTACGAGTGATTAAAAAGTGGCTAATTCGTATGAACTCGTACGACCTCACTCGTATGAATTTGTACGATTTGTCTAAACCCACATGATGGGTAGGTTTAGGAGCGGGGGCGGGGTCAGGGGTAGGTCATTCGTACAAATTCATACGAATAGGGCAACTCGTAAAATATGTTTATATTTATATTATATATTAATATTTTTGATAAATCGTACTAATTCTTTCGAGTGAAGTCGAATTAGCCACCTCGTAAAATTCGTACGAATTGGCAGACCATGTGAGTTTGTAATCAATAATAGTGCCCAGAAGATACTTATAGGCTACTCCTCCACAGTCTCAATAATTTTCCCTTGAATAGTAACAGGTTGCAGTGGAAGGGGCCTTTTCTTAAAATCGATCACCATTTCTTTTGTTTTGAAATGTTTAAAATTAGTGAGTTTTGATTGCACCATTCATGAAAGTGGTCAACCTCAGTCCTGTTGTCCTGTTCATTATCTGTTAAAAAAACGACTAGGGCAGCATCCTCTGCAAACTTAATCAGTGAACAGTTGGAATGGTGGCTGACACAATCATTAGTATATAAAATAAATAACAATGGTGATAAAACACATCCTTGTGGCAATCCCCTGTTTGTCATGATGGATCTTGAATGACTGACCCGTCCTCACATACTGTTTTCTGGCTGTTAAAAAGTCCTGAATCCACTTTACAAGAGTGAGGTTAACACGTCTATCAGCTTGTCTAACAACTTGTGTGACTGGATGGTGTTAAAAGCTGAAGAGAAGTCTGCGAACAGGATGCATACATGAGAGACAGGTGTTTCAAGGTGTTTGTAGATTCCATTCAGAAGGGATGTGACAGCATCTTCCACACCCCTTTTCTCCCTATAAGCAAACTGTAATGTGTCCTTGGATTTGTACTTTGAGACAAATTAAAATGAGTTTCTCAAAACACTTCATAGCAACAGAAGTGAGTGCCACTGGTCTAAAATCGTTCAGGCCAACTGGTTTGGGTTTCTTAGGAAGTGGTAAAATTTCCACTGTTTTCCATATCTTTGGAACTTTGTGTGTGTCAAGTGTTTTCTGAAACAGTCCTCTGAACACCGGCTAAGTTGTTCTTTTGCAGCTCTTTAGGATGGTGCCTTCCAGCCTGTCAGGGCCGGCAGCTTTCATGGTGGAACATTACCTTTGCTGTGTCTTGAATTCTGATGTAAATGTGAGTAGAGGCTTCTATCAGTTCAGAGAGACTTTGTGCTGCAGCCCATGAATGTTCGAGGTCTTTATCAGGCTGTTTCAGGAACAGGGCGTGCAACCATCACGTCACATAATAGACTTTTTTGTTTTTGAGTATGACATTTGCTGTCACTGCACTGACATGAGCACAGAAAGAGCTCATTGAGTAAAGCAAGTTAGGCAACATTCTGTAGCATGCGTTGGAAGCAAAACAAATGTGGGTGGGTGATCCTCCAGTATGGAAGTAAAATAATGACAAATGTTTTTGAAACAAAAAGCCTGTTGAATTGCACTACTTGAAAAATAAAATGCATTGCATTAACCCTGCTTGTATTTTAATGCATTGTATTTTTAGGGCTTGCATTTTTATGGGCTGAAATTTAGCATGGTTGAATATTTAGGCTGTGAATATTTCAATTCAAAACATTTCAATAATCCATTTTCACCTTTCATATTTCACTTCCAAAATATTCAAACTGATTAAAAATACAACCTATAATATTCAACAGGCGGTTTTCGGTCCATTTTATTTCGCTTCCAAATTCGCTTCCACAAATTCAGTGGTTCAAATTCGACAGTAAATTCAAAGTTGACATCCAGGAACTGCAGTAAAAGCAGTAGATTACCGAGCATGATCTCCATCTGCTGTTAGTCGATCTCACCAGCAGAGGGTGCAAGCGCGTGTTGGTGACAAAGACCAGAGCAACAGTTAGAGCAAGCCATTCATTCATAAAAACTGTACAATAATTGAGCATGCATTACGTTTTTTGTGATGATTATCTGGGTCAGTATGCGGAAAAGATGATAAAGGCACAAAAGCTCTTTTTATGTTTCATTAATTAACTTCATTGTTACTTTCCCTGTGTAGCCTTACATGTTATCAGCTTTTTCTACCATGAACGGGATTATAATCGGTTTCCCTTAATACATCATCATCATACTCAAGGATTCCCTTTCTCTCGGGACAAAGCGCTTAACTAGCTTAAAGTCCCTGTAAAGTCAAAAATAAGTATGTGTTTTGAGTTTGTCACACCACAGAAAAATGTGTTATTAGTCACCCAGCCAAATTCGAATGATAAAAAACGCCAGAAAGTAAATAAAATAAGCTATCAAAATCTTGAAAAAATGAGCAGTAGGCCTATTCTCTGCTCTCAAACGCTGGGGGCGTGTCCGCTGGCTGCGCTGAAACCACGCCCACTCGCGGGAAAGCTGCCGTCGCCACACTGAACCATAGGCCCCGTTCACACTGCAGGCAAAAGTGGCCCAAATCTGATTTTTTTGGGGTCAAGTGACCAGGTCAGATTTCATCAGAGGTAATGTGAACACTCAAATCTAGCCCAGATCTGATTTTTTCAAATCAGATTTAGACCACATACATATGTGGTCCTGAATCAGACCCAGATCTGATTTTTTTCAATGCGGCCGCAGTGTGAACAATCAAGGCGGATTTGATGCGACTTTTACGTCAATCTACGTCGACATTTGTCACAATTATGCGCCGGCGAAGCCCTAGACACAACATACACAGACAGTAGCCTAACATTAAAAACTTGACTAGATATGGAGAACAGCGATGAAGCGAGTCAATGAGAGTGAGGTGTTAGATCTAAGTAGTATATGGGGAGATACTTCAATTCAAGCTAGAAGGACCTACCGTAACCGCTCCGTTTTTGAAAAAATTGCACACGAAATGGAAGAACGGGGACACAGGAGAACAGCGTCTCAGTGAAACTATTCACGTCATATTCCCACCACTCCTGGCTTCGTCTACGCATCCACACAGATCTCTGTAGTGAATTTGCAACTATAAACCCGCAAAAGTTTCCATTACACAAACATTATGAAATAAATGCGAATATGCTTACTTCCGACCTCCATAACCTCCCGAACTTTAGTGCAACCGCGTGCTGCGTCTGATGTCATTGTTATTGTTCTTTTGCGCATGCCGTTTAGTTTGAAACCTCAAACAGTTCACACTGCAATCAGATATAGGTCACATTTTAAAAGGTAATGTGAACAGCCAATCAAAAAATCGGATCTGAGCAAAAAATCAGAATTGAGCATTAGGACTTGCGGTGTGAACGGGGCCATAAGACTGAACTCTACAGCCGGAATGGATGTTTGCACGGTGGACACGCACTGCCGATGATGGCACCAGTTGTTGGCGCGACGGGAGGATGATGGCCGAGGTGGGAGTCGGTTCGGCCCCATTCACCAGTAACAGCGGATTATCAGTGAATCCCAGTTGTCTCCGACGAAAGTTTATAAAACTATCCTGTGTAAAATGATCACTTACAGAGGCGGGTGTTGGCGGTTGTAGTATTCTTACATTCTGCTAAGAACCAATCATATGCATAGACAGAGTATCCTGTGTTCTTATTGGCCATGTCACATGTCAGTAAAATGATGCAATATAGCTTTGAACAGTCCAGTATGCATCTTGCGATTAAAGAGTTAGCACTCATGTTTGCATGTATGATCTGAGTTAATAAATCCTCATGATAAAATGACTTCGGCGTGCACCTAGAGTTTCCTTGAATACCTCATCATATTAAAAGCAAAAGCATTACATGGTGTCAGAGTAAACGGATCGAACAAGGATGGATATCGCTGGAGTTCCAACGCCCACGATGAACTGGGAAGCAACTAACCTGCCTGATGCATGGCGCAAGTTTCAACAGCACGCGGAGCTGATGTTCAGCGGACCACTGAAGACAAAGGGTGAGGATGAGAAATGTAGTTATTTTCTCCTGTGGGTCGGAGAGAAGGGCCGTGATATTTTTAATACATGGTCACTGTCTGCAGATGACGCAAAGATTTTAAAGTCATATTACGACCGCTTCGCGGCATACGTCGAGCCCAAAGCGAATGTGATATTCGCACGTTATAAATTCCATGAAAAAGTGCAAGGAAACCAAGAGCCCTTTGAACAGTTTGTGACAGACCTGCGTTTGCTTCTCAAGGACTGTAATTATGCACAGTGACGAAATGATCCGCGATCGTATTGTGTTCGGGATACATTCACCGAAAGTGAGAGAGAAACTTTTGAATGTGGGCTCCGAGTTAACGCTCGAAAAAGCGATAGATGTCGCTAGATCTCATGAGTTGGCGCAAGCACAGCTAAAAACGATTTCAAACAGCATGAGTGCTTCACGTGAACATGAAGTGCACGCAATCTCCCGCCATACATCAAAAGGCGCAGTTCCAAAGCAGCGCAACGCTAAACACACAAAGAAATACAGCGAAAATTGGCAACCAAGAAATGCTATCCCAGTGCACCACAAAGGATGCGGCTACTGTGGAAACAAACCTCACACAGATAGATCTCACTGCCCTGCAAAAGGAAAAGTGTGCAAAATATGTGGTAAATTAAACCATTTTGCAAAAGTCTGTCGATCCAGCTGTGAGAAAACTGTCCATGTAATAAGCGAAGAAAACTCAGACCAAGTTGATGAGTACGATGAGCTGTTTATTGACTCAGTGACACAGGGCAGACAGGGTTCAGACACAGAGCAAGCTTTTGTGTATATCAAAGTAGGTCCAAGACAACTTGAAGTTTAGTTCAAGCTAGACACTGGATCATCTGCCAACGTCATTTACCTGTATGAGTATGACAAGCTCAACACTCAGTGCACTCTGCAGCCGACATCTCGCCCCTTGTTTGGCTATGGTGGTGAACACCTGGCGGTAAAAGGCAAATGTGACCTGAAATGCAAGCACAAAGACATTGAGCTGACTATGACTTTTTATGTAGTCGACACAAATGCACCCCCTGTCATAGGTCTAAAAGGATGCATTGACTTTGGACTCATCAAATTAGTACTATCAGTTACAGAAACACAGATGGAAGTGCCAATATTGAAGGAGTTTGCAGATGTTTTCAAGGGAATTGGACTATTTCCTGGTGAGTGTACCATACACTTAGATCCGCATGCAACCCCAGTAGTCAACCCACCCAGACGTGTTCCTCTCGCACTACGCAGCCGTCTTAAAGAGGAGCTTGAGAGCATGGAAAGACAGAATGTCATAGTTAAAGTCACAGAGCCTACCGAATGGGTTAACTCTATGGTTGTGGCTGAAAAACCACGCACAGGTCAGCTAAGGGTTTGTCTGGACCCAAGGGACCTTAACAAGGCCATTAAGCGACCTCACTGCCCATTACCTACCCTCGAAGACATAACGTCCAGGCTAGCTGGTGCCTGATATTTCAGTGTTCTAGATGCTAGATCAGGCTATTGGGCTATTAAGCTCACTGAGGAATCATCAAGGATGACCACTTTCAACACACCTTTTGGGCGTTACCGTTTCTGACGTCTTCCCTTCGGACTGATTTCAGCCCAAGATGAGTTCCAGCGAAAAATTGATAAAACATATGAAGGTTTGAATGGGGTCATGGCCATTGTTGATGATATCCTCATCTATGGTAAGACCAAAGCTGAACATGATGAACATCTCCATGGTATGCTGCAGCGCTCCAGAGAGAGAGGAGTCAGGCTCAATCCAGACAAGAGTATCATCTGTGCTACAGAGGTGAGCTATTTTGGGCATCTCCTCACTGCTGAGGGAGTAAAGCCCGACCCTGCCAAAGTTGCTGCTGTGAGAGACATGGAGCCACCTAAAGACAAAGGAGAACTCGAGACAGTGCTAGGTATGATCAATTACCTCTCCAAATTTGCACCTGGCCTTTCTGAAATCAACGCACCGCTGCGACAGCTCCTAAAGGAGTCAAGTGAATTTTTTTGGGATGCCCAGCATGACAAAGCCTTCGAGAAGATAAAAGAGCTCCTCACATGTGCACCAGGCCCAGTTTTGGCCTATTTTGATCCTCTAAAGGAGATCAGGTTACAAGTCGATGCTTCAAAGTATGGGCTCGGGGCAGTTCTGCTGCAGGATGGAAGACCTGTCGCATACGCATCAAAGTCACTCTCTGAATGCGAAATCAATTACGCTCAAATTGAGGAAGAGCTTTTTGCCATACTATTCGGCTGTAAGCGCTTCCATCAATACATTTATGGCCGTCAAAATCATTGTTGAGAGTGACCACAAACCCCTTGAGTCAATAATGCGGAAACCCCTGGCATCAGTTCCCCCAAGGCTACAGAGGATGATCCTTCAGCTCCAAAAGTACAACTTCACCATTGTGCATCGACCTGGCAAGGATATCCCTGTCGCAGACACATTGTCCAGAAAGTCGCTGTCTGACCAGGATACAAGCCTAAGTGAGGGAATGGATATTCAAGTGCACACAGTGTACAGCAGTCTTCCTGTCAGTGACTCAAAATTGGAGGAAATCAGAACTCAAACTGATAAGGACCCACAGTTCCAGACACTGAAAGGAGTGATACAAAGAGGATGGCCTGATGAAAAGAGAAAGTGTCCCGTGAGTGTGTCAGAATTCTGGAACCACCGGGATGAGCTTTCGTACCTGCATGGAATAATCTTCAAAGGTGAAAAAATTGTCGTTCCCACAAGTCTTCGTTCAGACATGTTGTCACGTGTACATGCCAGTCACTTAGGCATCGAGAAAACCAAGCAGAGAGCCCGTGACATCATGTTCTGGCCTGGGATGGGGAAAGAAATAGAGAACATAGTTAAGAAATGCTCAATCTGCCTCACATTTCGCCCCTCCAACACCAAAGAACCTATGATCAGTCACAAAATTCCAGATAGGCCATGGCAAGTAGTGGCTACGGATTTGTTCACCTGGAGCAATGAGGATTATCTTGTGACAGTAGACTACTACAGCAGATATTTTGAGCTGGACAAGCTCAGCAGCACAACCTCAACTGCTGTGATAGACAAACTAAAAGCTGCTTTTGCACGACATGGCATTCCAGAGGCTGTCATCTCAGACAACGGCCCCCAGTACAGCTCGGGTGAGTTTGCAATGTTTGCAAGAACATGGGAATTTAAGCATACCACCACAAGTCCATACTATCCGCAAAGTAATGGACTAGCAGAGAAGTCTGTGCAAACTGCAAAGATGTTGCTGGAGAAGGCCAAGGCTGACAAAAGTGATCCACACCTCAGTCTCCTGGAGTATCGCAACAGTCCTGTTGATGGTTTCAAGTCTCCAGCTCAGCTGTTGATGAGTCGCCGTCTGCGGTCAACCCTACCAAACACCAAACAGCAGCTCTTGCCAAAAATTGTCAGCAGGAAGGATGTCAGAGCAAAAAGGTTGCATAAACAACAGAATCAAAAAAGCTATTATGACAGATCGGCTAGACCCTTATCTCAGCTCAAGGAAGGACAGGCAGTTAGAGTACGGGGGCAAGGATACTGGAAACCAGCCGTTATTGTCAGAACAGCCGACACTGAGAGATCATACCACATGCGTACTCCTGATGGACGGGAATATCGACGAAACAGACGCCACCTCCTGGACACGAAGGAACCCCAGGACAGTTCGGACATATCCTCAGGGCATGATGGTGGTGAGCTGTGTGAAACACCCATTAACAGTGCACCACACAATGGTATTATACACACACCTGACCATACTGGTGATCTGCCCATTCCTTACAGAACCAGATATGGACGCCAGATAAAGCCCAGAGTCATTCTGGATCTGTAATTGTAAAAGGGTGTAGGCGGATCGCTGCCCTTAAGGAAAATTTTTTTTTTTTCAAAATGTTCAAACAGTTGTGTTTTCTATATGTGACAATACATTAATATGTGAACACATAGAGTATCCTAATTCTTCAGTAGAATAATCTATTGGTGCTTTAGTTCGTGCATGTGACTTTTTGAAAGCTGAATGTTCTTTTTAGTTAATGATATGCAATACTGATATGCAATACTTTTCCTTATATCGTTTTATTTCAAAAGAAGGGGGATGTAGTATTCTTACATTCTGCTAAGAACCAATCATATGCATAGACAGAGTATCCTGTGTTCTTATTGGCCATGTCACATGTCAGTAAAATGATGCAATATAGCTTTGAACAGTCCAGTATGCATCTTGCGATTAAAGAGTTAGCACTCATGTTTGCATGTATGATCTGAGTTAATAAATCCTCATGATAAAATGACTTCGGCGTGCACCTAGAGTTTCCTTGAATACCTCATCATATTAAAAGCAAAAGCATTACAGCGGTGATCCTTCCTCAGCTCTCCATCAAGGCTGGCTCTTCACAAAATGAATCCACTTCTTCTTGATGTAATCGTTTTTCGGAAATGTAAATAAGGACACCGATCTGTTTTGTACGTGATCCGGTGATCGCATTCAGGTAGTACCACTGATCTATATAGAATGACTGGATAGCTCATGACGTCAAAAACAGTGAAGCCACCGCGCCGCCATATTGTGATTCCCTAGTGAGCTCACGCGTTCTATTGAATCAATAGGAAATTGTATGATTTGACTAAGAAAACATTGCATAACGAGACACCGTCTTTAAATCTAAAGTCTTCCTGAACAGTCTTACAACGCAAACATCCTAAGCATTTAAATGGGTATTTGTTTAAAGTCGGAAATTATTCCTGCTTACTAAAAATTAAGTATATGTGAAGTGTGAACTTAAAATTGAGCTCTTTCTGATCGTGTTTTACAGTTAGATCAGTAGTCTGTTCAAGTATTTGATTAGTTAGCAAGAACATGTCCAGGAAATGCGTAATACAAATTGTATAGGTTAATGTAGGCCTACACCTGTTTCACCTCTTATTTACCCCTTATTTACACTGCACATGTCTGCGGCGCGTTACAGCTGCGACACGGCTACCGGAGCTGATCGCGCCCACAAATCGGCAAATCACGTGGAAATGCTCCTGGTGTGAGTTGACACCGCGTGAAGGTAGGAATAAAACATTGTCGGAGCCATATGCGCCGCAGATGTGTGCAGTGTAAATAAGGGGTCACACATAGGCCTACTCCGTTTGCAGTGCATATTATTTTTACCATACCCATGTTAACAGGTTGGAGCTTTAACTGCACGCGATTGCCCATCCTGTGCGGTGCGTGCAGAGATCGTTTGTGTTGCAGGCGCTGAATTAAAGTGACAGCGCATGGTTCGTGGTCAAACTGAACACGGATTGACATGAAAATATTAAATAAATGCATTTAATTAAATTTATAAGAAGTAATGCATTCAATAATACGTTTATTGGGTTTAAACTTGAATACGTCTGTGTAAGAATGCATAGTAGGCTATACTTTTTTTTAAACAACACGGAAATAGCGACAATTGTACATATAAATTACTATATATGGGCTTAAAGTACAACCTGTGAGCAGTTTTTCAAGATCCTTTTGTAATCTTAGTTTTACACTTGTTGATGCACAACGGGTTATCTTAAAAGTGCCGTCGGAGCTACCTATCTCTGTATAACGGCCGTTGGAGCCCTCTGCTGGTAGGGAATCGTAAGATGGCCGCTCGAACACTTCCGGTGGCTTCACCGCCTGGTGGCAGTTTAGAACGTCATGAGCTATCCAGTCATTATATACATCAGTGGGTAGTACGCATTTCCGTGACGAAGGCATAGCTAGCTAGCAATCTGTATGCTTTGTTACTAATAATAGTACTGACAGTAACTCGCGATTGAGCGCCAAACTGAAGCGAATGTGCTCTATTGTTAGGGGAGCGGCCAGCCTCAGTGGCCTCAGTGCGTCATCAAGTAGGGGCATGTCCAGGAGCTCAGGGGCTCCAGTGCGTCATCGAGCCCCGTTTTAGCGCCGCCCAGAAAATCCGGAAAATAGCAATAGTGAAAAACTGTTTAACCCTTTAGAACCGGCTGTGTCGTCGCCGAAACAGATCAGCAAGCTGTATTCATTGTACCGTAACTCTTCAACCGTTTGCACTATCAAAACCATTCAAATTGCCCCTGACAGGAGACAACATGCGCTTTTCGGCAATATACGGCTTATTACGGTAATTTCGTCAGCAAATGACAGCAGCTTTCTGGCAAAGCGGGAAGGAAGGATTTGAACAGAGAGATACGAAGCGCGGCAGGTTAGAGTGTTTTAGATTGCATAAAATAATAAAAGAAACTAACAAATACATGGCGAAGTAGTAGACAGCAGAAGAGGGGATTGGGATGATATTTAATGAAACTTGGGAGGCGGATGGCCGTTACTCTTTCACATATCTTTACATGTGGTGTATGCATGTGTATGTGTGTGCGTGCCTAAGAATGGACGCATTTGTATGTGTGCGACTGTGCGTGTATGAAAAAAAGTGTCAAACTGTGCAATCCAATGTCACAAAAAAGACTTGTATAGATTATACTTCATTTTTCAACTTTAAAGTGTTAGTTTCTTTCGTTCGTGATTTTTCTGTTTTTTTTTCTAAATAAAAATCAGAAAATGTATTCTCGTTTGTTTTATTTTTGTCTATTTAAATTCTATTTACAAACTCACCACACACAATAATGGTCAATAACTGTAATTTGTTGAAAGCTAATCTTTTTCTGAAAAAGATGACACCTTGCACATGAAGATGGCACATTGTTTTAGAATTTTACAGTCAAAAAATCAAAATATGTGAAAAACACCTATTTTAGCTTCAGGTTCTAAAGGGTTACCAGTCTAACTCCACAATTCAGTAATTCACAGTCTTTGTAATATGTTTTAGCAATACATTTCTAACATTTATAATGTGTTTAGAATTTTTTTTTGAAATTGCCTTTACGGGGACTTAAATGGCATAATACAGTGATATAAAAGACAAAACTCGCACCTTATTGAGGATTGAGGAAGTATGCCAACATACAGGTCCTTCTCAAAAAATTAGCATATTGTGATAAAGTTCATTATTTTCCATAATGTAATGATAAAAATTAAACTTTCATATATTTTAGATTCATTGCACACCAACTGAAATATTTCAGGTCTTTTATTGTTTTAATACTGATGATTTTGGCATACAGCTCATGAAAACCCAAAATTCCTGTCTCAAAAATTTGCATACCATGAAAAGGCTCTCTATACGAGCTATTAACCTAATCATCTGAATCAACTAATTAACTCTAAACACCTGCAAAAGATTAAAAGAGGCTTTTAAAAACTCCCAGCCCGTTTCATTACTCAAAACCGCAATCATGAGTAAGACTGCCGACCTGACTGCTGTCCAGAAGGCCATCATTGACACCCTCAAGCAAGAGGGTAAGACAGAAAGAAATTTCTGAACAAATAGGCTGTTCCCAGAGTGCTGTATCAAGGCACCTCAGTGGGAAGTCTGTGGGAAGGAAAAAGTGTGGCAAAAAACACGGCACAACGAGAAGAGGTGACCGGACCCTGAGGAAGATTGTGGAGAAGGACCGATTCCAGACCTTGGGGGACCTGCGGAAGCAGTGGACTAAGTCTGGAGTAGAAACATCCAGAGCCACCGTGCACAGGCGTGTGCAGGAAATGGGCTACAGGTGCCCATTTAGTTACAGGAGTCTGGAGGAAGACTGGGGAGAAGGAAATGCCAAAATGCCTGAAGTCCAGTGTCAAGCACCCACAGTCAGTGATGGTCTGGGGTGCCATGTCAGCTGCTGGTGTTGGTGCACTGTGTTTTATCAAGGGCAGGGTCAATGCAGCTAGCTATCAGGAGATTTTGGAGCACTTCATGCTTCCATCTGCTGAAAAGCTTTATGGAGATGAAGATTTCATTTTTTCAGCACGACCTGGCACCTGCTCACAGTGCCAAAACCACTGGTAAATGGTTTACTGACCATGGTATTACTGTGCCCAATTGGCCTGCCAACTCTCCTGACCTGAACCCCATAGAGAATCTGTGAGATATTGTGAAGAGAAAGTTGAGAGACGCAAGACCCAACACTCTGGATGAGTTTAAGGCCGCTATCGAAGCATCCTGGGCCTCCATAACACCTCAGCAGTGCCACAGGCTGATTGCCTCCATGCCACGCCGCATTGAAGCAGTCATTTCTGCAAAAGGATTCCCGACCAAGTATTGAGTGCATAACTGAACATAATTATTTGAAGGTTGACTTTTTTTATTTATTATTAAAAACACTTCTTTTATTGGTTGGATGAAATATGCTAATTTTTTTAGATACGAATTTTGGGTTTTCATGAGCTGTATGCCAAAATCATCAGTATTAAAACAATAAAAGACCTGAAATATTTCAGTTGGTGTGCAATGAATCTAAAATATATGAAAGTTTAATTTTTATCATTACATTATGGAAAATAATGAACTTTATCACAATATGCTAATTTTTTTAGAAGGACCTGTATATCATAAATTATACTCTGTTTCTGTAGTGATGAGTGTCAGCGGCAGGTAAATACACTTGCGTGATTGTCGTGTGGACCGACTCTCTCGGTTGCATAGGACATATCACTCCGCCGCTGCTGTAGACTGTGCTAATAAATATAGGTAAAACAATATAACTATTGCAATGCGATGAAAAGGATAGTTTGATTTCTAACATTATTCTCTCAACAGACACTTACTTTGATAGTCTGGTGTTATAGTTGATTTGCTTTTAGTGTACTGTGGAGTGGGTAAAACTGTTTTAATGGCATGCTAAACTGATACCATTGATTCGTACTAGCCTAGCATCGGCCAATTACGCAACTGGGACGACTGGATGAATTTAAAAAAAAAAAAGTCTCTACTGATAAATAACACTAAGGCTCACTTGGAAATGAGGCCCAATGTCCAAAATTCCGAACCACCCCTTTAATGCATAATTTTCTTCTTAATTACTCTTTTAATGTAATTGCAATGCATAAAATGTGCATCAAAGAGTTAATATTCCTCCCTGTCCCAGTGGAAATGTGGCATTGTCTGAATGTGACAATGTTTTTGCAGTTGAGTTCAAGCTGTTTCACTCGTATGCAAACAGGTTATGATGGCAATTCAGATAGTAAACGCTGGCAAATATGAGCAGGACAGATATGAATCTGATCATCACAACCGACAGGCAGAAGGAGCCACAGGTGGACAGCACAGGGTCCCAGTCAGGAGTCCACCTATAACCTACACAAACACACTTATTAATTAGAGGACTTTAATAGCAGGAGGCTGTTGAAAAGATAATCATAACCGCCCACAACACTCCAGTCGCTCTTACAAATGTCTGAAAGCCGTTGCATTCGCAGTGATTCTCAACTAGTTCTGCTTCAGAACCAAGATTTTGTTAGTGAACCAGAATTGTAAACAGAAATAATTTTTTTTAAAGTTTTTGTAAATGCATAAACATCGGAAATATGATTTAGTCTAGATTTAGTGTCTCCAAATATTAGTTGTTTAAGTGGTTTCATTCTCTCAAAGGTCAAATAAAGGTTCTTCATGGAAACACCCATGGATTCTTTATCTTTAAGAGTGTATATTCATCCTATTTAATGCATATTTATGAAATCTTGTGTAGTTTTTTATGGTTTAATGCCACATAGCTTCCGCCATCAAAAGCATTTGTGCACAGACACAGGAACTTGCTGTATTGCGATGACACTCAGACATTTATAATTGTGTGTGTGAAGTGAACATGTTTTCTGTATATTCAGATTGAGAGATCAGGGCTTGTCTTACTACCACATAATATTTTTTTTTTTTACTACCCCCCCCCCCCCCCCCCCCCCCCCTTACAGTGACAAAGATCACAGCAGTTATACCCTTCACCAAGGCCCTGTCCCAAATGGCAGACTCCGGACTTGTGGACTTCCTCAGAGTCCACACTTTGGTGACGTCATGTAGTGCAGACCTATAGGGCCCTTAGCGCGAGTCCGCGAGGGTGCATTGAGAGGTGTTTTTGGGACAGACTCGATCGTCACGCCGGAAACAGGAAGACGGTCTGACAGGAGCTCGGGGAAATATGCTGCCTATTGTTGTTGTGTTTACATATGACTCAGTAAAGCCCTGTTCTATTTATTTAATGAATCATAATGCGATCGTATTATTCAGCTCACTATTATTAGCTTATGTTTGAGACATCAACCACTGGTCGATGATCATAATGTTTGTATAAACTTGTCATAAAAACCGTAATGATAATTACACTTAAATATTTTCTTCTCAGCCATGTTAACAATTGTCCATGAGCAAAATCTCCTCCCATCCGTCTTCTGATTGGCCTTTCGCAAGGATTCCTGGGTAGTTAAAGTGCGTAGAGCCTGCATCTATGCGGGCTTCGCCCAAGACCGCTTCAAGGGTACACAGGGGGCGCTGCTGAGCACACTTCAGAGCGTTAAAATGCTAAATGGGACGGCCTACGGACTCGTAGACTCTGCGAGCACGCGCAATTTAAGTCCACGAGACCGAAAGTCCGCATGAAGTGCGCCATTTGGGACAGGGCCCAAGATCTAAGCTATACGTCCTTGCTTCAGGTTGCAGTTTCTGATTGGCTAAGAACACATATAGTCTAAGTAATTTCCTATATAGGCTACAGATAGACTGAAGCATCTCTCCATAGATTATGCAGCTGATACTCAGACCCTGAAGAAACACAAGTTTGTCAACTTGACAAAAAATACAGGCATTTCCTTAAAAATTAAACCGTTGTCTTAAAAATTCACGTGACGGCTATACCCCATTGAATATTTTAAAATGAGTTTCCTTAGCTTTATAGGAGCCACTGGAAAGCTAATATACTGTGTTCACAATTTTTTAATATGGTTTATCATAAGCTTGCAAAACACAGTTATTATTCAGAAGTGTCGGATATAATATAGAATTGAAACAAGAGTGGATAAGTTTGTTGGGAAGGTCATTACCATTGAAGAGAAAGGAATGGGAGTTCACAAGAAGATCCATCAGGCATGTTGACAGAAGTGTTTTGTGCAAGATTTATAAAGCTTTTTGGAATGGCATTTAAGACATGCTCAAAATGTTTGCGTTCACATTGTAAGTTATATTTAGTACAAAAGTCTTTAAAAGTTAACAATCTCCCATCTTCATCTATTAAATGAAGAACTGACCAAATACCCTTTTCAAGCCACTCAAGAACACATAGAGACTCAGACTTATATTTAGAAACAATAAATCTATTGTTCCATATAGGGATTTTAAGTGGAGAAAAGAGGTGGTTATATAATAACTTCTAATAAAACAAAATCTGCTGGTGAAAGGAAGATAATTTGATTGGCAGTCTGGAAACAGTAAAATCACATCTCAATAGAAAAACAATTCCTGCAAAGGTGAGTGCCAAATGGCCCATAGAAAGTGATTGGTGTGTATGAATAAAAAGAATCAGTATTGCTGGATTAACAAGTTAGATCGATCTCCTGTGGGAGGTCCTAACAGGTTTCATGTAAGATTGTTGAGGGCGACATGCGAACATCACAGCTGAAGGACTGCTACACTACAAACCTTCAATAAATTCTTCTCCCCACAAGAACTCTGGTCAAACTTACTTATTTTATGTATCGGAGAAATCTAATACATTGGCGAGCCACCCAAACCACTGCTCGGCCAAATACAGCAAAATCTAACAGATGTATCCCAAAGTACTGTGAAGAGAGTCTTTTTTTACAGTCCATGGTCGCCATTGTTTCACTGGCGGTCTGAAGGAAATGATGCCAGTCTGGCCCTGATAGTGGCAGCTCCGTCTGAAAGTGATTCCAGAACCTGCCAGTGAAAAACAAATGCTATTAATAGTCATGAATGCCACTGCTGGTTTTTCTCTGATCTGAAATGTTTTTGTCGTCATGTTAGCAAAGTGGTCGTCAGCGTTGTTATTGTTAACTTAAACTAAAATGGTAAAACTTAAAAATAAGATTTCATTTGTTAACATTAGTGAATGCATTACCTAACAAAAACAAATATACATTACATACATACATTAAATAACAGCACAATAACAGCATTTAGTAACATTTGTTAATGTTAATGTTGGTTAAAATGTTCATGTTCAACTAATGTTAACTGATACAACTTTTGATTAAAAAAAAAATAGTAGTAAATATTGAGATTAACATGAACTGATTGATAAATGCTATTTTTCATTCTTCATGTTAACTAATAAAACAATCTAGAGTTAAAAACACTAACACAAAAAAATTGTTTTTATTAATAAAAATAAATCTGAAATAAAATATAAATTTCATAAATGAAAATGAGAAGTTAAATAAGTTAATTAGTTAAACTAAAACTATATATATATATATATATATATATATACACTTGTTTTTTTTTTTTTTTGTTTTTTTTTTTACGTTAAAACCTTCATACACTCTTCGAAGAAAAGGTTCTATTTCGAACCTTCAATGGTTCCGTCAGGCACTTCATATATAGAACCTTCCAGGGGTTCCATTCCATCTTGGGATAATTTTATGGATTTAGTTTTAGTTAATTGATTTAAAAAAAAAAAAAATCCCTGTTAAATATGAAATTATATGCAATCATTTAAAACTGAATAAAATCCCAAATATGATAATTCCAATTGATTCATCACTTATACGCTCTTATGCATTTTTCCTTTTCATATTGTGATGATTGTATTTTACTTGTGGTGGTAAACATCAGGATCTCGACTCATTCTGTTATTGAAGCCGATGTACAGATCGTCCCATAGCAGCCCGTTCAAAACCACGTGTCTCATCACGCCCACTCTGTTCTTAATCTAAACGCACACGTTTCATGTATTAGAATCAGTGCATATCTCATCAACACAGCCTGTGCTACAGGACTTGAGTCAGGTCACCTCCTCGTACGCGTGATCTCTCTCCGGGCGCGTGTCTGGGAAAGAAAGGTCCTGAAAGTCCACCAGATAGTTGTAACCTCCATCCAGAGGCTTGAAATCATCATCCGTCTCTATGACCTGATGGGAAAACACTCAGTGTTAGAGTTCATCTGTGTTTGTTTGTGTATGTGTGAGATCCACCTGCCGTTTGGCTATAAAAAATATTTTTTACCCGAATGACCAGATTGTAGCCTTTAAATCCTGCCCAGTTATAATAGTACTGGATCCAGCTTTTGTGTTTAAAGATTTCAGCTGAAATGGAAGCATTCAGTTCATCCACATACAAGTCAAAGTCCCAACTGTCCTTATAGATCTTTGTACCGCTGGGCGGTTCAGTGATGGCACTCCTATTATGATATTAAAACCAGAAAAGAATATGAAAAACAGGCAGACATAATTACAGAGGCTCATGCTACATGCATATATGAATATGATCATAACATAATTCTCAAATCAAAATTAAACAGATGCATGCTCAAAAACTATAAACAATAAACGTAAAAAGGTAAAAAAAACAATGTCAGAGACTACAGTCAATATGTATACTAAAAAATAGTTTGATTACACTTACTGTTGAATATGCATTTATAAAATGCATAATTATTCAATCATGCTTGGTTATTATGGTTAACTAAAACTAAAAGCCTAAAAATATTGTTGTTACATCAAATAAAAGAAACATAAAATTACTAATTAAGCCATGGGAATGCTACATTAATGCAAAGAACACTAAATGCTAGTGTTAATAAAGCCATGGGAACATTACATGCTAATGCTAATAAAGCCATGGGAACATTACATACTAATGCTAATAAAGCCATGGGAACATTACATGCTAATGCTAATAAAGCCACGGGAATGCTACATGCTAATGCTAATTAAGCCATAGGAACGCTACATGCTAATGCTAATTAAGCCATGATACCTTTTAGATGTGTCATTTAACGCGAGGGCCAGATCCAGGACAGAACCGGGTAAAGGTGTCCAGGTTAAGGTGTTTGGACAGCTCTTCCTGATGGATTCGTTCAGGTCTTCTGGGCTGTTCTTGATATTCGTCTCCTTTATGCACCTGTTAATCATGTTCGAGTGTTACTTCATAATACACTTTGATGACTGTAATGTACATAATTAATATTTTTTTTAATGTTTTTGAAAGAAGTCTCTATTATAAACATCTTCACTGTTAGTTTTGATCAATTTAATCCGCCCTTGCTGAATACAAGTATTAATTACTTTCCAAAAAAATAAATAAATCTTTGAACAGTATTGTAATAGTAATGTGTTTGAGTCAGACATCACACTACATGCATAAAATAGCTTGTGAATGTTGTTTCGTGTTGACTAATGTTTTCATTAAATGTGAAAATGCATTCTTGTATACAGTAGCTAACTATCTAAAAGGTTTTGTGATGAGAGATTGCATTAATATCCACTTGTCAGAAGGATGCGCTTCAGTGAAGTATCCAGCAAACGGGCAGTAGATCTTGGGCTGCAGGGATTTCACCAGCTGAGTCTTATAGTTTAGCAGTTTCTTCCTCTCATTCTTGATGAAAACCGCCTTCCAGCTTTCTGTCAATGTCAGAAAATTACAATTAGAATGGAGAGTTGCATTGAAAAAAATAAACCTGCATGTGTAATGTGACACTCACAAAAATAGTTTTTGTTGAGATTATTATCTTTTGTTTTCTTTCCTTTTATTACAAGTTAAATACTATTGAGAGAATACACAGAAGCGTGCTATGACATGCTGTTGCACATAACGGACACAAGGTGGCAGTACCTTTCAGCCGCGTAACTCTGGGACCCTTAGCGAGGCGTGGAGGAAGACGAGCTCATATTCCGGTTGAATGGAAAAAGAGCAACTGTTGTCCCGCGTCTCTTATAACCGTGTCATATATTCAATATTTCCAGGTTAGTTTTACAACTTTTATATGACTACAAAAGGGTTATAAGCTAATATGAATCCTCAGTGATGTGTGTTTGATAAGCGAAAGGTATGTTAAGTGTGTAAATGGTAAAGTATAATGATAACATTGTGAAGTTGAGGAAATGGCGGCCGACGCTCGCACTAATGTTTTCTTTTATAATATATTCCTAATGGCTCGGGGATATTTCTGAGTTATTACTATGTGTATAATATGTACAGTAACTGTGTGTAAGCCTATGCATTACGGGTAATGAATAACGCTAATGTACAGAGTAAAAGCAGTTTACAGATGTAGCTTTGGGTGAAACGCACGTGGTAGCATTAAATGCACATGGTAATATTAGACTGTAAAACAGTTTCGGTTCATAGGAATCGTGTAAAAGTTATAAGGGCAAATATGTTTACTATTGAAGTTTGTTCTCGTTTAATGTAAATATAATTTAACTTAACCTAACTGCAAATGGGAATTATTCTGTTACATTAAGTGAACACTTACAAAATGTATAATGAATACAGAAGTACTCGTTTAATGAGAGATAACAGAGAACATGGTTTAGAGAGAAAATGTGTTTATGGTTTAAGATAAAACTGAATGTTTAGGAAATATGTGAAGATTCATTTATGTGGAAATGTACGTTTTGACGAATATGTGATTTCGTGTTATCCAATTGTGTATATTACCTGTGTTTCGATACAGAGCAACCAAAAATAACAGTAATAATTCTTGATTGCAGATATAAGGTTGAAATGTTGTTAATAAAGTGATATATTCCGGTTGAATGGAAAAAGAGCAACTGTTGTCCCGCGTCTCTTATAACCGTGTCATATATTCAATATTTCCAGAGCACTTCGACCAGGAGTATCAATATACACTCACCGGACACTTTATTAGGTACACCTGTCCAACTGCTCGTTAACACTTAATTTCTAAGCAGCCAATCACATGGCGGCAACTCAGTGCATTTAGGCATGTAGACATGGTCAAGAAAATCTCCTGCAGTCCAAACCGAGCATCAGTATGGGGAAGAAAGGTGATTTGAGTGACTTTGAACGTGGCATGATTGTTGGTGCCAGAAGGGCTGGTCTGAGTATTTCAGAAACTGCTAATCTACTGGGATTTTCACGCTCAACCATCTCTAGGGTTTACAGAGAATGGTCCGAAAATGAAAAAACATCCAGTGAGCGGCAGTTCTGTGGGCGGAAATGCCTTGTTGATGCCAGAGGTCAGAGGAGAATGGCCAGACTGGTTCGAGCTGATAGAAGGGCAACAGTGACTGAAATAACCACTCGTTACAACCGAGGTATGCAGCAAAGCATTTGTGAAGCCACAACACGCACAACCTTGAGGCGGATGGGCTACAACAGCAGAAGACTCCACCGGGTACCACTCATCTCCACTACAAATAGGAAAAAGAGGCTAGAATTTGCAAGAGCTCACCAAAATTGAACAGTTGAAGACTGGAAAAATGTTGCCTGGTCTGATGAGTCTCGATTTCTGTTGAGACATTCAGATGTTAGAGTCAGAATTTGGCGTAAACAGAATGAGAACATGGAACCATCATGCCTTGTTACCACTGTGCAGGCTGGTGGTGGTGGTGTAATGGTGTGGGGGATGTTTTCCTGGCACACTTTAGGCCCCTTAGTGCCAATTGGGCATCGTTTAAATGCCACGGCCTACCTGAGCATTGTTTCTGACCATGTCCATCCCTTTATGGCCACCATGTACCCATCCTCTGATGGCTACTTCCACCATGTCACAAAGCTCTAATCATTTCAAATTGGTTTCTTGAACATGACAATGAGTTCACTGTACTAAAATGGCCTCCACAGTCACCAGATCTCAACCCAATAGAGCATCTTTGGGATGTGGTGGAACGGGAGATTCGCATCATGGATGTGCAGCCAACAAATCTGCGGCAACTGTGTGATGCCATCATGTCAATATGGACCAAACTCCCTGAGGAATGCTTCCAGCACCTTGTTGAATCTATGCCACGAAGAATTGAGGCAGTTCTGAAGGCAAAAGGGGGTCCAACCCGTTACTAGCATGGGGTACCTAATAAAGTGGCCGGTGAGTGTATATCTGCTAGCGGACCCCTGGCCGGGACCCGTTACAGTAACAAAGACTTAAGATATAGCATTCATTACTATAAATGGGAGAAAGTGCAACGCACAATATGGCGGAATAAATCCCGCCCTCTAAATAAAAGAGCCAATCGCCAATTGGTAAAGTCATCGCATCACTGCAGCTGCCGTCAGAAAGCTCAGTTGCTACACAAACTGTCAGTGTTTTGAGAAGCATGCTTATGATTGCACATGTGCATTGGCTGGTCTAGTGGAGACCAGCAACTCCACTTAAGTTATAATATGCAGTTTTTTGTCATGATTTGAGCGTTTAGAAACAAAATGTCATGAGACAGATGTTGTCAGATTGAATGGTGATTTCAAATATAAAATGTATTCGTAAATTGGAAAAGTTAATGTTTCCCCAAAGAGAGATAGGAGCTGTACTTGCATGACTGAAATAGCGTTTCAAAGATGGCCGCCGAGTGAATTGACTCGCCTTAAAGGGACTTCGGTGTGTGTAACTCACCAGTGTACTTGCCACCGTGGAAGGTCATGGGGAAACCGGAGGCGCCGCCAGCGAAGTCGCTCATCATCACGTCAACACCGTGGGGAAGACGTCCATTGTTTGGTCTGGTACAGTCCACCGTATTCAGGATCATGTGACCTTGGAAGGTGTTTTTTTTATTTTTATTTTTTAGTTTGTCCAACCTATTAGCAATGTTGTGCATTTCTGAGGGGCTTTAGCCGCTTTATTGAGGAGAAAAACTATCCGTTGAAGATAATCTGTTTGTAGGCGATTCATCATTTCTATTTACATGAAACAATTTCAACATTATCTTACTGTATTATCTTTACATATTTATGGAGGGTGACACTTTCACACCCTTGAACGAAAGAAAGTGTTGGTGGTTTATCTACACCTGAACTTGTCCCTAACGACCGTTATTATGCATGATGACTTCATGTGACCTGTATGTACTTTATCAATACCATGTGATGTAAAGGCAGAAGAATGCAACCGAAACTCTTTCTATTTCTCTTTATAGCAGTTTTTCCGCCAGGAGACAGAACTAATTAGTGAATCAGCTGGCTGAGTTCATGGGTGGAATAAACATATGGCAGGACTTTTACTTTCTGACCCCTGGACTTTACACCCCTGGTGCTTTATACAATAACGATTGTTTCAAAGCAGCTTTACAGGGAAAAACAGGAAAAATCAGTCTGAATGAGCAGCAAAATACCTTTATACTCCACGATCAAGCAGGTGTCCATCTCAGGATGAACTCCGTCCATCAGAATCATAAATCTCAGGTGATCATCGACCTTTCAAATGATTCAAAAGCCGAGATCAAGAAAAGTAGAACACGTGAAAAAGAGCAAAAGGGGAAAAAAAAAGCCACCGTATCACTTACATTCTGCCACACCCCGAACGGCACCACGTTGATGTTTGTTAAATTCACTCCACTTTTCTCCAGATACCTGCAACAAAACACAAACAACCTGTTTTTCTACAAGTCAGATGGTCTCCGGATCGCAGGATTCCTCTAGAGCAGGGTTTCCCAAACAGGGGTTAATTAAAAACTAAGGTCACGCTTTAGTTTAGGGTCCAATTCTCACTACTAACTATGACTTTCGCCTCAATAAACACCTAATTTCTGCTAACTAATAGTTCGGTAGTTGTTAAGTTTAGGTATTGGGTGGCTTAAGGAATGTAGAATATGGTCATGCAGAATAAGGCATATAATATGTGCTTTATACATGTCATAAAGCACATATTATATGACTAATCAACGGAAAGCAGAACAGGTGCGTAAATTAGGAACAACGGAAACTGAGGGCCTGTTTACACACCGTTTTCAACTAAAAACGTAAAACTTTTTATGCGTATTTTGGCCGTTCATTTACACAACAACAGCGTTTTGGGTGCCTGAAAACGCAAACTTTTCAAAACGGGTTTCAAAGTGCAAGTTTTTAAAAATAGTCTCAATTCTCTGAAGACAATGACGTCAAGCACATGCGTATTACGTGGTCAGTCTATAGTGTTTCATCGGCATCTAATGGCATGGCAACAGAATACAGTGTTTTTAGTCGTTTTTGCAGATCCGTGTGAATGGGGATGTTTTGAAAATGGTGTCGTCTGTACCTTCCTTTTACTGTCTATGGTCTGTAAAACTGAAAAACTTTTTTAAGCATATCGTTGTCGTGTAGACGTGCCCTTTTATTCACAGGGAACTCAACTCAGAACCAAAACACAATGAAACTAAACAGACCTACAATTTTTACATACACAAAATATTATTATTGTTATAGTAGTAGTATGCAAATGTGCAGTTAAATTAAATAGTAACTTAAAATGTCAGATGCTACAGTCTACAGATGCTACTAATATCCTTTAGTTCAAAGGGGTTTAGCTGAAGAAAATTTATGTTTGTCATTTTTATGCTTCAAAAGTATTAGCTGCAATTTAAATGACTCTTAAAAATAAAGATTCGAAAAGGGGTCTTTTGCCATAAAAAACCTTTCAGTGAACAGTTCTTAAAAGAGCCATTTTCCACTATTAAATAACTTTTTATTCCATTGATGTTAAAGATTCTTCTTGGAACCACAATGCCAAAAAGAAAAGTGAAGTCGTTTGCTGTAGAGTTGAGTCTCACCAGAACACCGGCCGTGAAGTGTCTCCGACATAAATGGGAATATCTGGACGCTTTTTGGAAAGACGTCGCAAAGTTGGGTAGCTGATAGAAAAAAAGATGCAAAATATATATTTTTTTGCATAATATAAGGAATATAATATATGCAGTTGAAGTGTTGTGGTGGATCAGACTGTAACCTCAGGTGATCTGAATGCATGTGGCTGATGTAAATGAGATCTGCCTGACTGAGTCTGTCCATGGCATCAGATGGAGGTTCATGAGCGAGCCACCAGCCTCTCGCAAACGCTGGTCCAGTGAGCCACGGGTCAAACATCATCGTCTTGTTCCCCGCTTTAAGCTCCATACACGCGTGCGTGATGTATGTCAGCTGAAACAAACACACACAGAGAGTATTTATGGATTGAATGTGTTTTATGCCAACAATGTGGTAAAACATGTTAGAATCATGATAAACTGAACTTCACTTCACTTTCAATTTAAAATAGCTGTTTTCTATTATATTGTAAATTGTAATTTATTCCTGTGATCAAAGCTGAATTTTCAGCATCATTACTCCAGTCTTCAGTGTCACACGATCCTTCAGAAATCATTCTAATATGATGATTTGCTGCTCAAGAAACATTTATTATTATTAATGTTGAAAACAAGTGCTCCTTCATTTTTTGTGGAAATCATGACACATTTTTTTTTTAGGATTCGTTGATGAATAGAAGTTTAGTAAAAAAAACAGTGTTTATAGGCATTTTTTTAACATTATAAATGTCTTTACTGACACTTTTTTCCTTTGGCATTTTATTTACTTTTCGTTATTTTGTTATATATGAGAATGCTGCAGGTTGCCAGCAAACTGCCACACGCACACGCTGGTTGATGCAGGATCTAATCGGATCCATTATACTGATACAGTTTACACCCAAAAGTTTACTT
Organism: Rhinichthys osculus; assembly: GCA_029959095.1. Classification (NCBI taxonomy): domain Eukaryota; kingdom Metazoa; phylum Chordata; class Actinopteri; order Cypriniformes; family Leuciscidae; genus Rhinichthys; species Rhinichthys osculus. The sequence goes on along the minus strand of JARWKJ010000013.1, from coordinate 40,070,447 downwards.
TCACTTGAGACATAACCGGCTGTGTTTACATGAATACTCCACACGATGGACATAATTGCATATTTGACCATCCAAGCGAAATAAGAGTGAAGAAGTGCTGAACTCACGATCGCATGGTGAGAGACTCTGCTTTCTGTGACTGTGTGGACACTTACTCTGTCTGTCAGTCAGTGCATTAGTGTATTGAGTTCTTATATTTTTTGCAACAATACAATAACATGGACTGTTGCAGGGTTAGACTGAGGCAGACTGAATGTTCTGACCAGTGCGGATCATTGATGAGTGAGTGTGATTTACCGTGATCTCTCCGGCGTGTAGCTCTTGTGCTTCTCTCGGCTCTGCGGTCCAGGGGTCTGGAGGATTCAACTCAACCAGCTCTAAACTACCGTCAGTGTCTGACAGCACTGCCTCTACACACACACACACACACACACACACAACACACAAATACTGACAAGACGATATCAGTTCGCTAACATGAAAGCAATTTGACTAATGTTCAGCAATTTGACTAACGTTCTGGTAAGTTATGAACAACAAACGTTCTTTCACCTATCAGTATTAAGCTTTTAAAAATTATTAGCGGGAATTAAAATGACATCAAATGTTTATAAACTCTTAAAAATATAAAGGTTCAAAAATGGGGTTTTCACGGCGATGTCATTAAAGAACCATTCAGTGAACAGTTCTAAAAAGAACCTTTTCTTAAAAGTCTAAAAGACCTTTTCCACTATAAAAACCCTTTTGTGGAATGGAAAGATTCCATTTCTCCAGTAGCAGTTTTAAATAACAATGATTTTACCGAGTTCATCTTGCATGAAGCTGTCTGGAGGGTTGACATACGCCATGGTGGCCACGTTAAGTTTCCAGTAGTGTTTATTACAGCGCACTGTGCTGTTACACAAACACACAAGCACAATCTAATGAATCCCATTATATACTCCTACAATATTGAATTGTAAATCTTCCTGCACTGTGTGTCAGTGTTGGTTGCAGAAGAGATGAAACAGGATAGCAGTCTTCATTTAGAAATCAACTCAAATCTTCACAAAACAGAATCACAGGAACAGAACAACCTTAACATGAAGAACTGACAATGAACTGAAAGAAACACAGGGTTTAAATAGACAAAACACTAGAGATGGCTAATTACACACCGGAACAGAACTGAACAGAAACAGAAAGAAACGGAGAGAACAAACTAAGATTTACAAAGAAATTTAGACATGAACAGAAAAACAGGGAAAAAATAAACTTATGAATGCACAAACTCAACACGTGACAGTTTGTCTGCTAAATAATAATAATAATGCATTTTACATTACTTGTGTCTCTTGTGCTCACCAAGGCTGCATTTGGTTGATCAAAAAATAACAGTAAAATTGTGAATTATTATTACAATTTAAAGAATTGTTTTCTATTTTAGTATATGTAATTTATAACTGTGATGGCGAAGATGATTTTTCAGCATCATTACTGCAGTGTCACATGATTCTTTCATAAACAATTATTGCACAATTAAACAATTATTTAGTTATTACACAAGCCTAATGTGTACAGGTGAAAGAAAATGAATGTCACAGTTCCAATAACGAAAGAAGCGTCCTCGCACCTGCTTTCCCCCCCAGCAAATTCCTTTTTATGTGTTCTTCTTCTTACTATTATTTCTGTTGAAATGAGTTTAGGTTCACTCACCTCCCGGACATGTCCTCTATGTCTTCAGTGAAGCGTCCACCCTGGTGTTTGCACTGGTTTCTACACGCTCGTAGTTTGTCTTTGACTTTGTAAATGATGTAACATTTGCCATCCTCTGGGTTTTTCTTGAAGTTAATTCCCTCTTTCAGTGCCTGGACGTCCTCAGCCTGCAGGCGCAGGACTGTTTTTGAGACCTGGGATGTCATTGTGCTCCAGCTAGAGATGAGCGGATCGTCAGTTCATCGGCAGATCTTTTATAATTAGGGTTTATATGATATAAGAAGACTATTACAAGTTCTTAGATTCAGTTTCAAGCTCAGCAGAAGATTGTTGATCATAATGTATTGTTTGTTGACAAAATTTCCACCTATTCAAAAACTTATGCTCAGTTGCTGCTATAAATGAAGTATAGCCTAATCATAGACTTTCTTGCTCTGTTCTGAATAGGCCTAAGGTTAAATTTAAAGTATTTGTTATGGAGTGACAGGAACTAAATAGCCTGTAGTTATGTTTATCTGTTTTTATAACTTTTATAAACATTTCGCTTTATTTACCGGTATTTTACATTAGCCTGTTTCTGAATGTAATATTGAGACTTAGGCCTATGTGACATAGGCCGGCTATATCTGTTATTTTTTCTTTCTCCAAACCGCAATTTTATATAGCGTATTTATCATGCCATGCAAATGTTTTAAAGTATCTTGGAAAAATACTGTTAAAAGTATCCTAGGCCGTGTCTGTTTTGTCATTGCTCATTTTATGTGGTGCCTCTCCATGGGATTGAAATGTGTGTGTGTGTGTGTGTGTGTGTGTGTGTACGCACAGGTGAAATGTGACTGGTTTTGTACATGCCATTGTGTGTCTACCTGCTGAACCTTTTTGGGCTTACATATTTATAATTTGTTTGTAGCCTACTTAATGACTGGTTTGTAGGTGTTTTCTTGCATAATTTCTTTTTATCTTTAATAACATTCGTTTTTTTTATATCTATGTCTCCTGTCCATTTCCAGTTAGCGAATCGGTGTTGGAAATTAATTAGTAAAAAGTCCCCGGGTGAGATTCCAGGGTGGAAGAGTTCCTCCTAGCATTTCACCCTTGTAGGTATAACGAACTACATGAGTCATTTTTGGTAACATTTGTACTTTTAAGAGTAGACTTAAATGTGGGAACTTTAACTTTAACTCAAATAGCCTACTTTTAATGAAAAAACAAAGGCTCACGTTACTTGTATTAATTTTAATGCAATACATTAAGAAATGAGTAGGCTACCTGTGGAATCGTTCACATGAATGATGCAGACAGACAGCATACGCAGATGTTCAACTAATAAAGAGATTGGTTTGCAATGAATCAACTGTAATACTTAATGGGACCAGCAGAGTGAACTATCTAGTGATATGACCTGGGGATGTGCAAGGGGGTAGAACCATAGATAGCCTTTATTATGGATATTTATGGGTAGAACCCCTTATGGGTAGAACAAGAGAGGAGGCTTTTGTGATGATGTTCGTTCCCTATGTGTTCGCATTAAAGTTTGAGCACAAGCTCATTGTAACATGATTAACAGTTTCTAGGTGTTGTCTTGCATATTTTTTTTAATCTTTAATTACATTTGTATTTTTATATCTACGTCTCCTGCTCATTTCCAGTTAGCGAATCGGTGTTGTCTTTAGGGGAAATTAATTAGTAAAAAGTCCCCGGGTGAGATTCCAGGTTGGATGATAAAGTAGGACTGTAAAACTGTAAAAAACAACAAAACTTGCATCACAATAATTTATTAGGCCTACACATAATTTTTATCAAGTTTAGTGACAGCATGGTGCAATAATTGGTAGACTATAGGCTACTGCTATCATTATTGCTTGATACAATTTGTTTCAAATTTTCAAAGGGTGCCTTGACTTATTGACCTCTTTTTGACCTCATGTTTCATGACAAAAAATTCATGTTTATTTACTAGTAAAGAGAGATGATCGGCACGCGCTCATTTATTGTTTTCTAATTTTGTAATAAAATTGGCAGAATCTGAGAGATGAGAATTTGTTCCATATCAAAAGTAACCTTCTCAGTCTTGTCTGTCGGTGGTGTCAGTGTCCTCTTTGCTTCACGATTTTTGTCTGCGTGAGAAAATGGATGTGTGTGAGAGCGTGTGAAAAGTGACAATTGCATGAGTCTCATGGTCAATGCGTGAGAGTATACATACATACAGCTCTGCAGTGGATAAAGCTAGGTTCAAAATTCTTTTTTGATTTCGTTGACATATTTGAGTGAAATATTTTTGCAGAGGTGATTTTAAATATCTGTTTTTATCACTCATTATCAAGAAAATCCTGTCAACAGCCAGAAAAAAATATTTTCACCATATTTTTAAGGAAGAAACTAAAATATATGTATGACAAATAATATATATATACAAATCTTTTTTTTTTTTTTATTAAAACCCTTCCGAATGGGTAATACAAGTTTGGTGAATGTTAAGCTGCTAAAGTGGAGATTTCTGACTCAAATCTCACAGCATTTAAATATAAGTATTGAAATTGAAATCTACTGATGCAAATACATAAAGTGTGATAAAATAAACACTTAAAAGTGTATTTTAGGTGATTTTTTCCCAGTAGTCTAAAAGAAGAAAAACTCAAAATGGACCGGTGCATGAATAAAACAAAGGTTTTGCTGGTTATTTCTTGCCTAAAGCTTTGAAATACTCTTCAAATTATAATAAATAAAAGATTTTTATTAATTTCAATTTTTATATATATATATATACAGTTATATATGGTGGAACATTACCTTTGCTGTGTCTTGAATTCTGCTGTAAATGTGAGTAGAGGCTTCTATCAGTTCAGAGAGACTTTGTGCTGCAGCCCATGAATGTCCGAGGTCTTTATCAGGCCGTTTCAGGAACAGGGCGGTAACCATCAAGTCTCATGGGGGACTTTTTGTTTTTGAGTATATTCAACAACAAAAAACCTGAACATTAAAAAGATTTAAAAGACAAGTATGAAATTTCCTGTCACTGCTCTGCTGACACGAGCACAGAACTTGCTCATAGAGTTAAGCAACATAACTGTAGGCCTACATGTTGCCACTAGCCTGGTTAAAACCAGACCATTCTCAGTTGTAACTGAGTTATGGTCTGGCAAAGCGTCATAGACAAATCATTTCCAGAGGGGCGTCAACCAACGGACGTCGCGGATAGACCTAAACCCAATCAGAGCGATGAAGGAGATGACGTATGCAGAGCGGAGTGTTGTTCTTTGCTCGGTTTTTAACAAAAAGGAAACGTTCAAATGGCTTAAAAAAGACGCGATAGCTGATTCGGACGAGTGATATTCGACGGCGGCATCCATCTTTGTAATGTAGGCTACAAAATCTGCTTCAAAATCCCACGCTGTCGTCATCGTGTAAAGCCCGCCCCAACGTTTCTGATTGGTGCCTCGATTTCGGCGGATTGGAAATGGGCTTGAATGAGCTCTTCTAAATTTGCCGGCAAATCTAAATTTGCCGGGAGTTGTATGGGTTTTCCTAGGCTTGCCACTGAAGGGGTGGTCAAAATCCCTTGCCTCTTCAACAATATATATATATATATATATATATATATATATATATATATATATATATATATATATATATACTGTATATACAGTATAATCATATATCCTTTTGAATGCTTATATATTTCTTTTATAAAATCAGTAATCAATTATATTTATTATCACCTAATCATTTATCTATATGTATATTACTTATGCTTGTGAAAATTATATTCTTAAATGCATGCTGATGTAAGTAACCAGTTTCTTTTAGGTGCATTCCAGTCCTGCCACGAGCAGGACACATCTGACACATACCGGTAACCACGTACTACACAAGGCCATTTGTCTCTTTCTCTGGTATCAGACGAAAGGTTTATGGATTCTAAAGGCGTCGTGAACATGTATGTCCAACACTGATCTGATCCTTCGCTGGACAGATGGTAAAGCTATATTGAGCGTTACTATCGAACTTTAATTGTTGTATTAAAATGTATTCTTTCCAGTATATTTCCTTCCTTGGGAGTAAATGCCAGTGATCTGTTTTTCTCCCAAACGAGTGAATGTTTTAGCATTATGTTTTGGTATACTTAACTGATAATAAGGATCTCAGACTCTCTTCAGCCTTGATGGGAGCTGTTATTTGCTTGTGTCTGTTATTTGTGTGTGTGTGCGTATGACATTCTATGGAGGTTCTGGACGTTCAGACCAGACACCCCGGCGCCCTTCTCGAACCTGCGAGGCCACCACAGACCTAAATCTAATGAGTGGACGACAACTATCTTGACTAATGGCGATAGGCACCCCTATCTCCTCACATGTGTTAAATTGTTTAGGCTTTCAAGTTTCTTAGCCAATGAGAATCATTCAACCTGTAAGCAATGACACAGCTTAGACCTTGGAAAGGGTATAACTGCTGTGATCTTTGTAACTGTAGGCGGGGATGCCTACGAACTCCCGTGTGAGTCTTGAAGCTGACTTCTGCTGGTGAAACTGCAAACTATCTTCAGTAAAACTTTTCTTTCATTTTTTATAATTCTGACTCCGGGTCTTCATTCTTCATATCTGGTTCTGGGTCTTTGACTGTATACCCCTTACAAACCTAAAAATCCATTTAATTACTAATATGTAGTAATCGATATATTTAACCTCCATCTTTGACTTTCGATTAACTCCATCATGTATTATTGTTGCATATACTCACTGTCTAGGTTAAATTCTATCTCTAACATTTAAGCCTATTTCTCAATATTTCTGTCCCCATTTAGGGATATGAATCTTGTTCATATCCCTAAGAGAATGAATCATCAAATTATCACTTTCTGGTCTGCTTCTGCTCTTCTGTAATTCGAGCTGAGTTATCACTATAACTGTTTTCTTTAGAATTGGCTGGTTGGGGTGTAAATGAGGTTAAGTCCTCCCAACATTTCTTGAATTTTTTTCTTTGAATCTAAAGCAGTAAGTCCCGTTTTTTTACCTTTCGATTTGGAATAAATCCCCCCTGTTTTAAAACATGTAATGTCTGTTGCTGGGATGACTAGTGAAACAATGAATTATACAACAAGATGTATCAGTTTTGTAAGTTGAGAACTTTTCATTCATTACATTTTGATTAAACTTTTCAACCGTCTGTTAATCAATACAGTATTTTGAATGTATTTCGTTTTAAATTTTTTACTGTTTTATTTTTGATTGTAATAATCTATCAAATAACAGTGTTTCTCTGAAGAACTTTTAGTAGTGTCACTTTATTAAAGGTGTTAAATAGTAATAATCTAGGAAAAATACATAAAACAAGTTTTGTAGACACAAACTCTGTCAAATTACTGCCAACAAAAACATAAAATTAAAGTAAAATATCTTCAAAAAATATATAAAATGTAGAATATAACTGTTTTCTCTGAAACCTTTAATTCGTGTGCTTTTCACAATTCCCAGTGACTGCAGAATAAATATATATGTTTTTATTGAACATTTATACACTAAAGAAATAGCTCTTTGACTGAACCTGATTCATTCATGGACAGTGTCCACGTGATTAAAACAAGTAATCTTAACAAAACAGGAACAAATAAAACCCAATAAAATCAACCGTGTAAAATATAGGGAGAGAGAATATTTATGTAGAGAGAATAAGATACTGTTAATTGTGCAGTATGAAAATCATTATGTCTGGAAAGTCCCCATAAAATATGAAAACACAACTTGTGTGTCTGTGTGTGTCCTGGTAAATACGTTATGGGGTAGAAATGTCCCCACAAAAATGACAATATCCGAAATCCTCGACCTTGTGGGGACATTTTCCGTCCCCATGAGGAAAACAGCTTATAAATCATGGAATGATATTTGAAAATGTAATAATGCAGAAAGATTTCTGTGATGGGTTTAAGGGTATAGGGTTAGTGTAAGGGGAGATAATACAGTTTGTACAGTATCGAATCCATCATGTCTATGGAAAGTGCCATAAAACATGAAAACTCACAACATGTGTGTGTGTGTGTGTTTCTGTTTCGTTCTCTTCACATGATATCATGTCAGAGAGGCTGTGTCGGTGTCGGACACGGAACATTAGAGCTAACAGAGTAAAGCTGTAATGTCACGCCAGTCCTGTAGAGGTCAGTGATGGCGCTCTCGAGCCTTTTCTCTCGTTACACACAAACAGAAGAAGATAATTTGTCAACAGTGTGGGGATTGGTGAATCATTATTCATTGATCAACATTAGTTCCCGTACAGAGATGGTGTTGTCGTCCTCACAGCAGCTCGTGATGGCGGTCACCGCAGTGCTGCTGGTGTTCGTGTTGTTTCCTCGCATGTTCAGCGGCAGTGCCAGAGACGCGCAGTCCTCCGACCCGCGGATCAGCAGGAGAGGTGCGGGCACGAGCACACCTGTGTTTGTTTACTCTCTTTATTGTGGCCTTTTGACGGTCTTTGCTGATTTTCTGCACATTTTACTACGTCTCTGGTTTGTGAAGTTTGTATTAACACCTTTAGTTTACTCTAGAAAATGTTTATTGTTATCGTATCTATATTTATTTCAGTCGATATTTAACATCATTTTCATGTTCAAAATTATTTTAGTAAAACTACGGAGGAAGCGGTCATTTGCATTTGTCCATATTTGCATTCATACATGCTAAAGTTGTATCTAAATATGTTATAAATGTTTACGTACATTCTGTACTTTATAACCATAAAATAGATTTGATTAACTTATTTTATTTTTTAAATATTTACATTTTGTCTCGTGCACCTAGCAAACAAATCACAATGTTTATTATCATTATTATATTCAAAATCATTTTTAGTGAAAGTGCAGAGCAAGCTGTCATTTGCTCTTATCCATACCTGTTTTTATTGATATGTTACATATTGAAATGTGAATTTAGCATGTTTACATGCATCCTGTCCCTTAAAATCCTAAAACACATTTGAGTAACTTTTGTTTTATTTTTAGATATTTGTATGTTGTTCCAGTTCTTAAATATCCTAATGGTTAATGTCATTTTCATGTTCAAAATTATTTTAGTAAAAGTGCAGAGGAAGCTGTCATTTGCATTTAACCGTATTTACATTCAAACGTGCTAAACTTATATCTAAATGTTAGATATGTTTATGTACATTCTGTACTTTAAAACCATAAATACATTTGAGTGACTTTTATTTTATTTTTTAGATATTTATATTTTGTCCCAGTTATCAAATCCTAAAATATCATTTTCATGTAAAAAAATTTTTTAGTTAAAGTGTAATTTGCTTTTATGCATATTTGCTTTTAAAGATGCTAAACTTAAATGTAAATATTACATGTTTGCATACATTCTGTAAACATAACATACATTTGAGAAACTTTGGTTTTATATTTTGATATCATTTATATTTTGTGTTGTGCACCAAGCAATCAAACCCCAATGTTAAATATCATTTTCATATTCACAATAGTTTTTAGATTGTCACCCTGGAGAATCTGATGTATATTTTGGGGATTTTGAGTCTGTGTGTTGTTCGCAGGTCCTGGTTCTGGTGTCGGTCCTGGTAGCGTGAAAAGTCAGCAGCAGTTCCACAAGAACGCAGCGCCTCAGATGTCCCAGAATGTGGAGAACATGCATCAGATGAAGAAACTCATGGAGCAGGAGATGAAAAGCGACAAATACAAATCCAACAGCAACACTAAGGGCTACGTCTTCACTCTCATGCCCATCTACGCCATCGGAGTCGGGCTCTTTGCCGCTTATAAGTTTCTAAAGGTGGTGACTTTTTTGTTGTTGTTATGCATAATACAGTAATGTTTCCTCTGCATTCACGTAAGGTCAAGGAAATTATGGCACAATGCATAAAAAAATGAATGGTCCTAAAAATAGGCTTCGTTATAGGGGCCAAAACAACATCCATTCTTCTGGGTTGCTGTTTGAGAGGTTTGTGTTTGTGTGTGTGTGCAGATAAAGTCTGCAAGTGATTCTGAAGCTCAAAAAGCCAAAACAACTCGAGGAGTGAAGAAATCAGAGGAGACGGGTTTGTGTGCATGAATGAAAATGCTGAAATTTGCGTTTGTAAAATCTCACCATTTATTTAATATACTCAGAAAGTGCCCTTTTTTCCAGAGAATCAGCTGAATGAGCTGGAGCAGAGGTTAGCTCAGACCGAGAAGATGCTCAACTCCATACTGACCCAGCTGGACCCGCTTACAAACTGGTGAGAGCTATTTATTGTGAAAGTAAACTGATTCAGATCTGCGTTGGCGAAGAGAGCAGTTGTCATGTATAGGTTAGTCTTTTCAACCACACAGTATCATTATTTCTGTGTTACAATAATTCAAATTGTCACAGAAGTACTGGGATGAAAGTTTATAGTTCTGATATAAACACTGTCTACAGAAGCGGTCAAAATAGAGTAAATCACCTTTTGAAAGTAACTTGAAACACTTCAAGTAAAGATTGTATCAATTACACCGTTACACCAGTAGGTGGCGACATGCGACTGTTAAAAATGAATTTGTCATTGAATCGTTCATTCAAGAGATTCGTTCAAATACACAGATTCATCCGGTAATGAAATAGTCTATGAGTGACTCATTAAATCATTCGTTTACTTTTTTAATTTTAAATTGTTTAAATAGACTGCAGCAAGGAACATTTTGTAAGAACCTCCAGTAAATGACGTTATTTTGTTTAGTTGTCTATTCTGAATTGTGGAAGAAACATGATCTCTAACTTAAACAGAAAAATAGTTATTCTCATTGTCTCCAGAATCGTGCAGCTCTAGCTAACACATGTTTAAACCCCTTCGTTTTAAATAAATGTGATATATTGAGTCGTGGAAGAATGCACTTGGTTAAGACATTTGTTTGTGGTAATGCAAAAACAAACAGAGCGGGGTTTGCGCCATGCAAAGGAAAACATGCTTGCACGCTCATAGCGACCGGTTGGTTGTTCGGTTTCTTCCGTGTGGGCTTGTTTTTCCACCTGCTGTTTATTCTTTCTGTTGTGCTGCAGTGTGAAGTCTGTTGCCATGGAGCAGAAGAACGAGATAATGTCGCAGCTGCAGTGCATTCGCCAGCTAATGAAGAAGAGAGGCATGGAGTTTCCAAACATCAGGATAGAAGGTAAACACATCTGCTCCCGTGTACAAACCCACACAGTTAACACACACACACACACACGTGCGCTTCACAGGTTAACGCCAGCATGTTAAAAGTCTCACTACTGGTCAATAACATTGCATATAACACTGAAAGTGTCACATACAGTTAAATGTGTTAAAGGCCTTTGAAGACTTCCATGGCCAAATGAGCTGATGAATTATTGAAGGAGTGTTTTCATTATTTCCCACTCAATCTCAATAACATAATGCAACTAATTACAAAATTACACTTTTGAGTACAAAGTAGTAGGATTTTTAGCTTTTTCTAATGTTTTGTTTTATTTAACTATTTTTATTTATTTAAATCAGCTACTCAAATTCTTACGCAATATATTTATCTATTATTTATAGATTTGTATCTTTATTTAATTAGTATATCTGTTTTTGCATTACAGTACTGGTAATGGCATTTTATTGATCTGTATTTACAAATTATTTATAAATCAAATTGTTCTGGCATTTTGCTCCATTTAAAAAAAAAAAATCTTAATTGGACGCATGTGTAAATCTTTTATATATAGGTTTACATTCATGTCAGTGAGTAAGTGCTGCTAGTATATCTCAATGTGTAGTGCAAATGCAAATTCTAGTTATGCATAACTAATGCAGATGACCACAATCAATGAAGCAGGTCTTTGAAAATATTATATATCATAAGCAAATTATTGGGATAAACAAAGAAGCACTGAATCGGCCAACATCACGCAGGTGAACTCATTGAGCGGTGAAGATCATGATGTGTTAATAAATCATGCGAAATATGGGATTATGTGCATGTTGGAATCTTAAGTTTCAAGTTTAATTAATTTATAAAGCACATTTAAACACAGCCACAAGACTGACCAAAGTGCTGTACAACACATCTAAATACAAATCCTAAATACACACATTTAAGATAACGCACGCAAATGTAATATAATATACACACATTTAAGAGCAATGTGTAAAAACACATAGCCATGACATCCACACATATTAAAGTGTGGTTTTGGAGCTGCTGAACATGCTCCTGTACACGCTTCTGATTGGTTGTGCCGTTGGGTGATGAGAATCACTTGGTTATTTCTTTTAGAGCCGACATGTGAACGCAATCTAGACAGACTCATCGAGACTTTGACTTCAGCCGAAGCTCTTCCAGAAACTCGTCTGGAATCCCAAACACACGATGAAGCGCAGCCACTCGATCACCGAGCGCTCAGACCTGATTCTGAGGTGGAGGAAGAGGAGGATGAGGAGAGCAAACACACAGCGGGAGAGGAAGACGTGGGTGGTGAGAGTGACTCTAGTATGCCCTCCCTCGAGGACTCGGGTGACATCGGTGTAGATGACATCACCGTCACTCAGAAACTTCCAGAAGATCTGACTGGAGGATTACGAAGACGCAACAGGCTTGAGTAACTGTGACGATAATCAAACAGAAATCTATTTATATATTTATTTATTGAATTCCTCATGATGAACAAGCGAACACTACTCATTGGTTCGACGTCTACATCTACATATTTCACTGCATTTATCCTTAACATGAATCAAAATCCACCCTGTTTACTTAATACACTACCATTCAAAAGCCAAGGCTGCTTTTCTTTGTTACAGTGAAAACAGTAATGTTGTGAATTATTGTTACAATTTACAAGAGCGGTTTTCTATCTGAATATGTTGTAAAATGTAATTTATTCTGAATTCATCAGCATTACTCCAGTCTTCAGTGTCACATGATCCTTCAGAAATCATTCTAATATGATGATTTGCTGCTCAGAAAACATTTCTGATTATCAAAATTCATATTTTTGTTGAAACTGTGCATTTTCTTCAGGATTCTTTTGATGGCTTGAAAGTTTTAAGAACAGCATTTATTTTAAATGTAAATATTTTGTAACAATATAAAGGCCTTTACTGTCAATTTAATGTGTCCTTGCTGAATAAAAGTATTTTTTAAATTTGTAAATTAAAAAAAAAAAAGTTTAACTAATATTTTTTTCAAAATTACCCCAAACTTATGACTAGTAGTGCATAACGGTTTTCACAAAGATATAAAGCAGCTCAACTGTTTTCAACATTAATAATAATAAATGTTTCTTGAGCATCAAATCATCATATTAGAATGATTTCTGAAGGATCATGTGACACTGAAGACTGGAGTAATGATGATGAAAATTCATCTTTGATCACAGGAACAAATTACATTTTAAAATATATTCACACAGAAAAAAGTTATTTTGTATTGTAATAAAATGTCATATTTAAAAATGTTCCCAAACTTTTGAACATTAGTGTACAGGTTTTTGGTCTGTAAATGATTCATAAATGTTATTCCAGATAAGAAAATGTTTGTCTTCATAATCTGCTCAGTCTCTGAAGTGACTTTCCTTTTAGCTGACATCATCGAGGCCATGTGGGCGGGGGAAAAAATGTCAGCCAATAGCCAAAAAACTGTAGATATCCTTAGTCAGCATTTCTAAAATCATTATAATAGTTAGCAGTAATTTAATGCAGGCTAATGTAATGAAGGTGTGTGAATATGAATGTTTCCTGTTAACTTGTTGACAAGTGTTTTCTGTATCTTCTTCAGTTTGAATCAGTCATGTACACTCACCTAGAGGATTATTAGGAACACCAGACTAATACTGTGTTTGACCCCCTTTCGCCTTCAGAACTGCCTTAATTCTACGTGGCATTGATTCAACAAGGTGCTGAAAGCATTCTTTAGAAATGTTGGCCCATATTGATAGGGTAGCATCTTGCAGTTGATGGAGATTTGTGGGATGCACATCCAGGGCACGAAGCTCCCGTTCCACCACATCCCAAAGATGCTCTATTGGGTTGAGATCTGGTGACTGTGGGGGCCATTTTAGTACAGTGAACTCATTGTCATGTTCAAGAAACCAATTTGAAATGATAAGAGCTTTGTGACATGGTGCATTATCCTGCTGGAAGTAGCCATCAGAGGATGGGTACATGGTGGCCATAAAGGGATGGACATGGTCAGAAACAATGCTCAGGTAGGCCGTGGCATTTAAACGATGCCCAATTGGCACTAAGGGGCCTAAAGTGTGCCAAGAAAACATCCCCCACACCATTACACCACCACCACCAGCCTGCACAGTGGTAACAAGGCATGATGGATCCATGTTCTCATTCTGTTTACGCCAAATTCTGACTCTAACATCTGAATGTCTCAACAGAAATCGAGACCATCAGACCAGGCAACATTTATTCAGTCTTCAACTGTCCAATTTTGGTGAGCTCTTGCAAATTGTAGCCTCTTTTTCCTATTTGTAGTGGAGATGAGTGGTACCCGGTGGGGTCTTCTGCTGTTGTAGCCCATCCGCCTCAAGGTTGTGCGTGTTGTGGCTTCACAAATGCTTTGCTGCATACCTCGGTTGTAACGAGTGGTTATTTCAGTCAAAGTTGCTCTTCTATCAGCTTGAATCAGTCGGCCCATTCTCCTCTGACCTCTGGCATCAACAAGGCATTTTCGCCCACAGGACTGCCGCATACTGGATGTTTTTCCCTTTTCACACCATTCTTTGTAAACCCTAGAAATGGTTGTGCGTGAAAATCCCAGTAACTGAGCAGATTGTGAAATACTCAGACCGGCCCGTCTGGCACCAACAACCATGCCACGCTCAAAATTGCTTAAATCACCTTTCTTTCCCATTCTGACATTCAGTTTGAAGTTCAGGAGATTGTCTTGACCAGGACCACACCCCTAAATGCATTGAAGCAACTGCCATGTGATTGTTTGATTAGATAATTGCATTAATGAGGAATTGAACAGGTGTTCCTAATAATCCTTTAGGTGAGTGTATATGTCAGTATGCTCCTGCTTTCGCTTCATGTTTTATTTGCATGTTTTCCATGGCCTGCGGAGGAGGTTTTACACAGCTGCATGTTTTTGGTAAGACAATCATGTTGAGGCGTGAGGACTGCAAACGAGACGTTTTCTAAGAGTTATTCAATCTGGACGTGTTTGAAAACAAACTTTTACTGAGCAGTACAGCATCGTTACAGCTTTGAGCTTTCTTTTTTTTAAAGCTTGAATCAAATACCAAACACTAAATGTGATCATACACTAGATTAGATGTTTCATACTCATACGTGGTTAAGAAGTTACATGTATTTTAGTTACAGATTTCCCCTTTTATAATGTGTTTTCATAATTGTGCCACTCTTTTTTGTTGATAGAATAACGAAATAATCTTTCTAGGAAAAAAAAAAGTGAAAGTTCCAAAGTAGTGCTGAAATCGAAACATGCAACTGGTCCTATTAGAAAATTATTTTCATAATTTTGTTGCATGGACTTTAAATGATGTGATTTAGCATCTGAAGATCATCGGATGTGAATGGCATGCAATAAGACACCGCACTACCTGTGCTCATTGTTGTTTTTGCTGTGTGTGTTATGCTGATTGATATATGCAACTGTTGAAAGCCTTAAATAAACTCCAAATATAAAATGTGTTGTCCTGGTGTTTATTATGGCACTTGGTATTACATTTCTGGGTTTATTAGTCTCTAACTGATCAGCTTGTGTCCTTTTATTTTAATTCAGTTTTAGGTGTTCTTCCATATACACTCCATGTGTTTAGACACACCTGTTCATCTGCTCATTAATGCAAGAATCTAATCAGCCAATCGGGTGGATGCATGAAAGTAAGATGTTCAGTTGTTAAGAATTATGACTCTGCAGCTGCACATAAAATGAAGGAGTGCTTTGAGTTTGAATCTTCTCACACCTCGGTCTCTAGAGTTTATAGCAGATGGTGTGAGAAAGCAGTGAGGTGTAACATGGATGGAGTTCAGCAGCTGAGATCTTCTCATTACAGTCAGGTAAGACCAGCAAACTCATTAAAACTGAAGTCACCTGGTCTGATGTAACTCAATATCTGTTTTGCCATGTAAATGGTATGGGTCAGACTTTGGCATGAATGACATCAATCCATCAAGCCTTGTGTCAAAGGCTGGTTGCAAATGTTGCTATTGTTTCTAACCTTGTGCATCCATTTACGGCCAAAGTCGATCTATTATTCAGCCGTTCACTGATCCTCTGATGCATTTTGCACACAATCGTCTCTATGCAATATCTGGCAGTCATGTTTACAATGAGCACTATTATGGAAGTCTCATTTAAGAATAGATTTATATAGATCTTAATCAAATGCTTGGAAATTAGATGAAAGCCACTTGCTTTTATTTTTAACAATAGACTGCCAACCAACCAGTTTGTGGATTGAACTGTGATTGGCCCCAACGTCCAGAATAAGTTGCAAAGTGGACCAGACTTGAACTTGTCTGATAAAAAGTGATAGCCAACTAGTATAGGTACTATCTAGGAATAGCATTAGCATAAAAATGAGCATTAAAGGCATCAGCTCATCCATTTAAACTTCTTTCAAGTTACTGTAAGAACAAATATTTTTTTTTACTTAATGTGCATAACCTCAAACCACGAACTAGTCCTGAAGAATGCAGTTCCTCGTGCGAGCAACAGAGGACGCTACAGTGTAATACATCAAATACTTTCCCTCGTGTTTCCAGACCCTGTGTTTCCAACAGCGAATCTTATCCCTAAGTACTAGTAATATATTACTCGTTTAATGTCACAGCGCGCGTGTTGTGTTTTCATTTAAGTCTGGCTGGCAGCACAGACATGACATGGTGAATGCATGTGAATTAATGACAGAGAGGGGGATTAATGCTGTGAGATTTCACCTTCCAGACTGAGTCCACAGGGGCTGGACGTCCCAGAATAATCTGCTTCCATCAATTAGAGCCGCTTATCTCCCATCAACCTTAATCAATGCGTTTACACACCTAATGGGATGTGCTAACCACATTTGCTCTCGTACCTGGTCCTGTCTTTCTGGGAATAGACTTTTAATTAATATGGGGACTTTAATGAGACCCGAGACGGTTTTTCATTATAAGATCTCCTCTGATTATGTGATTGTTGCTAGAATTATTAATTTCTCAGCTGGTTTTGCTTCAGGAGACAGAGAATGGTGAGCAAACATTGTATCAACGTTCTTTATTGTATAAAGGTAAACAATATCCTTAACCCTTGGATTAGATACTTGCATTAGCCAGCAGATGAACAGGTGTGTCTAAAACATGGAGTGCATAAAGAAGACCTAAAACTGTTTCTGCATAAAAATAAAAGAACACAAGCTGTTAATTTAGAGACTAATAAGCCCAGAAATGTAATACAAAGTGGAATAAAAAACACCTGAACAACACATTTTTAAATGAATAAAATAAACGTTTTATTCTTTAATATTTGGGTATTGCCATCTGGTGGGATGAAGGGACATGTGTAGTACACACACACACACACACACACACACACACACACACACACACACACACACACACACACACACATATTGGCCTCCTTTCAGCTTCCTGTTAATGCAAATATATCTAATCAGCCAATCACATGGCGGCAACTTAATACATGTATAGGCATAGACATGGTCAAGACGTTCTGCTAAAGTTCAAACTGAGCATCAGAATGAGGAAGAAAGCTGATTTAAGTGACTCTGAACATGGCATGGTTGTTGGTGACAAACGGGCTGGTCTGAGTATTTCAGAAACTGCTGATCTACTGGGATTTTCACACACAATCATCTTTAGGGATTACAGAGAATGATCCGAAAAAGAGAAAATATCCAGTGAGCGGCAGTTCTGTACTAGCAAAGTGCTCTTAATGAGGGAGTGCCTGTATATATTGTTTCTAATAGTATTTTCTGACATAATTTCTTTTATTAGGTATTTCATCTGCGCTGATTTTTTTTATTGTACCCCAACCCCCCCCCCCAAAAAAAAATGTTCTATCTTCAGATTTCTCATACCATTTCATATGCTGGTCGTTTTTGACCTGAAGATAATGAGTTTGACTTTTTTTTTTACAAGACCTTTTCCAATCATGTTCCTATTGTTTTGTGTGGTTTTAAATAGCAAGTTTCGTATAATTCTGATGAAGTGAAACATTTTTAGATTTCACAGCGTAAAATTTTTTGGTCTAAAATGGACAAAATTGTGCAAATTGTTTTTTTCCTTTTGTCCAGAAGCCACCCGAACAGACCGGCGACCGATCATAGAGATCTACAATAGACCTACAGACAGTAGTAGGAGGATGTATTGCATGACTAAATCAAGGTCAGTTTTGGATATGTGAGCTCTGCGCCAAAACCGTGTGGTGCATCAGTGACCAAAATATGATGCGTTTGTGGACGTCTGAAGAGAAAAGCTAATGCACCTTGGTATCTTTTTGCTGTGGACTGTACAGTGAAACTACTCATTATTTGTAGTGTTTTATAAGGCGAGCAACACTTTCTTTCCTGTTTATTTCAGGTTCAGTACCCAGTTCCAAGACCTATATAAACTATGCACAAAATATAAAATGTCCATAGGGAAAGTGTTCAGTTCAGTTTTATTCTCAGAGGAAGCTTCCACATTCATTTGTGTTGCCAAACCAGCTCACGACACATTAATTTTAGCTCTGTTATGCATTAGAGGAAAAAAACATCAAGCAGTGTTGAATATGACTTCTGAAGTTGCAAAGAAATGTGGGATAAAGGTAGTTTTAAGATTTCTCTTGGTTATAGCAGCCTCCCTGTGGCTTTATGAATTATCAATGTCAAACCAGTCTTGATACTATTTTTAATTCTGTATTTGCAAACAGGATTAATACGCTGGTGTGTGGGAATGCATGTGTCTTTAGACATGTTCTTCTCAGTGTGACTGCTGCTATCTTTGCTCTGGGGTTTGTGGCACAGGTGAATCCTGTCTGTTTTTACACACAGTGTCAATGTTTTCGTAGAAACTGAAAGATGAGAAGCAGCTTTCAGACTTAGGTCATAAATCCAGCAGGCCCAAAACCTGTGGAGATTAATAATAAATAAATAAATAAATAAATGAGAGACCGCCTCCCTTATTTCCATGTTGCACATGGAAAAGTAAAAAATAAATATGGAAATAAATACATGTGAGAAATGATATAAAAATAAATGAATGCATAAATAAATATAAAAATAAATGAAAGAATGAATAGTTAAGTTAAATCCATTCATTCAGAGGTCTAGCCCATCCATCCGTTCGTCCGTCCATTCGTCTGTCTTGGTCCATCTTTCCATCCATCCAGATGTCTTGCCCGCCCATCCATTCTCCCATCCATCCATTCATCCGCCCATCCTTCCGCCCATCCGTCCGTCCACCCGTCCGTCCATCCATCCATCCATCCGTCCGTCCATCTATCCACCCATCCACCCGTCCATCCATCCACCTGTCCGTCCATCCACCCGTCCGTCCGTCCATCCATCCACCCGCCCATCCATCCATCCATCCATCCATCCATCCATCCGTCCGCCTGTCCATCCATCCGCCCATCCATCCATCCGTCCGCCCATCCATCTGTCTGTCCGTCCATCCATCCGTCCACCTTTCACCTGCCCGTCCTTCTGTCCGTCCGTCCATCTGCCCGTCCATCCAGATGTCTTGCCCGCCCATCCATTCTCCCATCCATCCGTCCGTCCACCCGTCCGTCCACCCGTCCGTCCATCCGTCCGTCCATCCATCCACCCGTCCATCCGTCCGTCCATCCATCCACCCGTCCATCCATCCACCCGTCCATTCATCCATCCGTCCGTCCGTCCGGCCATCCATCCACCCGTCCATCCATCCGTCCGTCTGTCCGTCCATCCATCCACCCGTCATTCATCCGCCCATCCATCCATCCGTCCGTCCGTCCATCCATCCATCCATCCACCGTCCACCTGCCCGTCCTTCCGTCCGTCCGTCCATCTGCCCGTCGTCCATCCATCTATCTACCAATAAATATTTTTGGGGTTTGAATGCACAAACTTTCAGATCTTCAACCGGTAGAACACAGCTCCCGCTTGTGAGAGAATCAGTGGCTATTTTCTGTTTGTGGGAAAGACCAGTGGATACTGTAATGAGTGCATGTGAGTCAGAGATGATGAATCACTCCAGGCTCAGTCCAGCTGTGATTCGCTCTCTGCCCTAGAGAATGGAAACTCTGTTTTGCACACTTAGAAAACACCATCCACCTTTAAATTGTTAAATGGATGCCAGTATTACTCACTTTGAGTACATTTAGTTTTTTAATAGTATTAAATGCCCCAAATGTTCACGACACACTATTTTTTTTATTACTACCAGTAGATTTTTATGGTAAACAAATAGGTTAGGGTTTCTTTGTTGAAAGAAATGTATTTTATTAAAATATTCCGTCAATGAAAAAGTACAGGTAGCTTAAAGTTAATTCAGTGACTGCTTTGACTGATTCAGCCAGTTCATTCAGGAAAAGACGCATCAGACAGATTCAAGCCTGTAAAGAGTTAAAAATATTCAGAATCTAATTTGAACATCTCGAGCTGGTGTGACAACCATCATATGACATCATATTTATATGAATAGGCTATATTTATGCCGAATGCCACTGAAGAGAAAGGGTGTGTCCTAGAGAGAGAGAGAGAGAGAGAGAGAGAGAGAGAGAGAGAGCTTGTTGCTCTCAGGTGATGATGGGTCGATAGAAGGAAGAGCTCTCGCGCCTTGTCTTTTACCTGTCTGCGCGCACAGGGCTGGTCGGAGGCGCGCGCTCATTCCCCTCAGAGACGCGCCTTTGGGAGCGTGAGTGAGTTCTCCTCTCGCGCGCCAGGAATAAAGCGAAGCCTTCGGTTCGACACTTCAGTTCAATGAGGCTGTTCGTGAACTATTGGAGTACTCAAGCATCGCCACAGCATCGTAGAGTAACGTTACTCCCCTCGCGTCATGTCTCACTCTGAGAGATGGGCAAGTTCGACGAGCACGAGAGGGTAATCCTCAACGTCGGGGGCACGAGGCACGAAACTTACCGGACCACGTTGAAGACCCTGCCGGGCACGCGTCTGGCCCTGCTCGCCTCCGAGTCGGACCTCGAGTCGGTTCTGGACCAGCTGCAACAAGTTCCGGGGTTCATCGAGTACAACGCGCGCAGCAACGAGTACTTCTTCGACCGGCACCCGGGTGTCTTCGCCTACGTGCTCAACTACTACCGGACCGGGAAGCTGCACTGCCCGGCGGACGTGTGCGGTCCGCTGTTCGAGGAGGAGCTGTCCTTCTGGGGCATCGATGAGACGGACGTGGAGCCGTGCTGCTGGATGACCTACCGACAGCACCGGGATGCTGAAGAGGCGCTGGATGTGTTCGAGATGAACGTGGACAACGACGAGGACGACGAGTACGGCAAGCGACTGGGCATCGAGGATGTGGTGTCCGCAGACGGCACCGTCAGCAGGTGGAGGAAGTGGCAGCCGGTCATCTGGAACCTGTTTGAGGACCCGTACTCCTCTAGAGCCGCCCGGGTAAGAGCGCAGCGCGGAGTCTCCAAACGGTTGCGCGCGCGCGCGACTCTCTTCCAGTGCTTAAGTAGAACATCCAAACAACGTCTAAACTCAGGCATGCGTGCAGATAAGTCTGTTTTGCGTTTAAGTTCTCATGCATGCTTCTAAACATGTGCGTAATGTGTGCTGGGAACGTGACAGGATAGGGACGATAGCGTGTCCTTGTCACCTAAAACTGTTTAAAACCTGTTACAATACCAACAAACTTAGTAAAGACATCACAACTCGTGCATGCATTAAAAATGAGGGCTCGTAAGCGCTCGTGCATGAATCGTAATGGTCAGAAACGCGTATTGGAGAGGCAGGTGTCACATATTATTATTAACTCTCAAATCTAGACAAAGCAAACAAATCACAGACCATGCATGCATGCGTGAAGATCTGTGTTTTTACGCGCCCGTGCCTATACATCTGAACGCGCGTAATCTCCAGATTTACATTAGTAACAGGTGTCAGTCACATATCTGTGATGAAAGCGCGTCGTTTAAATCTCAGTTTGTCCAGGACGTAGCACTTCTCAAGTGCAGGCATTTTATCCTCTGTTAAAACACTCTTGGTTAAATTTGGCATGATTAAGGGAGAGAAAATAATCACAGCCCTCCCACACTTACGTGACACAACCCAGAACCATAATGGAGCTTCTTTTCCGTTAGTCGGCATTTGAAATAGTCTTAATTAAACGATGGGTTGGTTGGAGGAGGCTGGTAACGTCAGTGGGAAAGAAAAATATGAATTATTGAGATTATTGCATGCAGGCAAATTCAGATGCACTGCAGAGATCAGGCAGATACAGTTTTAAAGATCTTTTCCTTTCCTGCTTTGTTTTCTGAGTAAATGTCTTATCTTATTTTGCTCTGATTATGGTGCATCAACTAGTGTTTTAGTTTAAAATCCTCATTGTTCTCTTTATTTAGAGAAACAAGGTCAATTTACTTCAAATGATTACAATGCGAGAAAGTGTTTTAGACTGATGTTCACGTCAACCTAACCCATTTTATGTAGTTTTCATGATATTATTGGCTGTCAAATTGGAAGTTTGGTTGTAAACTGGGAGTTTAACTTGAGTTAGTTAATTTGTCGTGATTGATTGAATTTTGCAGAGATGGACCAAACAAGGAGGCGACGTGCTCATCAGAGCTGTTGATCAAATCAATAATTAATTGTTTCTGTAGACATGTCATCTCAGGCTTTGTCTGTTCTCTCAATTTTTAATGAGAAGTAACTGTGACCTTGACAAACTGTCTAAGATTAAAGGGATTGTTCATCCAAAATTTAAAAATACTTAAATTGCTCATTCTCGCGTGTTACGCAGCACGTTTGAGCTTCAGCGAGAACCAATGAGGTTCATTCTTGTTACGCAGCACGTTTGAGCTTCAGTGAGAAACAATGAGGTTCATTCTTGTGTTACACAGCACGTTTGAGCTTCAGCAAGAACCAATGAGGTTCATCCTCGTGTTACGCAGCACGTTTGAGCTTCAGCGAGAACCAATGAGGTTCATCCTCGTGTTACGCAGCACGTTTGAGCTTCAGCGAGAACCAATGAGGTTCATCCTCGTGTTACGCAGCACGTTTGAGCTTCAGCGAGAACCAATGAGGTTCATTCTCGTGTTACGCAGCACGTTTGAGCTTCAGCGAGAACCAATGAGGTTCATTCTCGTATTACGCAGCACGTTTGAGCTTCAGCGAGAACCAATGAGGTTCATTCTCGTGTTACGCATCACGTTTGAGCTTCAGCAAGAACCAATGAGGTTCATTCTCGTGTTACGCATCACGTTTGAGCTTCAGCAAGAACCAATGAGGTTCATTCTTGTTACGCAGCACGTTTGAGCTTCAGCAAGAACCAATGAGGTTCATTCTCGTGTTACGCATCACGTTTGAGCTTCAGCAAGAACCAATGAGGTTCATTCTCGTGTTACGCAGCACGTTTGAGCTTCAGCAAGAACCAATGAGGTTCATTCTCGTGTTACGCAGCACGTTTGAGCTTCAGCAAGAACCAATGAGGTTCATTGTCGTGTTACGCATCACGTTTGAGCTTCAGCGAGAACCAATGAGGTTCATTCTTGTTACGCAGCACGTTTGAGCTTCAGCGAGAACCAATGAGGTTCATTCTCGTGTTACGCATCACGTTTGAGCTTCAGCGAGAACCAATGAGGTTCATTCTTGTTACACAGCACGTTTGAGCTTCAGCGAGAACCAATAAGGTTCATTCTTGTTACGCAGCACGTTTGAGCTTTAGCAAGAACCAATAAGGTTCATTCTTGTTACACAGCACGTTTGAGCTTCAGCAAGAACCAATAAGGTTCATTCTTGTTACACAGCACGTTTGAGCTTCAGCGAGAACCAATGAGGTTCATTCTCGTGTTACGCAGCACGTTTGAGCTTCAGCAAGAACCAATAAGGTTCATTTTCGTGTTACGCAGCACGTTTGAGCTTCAGCAAGAACCAATAAGGTTCATTTTCGTGTTACGCATCACGTTTGAGCTTCAGCAAGAACCAATGAGGTTCATTGTCGTGTTACGCATCACGTTTGAGCTTCAGCGAGAACCAATGAGGTTCATTCTTGTTACGCAGCACGTTTGAGCTTCAGCGAGAACCAATGAGGTTCATTCTTGTTACACAGCACGTTTGAGCTTCAGCGAGAACCAATAAGGTTCATTCTTGTTACGCAGCACGTTTGAGCTTTAGCAAGAACCAATAAGGTTCATTCTTGTTACACAGCACGTTTGAGCTTCAGCAAGAACCAATGAGGTTCATTCTTGTTACACAGCACGTTTGAGCTTCAGCGAGAACCAATGAGGTTCATTCTCGTGTTACGCAGCACGTTTGAGCTTCAGCGAGAACCAATGAGGTTCATTCTTGTTACGCAGCACGTTTGAGCTTCAGCGAGAACCAATAAGGTTCATTCTTGTTACACAGCACGTTTGAGCTTCAGCGAGAACCAATGAGGTTCATTCTTGTTACGCAGCACGTTTGAGCTTCAGCGAGAACCAATGAGGTTCATTCTTGTTACGCAGCACGTTTGAGCTTTAGCAAGAACCAATAAGGTTCATTCTTGTTACGCAGCACGTTTGAGCTTCAGCGAGAACCAATAAGGTTCATTCTTGTTACGCAGCACGTTTGAGCTTCAGCGAGAACCAATAAGGTTCATTCTTGTTACGCAGCACGTTTGAGCTTCAGCAAGAACCAATGAGGTTCATCCTCGTGTTACGCAGCACGTTTGAGCTTCAGCGAGAACCAATGAGGTTCATTCTCGTGTTACGCAGCACGTTTGAGCTTCAGCGAGAACCAATAAGGTTCATTCTTGTTACGCAGCACGTTTGAGCTTCAGCAAGAACCAATGAGGTTCATCCTCGTGTTACGCAGCACGTTTGAGCTTCAGCGAGAACCAATGAGGTTCATTCTTGTTACGCAGCACGTTTGAGCTTCAGCGAGAACCAATGAGGTTCATTCTCGTGTTACGCAGCACGTTTGAGCTTCAACGAGAACCAATGAGGTTCATCCTCGTGTTACGCAGCACGTTTGAGCTTCAGCGAGAACCAATGAGGTTCATTCTCGTGTTACGCAGCACGTTTGAGCTTCAGCGAGAACCAATGAGGTTCATTCTCGTGTTACGCAGCACGTTTGAGCTTCAGCGAGAACCAATGAGGTTCATTCTCGTGTTACGCAGCACGTTTGAGCTTCAGCGAGAACCAATGAGGTTCATTCTCGTGTTACGCATCACGTTTGAGCTTCAGTGAGAACCAATAAGGTTCATTCCCGTGTTACGCAGCACGTTTGAGCTTCAGCGAGAACCAATGAGGTTCATTCTCGTGTTACGCAGCACGTTTGAGCTTCAGCGAAAACCAATGAGGTTCATTCTCGTGTTACGCAGCACGTTTGAGCTTCAGCAAGAACCAATGAGGTTCATTCCCGTGTTACGCAGCACGTTTGAGCTTCAGCGAGAACCAATGAGGTTCATTCTCGTGTTACGCATCACGTTTGAGCTTCAGCAAGAACCAATGAGGTTCATTCCCGTGTTACGCAGCACGTTTGAGCTTCAGCGAGAACCAATGAGGTTCATTCTCGTGTTACGCAGCACGTTTGAGCTTCAGTGAGAACCAATGAGGTTCATCCTCGTGTTACGCAGCACGTTTGAGCTTCAGTGAGAACCAATGAGGTTCATTCCCGTGTTACGCAGCACGTTTGAGCTTCAGCGAGAACCAATGAGGTTCATTCCCGTGTTACGCAGCACGTTTGAGCTTCAGCGAGAACCAATGAGGTTCATTCTCGTGTTACGCAGCACGTTTGAGCTTCAGTGAGAACCAATGAGGTTCATCCTCGTGTTACGCAGCACGTTTGAGCTTCAGTGAGAACCAATGAGGTTCATTCCCGTGTTACGCAGCACGTTTGAGCTTCAGCGAGAACCAATGAGGTTCATTCCCGTGTTACGCAGCACGTTTGAGCTTCAGCGAGAACCAATGTGGTTCATTCTCGTGTTACGCAGCACGTTTGAGCTTCTGCGAGAACCAATGAGGTTCATTCCCGTGTTACGCAGCACGTTTGAGCTTCAGCGAGAACCAATGAGGTTCATTCCCGTGTTACGCAGCACGTTTGAGCTTCAGCGAGAACCAATGTGGTTCATTCTCGTGATACGCAGCACGTTTGAGCTTCTGCAAGAACCAATGAGGTTCATTCTCGTTACGCAGCACGTTTGAGCTTCAGCAAGAACCAATGAGGTTCATTCTTGTTACGCAGCACGTTTGAGCTTCAGCAAGAGGTTTGTTCTCGCGCGTCAAGCAGTTTCGGATGAAATTTTGTTCATGTTCGCTGATTAATGTTTATATGTGAATAAATGGCATTATTAAATCTGTTCATCACATAAAGCCATCGAGTCTCTTCAGAAAATTTGGACTAAAACGCTAAATTCATATGGATTAGTTTTACAATCTCTTTATGAACATTTTGGAGCGTCAAAGTGGTACTTGCGTCGCTGTCAATGGAGACACAGAAAGCTCTCAGATTTCATCAAAAAGATCTTTATTTGTGTTCTGAAGATGAACGAAAGTCTTATGGGTTTGGAACGACAGGAGGATGAGTAATTAATGACAGAATTAAAATTTTTGGGTGAACTAACCCTTTAAGATTCTTGTGCTTTGTTCTCAATGAGCGTTTAAATAAGTGTAAATTTCTTCTAACAAAGACATGTTATTAGCAGGACACATTTCCCAGAATTCACCTTGCAGTTTCTAGTTTGCATCTTTGTGCTCCCATGATGTCTTCTGCCTCTTTTTATCCATCTGTTAATGTAGCGGAGGCTGTGATCATGTTGACGTGTGTGTGTTGTGATGCCGAGCGTGCCGTTGCCACTTAAGAGGTTAACACTGGCGCACGCCTGAAGATGCTGCGCCGAGACCGTTTCCATGGTGACCTTATCGCTCATCAGCCGCCCATGTTCGATTGATTTCAGGAATTCAGTCGAGCACAAACCTGCCTTTAAACACAGTGTGCGTCTGCTCGTATCCTCTGGCACTGTTTGAAATGAGTGCGTGTGACATATTGTTTGTGTGGATGATTCATGCACTGGGAAAAATAACACGGTCATACAGATTATGTGAATTTATATGGGCACAGATGAGCCGAATGCTGATGCCGGCAGCTTAAACTTTGTTGTCAGTCATTTTCTTTAGATCACTCGCTGAGTGCTGATTATCTTGTTGAGTTTAGCATGTGTTGAGGCAGTGGGCGTTTTTTTCGTGGGATGTTAGTGTCCGTGTTGTTCGATTGCAGTAATGAAACATGGATCTTTTAAGGAACATTT
Source organism: Rhinichthys osculus (assembly GCA_029959095.1). NCBI lineage: Eukaryota > Metazoa > Chordata > Actinopteri > Cypriniformes > Leuciscidae > Rhinichthys > Rhinichthys osculus. The sequence goes on along the minus strand of JARWKJ010000013.1, from coordinate 40,043,378 downwards.
CAGCCACAAATAAGGTTCCAAAACCTATTTTGAAGAACAATGATGTCATTAAGAACAAGCCATTAATTGTTGATGATGATTATGATGTCATTGTGCATCTAAAATGTCTGTAAATTGTTGTTTGTTTTAAAGCAACATGAAAAAACATGTTTTTGTTCCATAATGTGACGCATGTCTGAGTGAAACATAATAATTAATGATACAATGAATGTAGCGTGAGTCTTAAAGGAACAGTTCACCCAAAAAGTTTTGGAGCCTTGAGTTGATGATAATGATGATGAAGTCATTGTGCATCTAAAATGTGTCCATAATGTGTTAAATAAATGTGTTACATTTTTGCCATAATATGATGCACGTCTGAGTGAAACAGAATAACTAACAAGAATATGTTTAGCGTGAGTCTTAAAGGAGCAGTTCGCCAAAAATGAGAGTGAGTAAATGACAAAATTGGGCATTTTCACACCAGAAAAAAATGTATGCAAGTTTGCAGTTGATTAAAACCACTTCTGAGGAGGCTTTTCCCTCTGGACGTGGAGGCATTTCAATCATGTTCACCCTCCAAAACATCTCCATTTATCTCAATGGAAGCACTGCTTTTCAAATCTGTCATTGTTTACTATCATTGCTGAAACACTTGTTGCATGTACATTAGTAGCAGTTGCCTGTGGCTGCTTTCTGATTGCATAGTGCTTGTGTTCATGCACTGAGACAAACATGCATGTATATGCGACATACTGACCAGTGTTTTTAGTCCAAAGTCCAACATTAGCATCTTCCTTGAAGTGCACCGTTTATAGGCTCTGTGTGTCATTTTAGTGCGAGACAGTAATTACAGATCTGTCTTTCTCGCTGCTGACGGGAGGACACTGCGAACCACTGTTGGTGTAAAATGCGAGAGAGAAAGATGTGTGGAGAAATTAAACCGAATGCAGGGTGCCATGTTAAACAAGCTGTCGCTCGATGCTGATGTTTTGGTTTTGTGTACTGTGGACGAGAGTGGGTTTGGCTTTCATGTTCAGCTCGTTTGAATCTCACACACATGCATTAGTGTGCTCATTCCGGCCAGGACTGTCTTTTGTGCTGTGATAATTGCATAGGCTTTTTCCCGTATCTGCACAAACTGCTTTCAAATCCTCGGCTGAGCCGGTCCACGGCTTCAAACGCCCCGCTGGAGAGAGTAACACAGGCTTAATGAAGCCGTTCAGACCACCGAGGCCACACACACACACACACGCGCTGCTTTCACTAATCGCTGATTAAATAGCAAATCAAACTTTTGTACAGATGTTGTGTGTACATGCACACACTCCAACCTGTCGCATTGAGTCTGCGACTGTCAAAAAGCATCAAGACATACTTCGCCTACGTTTATCTTTAGATGACACTGAAAACGAAGCCGCTCTACTGATCTTTAACTAATGGAGGAAAACTTTCAAGACGTGCTTTGACAGCATTTCAGCGCGTGAGTGTTTAATAGAGTTTAATGTTTTGAAAGAATGAGGTAGGAATGAGTGCAAAATATCACGGTACGAGCAATTTTGTTGGCATTCAGATGAAATAACTATGATAATGATTGTTTGAATGCTCTATACAGCATTTTTGCATTAGCCTACTCCATGTGCCTGTGTATATACATTAGTAAACCCACCACAATCCATGCAAATATGGTGTAGCAAAAACTCTACGTTGACATTTCAACTCTCGCACCTTTATACACAGTACCAATATCACACTTCATAAATCCACAGCTTTAGCCGTTTTCAATGGACGCATTCTCTTGTCAGATATCACTGTACGGACCACATATGCTGTCAACTTTTTTTGCGGGGGATCAAGAGACATTTTTCTGATGTCTACATTTCCATCCGTTCAGATGAAATCGTACTGTACAAACCTTTCTCATCCTGACATCTTTCATCTTTAAACATGTCCTCTTTGCCTGTTGTCATTGTCAACTCTTCTCACACATGCATGTAACTTTTGCTTGAGTTTATTCTTCAAATAAGGAGTAAAAATAGGGCATTACATCATGCTCATGGGAGGTTATAGAGAGGTCGTTCTCATACCTTTGCAGCAATAACAGGTACAAGAAAGACTTTAAAGCAGGAAAGAGCGTGTGCTTTACTTCAGGTGTACAAATAGTTAGTTTGAAGCTAAAATGGGATGCTTTTTTCATCACACGCACGCACACACACACGCACAACACACACACACACACACACACACACACTCACTCACACACTCACACACTCACACACTCACACACACACACACACACACACACACACACACACACACACACACACACACACACACACACACACACACACACACACACACACACACACACACACACACAGTGTTGAGTTCAAGGGCAGTGTGTGCCAAACCCGAACTCAATAGGGATGTGAAACTCACACTCCAGTGTCTCCACGTTTAGTGTGTCTCTCAATGGCCTTTTCTCGTCATTCTTTTTTTAAATATGGATTATTGTCAATCTCTTCTGTTTTTCTCTGGTAGCTCTGATTGTCAGTAAGCTTTTGAGGTTTTGGATAGTAATGACTCAAGTGTTACTACATCCTTCTAAAGGGTGTACTAATTATTTGGATAGTAGATCGTAGTGTTCGAAAGTGAAGATCATGGGAACACACTAATGACTCAAGTGTTCCCAAATTACTATTCAACACCTTACAAAAACCTCAAAAGCTACAATGGCTTACAATATTAGATAGTTATCATGATGTTCACTTTACAATACTGATCCAAATAATTAGTTATTCCTTTGGTAACACTTGAGTCACTAGTGGGTTACCATTACCGTATTACAATTTTTTTTAACTTATTAATTATACATTGTTAAATTTGAACCTGTATATAGTAGTTCTTATAGTTCTCTGGGAGGTATGAAAAAAATGTAGTTACTGAATAGCTAATAATGATCTACCTCATTCAACTGAGCGCTGTTACTTACTAATTTGATTCTTGTTAGTTAATAGTTGTCACTAGAGTGTTAATATTGCGTTACTCGCTTGTTCCTGTGTTCTTATTCATTAATGACGGAACCGTATGCTAAAGTTTACAGAGGTCACCTTTCATCTTTTCTCCCTTTTTTCCTCCTCTGTCCTGTTCTATTTCTCCTTTTTTCCTTTTCTTTCTCATGTTTTGGGGGTGATGTTTTGGACTGTGTGTGTCCTCTCTGCAGGCTTCTGGATCATAACGTTTCTTCCTCGGCGTCTTGAAACTCCAAACTTGGATAAAACCGATCCAGTCACCGGGAGCTCGACGTCTTATCCGATTGACCCGCGTGTCCTTTTTCATCAGATGCAGAATCGATGCAGCTTTGCCTGTAAACGGCTCGTCTTTCTCCCAGAAAGCTGTGAAACCACAGCAAACGGATTTCTATTTCACATTCCTCCACAAAACATTCACCTTCAAGACGCTGATCAGACCGTCTCCAGTGTCGTGCTCCTTTATGCACGTGAAAGTTTACTTGGTGTCACTCGGAGAGCGTAATTGGAAAATATTAGCTTGTGTAGTGCAAGGTTAATGGTTTAGACACTCAAGCTGTCACACGTCTAACTCACACGGTTCAGTTTACATGGAGCGGCGGTGTTAAGCGCTGACATTTAAGGCTCTTCACTCTCTGTTGGTGTGTAAATACTGTATACTCCATTAAGTGAAGGCCTCTTCACTGTGCTACACAGCCGCAATTATCCTGTTGAGTTGAGTTGAGTTGTGCCGGGCTGCTAGTCCAGGTTTAACTATTAGGAGTCACTTCAGCCGGGCGGGAAAGATGTCCTCGTCTGAATGGCACTCAGAAGCCCGTCTCGCTCTCTAGTGCATCTCTTAGTCAACCTGTCTGTCTCGCGCACACATGCTTTCACAGACTAAATTAAGACACACAGTTCAACTAGACTGAGTTTGTAAAATAAAGATAAATCTGAGCACTTGCTGTTGTCCACATGAAAATGACATTTGCAACCAGTGAGTTAAACACACTGTAAAAAAAATAATTTCTCAAATAAAACGAAGATTATTGGAATACGTTTTACAAGTAAACACTAGTTTTTCTATTTCAAAATGTTACGTTTAATTCAATGTTACTTGTTGTTTCTTTGTAATTTGAGTAAATTTCTTTTTCGAAACTTGATCGGATAATGACAAATGTCTCTACAGGTGAATGGTTTGAGTTGAGCAGCTGAAAAGTACAGAAAAAGCTAAATTGTTTCCGAAGTTCATTAAAAAATAAATGGTTTAGGATTTACTGTGAAACAATTTTCACTCCGAAATTGCTAGCAAATTTGACCAATAATTGCAAAGAAATAGCAAGGAAGACATTAAATTAAGTAGAAAAACTAAAATTGTATTTTCTTGTAAAACATACTCTTTCATTTACAGTTTAGTGAAATTGTGGAGCTGTTTTTACTACTACTGTACCTTTAAGTATGTAAATGAGCTCTGTTGTGATTGCCTGAACTTGCCAGGGTGCAAATAAGGGTGGTCATATATTAATGAGCTCATTACCAAGATGATTTAGCCCCTTTAAATCTTATATCTTATATTATGCTACTTTTTATAAACAACAAGAGACCTTTACAGTCAACAGTATTTTTATGATGATCTTTTCTATACGGTTTAATATGAAGCTTTTCAAACGCTGCGTGTCAGATGACATTTGTAACTCGCTGCTGTTGAGTAATAATAATTACAGTGATTTGCCAAGGAAATGAACGTATAGTAGAGCTGCATGCATAAGTGCAGTTTAGTAATAATGAGTCTAGACTGTGATTCTCTCTCTCTCTCTCTCTCTCTCTCTCTCTCTCTCTCTCTCTCTCTCTCTCTCTCTCTCGTACTGTGGGTGTGTGTTGGCCTGCTCTGTTTCCATCTGTATGACAGTGAGATTTGTCGTTGCTCCTCTCCGTCACACTCTCATAGACTGTACAAGTCCTGTAGATTCAGTTTGTGTGCTGATAACTCAAATAATACATTTGATATCTGGGTCATTGTAGTTTTTATTTGTGGAACTGACTGACTTATTCACATTCAAACTCTGTTCTGAACCCTACTGTACATGGACAGCATGAGTACAACATTGATTTGTCTTGTGATTATGTAGCTTGTTTATGGTAAAAATGTTTATCCTTCACATAGAAAGCAATCCTGTAATGCATTGTCTGTACAATGTACTTAAATACAAACGAAAATATATTAGAGTGGCCAAAAGTAATTTACTTTACTTAAATATTATTAAACATTTGTTAAAGATTTTGTAAGAAGATTGCGTAGTTGTGCTTGGAGTCAATTTGTTTTATTTGTGATGATAACACAATTAAATATGCCAAATTGTATTGACATCCTTTTTTTGCCAGGCTTTCAGAAAGAAATTATGAACACATGCCAGAACCAACGAAATAGGATTATGTTATAGTCAGTGTATGCTTTTTCCCAGTGAGCTTTTTGTTTTTTCTATGAATTTATTTGCATAATAAAATACAACCTGTTGCTGTAGTTTGCCTTTTTTTTATCAAATATTTTGGTAACACTTTACTTGAAGGGGTGTACATAAGACTGACATGACACCTTCATAACCATGACATGACATATGTCATGAATATGAAGTAGGGTTTATGCATGTTTATGACAACTGTCATTAAGTGTCTTTCGCTTAATAATGACATTTTGAATGCAAATATGACATTGTTTAGGATGTCTTTGTTATGACATCTTGACATAAACCATAACATCATAACCTGTCAGTGTCTTTGTCATGACAACTTGACATTAAATTAAGTTAAACTGTCATGTGGTTGGTTTTGACACTGGCTGTCATCAGTCCATTATAACTGTGTCATGAATATTTTTCGTGACCTCGACTACAGTGGTACAAATTAAATTTGTCATTAAAAAGTTATAATGGCTTCATGACAGCCAATGTCAAAACCAACCACCTGCCAGTTTAATGTAATGTTAACCCATAAAGCTAAGTGGTTTCTTAAGTTTGATAATTAATCTGCTATGTCATGTTTATGACAGGTTGTGTTGTCTAGTAATGTCAAGTTGTCACGACACTGACAGGTTATGATGTATTGGTTTATGTCAAGGTGTCATAACAAAGACATTTCAAACAATGTCATATTTGCATTAAAAATGTCATAACTGAGCGAATGAAACTTAATGACAATTGTCATAAACATGCATACAACTTCATATTCATAACATGTGTCATGTCATGATTATGAAGGTGTCATGTTAGTCTTATGCACACCCCTTCAAGTAAAGTGTTACCAATATTTTTTTTCAGGTAAATGCCTTAACCAAGTTTAGCGTTTTGTACTTCACTCATATTTAAAATATATATATATATATATATATATATATATATATATATATAAAAATGAAATATTTTTCCTCATAATTAGATGGTTTAATCAAAGTTGTTGGGTCATTAAAAATAAATATCCCATCCAGATATCACTTTTGGCTGTGTGTGTGTGTGTACCTATATTTATACAGTATATGTATTTTTATACTTATGTCAAACTCAATTTGAGTGTTTCATATCAGACGCTTGTGAAGATCCATTTCAGACGCTTGCTGGGTTTATTACAAAGATTCAGTATCACTTTATCGATGTTTATTTACTCTATGTAATCCAGTAAGATCAGTTTACATTTCTGTTTACTAGGAGAGCTTTGATGCTAAAGCTGGTTTCATGTCTGTTAGGTCTTAATATTTTATGTATTTTGGTATTTCTGTATTTGATCTGAACTTTAACCCTCGTGTTGTTTTTCCGGTCATTTTGACCTGGAGAGGATTTTCTTTTTCCCAAAAATGCTAGTTAATGCTATCACATTCGACTAAAACTTACTGACTTTGCTCTCACAGGGTATAATGATGGGATATATAAAAACGTATTGCACTTTTGAACACCACTGTTCTCGGTCAAAAGTGACAGGCCTACAAAAAATATCGAATAAATCTCACATTATGCTATGTTATTGAAAAATATTGGATTCAATCTTTTTATTCACTCTTTTTTTAACTCAAACACTGAGGTGGATGAGCTCAGATCAATGATGCCTATTAAACACCTCCAAAAAACAAACTCAAAACCTGTGCTAACTGAAAGAAAACAAGATGACACAAAGATTGAATCTAATATTCTGTGATAATATAGCATAACGGGAGACCAGCAATGATTTTTGACCTGGAACACCAAATTAGGTTCTTCAGCACAGCACTTTTTTCCCCCAGATCCATCATTTCAACTATACAGATTAAATGTAATTAAAAATATTCAAATTATGATTTGCACACAAATTAACTTCAGGGAGAATATTTAATCATTTTCATATGGACCAATATAATCTAATTACACACTCTTCAGGGAGATTAATAGCCAAAAAAGTGCATCAAAATCATTCACAATGTTGCTTGATTTTCAAATCAACACAAAAATCATTGTGAATATATCATGAAGATTTGTTTTTAAATCGGCCATCATTTGAGGTCAGCGTGGAGGCTGTCCGTCAATTTCTGCACGGCTGTAATAACTGAGAGCTGCTATTACCCTGGAAACATTAACTAAAATACTGTTCTCATTTCCCCCTTATAAACCTGCTAAACTCACTGCATTACTCTGATACCGCGTCTCGCCTCTATAATAACAGACTAATAATAGACCGTGTAAATATCATATCCTTGTCTAGCACTCTGACTTTATAGCTCCTTCTAATGAGGCCTGATGGGTGGGATATTGCATATTTACATCACAATATGT